>CM060733.1:14884951-15484951 GCA_030704615.1 Takakia lepidozioides
CCGAATCAGAACCTTCCGTGGAGACACAGGAGGTGAAGGTGGCCTAAACCGCACACCTCGGCTCGGTACCCACTAGGATCACTAGTGCTCGAAACCGGCACTGTCCCCAGCAACTAGGGCACCTCCTGTGACACTCAACCGGTCATGAACATGTCCCTAACCCCTCTTCACAAGGTAACCGGGTCGAGAACCTGTTGCGGCTTATGGTGTGGATATTACAAAGTCCTAACATAGCCTACACCTGTACCTGCATCCACCACAAGCACTCCTATGGTTGGATGCGTCATCAACCCAACCTCACCACAGAGAAACAATGAGTCTGGCTGGTCATCACCCCAGTCTCACCATCGACATCATTGCTCTAGGACTGGCCGGTGATCAAATCCGGACCAATCACTATTAAAAACAAGCGCCCACACAACACTATCATGGCGCACAGTCAAGCATGCAGGTATGGAGGGATCCAAACACAAGAAATCAGATCGAAAAACTCCCCACACCAAAAACAACTCCACGTGTTGCTCCTGCAGGACACCCAGCCCAAACCCAGACTGACTATTGCTTCTTGTCTCCACCTACGGAAAGGTCTTGGCCTAATGAGAGGGTGGAAACTACGAGGAAGAGAAGCTAAAGCAATGCCTAACCCAGCATGCTCTCATCCAACACTCTGGACTTCTCTCTATCCTCACTTGCATGACCATGGGAATATCATGAGATACTCCTCAAAACCGCCCTCCACGAGCTTCAAAATTCGGCCTTCCAGACCACATGCCAGTCCTTAGGCAGTCCACCCGTGCCTGCACGCGTAAGCACAGGCCGTCCACAGGTCAACACGGGCCACCATAGACCAGCACAGGCCCACAACAGCTCACTGGTCACAGCCGTTCACAGTCCCACAGGCACTGGGCACAGCCTGTCGCAGCCCCTCCACAGCCTGTCACAGCCTCAAAGGCAAAGGCACGGCCTGTCACAGCACCTCACAGCCCTCACAGCCCCAAAGGCCCATGGGAACGCCTGTCACAGCCCCCACAGCCCGGTCACGCAAAGGCCTCAGGCACGGCCTGTCACAGCCCCCTCACAGCCCCACAGCCTCAAAGGCCTCAGGCCACGGCCTGTCCAGCCCTCACAGCCGTCACAGCCCCAAAGGCCATGGGCACGGCCTGTCACAGCCCTCACAGCCGTCACAGCCCCAAAGGCCTCAGGCACGGCCTGTCACAGCCCCTCACAGCCAGTCACAGCCCTCACAGGGGCACGGGCACAGCCTGTCACAGCCAGCACAGCCCATCACAGCCTGTCACAGCTTGCCACAGCCCATCACAGCCAGTCACAGCCTCAAAGGCCTAGGGCACGGCCTGTCACAGCCCCTCACACCCCTCACAGCCTCAAAGGCCTCAGGCACGGCCTGTCACAGCCCGTCACAGCCCGTCACAGCCCCAAAGGCCATGGGCACGGCCTGTCACAGCCCGTCACAGCCCGTCACAGCCCCAAAGGCCCCAGGCACGGCCTGTCACAGCCCCTCACAGCCCGTCACAGCCCCAAAGGCCATGGGCACAGCCTGTCACAGCCTGACACAGCCGTCACAGCCCCAGGGCACAGGGCACAGCCTGTCACAGCCCATCACAGCCGTCACAGCTTGCCACAGCCTGTCACAGCCCGTCAAAGCCCCACAGGCCAGGGGCACAGCCCGTCACAGCCCGTCACAGCTCGCCACAGCCTGACACAGCCCGTCACAGCCCCACAGGGCACAGGGCACAGCCATGTCACAGCCCCTCACAGCCCGTCACAGCCCCCAAGGCCTCAGGCACGGCCTGTCACAGCCCGTCACAGCCCCAAAGGCCACTGGGCACAGCCTGTCACAGCCTGACACAGCCCGTCACAGCCCCACAGGGCACAGGGCACAGCCTGTCACAGCCCATCACAGCCCATCACAGCCTGTCACAGCTTGCCACAGCCTGTCACAGCCCGTCACAGCCCCCGAGGCCACTGGGCCACAGCCTGTCACAGCCCGTCACAGCCCCACAGGCCTCAGGGCACAGCCTGTCACAGCCCTGCACAGCCCGTCACAGCTCGCCACAGCCTGACACAGCCCGTCCACAGCCCACAGGGCACAGGGCACAGCCTGTCACAGCCCATCACAGCCCATCACAGCCTGTCACAGCCCGTCACAGCCCCAGAGGCCACTGGGCACAGCCTGTCACAGCCCGTCACAGCCCCAAAGGCCATGGGCACGGCCTGTCACAGCCCCTCACAGCCCGTTCACAGCCCCAAAGGCCATGGGCACAGCCTGTCACAGCTCGCCACAGCCTGTCACAGCCCGTCACAGCCCCATAGGCCTCAGGGCACAGCCTGTCACAGCCCCGCACAGCCGCTCTGGCAGTTTAGCCATTTCTCCAAGGGGTTTAGCCACGCCAAGCTAGGGTTTGTGTCTCTTGGACTCTAGGCTTCTTTCCACCGAGCTATGGTGGCTGTGAGGAAATCAGCAAGGTATCCTTGCTCTTTCGGCTCCCACACACCACCATAGTAGCCCTAAGCCATGAGGTGGTTGCCACAAACCAAGCCTTCTTTCTCACTTAGCCTCCCCAAACACGCCACTAAACTCAATGGCAAACAACCAAGCCCTGCTGGTTCCCAGCCCTTGTGAGCACTCATTCAAGCACTCTCATTGGCCATAACATCTGTCTTAGAGCCCATTCCAGCCCTCTACACCTGTTGCTTCAAGAGTTGCGCTCCCTTCAAGCTTGAAGTTGAAACCCCAACTCACATAGGCCCTACAAGTGCTTTTCTTTCACTCCAAGTGGAAACCAGCCCCTTCCTTCCTTCCTTGCACTCCCACACCTAAAAGTGCAAGCCTTCACCAGGCTGATAGCATGCTCCACACATACATTGCCCTCACATAAGGGAAGTCAGCCCTTCCCTCTTCCTTGCTTGCCCTCCAAGCTTGAAGATGGAAGCTTCAATGAGCTGAATACATGCTCCACACATGCAACCTCTTCACACAAGAGATATCAGCCCCCTATCTTGGCTCCTTGGCTCCTTGATGCTCTCTAAGACAAGACTAAGCACTCCACAGCCTTTGCCAAGCTCCTGAAACCCTAAGGCTTACATTTCCAGCCACAAGACAATTCTCTTGTGGTGCAAGAGCTCTTCTTCCGAGCTCTGAAACCCTAGGTGCACATTCCATGGCCTTGCCGCACCTCTTAGCTCCTGTTCCAGCCCTGCTCTTGCCATGACAAGAGCCCTCTCAATGCTGAAGCTCGAGATTGAAACCCAATCTCACCATACTCCACAAAGTGCATTGATTTGCCCCAAGTCAAATCAGCCCTTTCGCTTGGTCTTGCAATCCTTCACACAATGAAAGCTCGCATTCCCAAGTCCAGTTCTCAGCTTTGCCACCAAAGCCACTATAACCTGCTCTTGACTGGTCCTCTTCCCAATCGTGCTTGCTCATGCATGTACACAATCTGGAACCATCAAGGTGCTCTGGAATTACCTGCAGCATGGTGCTTTCATCTCTGAAGCTGAAGATCGAATGCCAAGGTCTACCACCTCGTAACCCACATCGCCTCCGCTTCTAACAACTAAGAGCTCCACGGTGCTCCTTGCATAACAACTTGGTTTCTCTCATTCTCAAGCAAAAACCACAAGTGCTACAACTAACTCGTATCTGGCACTCACAGATACGAGCTAATCTTTCTCGAGTGATAAAGAAGGAGAATACAAGCACAAGCTCATGCGAGCTCACAAAGCTGAAGCATAAACTCATGCATATATAACCTCATCACTCAAATACAAGTCAAGCCAAGTGCACCCCACGCCATGGGGAATCCACACTATGGCACCATAGCTAGGCGCGGTGAGGCTCAACTCGAGAAAGATGAGCCTCCCGCGCTTGCCGTGAAGATAACCACTCCAGGGCCTAAATCTGCCTTGACCCCTGGATTGACACTTGGGCCAATCCCAAATGTCAATATGTAAAAGATAGCTATTTCCTAGCTAGTTTCACACTAGTGGTAAAATAACTTGACAAAGACAACAACTCCCCCACACCAAAAATACTCCATAGTGTCGCTCCTACAATGACACCCCAGCCCAAACCCATACTGACTCTTGCCTCCACCTACGGAAAGGTTTTGGCCTACAGAGAGGATGAAAGACTACAAAGAAGAGAGACTAAACCAACTCCTAATCCCAGCATGCTGTCATCCCACTACCCTATCTCCACACTATCTTGCTGGTCTCTCAAATAACTCTCCAGGAGCCCTCAAGATGTCTATCAAACAATCTCACTAAGGCTCCCAATCCTTGCACAATGGGACTCCAAAATAGTATACCAAGGCCCCAAGAGCCTGCCAAAACTTGGTCCTCGAGGACCCCAAATAGTCCTCCAAAGAACTCCAAATAGTCCTTACCCCAATGTGCAACCAAAAGTGGTCCAACTCAACTTGCAAGTCATTGTCCACCAAATCAATCCCCCTTCTAGTCCTTGGGATTTGATTGCAAACTACCATATCTCCATTGCCGAACAATCATGCATTTGTCTCCTCATCACTTGACAATTGCTCCAAATCAACACAAATTATCTCAATGTGTAGGAGCAATGCTTGTCACTTACAATAATGATCCCAAACAATCCGCCTTGGATCCCACTCTCACGCCATATGCCTCATTTGGGGTCTTGCACCAATCCATCATCCATGTGCTCCCTTTGGTCATTTGAATGCATGTTCCATGACCTCTTAGCCTATGTGTTGCTCTCCTTCATCATAACATGAATCAACACCTCTCCACTTCACACACAAATGGATCTCAAGGCCTTCACCTCTTGCTAGTTCAAGAGCTTCCATTCTCAAACTTGAACTTACAAACTCAAGAAAGCATGCTCCATACATGAACCACTTGCTTGGTCAACTATCCACCACAAAGCTCGCACTACCAAGAGCATGAATAGCCAAGTATTGCCTCCCCCTCTTGTCACATTATATAGTTAGGGTGAAGCTATGCATACATTGAATGATGATTTCCCTTCAAGGATTTCCCACCATATGTTCTCCAAGCCCTTCCAATGGCGCCCTAAGCTTGGCTCCACACCACCATGATTGGAAGATTTCTTCACATGCTCCCTTTCAAAACATCTTGAGCTTCTTAGTGCTCTCCGAGTGCTTGCCTATGTTGTCTTCAAGCCCAAGCATATGTAGCTCCTTGACTTCTCTTCCACAACATCCACACTTTGAACTTGCTTAACTCTAGCTTGATAGTGAAATGAGCACTAATAAGCCTTTAGTCACTCTCCACAAGCCATGGCACACACCATTGACTCCATAATGCATACAAATGATTCTCAAACCCTAGAATCCATGCTTCCACACACACAAGACTTCATCCTTGCAATCTTTGCAAAATCTTGTGACTCAAGAGCTTTCTTCTCAAGCTCTCCAACTCCTTGGTGCATGCAACACCCGAGTACCCTTCCTTGCAACCCCTTGCAACCCTTGTGATACAAGAGCTAAATTCTCCTAGCTTTCAACATCTTTAACGTACAAGTGCAAAACTAATTCTTACACTTCGCACTCACAAGCATAAGGTGATCTTCTTGTAGTGATAAGAGATGAGAAATGAGGAAAGTGGAAAACAATGAAAGCTCTCAAGCATGAAGCGATCACACTAAGAACAAGCCGTAATCATTCCAAGTGAAATCTACTCTATCACATAAACTAAGTCAAGCCAAGGGCACCTTTGCTTAAGGAATCCACCCTACAAAAGCCCTCAACACACTCCCTCTCAATACCTAGAGCTATGGAGGTGGGAGATGCTCATGGAAGCTCAACTACAAGAAGATGAGCCCTCCTCAGCACTCACAAGGGGGAAACCCTTTTTTCATGTCCCAAGTGAGGCTTGACACCTCACTTGGCATATGAGACCAAATGAAATCCCAACACACAAAATACAAATATAAATATCCAAAATGTCCTAGTTAACTAGAAGTAAGTAATTCTAGTTAACCATGACTGAAACTATGACAAATCGAAGCCCAAGTGTAATTTCTTATGTATCGAGGCCCATGTGCGACCTCTAGTGTAGCCTATGCCGTTGGCCCATGTGTGAAGAATTGAAATCTAAGCCCAAGTGCAATCTTCTATTCATGTATCCAAGTGCATCTCCCATGTGCAGGCCCAAGTGTCCAATGTCATTTAAGTCCAAGACAATCCCATTTGATCATTTAATTTTTCAGAGAGCCTACGACCAGATTTGAACCAGAGACCTTCCCTTGATATCTCTCCCGTCCAGGCTCCAACCATTGTCCAGGAATGCCCACTTTGCCATTTTTGCTATTTTTGTGAATTTCCAGCGACCAAAAGTACTTGGAATTCCACATCTCCCACACCGCAGGTCCAAAAATCATGAGACCAAGCCCCTGCACCCCTCCTCATCGAGGGCTTTCCAAACAGACCAGGCACTAGGTCTAGGGCCTCGCGGTTTGGGACATCTCACCGCGACAAAACAAACAAACAAACAAATTAACATACATACATACAAACAAACAAATTAACATACATACATACAAACAAACAAACAAATCGTCTTAATTCATATATTGATAGTGCACTATGTCACCCAAATCACTCTAGGGTCAAATCCTACTACCATGACGGGTGTGATATGTTGTTCTCCTCCTTCCCTTGGGCGGTGTCCCATTCGGACGCCTTCATGGCGAGGTCATTGTGAAAGAGGTTATTCCTCTCACTATGAAGGGGCCTGATTTGTGAGCTGTCGCCCCAAATGTTCCCATAAAAAAAGAAAAAAAAAGAAAAAATTGAAACTTTGAGGTCGGGAGCATTTTTTTTGTTTTTCTCGAGAAAATGGATTCCATTAATGAGTAATTTTCAACCTAAGTAGATAGATACCCCTCTATTTTTTCATCCACTTTCATCCATGGAAGTTATTCTGTGGATGAAATTGGCTGCGACCCTATTCAGGTGCGCCGGCCTTTAGGGGTTAAAAAGAAAAGTAAAAAAGAGAAATGTGGGAGTGGAAAAGTGAGAATAACCACCCACCGGTAATCAAGCCCCCTCTACTTATACTCATTCGTCCATCTGTTTATATCTACTAATAGACAACCAAATTGTAGCCGAGTGATAAAGGGCACATACCACCTCGGAAGTGGTGGTGGGTTCAATTCAATCCACTGTTTGGTGTCACAAAGGAGTCCACTTTCGCCCTGGATGGCAGTAGCCCTTGGGGGTCTTGGCGTCGTTATCATTATTATTAATTCTCTATGAATAATATTGCATATATTCATCCAACTAGTAGTGTTTTTTTCACATTCATCCATCACCTTGGAAAGTTTCATACGTAAGCTAATGATTGGATGAGTTGTCACCCTCTGTGGTGCCTCTGGTCATCCATCTACAGTAAGGACCAGCTCACCACTATCCTCAAAAGCAATCCCATGGTCATGATTATATATTTCTTTTCAATATTGTTTTTTCTATCCAATCTTCCGTTTACTAATGGGACATTATTGATAAAGCAAAGAAGAGGTAACTTATCATAATGCATCCGTTTTCTTTTTTCTTAAAAAGGGACTCAAGCCTCTGTTCCCTTTTCCAAAAACAACAAAAAAGAAAAGAAAAGAAGAGGTACAGAGAAGGGAATTGAGGTCCCTGGGCCCACCCCTCCACAACACAACAAAAGTAATAATAGCGTTGTGGGCCATTTTGTGGGTTGCATGGCAATGAGGCCTTTATGGGTGTCTGGAATCCCAGAAAGCAAAACAATATACAATTCAGGGAAGAAGAAGTGTGAGGAAAACCCAGTGGTGACTGAGGACGAGGGATTTGAACACGGGACCGTCGTAGAAATAACTATAAATATAGAAGGAAGCGCGTATTAAAAGATGGGCGCAGTCGTCTTCCTCGTCGCTGCGATGCGTTTGCGGGACACGCACGAGACTGAAGTGGAGAGACGAGGAGAGGGTGCCCCTCCGTCTTTTCTGTCACCATCATGATTTGTGAGCGTTATGTAAGACGAGTAGATTGCTTCTGTTGCTCGTTTTCCTTTTCGTGTGAGTCTCGTGGTGATCTTTCAGTCTCGAATCCACACTTTGTTGGAGCGTCAATGGTGCTGGCATTCTCAGGAGCTCGGTTTTGATGTGCAACTGTGACTCCTTCTCTCTCTTGGTATTTTCCAATCGGGTGCATTGGCGTGGAGCTCGTGGTACTTTAGTCGTCTGGTAGTGGTCACTCAGGCGGGCGGCACATTGGTGGTGCTGTTCCTTGTTTAGGTAGAGTTGATTGGCACAAGGTGCCAGTTTTGAGGAGCAAGTTTTGCGTACAAGGTCGCTGGCGATGGCTGAGAGGTTCTAGTTTTTTTTTGGCACCCCCCTCCGCGTCAGATGGATGACCGAGAGTGGGTCCCAGGAATCCGGTGATGCAGAACGGCAAAGAGCCTATGCATGTGTACGCCCGCCCACCAGCTGGACATGTTTCCTCTCCTGTCACATCACCAGGTTGCTCTCCGCGGCTCCGCAATGGGCGAACGAAATCTGGGAGGATTGTGTTTGTGGGTGGAACTCCGTCCCCGCGCACAGTCTCGCAGAGGTTATCGATTTTAATTCTTTCGATATTTCTGAGGAGGCATGGAGTTCTCCTTCTTGTACCTCTTATTTATATTTCTGGCATGGTGCTCTACATGGGATCTTCATCAATGGATATGCCGAGATTATCAAAGCGCGCACCTGCGGGATCGCTTTATCGCAGTCCCGAAGTGTTCAGGCAGTTGTGGCCGGATATGGAGCGGGCCAATGCTGCGATATACGGGGTGCTTATTGCTCCCCATTGTTTGTCCAATTTGTTCGAATAACGCTTAGTAGTTTTGGACACCTCACATTTCACGTACATCTCAGTGGAATATTTGATTGATGCAATCGGATTCATCTCATAAGCTTGGTGTTGGGCGATGGCATCCTACCCATGTTCACCTCACCTTTTGTCGTTGTATATTCACGTATAATTAACACACGTCAGAGATCCAACTGCTTAGATTGAATGATTAAAATTGAATGCTGAGGAAACTTGGGGTAGAGCAAGAGGAAGTTTTTACCTTCGAAGTTAGTAAATTTCTGGCTCCTGTGTCTTCATATCATTTTTATGTCTGGCTTCATGTGCAGTCAGTCTGTCTCTTCCTCCTCTCTCAGTCAGTCAGTCAGTCTGGCAGGTGAGACGAGGGGAAATAGCCATCACACTATCAATCCAAAATCTGGATGGTAACCATGGCTAGAGGAGACAGGCGGACCCTCCCAGAGCCAGCAGGCCTACAAAGTCATACAAGCAGACCAAGTTGCTCATGCACATGCCTTCAAAATTGCATAGGACTTTCATGTTTCTATTCTGTTATATGTAGTCATGTAGTAATCTCAGCGTGGGTGATGTGTGTAGGTTGGATTGGGGAGGTTGGAGCCAGACTGCTCGGGTCATGGACGGCAGGTATTGGAAACCTGGGAGTATCCAAAGGAGGGTGGTGCCTGGAAGCCCTGCCTTCAACATGATTCTGTAGAAGGTGGAAAATTCTTCTCTTGTGATGAGGTGTGCAAAGGCTTTGTCTGTAGTGGGGTGCCACCAAGAAATAGTTAGAGTGGGCAGGGTGGTATGGATTTGTGGTTCACTGTGCTGTATTTGCCAGAGTATTCTGAATTAGTAACTCATGTCAAGAGAGCAAAGTATTACTCCACAAACAAATTTTCTGAGGATCAGAGGCTACTCCATTCAAATACCTGTGGTTTAATAAACAGTTCCTTCATTTCTAGATAATTAAAATTGGCATTGTTTTCCTGCTTCAGTCGGTATCTACACGAACAGGAACTCATGCTTATGAAGCACCGTGATGTATAGATACAGACTGTACTCATCGACCATTCCCTCACCAGAAGATGAAATGCCTCATGCAGGTAGCTGCCAGGCACTTCTGGGGGCCATACAGAAATGTATGCTTGCTGGCTTGTGCTTTAGACACACCAGTTGGTAATAACGGTTGCTATGGTCCCAGGTTTTTCCAATAATGGCTACATACTAATAGAGGCTAATGGTGGACTCAACCAGCAGCGCTCCACAGTACGTCCGCTTCTTTACTCATACAACATCCTGGCTCTTACAGGTTGTTGAATTTTCAAGTTACACTGTTGCATATCCCTTTCTCCTCCATTTTTCTCTCTTCTGAGCCTCCCGTAGACATTATAAAGTTATTTCTTTTTCTTTGTCCCATTGGACCTTTTCGCATTTTGTGGAGTTAATAAGTCTCTTTCTCTCAATCCGACTGACAATCCCTTGATCAATAGTTGTTTTTGGGCTGGTTGTTGAGGGCCCCTCTGTCTTTCTTGTTTCATCTTTCTCTTAAGCATAAGCTCTTTCATCTTTCCACGGACACTATAAAGTATCATTTCATTTCTCTCTCTGTCTCTGTCTCTCTATCTCTCTCTTTCTCCCTGACATATATATCTGTGCCTTTGTGTTCTGCTCAAACTGGGCGTGGGGACAATGGCCACAAGGCTACGGCAAATCAATGTCTTATGAGTACATTCTCTCTCTCTCTCTCTCTCTCTCTCTCTCTCTCTCTTTCTGTTCACTTGGAAGTCAATGGCTGTGCAGGTTTGCAATGCTGTAGCAGTGGCGCGCTTGCTGAACACAACCCTTGTTATCCCTCGGTTTCATCTCAACAGTGTTTGGAAAGACCCTAGGTGGGCAAACTTCTTGATTCTTTCACCCCTATTTTGGCAAGTCGAGACAACCTAACTCCTAATAGAAGGAATAGGCCTGAAGTTTAAAGGAGCTGGTTTTAGTCACACTGGCTTGGTTGGCATTGTTCTTCCTCTTGCCATAAGTCAATAGATTATGAACTAGTAGTTGGTTGTTTGCAGCAAGTTCGGTGAGATCTATGATGAAGAGCATTTCATCAACACACTCGCCTCCCAGGTGAGGGTGGTGAGGCAGCTGCCTGAGGAGATAATGGCAGGGTATGATAACACCAGCATGATCTTCAAGTTTAAATCCGTGAAGGCTTGGGCTAGGCCTACTTACTATCTCAATACTGTCCTTCCCAAGCTGAAGCAGTTAGGGTATGTTGAAGCCTCTGTCTCTCTCTCCCTGTTTGCTTTTAATATTTTCTTGGATAATATTAATAGGGATACATCTTATTGTTCTACTTTTTTCCCTTGGGTTTCTCCTTCTTTATGTTCAACACTGGGATTTCATCTGGTCGTTGAGTTCTGTTGGCCTCCTGTGCACGTATTCTTCTTGGCCCTCCTGTGAATTTGACAGATTTCCTCTTCTCTCTGAGCACCATGTAGAGGACCCTATGTGAGTCTCAACTTGACCAAGGGGTTTCACAGTGGAAGGATATAATTAATCTCTTTCTTAGCATGCTGTTTGTGAATGAGGGGATGTTGACTAATAAGTGGGCTGTGCTGCATGATTCGGCACTCAGAGTGATTAGATTCTCCCCGTTTGCAAATCGGTTATCATTTGATGGGATTCCGAAACACATTCAAAAGCTAAGGTGTTTCACCAATTTTGAGGCCCTGCGGTTTGCACCACCCATCGCATCACTTGGAGAGATCCTGGTGAAGCGAATGATTGCAAAGAGTGCCAACAGTAAAGGCAACTACATTTCGGTTCATCTCCGGTTTGAAGAGGTTGCAGTGCTATCCTCCATTGAGTCTTTGGGCTTGAAGTTTGCACTGTGGTGTTTGTATGAACATCTGTTTATGTCACTTTCATTGCAACAGCTTGAGGGCAACACAATATGTTGAACCCAGCTCTGAGCAAATGTGGCCTTGCACCTAGGGGCTTCTGAGTATCTAAGTCGGAGTTTGGCAGAATAGGCCTTAGTTGCATTTAAAGTGGCCCATTAAAGAGTTCCCATTTACTGTATGAGAGGCTAGAAGTGATGTTGTCAATAGTAAGTGAAAAAGTGTTAAAAGTTTACCTGGCATTGTGGTAACGGTAAATCACCATCACATGGTGAAGGTCACTTTTGTCAGATTTTAAAAGAAGTCCCTTAAATATTGGCCATGGTAGCAGGATATGGTAGCATTTTCATGCTGTGTATACGAGGGTGGCAAGGAAGAGAAACTTGAATTGGATGGCGCGCGGGAGAGTGCATGGAGGGGCAAGTTCAGCAAAACTGGTCGTGTCATCGACCCTGGAGCTATTAGGATGAATGGGAAATGCCCGTTGACACCATTAGAGGTCTGTCTCTGTCCCTCTCTCTTATGTGTTTTCTGCAGCAATGGCCTCCCTTTCATAATTCTGCTCTCTTGTTGGTCCACACTGGGCACATTGATTGTGGATATTTTTGGAATGCTTTAAGGAAATATTGAGCTGTCGTCAAGCCAATGAAACACAAACTTCCTCGTATTCTTGAACAGGGCAGCTGGAGACCTCTTGTGCTTCGATTGTACTGTGACTTCAAGAAATGACCCTAGCTTGAGTACCCCCAAGAGAGGCATCTGTACGCTCAGTGCAGAGTAGTGGGCTTCCATCATGTGAGGCCATTAAAGTGCCCATTGGTGTGAGTGAGGCAATGTGTGTGGCTGGCTCTGGCATCATTCTCCTTCAGTATATAAGACTCCATTACACATTTTGCCACAAATCATTGTTTTCTCCAATTTTGAGGCTTTAGACCTGTCTTCTGGTTAGGAAGCTTGATCTAAGTTTCTGAAACTAGATTTGAATCTATGGCAGGTGGGCATGGTGCTGCGAGGCATGGGATTTGGGAACACAACCCCAATCTACCTAGCCGCTGGGAAAATCTACAAAGAGAAGGAGAGCATGGCACCCCTATGGAAAATGTTTCCACTTTTGCAGACAAAAGAAACGCTACTCTCCACTGAAGAGTTGCTGCCATTTAAGGTTTTGCGAACACTTTATCCCTTGGCCGATCTTTCTCTTGTTCATCGTAAAGAGAGAGAAAAGGAAACTTTACTCATAAGCGACGTTTGCTGTAGCCTTGAAGTCAATGAGCCTGTGCCCAGTTTGGGCAGATTGTTCCGCTAAACTGGGCTCAGGATCTTGCCCACAAGGCTACAGCAAACAACCTCTTATGAGTACATTCTCTCCACCTTGTTCTGCACAAACTGGCCACAAGACTATGACAAATGTTTTATGAGTACCTTCTCTTTCTTCGTCATAATTTCTTTCTTTCTTTCTTTCATTATTGGTATCATTTCATTTCATTTGTTCTCTTTATTGACATCCACACCATAATGTGGAAGTTACAAGTTACCCAATTCTTTCTGATGTGATGTTAATGTGATCCCTAATCCAACTGTCTATCAACTATGGTACTCTATCACTAGTGGAAAGACAGCCTGGCTTTCAGATCATAGTGGGTGACAACCCCATGACGTACTTCGGAAGGGTGAAAACCAAGAGGGCTATAGTTCATTGTAGCCAACATGTACAGGAGATGCTCAACAAATACATCAACACATCTTCCTTTTAGATAACTAGGCTAGATATTGAAACACAAAGTTTGTGGGCCCTGGTGGCAGGATTATTCGTCACGTATGGCAGCTTTAGATTACACAGTGTGTCTGCACAGTGAAGTGTTTGTGACAACACAGGGGGGAAACTTTCCCCAGATTTTAATTGGGCATCGCCGCTTTCTCAACAAGGGCCACTCTAAGACCATTCGTCCTGACAAGCGCAAACTCGTATTGCTATTGGACAATCCTGATATTGGGTTAGTGGAGTCTAAACCCCTCTTTTGTTTGGTAGCATGGTATGTTATTGCACATCTTGAGTCTGATCTCCTTCTGTGAGCTGAGTGCTCTTAATGTGGGTATGGATCCATTTGATGTTAAGGAAGACTATGTGCACCGAGATATCTGGAGTGCCTGGTTTAAATCATTGCCCCCATAACAGGGTTCAGAATCTAGTGAACCAGTATGTGCATTCATGTAGTGGCACCCATTAGTTGCCTACAACTCAATGGGAGGTCCTATTTGTCAAGGGAAAGATAGAGTATCATGTCTAGGGCTGCTTATAAAGTGTTATGACATGGTTCTGCATGAACAGATGGAAGAGGTTTTCTTACCACATGGAGGAGATGCGGAAGCACAGTGATGAGAAAGGCCATGAGTTGCGCAAGAAGGATGCGTCCATCTACACATACCCAGTGCCCGAGTGCATGTGCCCCGAAGATCCAACTCTTACCACACAAACTAAAAAATCATGGTTCCAAAAAGTGAGATTGAAGCCTATTCTTTGACTTGTGCATGCTTTTAGTCACAGCATTCACAGGATAGCTTGTAGCAGGTGTGTTGGAAGAGTTGTGTGTGGCAGTCCTGCAGGGTTATCGCACATAGCATGTGCTCCCCTTTTATTGATGCCCTACTCATTGTAAATTTGTTCTTTTGTTATCTCAATTGCTTGAATTATTTCTGTAAGTAATACAATGTCTATGGAATTGCCATAGGTTTGGCACTTCCAAAAGGTTTCTCCATCACTTCCTAAGCTCCAATGTGTACTGGCCTGATTTTCTGGAGTCCATGGAGTGAGGATGTACTCAGGAACCCCTGACACAGGTAGAGACCTCTTAAAATGGATGAGGGAGATCAAGGTATACTATGGATCGTGCTAAGTACGTCTAGCATTAGGTGGTGCAACTCTCCCCTCATGATTGGCAGGATGTAACTGGATGATTTCTCTGCTGTCTATTGGAACAATGCTCACCTCGTTTCCTGGGCAACTTGCAATCCCCTCTAGTGACTACTGTGCATATGGCTACTTTGTTGCTGGCTAGTTCTGTGGTTGTTTGGCCTTCGCAGATTTGTAAGGGTCATTGTCTCACCCGCAGCAGCTGCCCTGTGCTTTATAGACGAGGTGCAGATTTTACCTCTTCTCTCTCTTTCATTTGAGCTGCTTTTTCTTGGCAAGTTCTTTGCTGAATCACTCTCCCCTGGTTGGTGTATGTATGCTCAGTTGTTCCTCTGTTGATTTGGACAGCGTCAGAATTCTTGGTTGGGGCCGGCCAAGGTAGTGGTTTTTGGTTTGTAAAGTTTAGGGTTTAGGGTTCCCGGCCTTGGAGCATAAGAGGCTCTGCACCCTCATTACATTTCAGAGGTTGAGCTCAGACTTTGCATTGTACTGTATAAAATCAACACAATTGGACCAGGGGGTAGCTACCACAGGCTGTGGAGATTAGTTACTCTCACTCTCTATCTGCGCACTGAGCAAAAACCACAGTGCGTCAACATCTGCCAGGACCATCACAATGCTTTGTTTAATTCAACAGTCAGTCTCCCTTGTCCGGACCAATTTGAAGGTTCAGTAACAATGTGATTGCACATGGAATAACATCCAAGTCACCTTGCTTGGCCTCTTTGGACAACTTCTCATGAACAGATGCAAAGAGAACAATGATCCAGCCTGAGCTGGTATAAATAAGAGCTACTCCCTCATGCAGGTGTAGCACTCTGTCAAGGACATGGCTAAGGTCTGGTGGCTGTTCTGTGTTTAACATACTCAAGATGTTTTGAGCTATATGATCGAAATATTGCGAGACTCCGATAATTTATGCATAGCAAAAGACTCGGTGGCCTTTAATGCACTGAAAGACCTGAGTCTGGGTCAGTGAGGATTTCAGAGAGTGGAATGCCTCCCACTTCCCCATGTTGGGTTGTGCCTGTACTCGGTTTGCCATTACTTGCATGCACACCTAGTTAAGTTGTACATCATTGTCTGATCCCCTGCAAAAAATATGTACTCACAGTAGCCCTGACATACACAAGTACCCCATAATCTTCTTGGAATCACAATTGTCTTCAATGAGTCTATCAAGACATTAAGGATTGGTGGCAAAGAGTACAAAGAAGATGATCACAACCAGCAAGAGCTTGCTGGCAATGCAGGAGTGTGGTGGAAAGGTCAGGTTGAGTTCTATGTATTTTGCTCAGCTGCAACTCCACAACTGTGATTGTAGGAGAGTCACTGGGACCAGCCTGGAAAAGTCTTTGACAATGTAGGGAACAGTAAATGAGCACATCCTCATCTCTCCCTTTTTCTCCACTCTCCATTTCGTTAATTGGCAAGGAATAGAAACATCCCAAACCTCATCAATCAAAAACCCACACACAAACTTGGCAAGCCGAGTCTTGCCAACCCAGGAAGGCTGCCCTCAGAAAAGTACACCAGTGCTTGCTAACCTGGGGAAAGTGGTTTGAGTTGAAGGCAAAGCAACAGGAGTGGGAAAGCTGAAGCAATAAAACCCCCAGTCCCTAGTCTGCCAGACATGACTGTGAAGGGATTATGTCACAGCCCTTCATAACTCGAGGACTGCAAACTCAAGACCATACATACACAGTGAGGAGATAGGCGCTGTCGATCTCATTCTCGCGAGAGGCATGAAGACTTAAAGTTCTTAGAAAGTTATCTGCACAACACTGTTTCTGGGTAGCAGAAACATACCAAAGCAACGGGTGTAAATCTTTTTCATCTCTGCTTTGAGCTTGAACCTCATTTGGAACTTCATTTTAGACCACAGGAATGCACCCTTTCAGTCTTGGCTTGAAAGCCAAAAGTAAACTTCTTTCTCTCGCTCCAGCCTTTTTTCCCATTAGTATGACTGCAGTCCTGTGGCCATTTTAAGATCTATTTCCAGCTAGAGCAGCAGACTTGAATCTCATGCTTTTCTAACCTGAACTCAGCATTCTAGCAAATACATAACCCTCATTTCAGATTCTCAGTTGTGCATAAGCACAGTGGACATTTCATTTCAGTTCAGGCTTCAGGATATAATACTCAGCAGGTTAAAAGGGTGCATCATTGCCCAAAATTGCCAGCGACCAAAATTTTCCTTAAGCATGGATTTCATACTCAGTAGTAAAAGATACATTCCAGCACTGGTGCTATAGCCTCCCTTCTGTTGTGTGACAACATGGCCAATCACCGTATCCCATATGGAAAAAGGGGATAGCAGTAACTATATAGAACGACTCCGGTCTGACTCTCAGAATCAGTTGTGGTGGAGAAAAAGCTGATTCTGCACCCCGGCTAAGGTGAAAACACTCCTTGATAGAAAAACTTTATGTACAGCTGTGAAGATACCATGAGGTACATACAAGGCAGCCCTTCATTAAACGCATGAATGTTCTGCTCACTGGTCTGCACATGTTACTTACATGAGGAATACTACAGAATCTGCATTCTACATAGTATCCACTGGGCAATACCCAACCTATCAAGTGAGTATACTCACCTGCCTGTTTCACTCTAATACTACACAAGAACACGCCGCCCTCTGTCTTAAAAACGAATCTTGGACTAGCACACGCCAAGCCAACTTCGCTCAGAGCAGTAGTACACCAACTGTCTCTGTCAGCAAATCTGAATCTGGAATATATTCCATCAACTCGTTCATTAGTGTGGCAACCCACTGACATCATAGCTCCCCAGCTAGTCAGTGAAAGCCATGCTGGAAAAAGTGAGAGCAAGAAGGCTCTTAATCACTCATGATGCCAACAGTCAAACCTGGGACAGCTCCCATATCTTCATCGCTCTTGACAACAAGCTTTGCAGATTCACTCTCATTGTTTTCACGCCTTTTGGCAGGGTTGGCCACCTTTGGGCGAATTAGCTTAGAAGCTTTGACAGCTCCATCCTTTGCATTCTCATTCATACTCCCTGCCGACACCCTGCTGCTCTTGACCTTCCCTCCCTCCCCAGACCCGCCCTTGGGGTACTCACTTCCAGAAGAGGAACCATTGGATGCAGCCCTGATAGGCTTGGCACCAAGCCCACCATCAGATTCTGATACAAGCCCACCGTCTTTCTTCATGTCCTCTCTCTCATTGCCCTCTGTAACCAATTTGCTAGGCACCAACTCATCATCACTGGGACTGACCACAGCACGGGGAGCGATTTTGGCAAGCCCCACACTCTCATCTTTTTCACTGCCATTAGGCTTAGCTCGCACACTGGTTTTCTCACTAGGCATCTTTCTGATGGTTGGTTTTCTAATCACTGTTTTCTTGGCATTGTCTTCGGAGGCATCACTGGACTTATGTTGCACACCAACCCCAATTTTGTGGTCATGTTTAAATCGCCCTACTGGAGATGATGATCCCCTATTTTCTATTCCTGCACTGCTGCTACGCCTCGAAGTTGCCAGCTTAGGGGACTTGGCGCGTGTTAGTGGAATCTTCTTCATTTCCACCTTTGGTACTGGAGTTTCTTGATAGAAGTTAGGCATTGGCGTAGCTTTGAATGTCAGACTCTTCCGCAATTGTCTCATCTCCGCCTCCATGTCTTCCTGGGTCTTCGCTTGTATTTGGGTCTTCTCTGCCTCCTTTGCCCTGAGCCTTTCTTCCAGCTTTGAATAATACTCCCTTCGTTTCTCAGCCCTCTCATCACATTTAAAACTGAAGCTACTTGCACCGCCGGGAGGCTGGTTGACCTTGATCTTCAGTGCAGGATACAACAACTCATCCTCATCCTCCAGCTTTACCTCGCCATCCTCATAAATATCTCCATCTTGCTTTTCTGATGGCAAGGCTTTTATACCAGGCAATGGCTTTGCTGACTTCCCTGGGGTTTGAGGTTTCTTTAAGGCTGTGCGCACTGCACCCCCACCATTCCGGAGCAACCTGGATCCATCACCCTCTGCTGGACGACCCCCAAGTGAGGCTCTCTTTTCTGTTGCTAGAGCAAATGGCTGTGGGACAGTCAGCTTTGCACGAGATGCTCCTGCACCAGCTAGGCGAGGAACAGCAAAGGATCCGGGCTGGGAGGCACCCTCCATAGAATCAGATGTATCTTCTCCAGCAAGTCTTTTGGTTCTTGGAAATTTTTCTGTGTCCACCTTTGAGTGAACCTTCACCCCAGCAGCTGGAGCTGTAGATGGCCGCACCTTAGATACTTGTTGAGAACCAACATTTGCATATTTCTTAGTCGCCTTAACTGGCTTCCCCATCTTCACCTCAGCAGGTGTGCCATTTGCCTTAAGTTCCAAATCATTAGCAGCTTCATGGGGTTGGTGTGAATCTCCATTGGCTTCATGAGTCTTGGCTGCATCTAGTTCTTCCCCACTCATTTCTCCCTCTTCAGCCTCAAATTCCTCAGCCAAACGAAGGAGAGTTTGAAGCTCATCGGGCTTGGTCTCCACAGCATCACCGTGCTCTCCAAACTCCATTGTCCCTGCTTCTTCAGCAACGTGCATTCCTGTTTCTTCACCCAGTCCTTCAGTTAAATGAGCAACCGGTCTTGCCAATTGATCAGTAATTGGCTCTTCCACATGTGGGGGCACCTGGCTCCCCACTACCTCACCCAGTGCATCAGGTAAGGCTCCTGTTGCTCCTTCAACTTCGAGAGGCGAACCTTCATCCACTGGGGTCTCCCCATCGGTTGTAGAGAAGTCTAATGTTCGTGCTACAGACATAGCCTCATCTGGAAATAGAATCCCCCCTGCGTCACTCATCTTTGAGCAGGCTACTCCAGTTGTCACTACTCCTTATGTGGGTCAGCACAAGTTCTCCCGTGGAACAAAATCTTTAATATAGTTCCTGGACTGAGCGTTGATCTTGCACCGTTCTGCAGACATACCAACTTCTTGACTTGAGTCAGGCTCCCCTGCAAGCTACTAAAATCTATTTATAATCCTCTTAAAAGCAACAAGAACAATTCCCTTACACGATCTCTTTTCCCCTATTTCTCCGAAATGCTAGTTGTGGTCCAAAGCCATCTCCATTGGTCATGAAATCTTTCCATCACTTCACTAAACGTCCGCTGTCTGCAGGTTTTTCCTCGCTCTTCCCTGATTGCACGCATCTAAATCTGAGTAAAAGAAATCCTCAGCATTCCCTACTGTCTTCATACTCTATCGCTGGAACCTGCTTCCACTTTCGAATGCAACATCAAGCAAAATGAATCGCAATCAGTGCTATTCGCTTCGGATCTCTCTCTCCCTCACTTCACCCTGCTCCCAAAATGATCTGCGACGCTACGATGAACCGCTAGGCGATGCTAAAAGTGATCCAAAACTGTTTTCACTAGTTGGCTGCAAACATCTCGACCACATTACCCTGCTTCCACATCTCTGGCGTGCTACTTGGGCCGCAGCGATTCCTACCGCCACTTATCATCCTCAGACCTCGCAAGGTATGACCGCTAATCAATACATTGCCGATTACAAGTTCACAAATCCCAATCATCCTCCTTCCACCTCTTTCTCTCAAAATGCCAGGTCTGAGCTGATCTCTGCTTCACGTCTCTAATCCTAACCGAATCCCCTCCGCACATGCTATCGCCGTCACATATCTTTGTCACCTCACCCTGCTACCACTTCTTATTCAAACGCTTACCCCTGCTTACCCTAACCTTCCGTGACCTTACCCCCTTCTCCCCGGGCGCTAGGCAGGCACTGAAGCGATCTCCATCAGCACTATCCAACGACCTCCGATCCGTTGATCCCTTCCTCCTGCATCCAACTATTCACAGCAATGTCCTGCCTCAGACTTCTTCAAGAGAAAAAAAATCTGCCCCCCGTAACTTCTTTTCTTGTTGAGCTTACCTCTGCTTCCAAGATTCCGGGAACGATCTCCGTGAATACTCCACCAAAACTTCCGATCTGTTCAACACCCAGTCCTCCGCGCATCCACTCCTTCTCAGATGCACAGCGCCACACTTCTTGACCGCATCACCTCCACCGAGCACGCCAATCCCGCACCCTCCCTCTCTTTCCTTCTCCTTCCTTCCTCACCACCGTCTTCTCGCCTATCTCTCTTGCACCCTGAGAGAGAGACGGCCCCTCCCTCCTGACCCGACACTGGTTCGAACTACGCCTCGGGTCCGAAAATAACCCGATTTTATTATTTAAATTTAATTTCCAGAATATTTATGCATTTATCTGGACATATCTCAGTTGCACGTGTGGTCTGACAGGCTGTGTCCCTTTAATTATTCATTTTTTGGATTTATTTTATTTACCTTTTCGGCATCCTGTGCTGCTCTGTCACTCCGCCACGTGGAAACCTCATTCTCATATTTGGATAGTACATAGTATATACTACGCAATTACAGAAAACAATAAGAATAAAAAACTATGTTATTAGATTGAGCTAGTAATTGGGAGAAGGTGCCGTCTTGACTGCCACGTGTAATATCTCCACATATTTGCATCTCGGCCGCTCTAAGTAAAATGTTAATTGGGCTTCCTCCCCTTTTTAAAAAAAAACCAATGTTAATTCAATGCTGTAGCTTCTATACAATAGGACCGAAAATAATGAATTTAAAATAAAAAATAGTTCCATAAAATAACAGAGGATGAGGTTTATGTCACTGGCATGGTACAGCGTATACTTCCAGTGATATACTAAATATGTACGTTAATTACGGTGATGTACCATATATAAATGTGAATAAAATCGATGGTCTAAGTTAGTAATTCCTCCAGACAATCGCAAAGGGCAAGTTCGAGACAGCTCAGTTGGAAAGTGCACTTAGTGCCACCCAGGTGGTTCGGGGGTCAAATCTTGCTACCTTGATGGCTGTGGTGTATTGTATATTCTGGGCGGTGTCCCATGCGTAAGCCTTCACGGCGAGGTTACTGTGAAAGAGGTTATTTTTCCTCTCACTATAAACTAAGGGGCCTGATTTGTGAGCTGTCGCTCCCAGGTGTTTCCGTGTAAGAAAAAGAAAAAAAAAGACAGAGAAAACCGTTTTTATTTATTTTTTCCTTTGCGAGGTCTGGAGTACGGTGTCGAGCAGGTGATTCGAGGGTCAAATCCTGAAAGAGTTCAATGCCGCACCTGATGGTGATCATGAAATAAAGGACGGTCAGAGAATTTATTAAGTTCTTATGGGGTCTTGTGTGGTGCATTTATGATGGTGGGCACTGGGGATAGGGGATATGGCGATACTTATGACTTGTGACCATCCGCCTTCTTCGTATGTTCTCATCCACATCGGGATGGATGATGATGGATGTCCGAATGGATGAACTGTAATTTGGAATAGAGAGAGACAGAAAGAGAGCGGGAGACAGGTGAGAGGAGTGGTGAGGGATGGAGGTGAAATGCTCGGCTCTCGCACTGGAATTCTGCAGAATGCTGGAGAAGGAGTAGGATGTACAGTGAATATTTCCATTTTCGATTCACGGGTTTCAGGTCGCACTGGAAGATTGGACGCTGACGCTGTAAGCGCTCTTAAATCTCCACCATTTCTTGTGGTCTGATCTGAATTGCATGTCCATAATTATATGAAGGAACTTGCTCAGAAGACTCACGGTGACAAACGCGGAACTTAAATATGAAATATTGTACAAATGCAAGAGTAGAAGCAGGGAAGAAGGAAGGAGAGGCTGATCTCGGGTGCAAGCAAATGACATTAGTGCTGCTTCAATCAGGAGGCTCACTGATGAAACTGTATGGATCACCTTCATGACCCCAGGCTGTATGAATCAAGCGTATGAGCGTCGACCGCAACTGCGCTCATCGTACTCCGGCCGGGCAAAGAGATGGAGAGGTTCTTTATATGGAAGAACGTGGGGTTCAAATGGAAAAGAAAAGGAGTTCTCCAGGAGGGCACTCCTTGTAGTGTACTTATATATGGCTGTGCTACTGCCTCCTCAAACAGGAAAGAGGGAAAGAGAAATCTTGAAGGGAGCTGGTAATAAGATTGATCATGACACACTCAAAGGCAGCAACTACATAGAGGCCTTCGGCCTTCATTCCCCTACTGGAGCTCCTGACGATGCACATCTGCATGTACCATGGAGGTCGCAGCACGGTTAGTGCCCTCGGAGCACCTCCCTCCAAAATAAATTCATGGAAAGCAACGAACTACAGGGAACACACTAGCCAACTCTTTCATGATAAATGACATAAGAAAGTGTGCGTTATATGAAATGTCACCAGACCTGGCCGAAGATTTTTAGCATTAGGGACTTCGCTATAGGCCAGCAATCCGAAAGTTCGTGCTGCAGTCGACTTCTGCAGCAAACCATTGTTCTCTTGAACAATAATACTGTCACGTTATCTTTCAACGCTTCGTAAATTCATCTTTCACCTTGCAGGCAACTCGGATATGGCGAGTTCCAGTAGGTATATACGAAAAAGAGCGCTTTCAGAGGGCCTTACCTGTGAGGTTTCGAAGACGAAGGAGCTCAATCAAGTCAGTGGTAATGTTGCCTGCGTCCTTCCCGCAAAGCCAGTAATTCGTCACGGGCTATCTGCAATGTGGTTGCAAGACTGCATACTTCGTCACCGTGCGGTCTTCACAGCAGCCCTCTGTTTGACGCCTCGAAGGCTGGTCCATCCGCCCTGACACGCTGGTTTATTAGTTGTAGGCCGTGCAGAGGCGGACCCTTTCATCCCCCCTTTTCGTTTGGGAACCCGCCAGCACATGCGGGCAGCGGCTGATGCCGCTTCATGAATTGTGGGCTTTGAGTTGCCATGTATCTTTGACAATCGCTAGAACATTAATTGTGGTTTCTGGATTTGTTCCTCTCTCATGTTTTCTTCCATTTTGTCCCATAAGCTCTACGAGCTTTCCGCGGACGTTATAAAGCACCATTTCATTTCATTTCCCTGTTGGCCAATGAAGTTCCGGCAGGAGGCCCTGGAAAGCTCTCATCAATCTGGACTACAATCTTTCTGTTGGCGGCTCTTCAATCGAAGCCGGCTTCCGAAAGTTATGCCTAAGAGTTCAGGTTTTGCAAGCGCTAATGGACGAGTGGGCTATTGTAGGCTGCATTGGATTCACGGAAGAGGATCCCCTTTATCACTCATATGCAGGCTACAGTGTTACCTATTGTTTAATGCAATAGAGGTTTGCAATGCATGCATTTGTGAACTCCGCCTAAACAGTACCAGAGCAGTGTGGATTTGATAGAGATTTGGACTACTGCTCTGGTTTTCAGGGTGTCAGGGCTGGCGAGAAGATGAGCTCAACCACATGCAGGAGGGTTCCCAATGTTCTTTGCAAGTAGATTGTCATTTATATCTCAATGAGTTGCTTGCAACTGTGACAAATTTGCAGTCTCCTATCGTTCTGGACTGCTTCTCTTGTCATGAACAAACCGATTGGTAGGCATAGTGTAGACGTGATTTTCATCCCCGAGGGCTCGAGGCAGTCCGGTCAGGGTCATCTCATCGTCAGTGGGGCGGCAAGGTTATGCAGAAGCGGCATCAAGTCCTACTAGTCATCACGCACGGCATATCACCACAGTGCAGATCGTTGCCAGCAGTTGGAACAAGGATAATTTTCGTTCAGTACACACAATCTAACTTGATGCCAGATGGGTCATGTGCTGTTTAGTATGATTGCAGGAGCTTGGTGAACAGGATCTACCCTTTACAACGAAGAGCCCTATCTCAGTCCTGTATTCCCTCTTTTTCCCAGATTTTTAGAAGGGGAACACGTGGTGGCTGTTTTTTCAAGGAGGTAAGTAGTAAGTTCTTACTGCAGAGGAATTTGGCTAGCAGAAGTCTGCAGGCCAACGAACATTATCCACCTTACTGGCATTCCTCTGCATTAGGAATGTTGAATGTTGCAACTGTACTCCTTTGAAGTAAGTTGAAGTTGCGCACATGTATCAAGGATGTTGTATCCTAATGGTCTGGAGGTTATCCCTTCTGAGGTCGGTCTGTAGCTGATGACAGTAGTGATGCAGCCCACATAACCTGGAGCTTCTTTGCAGGCAAGCAAAGCCTCAGAGACATCTCCCACTCCCAGGAATGCACATAGCTGAAGAATTTGTTGAAGTGAGGATGGGGAGGATTTCACATTGAAAAGCAAGTTTGATTAGAGTTGAAACTTGAAACCTGCCCTCTTTTAGAATATGTAAGAAATAGGTGAGCTCAATTTATTTTAATTTCAGCAAGATTCCTCTTTATCACTCCAGACAAAACAGAATTCACAACACTACCAATATAAACTGTTGGCTTGTGCTTCGCGGCAAGTGCATCTCAGTTCGTTTTTGCTTTGGTTCTTCAAAAGAGTCTACATCGAGATATCACCATCTCAGACAAAGTACAAAAACTAGGAACAATTCCATTCATCAACCGATGATAACCAAGAGTGCTGGAAGAGGGGGGCTGCAAAATCAATGATATGGCAACAGCTTTCTCACTTATTTCATTAGGGAATTCCCACGGATGACCATTCCTGTCAACCTGTAGGATTCAAGAAGTTCCTGATATTGCTTCACATTTCCTCAGTAGGAGAGTAAGAGTACACTAGCATATCCTGTACTCCTACCAGCTGCCTGGGTCCTAAAGGACTGAATGCTTGCAAAGAGTCAGTACTTGAATGCTATTTGAAGGTACAAAGCCGACCCAGGTAAGAAGGACACTCTTACTTTATAGACACGATGGGACTCAATGACAACCCAGTCAGGTGGGCACGCGGTAGTTGGGGTCATCCATGACCAACACAAACAAGTTGCCCTTGTCTCCTCGTGACACTCTATTGTGCACCCACAAAACAAGAAACAACCTTCAGCCACATAATCCTGCAATTGTTGGTTGCCATCCCCTAAATTTCACCCATGAAACGGAAAAATGATTTTAACAATGTGATAACTATAACTTCATCAATTTGAATCATTCCCTTATCGCCGTCATGGCATGACAGTCCATTTCCAGTTTGTCTGGTTAGATGAAGCTGTAGGGATGAAGACAATGGTTTATCTAATTCAAAAGGTTCAGAAAGAAGAGGGACATGAGAAATGGTAGCATAAAACATGTGAAAAATCTCACCGGAGTTCATCATCAAGGTAAGTGATTTCCAGCTCACCCCGGGCACGCCCTGGTGCTTTCACACTAATCTGAACAATAGTCAAAATCAGGAATTGAATGTCAGCCCTTCAGTTTTTGTGTATCAGTGCTGATACATCCACATAGAATTAGTTTGGAAACACCTTGAAGTCCAAATACAGGTCGTAAAAAAAATTCTTGGAGCATCAAATCAAGGTTGACAAATATTGTCAGTCTTCAATGTACTGCGGGACTTTCACTACATCCTGTCTTGTGGAGTATGCTCGACTTTTCTGAGGCTCCAAACAATTCTTGATCTATTTGCAGGCCAAATGGAAAGACACTTTGGGTTCAACATGAGGGATCATAGAAGAAGGAACGTACCAGACCACCTAACTTGAAGAAGTCAAAATTCACCACCACCTTTTTTGAATTAACAGGATTCAAGTTTGCAGTAACCTGCACAGTGGCGATTCAGCTCATCAAACCTTGTCTAAAAATGATTGGATAAAAGGAGCAACAGATGCAATTGAATGGGCTACTCACAATTACAGGTACAAAGGATGTATATGGAGGGAAGCCTGTAAGGTAGGACCACAGGCACTCCTCTGAGGGCAAGACACCCAGCCACATGATAAGAAAGGGCAAATTATTCACATGAGTGAGGAGTGAGTGTGAGAGAGAAAGAAGGCAAGCAAGCAGGAAAGAAAACTTTATAACGTCCACAGGGGGCCGTGAGATATAGCAGAACAATAACAAGAGACAGCAAGAGTAAGACTCAAGAGATGATGCAATTCGGCTAGTGGACTTGACCATACACCCAGGCACCCACCCACATACTTGGTTGAAGAAGGGCCAAGTCTCCAAGTTTTGTGCTCTAAGAGTGTCAGTGTTGATGGCCTGAAATATGGCGCCATTAGGTCTCAACAGTTTGGGCCTCTGCAGACACAATATAAATAAATGAGTCCTCTCTTGTACCACCAATACAACTACCACAGCTTCACAATCAACTGTAAGCTTTGGGAGGACACTTAAAGGCTATAAATGTTAAGAACCAAAGCATGAAGTGCCATGGCACTTAATCAAACTAGGTAAAGACAGTATGGTTACTTGTAACAAGTCAAAACAAAAGCTTTTCAGAGTCTTGAGATCAAAACAAAAGCTCTGCTACCTACACGGCATATGAGCCCCCATAAGTTTTGAGCATACCTTTTTCTTAAGAATTGTCTCTGAGGTGGTATACACAAGCTTCCACTTTCCATTCAGAAGTGGAGACTTCAAGGGCTCTTTGGTCGGATTCAGTAATTCTAGTTCTTGGGCTATCTGCCAAACAGAAACACCATTGCACAAAACCTTATGTGGAAGGTAGAAATTTACTTCACACTCCTCTTAAACGGGCCATTGTCCCCAACCCAAAACCTGAGCTCAGAAAGGGAATCGTAGACCCTGACTTTCTTGACCTTCCAACCCCAGGGTGACGAGTTCAACTCTAGCACAAAACCCACATCCAATTTGAGCCGGGCGAGCTCAAGGATCGACCATCGGGCAACAACGACTTGGTAATCTAGTAAAGAGCTGCAGATGACCGGTGTCTGGCTCACTTCCAGATTCGATTATTATGTCTCATAGCATATGAAAACGAAAACAGTGATTCCCTTCCGAAATCTGCCTGTGGAGCTTCAAGACACTGCGTGTGTGTTCACAGGGATCTCATCCTTCTACAGGCTAGATGGCATTAACGACATCATGCATTCGAAAAAGTATAAATAAACATGCATCTGAATTTTGAACTTCACCGTTCGACCTGGAATTGAAGTTGTTTGACCATTTTTCGACACGTACTATAATCTAGTTGATCAGTTTCAAAACTAGTCGAGTTGTACAAAGGGTATTGTTTGGAATACACAGATTAGCGAGTCATAAAGCGAGTGATGAATACCTGAAAGGTGAGTGACGATCGAAAGCAAATAGAATCGTACCTTTTCAATGCGAGCTAAATCATCAGGGGAAGCCTCAGCACCTCGATCAAGAGGGACAATGGCATCCAGCAATTCTCGCTTCACTTTCTCCTTGTCTTTCTTTCTCAAAAATGGAAAAAGAGCGGCATTCACCCCTCCGCCAGTCGCTTTTAACTCCGACACCTTCCCTGATCTGAATCCTCTCAAACTTTCTACAGGTGGAACAAAACTGGATTTACTGGAGCTCGGATGCAGGAACTGGAGCTTATAACCACGAGTGTCCACAATCGAACCCAAACAAGGCAAAGACGAGGCACGCGAAGTAAAGAAAGAAACATTTCCGCAAAAAGCGGCTGCAATTACAGGTGATCTAGACCTGCCCACATGGGCATTGAGTGTGAGCGGGGCGGCCATGGCTGTGACTCGTGAGAGAGAAGAGTAGATAGAGTGTTGGCTCCCTGGAAGCAGCTGACGATGAAATCGGCTTACATCACGGAAACAATCCCACGCAGCAATTGAATACTAGAGAACTTTATACGTTCTGGCTTCTGGCCTGTTATCAAACTCGGCTGGGCGACTGGGACTTCTAGCCTTTCCGGCTATGTTGGTAACTGTTTGCTCCTGCTTTGAGGAGGTTTGGCCACATACAAACACTCGATACTCTAGAGGCAAAAGGAGCTCAGGTTTCGCATGCAGGATGGATGCATAGCCTCACTCGTAAACCAGAGCTGGGCAACAAGATTGTGTGAACAGATGACACATTTAGGGTTGCCCATCAGAGTTTTGATGCCATTGCTGGTGGTCATCTCTCCTCCTGATAGACTACTTGATTTTTCTTTGTGCACTCACTACGAATCTGATCGTCCCTGTGTTCTTAGCATATGCAGGATCTCCTTTCAGGTTTAGCACTGCAAATTGTGCCGTGTTGGTGGCACCACGAGAGCCATGAGAGTGAAATGGGGACAATTTGAGTCACCATGCATTGGACATGAAAAGGGAGCAGAGGTAAAAATGTGATAATATTACAATTAGACTAACATCACCAAAACCAGTCGTTCCGTGCATCAACAGCCTTCACTTGGCTAGCTACAAGGGGCATATACCCGAATAGAGAAACGAAGTGGTTCACACACCACGTCCGATGCTTCCTGTGCCCATTGAGACTACTGATACCCGTCGACCCAATCTCAAAAAGTCTCCCTGCACCACATCCACAGGCAAAATAACCAAGTAGCTTCAGATGCTTTCAGTGAGGACTTGAACCTGCATTTACATTCATAAGGTATCTTTCCATATACTGCTGGAAGTGCAACCCACAGAAAATACAGAGCAAGCTGGCCTTTCTACACCATCTCTGGTTGGATTGAGAAACGACTCTTGCAGGGGTGCTCCTCCAATCCAAGGGAAACCGCAAAAGTAGGCCTAATTTTCAACTACATGTCAACTACACCCTACTGGACTAATTAGTCTATGCTTTTGCCTCCAAATGTTTGCTGAGCTGTAGGGGGGTGAGGAGCTTCAAATCCATGATTGAACTTCTTTCTAGTGCAAATTTTGGAGGTTTAAAATAGCTTCTCTTTACCCTACATATACAGATATTTGGTCAGCCAGGTTTAACTCGCATGCTTCAGGGTCTGATGTGGACTCTACAGAAACACAAGTCACTAGAAAAGCGGCCAAGAAAGCTAAGAGTTTCAGCAAGTCAGATTGCAGGACTGTATCTTGATTTCTTTTGATGCCGTAACCAAATGTAAAAATAGACGAGTAAAACCTATACCCTTCGGCATGTTGAGGAAGAGAGGTCCAGACAGATGGGTCAAAACAGCAATTCTACACTAGAGCCTCTTTCTCTTCCTTTTTCCACTCTCTGCAGTCTATCTTTGGGTGCATCCATGGATGTGAAACTGCAGGCAGGCTAGTCTACTGAATACTTTCTCTCTCTCAGCAGCATGCATAACATTAAAGAGGCTAACCTTTGACCCAAATGGGAGGAGCACCGGTTGCATTTGCAATCAGGAAAGACATTGCAATATCCTCGCAGTTCCTGCACTCTCCACCAAAATCTCAATTATGTCATTGTTGAGTTGATATACAATTCAATGTTGATCCTATTCAGACGTCAAAATTTGAATCATCACATAGCTGTTCTCTCTGGACAAATCGGGAAAGACAAACGATGACTTGGAAGTTAGTCAATTGGAAGTGTACCAAAAGCACCCACATCACAGCCTGGAAAATTGAACGGGTTGAGCTTGAGTATCAGGGAACGACCTTGTATCTTTCACATAGGTTCGGATAGATGCCGGCATCTGCTTAGTATAGAGCTCAAAGTACTTGTGGTGGATGAAGGCAGCCTTGGAGAGCACCATGCTGTAGGTGCCCATCCACCATACTGACCACCACCCCCCATATGTGTACTCCGGTGGCTCTCCTGGACGCTTCTGCTTTGTTCCAGACCACCTCAAACAATTCATCAGTGCATGCAACAGTTCAGACCTGATGAAACAGAGTGGGCTCACTTGACAAAATTCAGGGATAAGCAGCCCTAACATAAAACAAGAAGGTGGGCAAGGCATCATCAACCATGAAGCTTGTGCAAGACCAGGATTACATGAGAGTTTCTGACAGACATTTGCTGGCAACTGGTTGGAAAGATCCCAGATTTTGTGTTCAAAGTTTGATAATTGAGTGCTTTTCAAGCATTCCAAAGCATGTACATAAGCACATAGCAGACCCTCCAGTTACAGGGGTTTTATGTGGTTATTTATGTGCTGGCCTCAAAAGCCAGCAACATAATCCCTGTATCACTACTCGAGACTGCTCACTGAAAGCAGGTGTAACATATCTGCCTATCACATCATTAAAGAAAAAGGGCAGAGAGGAACAGAAATATGCCTATTAACCCTAGACCTACCTGCTTGGAACAGAAAGGCCATCACACATGCTACAGCAAAGAGAGAGCATGGAGGGGGATTGTAACGGCAGAATACACACCGCAGAATTCAGCCAGTGCATTCGCGGGACAAAGCCAACCATGCTGTTTGGAGCACTGAGCCATACACTGAAGGCAGATTCCACTGAAGTACAAGGAACCACCACATCATCATCAATCGAAAAAATCGCCTCAGTGCGAAGGCCCTCAATGGGTTTAAATCGGTTGTTCAAATTGTCTTCCTGGTTTGTGTTGAACCGGAAGTCTAGTCTTTGGGACATCTCCCGTGAGCTGGCAGCCACTGACTGAATCAGAGAGAACTGCAAGGCTTCAGAGGGGGGTTCATGCTCACTCCACACTACCTGGATTGCATCCACATTCCTGCATGCTGCATAGTGGCCTACTGTCTGCTTGAGCAAATCGTACCGTTTCCAAGTGTTGATAAGCACTGTATATCGATGCCTGGCCCACAGCAGACAAATAATCAGAACTATGGATGGCAACTCTCTCTCTCTCTCTCTAGCAACTAGGCTACGGCAAACAATGTCTTATGAGTACGATCTCTCTAGCAACTAGGAATCAGCACTTCAATAGCTTGCCAATTTCTGAGCGAAAATAATCACTCTCCGTACTCCAAGTCACTTCAATTACAAAACAGCATAGGGTGTAACAGACTAATTACACGTTCCTATATGTAGCAGATATTCCCTAGAGATCTGCTGTACCCTTTACACCCTTTGATTTGCTATGCCAACATAAAGCAGAGCTTTGGGAAAGGCTCCTGCAGACCAAGCAAGAGTGGAGTTTACCCAAGGAAGAGGATTAGAAGCCCTGGTCTAATTCAGTAACCTGTTTCCCCAGCAATTTTGAGGCTAACATGCGGAGTGCCATTGTTCCAAAAATAAATTCCATTTTGTGACCAGAGTCTAAAACCCCTCCACTGGTTAAACCCTGCCAGAAATCTGCAAGAGCAGATTCCCCCAGCTTCATCATTGAAAAACAAGTGAGTGATTTCAGTGTTCTCAAAGTAGATTGTCTGAAGAACAGCCAACATCCCCTGTCTCTCTCACTAGGGGGTGTGCCTGGTTTGACCAAGCTACTAAAAATGTCCGGTCGGTGGACATGATAGCAAGGAAGGCCAGCATTTCAGTACTAGGCACTCTTGTCAAGAGACTAGTTTTGAAACCATCAAAAAGACATCATTGCACCTCTTTGCGCCAATTTCAGGTTCATGAAGGCAAATGGCAAAAGCTGTGGCCCTCTTTGGGCCTGAATTCCCTGTGAGAATAAGTCTATCTTCGAGTGTCTTCTTGAGAAAATCTGGATAAGCTCAAGTCCCAGCATCGCTCCAATCCTGACCCCGGGAGAATGAGCACAAGGCTGCGGCACCCAGAGTCTAATGATTACCTCTCTCTGACTTACAGATTTCACAGAAAATTTGAACAAGGTCAGGAAATCCATGAGTAGGGCATCAGCACAGGAAGCAATGCCAAAGTTTCATCCATGTTCTCGTAATGTTTACACGCATTATGAAAGGAGCGGGTTCCTGAGAATCCCATCAACAGAAGCTTGACCATTTCCAGTGGTAGTCAACATGCCAGGCTTGATACCTGAACAAAAACCTAAGTCTTGACTCAAATTCCACGAGGTTGATCCTAGTATGAGATGCCCAACTGTGGGAAAGGCGTCCATGGTTAATGGATAAGCATCATTGCAGTTGAATCTGAGTAGTAAGAATTTAATTACCTTCCAAGCGATCGCGGAGTTTGATGATGGTGACGCCATCCGAAAATAGAATCCGCGCGGCTCGTCAACAAAAACGCCCCGAAGACGAGGCATAAACCCACTAAAAGCTTAATTCTATAAGACCCATTGTTACTGAGGAGGATTCGCAAGCGAAGCAACGATCTGTCTCGCTGTCCCTTCATCCCAGGCTTCTCCTTTAATGTCACAGAAGAGAAGAGGCAGTGAGCATGCCTCAGTGTAGAATACATGCCAGGTGTGTACCGTTCACCCTTAAGTCCTTCATAGCCGAACGCCCCCCCCTGCTGCGCAAGCGCCCACAGGAGGGGGCGACCCAGTAGGATAAGCCGTAGGAGAAGTAATCCCAGGGGAATCAGAAGCCAGATGGTGAATGATTCCACTGAAAACGTCCACCCAATTTTTTCAAGTTTGAGCCGGCAGGGTTCGCAGCTTGCTAACTACAGGGTGGGCCGGATAGCGCTAAGTCCTCCGGGGCACAAAACAGATTCCTCCTCCGAGGGAGTTGCCAAACCAGTGTGTCTGATGGCTGCACACAACTCTCCGATTGCCAGTTTGAAGAACAGTGCAACACTAGGAGTAGTCCCTCTCCCTCTCTCTCCTTCACATCTCTCCCCCCCTCACCGCCTCATTCAGCACCCCCGTCTGCCTATTCAATCTCCGTCTTGTCTATCCTCTCTCACTCTGCACCTCTCTCCCCCCGAGCTACCTACATTACGATGCAGTTCATACTCATACCCCTCACATAACAGCATCACGAAACCGGCAAACTACAAACTACCCACCTCCCTCCCTCTCACGGTTTAAACGGTTACGACGAAGCCGAGTCGTCCAGCCAACCCGAACCCACCTCCTCCCCCCCTCTCCCCCTCCTTCACGAAAGAACTCACAACCTCCGTCCCTCCATCTCTCTTGTCTGTCACCGCACCATCCAGCACCCCAGTAACGCATGTCAGGCTGTGCATTCCTCGCTTTAAAAAGCCTCACAGCGCCACCCTGTCTGTTCCCCTTACTCTACCAAGTTACTACTTAGCAACCCAGGCCCCACCCCTCCACCATCCACTCCCTCTTCCTTTCCATTCACTCACCCTCCTCCCTCCCTCCATTCCCTCAACTGCATTCCCAAAGCAGCCACAATCTACGTATCTCTGATCGCCCTCCCCGAATCCCTTGCAATCCAGCAATCTCCCTTTGTCAGGATTCCCGGCCACTGTTCTCCACTCCCTTCCCGAGGGAGATTATTCCATATTTCAAGTTCAAGATCACCGGCTGTACCGGCTACAGCCGGTAGATCCCAACCCATCTGGTTGAACTAACCAATATTTGTACCTCAATATTTGTGTGGTGGGTTGGTGGGTCTTGTTCTCCGCACTCAGGCCCACACCTACCCTTTCTCTCTCAATTTCTGGTGAGAGATCCATCCGTCCCCATTATACGGAAATCCGTTCGTTTTTTTTAAAAGTCTTTCTCATGGAGTTCTCATGTTCTAAGATGTTCCACATATCCATGGGAGACAAGACTTTGGTCTATAAAAGCCGGCGTAACCAAGAGCCACTCGAGAGATGGGGGTACTATGCAAATATCAAGCCACAAACCTCAGTATAACTGGATCTCATGAGGTCGAAAGACCACCCCACGCCATAGGGAATCCACACTACGGCGCCATAGCTAGGCGCGGTGAGGCTCAACTCGAGAAAGATGAGCCTCCCGCGCTTGCCGTGAAGATAACCACTCCAAGGCCTGACATTGCAAGGATGTGAGCCCAGGACGCATATTGATGTCGACCTACATATACCCCATGCAAGTATAACGGGGGAGAAGGGTTTGAGCCGACGACGCATTTGGAGGTAGACCCACATGTAACTTACTCCATGCAGCTGGGGATCTCAGGGGGATTTCTATTCTATTCTTTTCTTTTTCAAGCAAAACAAGTGACAACTAAGTTAACTCTTGTTCCGACCGGTTTACACTCTGTTCCGGAGTGATGTGATTGATTCAGCGTTGATTGATCCGGATATTTGATTCTCCTGCATTGTGGCTGAGGGTCAGGAAATTTGCAATTTTTGATTACCGGAAGTTGCCAACTTATATCCAGAACAATATAATAAATAAAATAAAATAAATAAAATCTCAAAATTGGGGATCATGAGGGGAGCGGAGTATATGATGCCCAGCCCAGGCTGACCGGATGTGACCGGCGACTGCTGGTGGGGTGGCGGCAGCAGTAGGGCCGGTCATTAGCTTTTCGTTGCGAACGGGACAGCAGGCGCCCCCTCATTGCCTTGCCGGCGTATCGCTACCGGAACCGGAAACTGCACACAATGGCGGGCCATGCTGGATGTTAAACTACCATTTACTCCAAACCTTGTGCGCGGAAGGATGAGAAACTGCAAGCTTCTGAGAACTCGCGTAGTGTCTGCAAAGTCCACTGCGCATGTGCGCTCCTGTTACTCAACGCAAATGGACAGCGATTTGGACGGATCTGCATCATACGCCAGACATTCATCCATCAACGCGAGCAGGACCAAAGGAACGGGATTTGCGGGTGGGGGACGGTGGCGTATGGGGCAGGCCGCAGCGTGTCTTGTCCAACTCTCTACTCTTTCCATTATATATACATCTTATTATATATATACATGGGTCACACTAGACGTAACGAACTTTCAGATTTTTTCCCCACTCGGCTACCGCTGGTGGTGGGGCTCATTTCGGTAATCCGCTAAACTCGGAGGCTTACCCTACACATCCTATATCTATGTAACCATATATATATAGGTCAGGGGTGATATCCCCACTGTAAGCCTTCACGGCCCCAAGGTGGTTATTTTTTTACTTCTTCTAAATTTTTTTCCAGGGCCTCTGTCCCCTGTTCTAAAATATAGATATAAGAGCCTGGGTGGGGAAGTTTCCCCCTGCAAGTAAACTTCCGCATCCTCGCAGTAGTTTGTTTTTCACCTTTTTCGTTCATTTTCAGGGTTCCCCTTTTTACAGACCACTCAGAAAAAGCCTCTTCCCCTCTCTTTATATTATATATATAAAAGAGGGAGGAGAAGAGAGAGAGAGAGAGAGAGGATGAATATAATGATCATTGATTGTGGCCTGCTATCAAAACTGTATCCAGGTTTGGCTGTGTATAGTAGTTTTGATGCAAGAGTTATGTTGCCAGAGTGTACAATCCAGTTTACCGTAAAAAATCTCGGCAATTCGTGTAGGGGTGATGGCCTAATTAAGCCAGCGACAGCTGGTACGCTACCACCATTCATCCGTCTTCTTCCATCGTTCAATATTTGGTGTGACCCAGGCTGCATAAGAGAAGCTACAGGGAGGACAAATATGGGGTACATACAAACCTTTGAGATACTCAACCATACAACAACATTGGTACTACCAAGGTGATGCATTGCATGGTAGTTTGTTACAGGAACTGAACAACCTAAAAGGCAACTCGAACATAGAAATGGTATTTACTTTGCACTAGTGGTCGTACCTGGCTGGCTCGAAAGAGCTAGAGACCAGAGTCCACTAAAGAAAGTTGAGCTAGAGTTTGCAAGAGAAAGAGAGATCTGGTGGGTCAACAATTAGCCACTGCTGCTTCCGTGACGGACGCCTACAAGAGACCACGCCTCCCAGAAGAGTACAAGAAGATGGTTGGTCCTCCCTCAAGAGATGACCTGACCCCAATACAACTATTAGTGCCTACACCGAAGAGACCTCTTATCTAGCCTTATTGGCCACTTTGATGTGTACACCCCAATATCAATGACCACTATGATCTTTTGAATCAAATGAAGCACTGCTTCTACAGTTTTCACAAGCTACTCAAAAGACTCTGGCTTGATGACCACGAGTCAAAACTTTCCAAACCCCTTCACATCATCCAACCCCGCAGTGGCTTATGGGGCCTTCCTTGCTACTACTTTGCTGCACCCTTGATTCTCCAACGAATGCAACTCAAGGACCAACAATACATATGACTGACTCTGAGCACCGAACCTTCTTCACCAGAGGAACACCGGAGCTTCCTCAGCCATACCTCCAACCCTCCCAAAAGGAGGAAAAACAGAAAGAAAAGAAACCGCCTCTCTTTGCAAAGCTTTTGGCCTGTAGGAAATAATCCTGTTGTAGTTTCAGAAGATTGAACCAATGCGTTGCCTACCATGCACCCCAGTCCTGCCTGACTCTCTTGGATACAACCAAACTTTCCAAGGTTCATTGGCGAAATAGCCCTATACAACTTGGTAACTCTTGACCACCAATTCTGTTCGTTTTGCGAATTTGACAGGACTTCCCGCTTGTGGCCCTTGTGCCTGTGTTACGCTTGCCACCTGAAATCACACATGAATCCCAAACACATGACCCTTGGTGTTTCTATTCACAACCATACAGGTGGAACAGTGCTGAGCCAAAAATGACAAATGGTAGTGCGCCACGTGTTACACATCATGCCATGGAACACAGAGGAGAGGAGCATAAACAAATAAAAAAGAGTGAGGGAAACTACGCCCCCACCTCTAATGTAGAACACACAAATCAGGGCTTCATCAAAAAAGTGCTGCAAGGAGTCACAAACAACGGTTGAACAGAATATACCTTCACATCACAGAAGGTTTTTGTTGCACTGAACTTCACATCGATTGGGAAAAATGCACCCGGATCTGCCGCGGGCACAACAAACTCCATGGATCCACTGAAGAAGGCAAAACCCAAGAAACAAGATTTAGAGAGAATGTAGTACAAAAACGTCCTGGGGAAGACCTGATTTTGTCGAGCATCGCAATGAAGAACAGCTACAGATCTGACTCTTGAAAAAACACAGGTGAAAATTTTGAATAGAACACGCCACTTACTTGAGGTTACTGTTGTCAATCAACACATTGGACCACTCCAAGATTGACCTCCGAGAGTCATACCTGCAACCGCAATCATGCCCCGCAGTTGCATCAATCATTCTGATGTACAGAAGTGATGAATCAAGAGAACTGTTTACTATCCACCTACAGGAAGGCAATTACGTCAAGATCTACGGGGACTCACCTCCACTCTCCATCTACTTGGTTCACTGTCGGGGGATCACGAAGGGCCGGCAACGGGATTTGAATCACAACGTTTTGAAGCTCAAATGTCCTAGACGCTTCATACTCGATGTTGATGTATGATTCTCCACCTGACACTGAGGGCCAGCAGTTGACTGGATTCCAACCCGCATCACAGATCTCCCCAGATGAGTTAAAGAAACAACAACCCCCAAGAATGATACAACGGATTGGCCTGTCCATGGGAATGCATTTCAGCATCCCACTCATACCAATTGAGGATTCTCGAGACAGTTTCAGACTTCCAGAAGCCACAGGCATGGGGATACTGTAAGGCACACCATCCCTGGCAACAACCTTCAAGTAACTGTATTGCATAACCCAAAGCCAACATCACCGAGAACTAAATCTGCTATGGATTGCCTTGGTCATCAACCTATATTTTGCAGTAGAGAACACTGCAAAACATCCAACCCTGGAGCCAAAGGGAAGATCTGAGTAGCTACAGGGTATAAAAATGAGCATCTGAGTGGGAGATCCTTCTTGCTAATATCTTCTCATCAAGCCAAATTTCTCAAGAGGCCAACGTGGCTGAAGTAAAAGGGCTACCACTCTAAAAGGCAGAGGCAAACTTAGGCTCAACAGTGATGTCAGAGAAAAGGCAGGTGCCATCAAGAAAATTGACTTCTCAGACATGCACAAAAACCTTCCCATGCGTCTTCCTACTACTCAAACATATGCATACTTACTGTTGAGGGGCACCAGAGATTCTTGCTTGCTTTGCATGCGCCACTTCAAAACACCCAGAGCAGTGCCTGTGGGAAATGGTTTACTGGGATCCTTGAGGCCCAGAATGTTGTTATTAGAGTACAGTTTTTTATCCATATTCGGGTGTGACGTAAAGTGGAAACCTTTGTTGGCACCAGACTCCACCTGCAGAGAGGAGCAGCAGAATCAGAACAGCTCCAGGGATGGCGAAAATCCAGAATTCTTGCCACTGACAGACCTCAGGTACAACATTTGTCCATATCGAAGATCCAAAACTATACAACCAAAGAGAGTGGAGAAAGAAAAAGAAACATGTTACATCCACAGGAGCCGAAGGACCCAAGCCACACCAGTGGAGAGAGAGAATGTACTCATAGGACGTTGTTTGCCAGAGCCTTGTGGCATTGACCCCGTGCCCAGTTTGAGCAGAACACAAAGGGACAGAACCTACCTTGGTCAGGGGCTGACGCCGGTAGTAAGACCTACTCTGGAATAAACAATTGAACCGGGTTTTCCAGATATCCTATAGAGATCCCTTTACACAAGCATCAACCTGCTGTGTGTGGTTCAAAGTTGGTAAACAACGGTACAGGCACAATTCCCTTGATAGATTTGGAGAGAGCGTCTCTCTGGTGAGCGAACCCCAGACAATGAATCAGAAAATGAATATTGTCTTCAGGTTGCCCACACAACCGGCGATTGCACTCTCCCTCTCCTCTCGGCTTCTGTCTGCTGTTCAAAGGTAGGCTTCCCGCCCTGAGTTTAAATTTCAGTCTAGTGCCGAGAGTGAGTAGACCCTTGAGGTCATCCATGATGTCCTCCCCCATGTCACAGACTGGAAACACGTTCAAGGAAGTTTTCTGCCTAACTTCATCACTCGAGAGAATGTACTCATAAGACGTTGTTTGCCGTAGCCTTGTGGCCATTGACCCCGCGCCCAGTTTGAGCGGACCCATTACTTGAGAGAGATTGTACTCATAAGACGTTGTTTGCCCTCCATTACTTGAGAGAGAGAGTGAGAGAGAGAGAGAGAGAGAGAGAGAGAGGCCAGTAGCTGCCACTCAGATAGTTCACCAACATCATCCCATATGTACCTGAACTTGAATGTAGGCATCCTTTTCCTCTTGCACAATAAGCGACATGGTGCCCTGGACTTCCAAATTCTCAAGACCTCCATCCTTCTTCAACACAACAACAAGCTTTTCTTCCAAGCCAATCATGATGGGGTCGGTCATTACAGAGGCAGCTGATTTCAATGGGCCAGAAAGCATTGGTGACGCATCTTCTATGATGACCTCCCCCTCTGCCTTCAATGATTCTAGAAACTGGTTTGTCTTTTGGGACTTGCCCAGTTTCATGCCGGAACCTTTGGAAGGAGCTGCCGCTGTAGTTGCACCCCGGGCTGTGATGCAGAACATGAACCTATCAGAGCTCAAAAAAGGTTCCAAATAAAAGTTTCCAAGAATTGGATCATTAATCAAGCCGATGGATAAACCCCCAATTAAAAGTTCGTGACCCAAAACCGGCAGGTAACTCACAAAGAGAAATTACCTATCCTCATTCATTAAACTGCAACGCTCACCTAAAAAGAGTCATAAATCCTTCAAGTCAGTATAAGACTCTGCAGAAGCAGGCTATCACATCTATTACTGCTACCACCCAGAAAACCAGTGAAGTGGCTATCTAGCAGAAGACTCGCAAAGTGGCCCTCCTTGTTTCATAACTGCTTGTACCGAGAAAGATGTGCAGAAAACCTAAACTTTCAACAAAATCTGCAAGAGCAGAGAGGTAAGCAAACGGTGAACCCGGACTGTTCTTTTTTTACGTACACTCTTGAAGAATATGTATGTGGACAATGACATACAGGAAGCAAATTGTATTTTAAAAACACACCTAAGAATTGTGCCATTATAGTGCCCGACCCTAAAGAACTGCAATAATGTGCAGGTAGGATTCAAACAAACCTTTGGGCTTGAAAGCATCCGAATCTAAACCTGGCGCGAAGGACGATGAGTTGCTCCCAAAGCCACCACCCCCTGAGGAAGATATTTCGCTAAACCCATTGTCAAATCTGATAGGCCCTGTAGATGGCATGGAGGTGTAGCCTCCCTTCTCAGACCTCTGCTTGTCAATCTGCACCATGTGAACAATGACCGCCATTGTAAAATTAGATTTCTTTCGCCTGACAATGATGTTACGTTTGCAAACAAGGATACACCTAATTAAATCGCTGGAAACTGAAGACTTCTCCCTCACCCTCACCAATACAGAACTGCCCCATAGGAATAATGTGACTCACAGCACAACAATTGCTTCCATGCTCCTATGAGTTACTGTAGCAGGGCACACTCAACTACTCCCTCGTCAAGCTGTGCGTGCCCTACTCTGTCTGAGACTATTACTCCTCAAAAAATGGCAGGCCATACGTTTATAAGGGCTGTCATACGACACAAGTAACTATCACGATAGTCTAGTCCACATCTTAGTGCAGGCCGTAGCTATGACATCTATCTACATTTTCATGTCCCCAATCATTCGCACCACCACAACATTACTTACCTTACTCTTATCTATCTCATTTGCCTTGCGCTTCATCACATCTTTCGTGTCGTTGATCTTGCTTTCCATGATAAGATTGTGCATTCTTTCTTCATGACTTTCCATCTCCACATACTGCTTGACTTGAGCAATAGTGACATTCTCCTTATGCCCCAGAGAGATCACCTGATCGAATGCAAAAATGATCTCAAACGCCATTTTGCAGATACCTTCTTCATCAATTGCAGGAACATACTCAGGTACCTGAAGTAAGTTAAGGATGAACAATGTACCCCAAAAAGGGAAATACACGGCAATGAATTACATTCTATCCAAATCTGATTCATCTGAGTGTATTATTCACAAAGAACCAGGAAATTTGACTTCCCTGGGGGAATTGATATCCTTGAAAGGTGTGGAGAAAGTGTTTTGCAAAATGATACAAAGGAAACAAGTAGACATGAACAAACTCCTGAATGTGAGGATACAATTTTTGATAGCATGCGTAATGTCTCGAGATCGTCAAGGATGTTGCTCTGCTTGTTTGTAACAAGAAGAAGATAGAGTGTCTCCATCGGCTGGTACACATATCGAACATTCTGTGTCTCCACATAAGTATGCTGCTTGCCACTGCCAACAAGCTTTGGAAATGCTGCAAGTAACCCCTCGATTCGTATTCTAGACATGTCCACAAACTGCCGGGAAACCAAAGCTGCATCAAATCCAAAGTCACCATAAACAACTTCAACGTGATTGCCTCACACAATTACTCACAGTCAAGGGGGAAAATAGTGGTGCAGTTGTCTCCAAGGGCTAACATCACCTTTGTGTGTTCAGAAGAACACTCTTAAGTCCACCTATGAGATGCCACCAGATAAGTAGGGCCTGGCATTGGTCAGAGTAGACTTGCACAGATCTCCAATTCTCACACCAGATTCATATTTACCCTTGGTATCAACACAATCTAAACAGGCTCACTCATTCAGCTCTCTAACTGAAAGTCGATTGCAGTGTGTGAATCAGGGTGATCTGGTTTCAGTACAACAGATGTGGACATTTCCAATCTGCTCCCATGGATCTAAAAAAGATACTGGCACATAACCAACGAAACCCCGAGGGTACCAATCTGGATGAACCTCCAGATGCATCAGTTCTACTATATCCGAATCTGGTGTAAACCCTAAGATCTCCACTTGATAAGAGGGACTCTTTGCGAAGAACCTCCAACAAGAAGAACCGTTAAAAACCATATACACATTGTATCTGATATTACTTCAATCACACAGTAGAAGGTCTTGGCGAGACAAGGTATAGGCAGACAAACAAACGAAGACATTTCTCACCTTTCCCGGTCTTGCTGATGATGGAAGCCGCCAGCACCACCTGGCATGCACATCAGGAGCTCAAGTACGTGAAACAGAAGGATCTTGAGGCTCAGAACAGCGAGAACAAGAAAGAAAAACGTGACACAAACCTCAACCGAAGTTGAAACCTCACAGAAGAGACAATTAGGGAAGGTAAGAGGATGCACATACCATGATGCCAGGCTTCAATGTCCCCCCCAATCAAACACCCGGTGGGGGCACTGCCGATCTATAATGTGCCCCTGCCTCCTGGCTATCTATGTTGCCGCATTTCGCCACTTCCTCTCCAACAATCTCCAGACTCCTCAGTCACCTCCACAGTATCTCAAAAGAGCGGCTTCCTTCACAAAGATAGCTTCTTCTCTTTCATTTGTTGTTGATCTTTGCACCACATCAGAAAGGAGCTCAGATCATAAGTATGAATAGGAGAAGACGACGATCTGCCGCGAGGCACGCACAACACAAGCGCACTCCAGCGATGGCCTCCCGAGTCTGCTTCTGCTACTGACGATGAGCGTCCTTAGGGTCTCGCGGGGTGGACCCCGCCCTCCTATGGCTTCACCCGGTACAATATCGGGTCTCTATTAATAAAGATAAAATAAAAATAGATCAGTGATCCGAAAATATTCGGATGTAACTACTAATAGCCAGTCGCCACGCGGAAGACTACCGGCATCGTCCCTGTGGCGCCACCTGCTACAGCCGGTTATGTAAAAAGAAAAAAAACCTATGGGTGAAAAATAGGTAGGTTTATCATCCAGTTGGCATATTTCATCCGTGCGGGTGGGTCGTCTCTCTCCACTGTTATAGTTCATCAGAGAGTGGAGAGGTTTACTTCGGTGACAGTCTATCTGTGGGTTTCGAAGACTGGCGAGGTCATGCAAGAGAAACCACTCTTGACATGGTGGGCCCTGACACCTCAAAAAGGCGTTTCACCAGTACTTTGGTTGCCAACTTGTGGCTCCAAACTGGATGAAGCCAGTGCATCAGCGAGGCAACCTGAAACCAGAACAGTGCCTCCTCGCTGAAAATGGTTGCTACTGGTACTAGGTCATCTTGCGCTTACAATGTATGTTACTAATTATGTTGCTTCACACATCTTGGATTTGTTGTATGATCTGTCAGGCCATGATTTCCAGTAGCAATACAATGTCTGAGCAATCGATCTTCTTTATTAGTCCCTCCTTCAAAACCATGTCCCCCCTTCTTTCCATTTTTATGTTTGATTTCCTTCTCCTCGCAGTTCCTCAGTTATGAAGACAGTTTTGCTCTTTCAGGTCATACACTTGAAAGTTTCCAAAGTTGTTCGGGGGCTCACAACGAGTCTCCACTGTTGTGGTCACAGTCTCTACCTAGTAGTCATACCCGCATGTAAAGGTGAGGATGGGGAGACAATCTGGATAAAGAAGTGGTGCAGCCTGCTTGTGGGTGCAATTGTTTCCAAATTTCATTTTTGTTACTTGGCCAGCTGCACAGGAGGTCAATCTAACAAACTTGCTCACTTGAAAGATTGATAACTGGGTTGGACAAAACAAATGGGTGCTAGCACCAGTTTGATGTATACACCCTCTCGGACACCAACCTAAGTCATTTGTAATCTACTACTGACAGTTATGGCACACTTGGAGGGAGAGTCGGAATCTCCCATCATATAGGATAACTTGGTGAAGTCCAACAAGCTGTGTCATCACAACTGGAATTGAGAAGTTGACTTTGCACTCACTCTGTTTGAAGCTTACCTCAAAGTATTTCCCACATAAAAGTTATATCAGAAAAAATAGAGACTGAAAACATATCATATAGTTACAAAGCTTAAAACTGGAAGTATGCAGGGCATGAGAAGTGCCCCAGCGAAGAGATCAGTTTTATTTAAATTAAAGGTTGACCTTCTACCCCACCCAGAAAGGGTGCAAACCTAGCAAGGCAAAAAGATCCACAAAAATGGGTGAAGGATTAGTTATGGGTCCTTTGCATCAGTTGTGTCATCAATAGCCGGTTTCTTTCCAAACCAGCCTGCAACAATGGGAGTAAGAGCCACAGTTGGGGGAAATCGGATTGGAGACGCTGCCTTGTGAGCAGCATAAGCCAAGGCAAATGTTCCCACTTTTCCCCCTGTCTCACCCGTGTGAATCCCCACCTGTTTGAACACACAAGCATCCAATTCAGTAAAGATTTTGCCTTCGTTGACTACCAGCCATGACCGGCAGCTTCTTCATCTCCTGTTAACATATGGCCTTTATGCGCCCCAGCAAGCAGTTGCCTATTATTTCCTCTAGTAACCTCTTTACTTGGGGAAGACGTATAGCAAACATCTCCTAAACATGACAGCTACAGTGGGGTTGAAATGAGCTTCAGAGAAGGAGAGGGCTACCTTCTCAAGCACAGAAGGAACATCGACCCCAGATTGGACTAGGACATAGCAAAGAGCGAATGAGACCAGGGACAGAGCGATAGATGTTGCCAAATAAGCACCACCATAGCGAGCCAGAAGCTCTTTTGCTTGATTCGTCTTCTTTTCCTTTGATCCATCTTCAACATCATCTTTTGAAGTGAAAATCTGCAAATCAATGAACCATAACTTTCTGAAGAGCTGGGTGAAATTCCATTCCAAATATCCCTGACGTAATTGTAAATGACAGTACATACAAAGAACATATCAACATTTTCACAGAATGAATCGTGGTGCCGACCAAGGCCTAAGAGTGTTCCAGGCAATGACTCTCCGGCACGCCCCAGGGGCATATTTGGAGCTGGTCTCTCTTTGTCCCTTGTGCATATTGCAAGCCTGCTCCCTGCTTGAAGCTCTACATTTTTTCCTCTGATCAAATTCCACCACAGAACATTGTTGGTGGCACCTACATGACCACTTCCTGAACTCCAGTTTGGACACATCAAATAATATAAGGGAACCTTCCATGGATTTAGTGTGCATCCATCTGCCCAGAAGGGTTCCCGGTTTCCACCAGTAATGGCTATATCACAGGCAAAAAAGACTTCCACTTCCTAGCAAGCCGAACGACCTTGCTCCCTAAGGGGGGTGCTTTGCAAACGAACTTTTAGCCCAAGGCCATGTGCAGAGGAAGCCTTGGCACCCCCCCTTTAATTTTGTAAGTCTGTTATGGCAAACCAGGGGAAGAAGTATGGGGGGTTGCAAGACCTCTCTACATCACCTTTTGCCCCCTGAAGAGTCTGTCCAATCAGTTAGTACAACAAGAAGTGGGGATGAAGGGGGAAGTATGTTCTATCATATGACTAGTCAATCAACCTCTATTTGCCAGAAATTCATAGGTTAGCGATGGACTAAACCTGTGCCTGCCAGCAATCAGCATGACACTCTCAGACCTGTCTTCGTGATGACGACACAATATAGGCATTTCCCATTCAATCAGTACGTATTACTACTTTCTCAAACACATTTCCTCTCAGATCAGCACTCATTTGGTTTGCAGATTGTTCGGCAAGGACGGAAAGGAAGGTCCACCACTAGATGCGATCGACCTTACATCTCCATGCTTACCCAGACCTGCAATTAAAAGACGGATCTTCAAGTTGGATGACAGGACTCCGTCAAAACTCAATACCCTGTAAGCAGATTATCCTGGGTTATCTGCAAGGCTATGGACACTGAATTTGACACGCTAGCGACTTAAAACCACATGAATGGCTCTGAGCAGAGCCTTTCAGTATCCCCTCGATGCGTACCTTCTCTCTTCCTCCTCCTCTGTCTCTGCAGCTTTCTATCATGCAAACTTTTTAGCGATCTCAGAGCACTAGTAATTTCAAGTAATAGAATATCCAGGTCCAGTGTGTCGAATCTCATATGCACGAGCACAGGGTTTTATGGAAAATAGAGAGAGAGGGATAAGGTTGAAGCGCCTACCTTCCAAAGGCCAGCCTCCAATCCAAATTTGAGAGTAACGGTTTCCACATCTGCATCCTTCTCTCTCTCCGTCTTCAACTCCTTCTCTTCTGTTGCAGCACATCTAATTTTTCTGCTATGCAACCGCCCGGAACGCAGCCCTCTACCTGGCCTGGCGAGGTTTCCACTGGAAGAACAAAAGAAATCAGCAGCAGTGTGAGCACGTCCAGAGAATGCCGCTGGTGGCGAGGAGCGCTTGTCACTCATACACATCCCGCACACGCTGCTGCCACTCAATAACCACACAGCCTGGGCCATAGCTGCAGCTCAATCCAACTCCTCTTTCTCTCTCTCTCGTCACATTCCCTAAAAATACGGATTTCCAGGTACATCTCCCACTCTGCCGCCTGTGTGAATTCCCTGAAACTATCCCTGATCTCTGTGTATCGTTGCGTGTGTGTACAAAGCTGGTGTTGTGCGTTTGAAGGCTCCTACACACGCCACGTCCACGGGACTAAACCCGGATGAGGGTTTATCCGCTCTACATTCCTGTTACTAGTTTGATTTTTTTTTCTTAATAAAGGGAAACACATGGGAGCGACAGCTCACAAATCATAGTGAGAGGAGAAAATAACCTCGTTCACAGTAACCGTGCCATGGAAGCTGAGAAATGGGACACCGCCCAGGGAAAGGGGAGAAGAGTATATCGCACCTGGCAAGTAGCAGGATTTGACCCCAGAATCATCTGGGTGGCACTCAGTGCACTATCCAACTGAGCTACAGTGGTTTTTCTCTATGGAATTGTTTTTTCTCTAATTTGTTTTTTTAAGGAAAGCTTGGGTCGTCGAGTGGTTGTGCCGAGGCCTGTCGGTCGCCCAAATCATGATGGAGCATAAAGAGCACGTGATGAACAACACCGGCTTGGGCGATGCATGGACCCGCGATGATTTCTTGTTGGAGCAAGATGTTCGCAACCTTGCCGAGAAACGTGCGTGGCAAACCTTCAAAAAGCACGCCGATGATGCGGAGAGTGTGCGCATGTGGAGAGACCAGAATCATGGGTCCGTTTTTTTCTATCAAGAGGAGAAATTAGAGCCAACATTCGAGCATTTTGATGGAGATTTGACATTCACTATTGGCATACGGACTCTGTGGCAGAAACGACGAATGCTGAAATTAGGACATGACCGTATCGTTGCATGTGATGCAACCTTTGGGACAAATCATGACAATGTACTATTCGAACGATTCCATGGACTTGTACGAGCATGATAGCATAGTACCATGCAACATTCACATAAAATTTGGTGTGCTGACCTTTTCTGTATGTTTTCATGTGTACGTTGCGGAAGACCGAGGGGCAGACCCATTGTGAACCGCTGCAGACCTCATCACTCTTATGAAGTCTTCTCGTGCAGAACTGAGCGGAATTTGCATGCTCTGACCATCTTACATTGTGCATTCCAACAGTTCCCATTGTACACGTTGATGGTCTTCAACGAGTGGTTGAACGGTATATCAGTTGCCTATATCCTATCCGCGAGGAATCGGACAAGAGACCTGGTTCCGTGGATGAGAGCCTTGCGCGATTCACTCCTCGCAGATTTGCCGAGCTGGCAACCCAATGCTTTCATTGTGGACGATGCCGAAGCAGAAATCAACGCTATTCGGTAAGTCTGTTGGTCCACAGCACCGGTCCATTGTCGAGGTCCACTACAGCAGTTCATTGCTACAGTCCACTGGCAGACTCCTGTGGCGAAACCCGATGGCAGTTCGCTAGGCAAATCCACTGATAGTCCGTTGTCAAGTCCGCTCATCAGTCCCCTGGCAAGTCCGTTGGCAGTCCCCAGCAAGTCCATTCGGTAGTCCGCTGGCAAGTCCGCTGGCAAGTCCACTCAGCAGTCCCTGGGTCGGCCGTCCGCTGCCAAGTCCACTCGGTAGTCCCTGGCAAGTCCGCTCGGCAGTCCGCTGTGGCAGTCTAATGGGGCAGTCCGCTGCCCCAGTCCTAGCTAGGGGAAGTCCAATGGGGAAGTCCACTGGGTAGTCCAATGGGGTTATTCCAGCACATCAACGTCATGGCATTGTACTGTCCACTAGGCGAGTCCAGTGGCTCTGCCCGCTGATACAGGTCGTTGTTACAGTCCACTCCGGCAGTCCACCATTGCAGTCCGATCCCAAGACTCTAATGTGTACCATGTGTGTTGTGCAGAATTGTTTTTGAATGAGTATTCATTTTCATCTGCCTTTGGCATGTCCGCAAGGCATGGGTGAAGCAATCATGCAAGAAAACGAAGGATCCGGTGACCGCTGTAAACTTGTTGAAGGATATGGGAGACCTCATGTACTGTAGAGGGGGACCACGCAACGAGAAAAGAGCTCTTCGGTGGGTTGCAAGGAGAATCCGTCGTATGAGGTCAAAATACCCAAAAGGACATGAATTTCTTGACTATATCGAACAGTACTCGAAGCCCAAAATAGCAATGTGGTGTACAGCAGTCCGCCATGTCCCTCATGCGAGCTAAGACACAAACGCAAGCATTGAGGCATACCATGGAAATCTGAAGGCAAGACTTGCCATGGGGAAAGGCAAGATGAGTGGTCGTAGAGTGGACTGGCTTATATAGGAACTCACTGGCCGTGTGCTAACACACTAATGGTACGCAATCCATTTGAAGACCCATGGGTTCATAGGAAATGACAAATACGAAAAATACATATCCAATTCTATACTTGCGGCACGAGACATTCCTTCTGAGAGTGTTACTCTTCCCTTGGGTCCTGGTGAACCAGCCTACGTTCTCAGCAGCAACCACCCCGGCACAACATACATTGTTTACAATCCTGATTGCGATTGGGGTTGTTGCACGTGCCCATGGGCAATGAAGGGAAACTTAGGCAAGCATCAGGTCCGTGTCCTGAAGATGCTTCACCCTGACCTGCAGGATGGCCTCCTTGTGCGCGCTTGTGGCACGGTGCTTGGAACCATTTATGGAGGATTACCTAACTTGCTCTTGGGCAATGGTGCCGGCGGCAACGACGAATCCAATCAGTTCATGGAAAGACATCCTCCGGACGACTTCCCCTACGACGAGGCACCTCTGGAGGTCTCAGCCTCAATGGAACAAGAATTCGCGGACATACTTCGCATTGTAGGTGATGACAAATACCTGGAGGCACATGCCCGATCTGCTCTTCATATGTGCAGAGGGCAGCTCGTTGATATCCTGGCGAAAAGTGCGGCTGGAATGTTGCACCCTGCGGCAGCGAAGGCTTTCCGTCCTCTGAACGACAAAAAACAACATGTCTCTGAAAAGGAGACGAGATTTCATGGAGGCCTGGAAAACCCGGCCTAGGGTTTTGCGGAGAACCAGCAAGAGGGTGTCTGCACCTGCACCTGTAGCACATATATACTCGAAAATTCGCAAGGTTTCAGGTCGTGTAGATGTCACGAAGAAGACAATATAAGTCTGCAATGCCTCGAAAAGAGACAAGGTTTCACGTCGTGTAGTGTCACGAAGAAGACAATATAAGTCTGCAATTCCTCTGGTAGCATTGTCCATTTCTGAAATACAAGTCCGCAATGGACTAATGTCTCAGTCTCCCAACGGACTCCTCCAGTCTCCCAACTGACTCCCACACAGTCTCCCAAGCATAGTCTCCCAACGGACTCACGCACAGTCTCCACAGTCAACAGACTACGAGCGCCAGTAAGCCAGTCTGCTGGTCAGTCTATTGCCCACTCCAAAAGTCTGCTCTCCACACTTCCACCTCATCCCTGCAACTCTTCCAGCAGACTGTGACTAAGTCTCAAGCAGACTCATCCACAACAGCAGACTCAAAATGGACAGGCTCCAGTGGACTACCTCCCTAACGACTCATGCCAATCCAGCGTCCCAGCGGACTCATGGACATGGTGCCTACCAGACTAGGTACCAGACCCACCAGTCCTAGCCTCGGCAGCGTACTGCTCACACATTCAAGCTCAGCAGACTCGGGTGCACAGTGCATGGAAAAATTAACACCATTGTGTCCATTGAGTTTAGTGACAACATTACAAAACATGCCAGACCACAGTACACAAAAGTGTCATCACCACTGGAATAGTAAGCGAAAAGATTCGCATTTTTTATTTCGTACATAGACTTCACATGACAAGTACATCATACTCATGAGAGCAGTTTCTGACATTGTCCACCCCTGCACGATATACTGGGCACACTGCATTCGCTGCCAAAGTGCAAACTTGAAAGTAAACCAGTCCTTCGTGAAAGGTGTTCCTCTCTCTGGCTTTGCAGTCTTGGAGACATTTGCTCTTACTTTTACCAACTCATAAACACTTGCGTGAATGACATGACGTACAAGCCACAATCCAGCTAAATGGTTGCTGGGGCCATCAGGCGCGTGGAATTGAAATGCTTGGACAATCTCATGCCACTCGGTGAGCCATCGAATACCCTAAGCACTCAGCATGAGCTTCCGAATGCCACCTAGCGGACATTTAGGCGACACCTGATAGGACAAAGATGCTATGACGAGTTCATGCCATGCTAATCAGACTCACGGTGAGTGGTAACAGCCCTTAAGGCGATGCTACAATGACACTTCCTCCTTGCCCCCTGCAAATCAAACATGACAGGGTTTAATCGTGACTTGCCTGATGACTCAGATCTCAGACTGAATCTTGAAATGCCCCAGTCCACCGCACTGAGACATGGTGAGTGTAACAGCCCTTGCGGAGGTCGATGATACAAACCTCCAGTGCCCAGCAATGGTATCAAACAACATGACGTCATTGACAATCATGGTGGGCAGACTCAGCAGCTCAATCTTCAAACCCAGTCCACTGCACAAATACGGAGGTCAACTTAATCGCTCAGAGTCAGACGACACTGCGCAACCGACTATGATCAGAGACAGTCTCACAGACTCGGAGAGTTCTCGTCCCCAATTGGCACCAAAATGAAATCGCACTCTTTCAAGTCCTTGCCCAGTCGTTCAGTGCTGAGGCAACCTTTCAAGACCTCCAGAAGGCTTTCACATTGCCCCACCCCCAATGACTTCAACACCGTCCACGTCGACGTTGGAAGAACAGCAATAGTGTTGGTGAACGCAGCCTCAACCGACTTCTCATAGAATCGACACCACAGCTCCAGGAGTCTATCTGTGCACTCCGACTCAACCTTCTAGAGCGCCTTTATGTCATCCGGCGACAGTCCGCATTCAAACCGTGGGTCCCCTTCAAAAAACATCAGCATGGAATTACCCGCCTTGACGTGCAGAGCATGTGCTTTGCCAAAACGAGCACCCATCCTACACAGAGCAGACCATCCTTCGGGAAGCCTCATGTACTAAACAGACTGACATCAACATGGTACCAAACACTCTACAGGCTGAACAGTTCATCAGACTGATTCAACATTCTTTCCCATAAGCTTGTAGAGTTGTTCTTCTCATATTTCGGAACAGCTTCAATGAATTGATATTTTTAATGTTTGAGAATGGTTAAGTTTCAAAAGATTCTCTCTTGAGATTGTTCTTATCAACTTTGCATCATTTTATTTTACAACTGTATCTTGTTACAGATGTGGTGGCAGCTGAAAAAGTCAGTCTTGAAAACCAAAGTGTTGGAATGTATATTTTGAAGTTTTTTAATGATGGTGTTGCATGTATTGTTTGGCAAGTTTTCTTCAACATTCTTTAAAAAAATTGGCGGTTGCATAAATAGGCGTTTTGGGATCATGCAATTGAATATTGATAGTCATTTCAAAGTTAGTTGCTTGTTCTTTATTCTCCAATAGAAATGCACACTCCCGCTTTTTGACAACGTGTCTCATTCAATGATTGCATTGTTGCTAGAGAGCATTATGGTTCTTTTGTTATGATATATTTGTTTGCACAAGAGTCCAATTCTTGGTATTCAATTTTTCCACTTGCTCATCTTGTGCTAATTCATCTTGTGCCACCACAAGCTTCCATTTGCGTTCTAACATGCAAACCTTTTGGCCTTTCCATCTTTCAAAAAATAATAACAAAAAATGTACAGGGATCAGAGGCCCTTGAGAATTTTATTTGGAATTATGTGGGGGAAAAGAAAACCCCCCAGCCCACCATAAAGCGCAGACACCATAGTCAGTGAAAGGATGAACCAACCCTCAAAGAAGAGCAGTGAAACACCAAGGAAGTGACCCCCCAATAGTGGAACCAACTCCTACTGTTTCAAGGATCATCTATTTGGGAAGTAGTAATTACGTTGCTTCAAACAAATTCTACGGAAATAGCAAATAACCGAGCTGCAGCCCAAGCAGAAAAAGACAAGAAAGCTGCAGAGAGAAGCGCTCGAGAAAGCTGACAAGAGAAAGCTGATAAAGTTGTTGCTGAAAGGGCTGCAAAAGCTGAACGTTCTGAAGAGAATAAGAAAAGAACAGCTGGTGCGGGAGGGGGAAAGAAGGGGTGATCATCTTGAAATTACAGCAATCTTAGTTAAGGCATCAAGTCTAGTGACCAAGAACACAATTTTGAACACTGGATTTTCCAGTATATATATTGCACATTGCACTTCCCCAAAGTTCAACTCTTAGATGATCTAGATCCTGGCATGGGTTTCACGCAAAAGCCCCAGGTTGTGTGATTTAAATCAAGTATCCTGAAAGGGAAGCTGTACAGGTGGTGCTTACTGTCAATAACATCACCAATTTTCATTTGGGCGTTGATTGAATCCATCAATGGATCCATTGATCCCCTCTGGTTTCTCCAAATCAGGTCCCTTACTGATGTAGTATGTGGGCTTTTTGTCCATTCCTTAGATGCAGGGACAATGCGTCTCCAGAACCAGTGCTGGCGCCACACATGAATCATCTCTTCGATTGGCACGTTCTTGGTCTCAGGGAGGAAGAAGTAAATGAATATGGTCATACTCACAACCCATCCAACGAAAAATAAGAAAATTCCGTATCGAAAATAGCACAGGATGGTCAAAAAGGCCTGAGTGACGACAAAAGTGAAGAGTAGGTTCACTGATACAATTATGCTCTGACCAGCGGAGCGTGTTTCCAAGGGGAAATCTCACTAGGCACCAGCCACCCTAGTGGACCCCAAGACCATGCAAAAGTTGAGACATAGATGCAAATGAGCACTACCACCGCATAAGCATCAGGCTTTGCTAGCGCCTTGTCAGCTCCAAATTTCAGTCGCAGAATGATCGCAATAATGTCACAGTTCCTAAAATCCCATAGACTTAACAAGACAAGACAATGACAACATGAGAGAGATAGAACGCTTTCATAGAGCATAACATTAAGATATGATCACAATACAAGCAGGAATATCTGCCTTGATGCCAACTGACATCTGAAACCCGTGTACCAACCAACGTAACAGATAACTACTTAGAACTGACTAGTAACTGCTACTCAACGTTCAGGTACCATAGGGTGTGACGCTTCATATCATTAACATGGTTCAAGATTTCAATATTGATTGCTCAGTTGGAACCTCTTTTTGCGAAGAATGCATATTTGGCAAACAACATAGGCATTTCTTTCCTAAATGAGGAACATCATAAAGTATTTTGCTCCTCCAATTGATATTGTTTGCATGGGGCCGCAAACGTCTGAATGTACCAACTCCAACAACTCCACGGCACGACTTCCTCCTCCTTTAGGAAATAAATGCCTATGTTGTTTGCTGGAAAATTGGGATGACTACTGCCATCACCAATTGAGAGCGGTTTTTCCTCTTTAAAATGTTGCGGAATGGGTGCTTCACCTGTAGGTAGGAAAGTACCAATGGGTTAGACAAAGCTTCGCGTTGGTATGTACAACCCTTATTTTTGTAATTGGCAAAGTCTGCAAGACTTTGAATCACTAACAGTCCAAAGCATCTCATCAGCCCCACTTTCTATCTCCTTACTATGCTTAAAAATGAGGCTCAATTTCTGGTAGTACAGCCTTGAAGGCTGTAAAGAGCACAATCGCAACGGTAAATGTGGTCACCAATAAGCGACAACTCGAGTCCAACCCCTCTGCGGCATTTGTGGATCCTGTTTTGTAGGTTGTGACTGTGCCTGTGTATTTATCGGAGATGGCCCCTGCGAAGCTGCAATGGGCGCTAAATGTCATGTTCCAGCTTGCCACCACCATTGGCATTCTCTGTGCAAACATCATAAATTATGGTACATCCAAGGCTGAATGGGGTTGGCGTCTCTCTCTTGGATTAGCCGCTGTTCCGGGCCTTTGTCTCACTGAAGGAGGGCTCTTCTGCCCAGAGACCCCTAACAGCCTTATCGAACGAGGCCACCTGGTCCAAGGACGTGCCACGCTAGAGAAAATTTGTGGATGCAGAAATGTCAATGCGGAGTATGACGATCTGGTAGAGGCGAGCGAAATCGCAAACAAGGTGAGGTTTTATCCACTCCAAGGTGTTTTTGCAATCTAGTTTCAAACGTCTAATTACATGGCTGTTAGTTTGATGGCTTTGAGCAAGCTACTAGTCGGGAAAGAAGGGTTTAGGGTACATAGTTTGCAAAGTACCTCAATTCCACAGGTCTGGGTAATCTGATCGAGAACTGGGAATAACTCAAACATAAAGATCATGATTCATAAATCATCATGAACTGAACTTGTCCTAGTGCTAGGAAGACTAAGGTTCCGAGTCCTCAATAAGCAATGGTAATTTTCAGCTAGAGCTCAAGAATCTTTGAGCTAGAGCTACGCAAGATAAGTGGGATAAATGATCATGATTATTGCTGTCCACAGTGGAACTTCACTTGCAGTACACCCCTTCCAAAATGAAAATGAAAATTTGCTCTGGAGGGCCTCGTGCATTTACATACCTAGTGATCAGAAGACCAACACAACTAGTTGCAAGGAAGATACATCATTTTGTTTACAATTTTCTCAATGTTGATTGAGACACAATGAGTCCACTGCTCGAATCGAAGGTAATAACTACTCAACAGCTTGAACCACGATTCACTTTACAGGTCCTGGAATTGAATGACTAGTGAGGTGGATGGCTTTAAAGCATTTGTGGAATAGGGGGATAGGGATTTAAAGATTGTCGTGTAACGCGTTTATACTGACGATATGAATCCCACTTCTAGTACCTGCTGTGATAATTGATAGGGGGCCGGTGCGCCACCCACGCTAGCGGATGGCGAGGATGAGGGGGGCATATTTTTGTCGTTTCTCTATAATGGAGGGGGCTGGGTATCGGTCATTACAGTATGTGAATTCAACGAAGTGAATGGTTAATTCTGGGGAGAGGGAAGTAGGTAGGGGGGCAATGATGGGTAAGCCTTGGACAAGTAGGAAATCCGGGCAGAGCCGAGAGGGGCAGGTACAGGGTGAATGATGACAAGTACACGGAAGCATAATGGGCAGTTAGGGGATGGGAATAGGCGTGGCCAAAAGATGTGCTTGCATTGGTGTCCCATGTATTGGGCGTAACGAAATCTGAGTGTTTGTCAGATTTGCGCGTCAGTGACAGTCTTGGTGTGCCAGAAGTAGTTTGACAATTTGTGGTGAAGAACTGTAGATTGTGTCCATTTTTGGATATGGGCTTTGATATGGCTGGTAGAGGCTGAGGCTTGTTTGTGTGCTTCGCGTGTCAAAGTGGATTCTAGGTTACGTATAGGCTTGGTAGTAGGGGGTCCTGGTACTGGACATAGAACTATCTAAGAGAAGTCCCAACAAGAAGAATTTAAAGGATCATGAAGTCTTGGGACTGACCTGATTGCCAAATCCCACACCGGCACCGAGCATGATTCGACCAATGATAAGCATAGCAAAGTTCTGAGCAGCTGCGTTCAGGATGGCGCCTGCAAGGAAGCTGAGACCCCCAAAAAACATAGTGTTCTTCCGGCCAAGCCGACGAGTGGTGTACGATGCGCCATATGTGGCCACCAAGCCTGCCAGGTAGAGAAAAAATGTAAATGCTTGCAGGCCTTGGCTGTCGTACTTGCAGTAGTCACTTTCACTGGCAGTATGTTTGTTGATGTATACATTCATAAAGAATTTCAGGAGGAAGCCATCCATGGACGTCACACCCCCTGTGAGTGTGCAACAAAGCAAACAGAAACATTGCAATGAGATGAAAAGAGCACTTGATATGTATCTGCGACAACTTCATACAGGGTGCAACTCGTTGGATTGGGCGATCTATGAAAGGCTCGTGCTCTTCCCTTTGTCAGAATTAGGCCATACAACAAATTACATCTCTCTCTAGTCTCTCTCTTTCTCGCGCTCTCTTCCCCCCAACATAGCTCGGAGAACAGTGTCCGTGGATCCTCTGGACCTCGAGCGGACAGCGGATGTACATGTACACCATTTGATATTCTTTTGGTGCTGGGCTCTTCATATGTGAAGAGGAGATCTACGATCTGCATGATTTCTATATGGTTTCTAGTAGAGCTCTACAATATCAGCAGCAGATCATATGATCATTAAACCTGGCATCTGCTCAATCTTAATCTGAGTGTTTACATTGCATGCAATGACCCGCTCCAATTGCAACGAATTACAATGGTAGTTATAGCACTAGTTACAAGATACTTGAAGAGTGGAGACTGCAAGAATGAGCAAGCCGATTCCGCACCTGAGATACCAATATTATACCCAAATATGAGACCCCCACTAGCGACCACAATGCATGCCAGGACCACCTCCATAGTAACACAGCCTTCATACTGTCGTCTCGCTCCCACTGAATACCATTAGCACCAGCCATCGCAATCTACCAAGAAAACGAAGTACAACTCCAGTGTTGTTCAGCCGTCCTCCGTGGATAGCATCTACACCTTCTACCCTCTCTGGAATATGTGCAGACTCCTAATAAATCTGATGCTCAGGCTTCAGGACAATGACAAGAATCTCGGCAGTGTGGACAACGACACTGCAGGTGACATTTTATGCCCAACCCAACTCCAATTCTCTCACAAATTGAGGTGTAAGCTTGCAACCTTTACCGAAGAAAACCAACATAACACAAGCAATCTCTCTGCCCGAGAGAGTCCGTCGCCAGGATAGGAGTTCCCTTGAAGAGAATGGCTGCGCAGACTGGCCCTCACACGGAGATATCCATGGCTAGCATCCCAAACTTGTACACAAGTATGGATAGAGACGATCTTGCACAATTCTATCTGGCAGGCCAAGGTGGGTTGTGGAGGTGTTGTGGCAGTGCCACATTGCTACCAAGTCTCGATCCGCCCCAGTATTGTGCGCTTTATATAGCCCACCCCATTTTCATATTTTCTTTCTTGGGTCGTCAACAAGTATGTTCTATTCTTGGCTCTACTGCCAAATTCTGCCTGATTGTGTGAAGATGAGAGACTGGGGATCTCTGTTTGATGATTCATAGCACAAGTGTGAGAGAATGAGAGGAATCTTGTTGTCCATTTACAGCTTATGGTCTCTTGCTTGACCTTGCCCAAGTTGCTTCAAGTACAATGACTACAACCCATTTCTATTACTGCTGTTTGATCAAAAGATCTATAAAAAACTAAAAAGCAGTTTCTGGGTGGTCGAGTTGAGGATATCAAATTCCCCTTTAGTCCAGGCGATAACTAAGGAAACAAATTCTCGACACTTAGTCTGTGGTGCACATAAACTAAAAAGTGGTCAGAGACCATTCTTCTAGCGAATCCTTCTACATGAACAAAATTCAAGCTCCATCTCAGTGAGGCTTCCAACAAATAGACCAGCCATTCGCCATTTGACCACGCCATAGGTTCACATTTGCAACCAATCAATTGCCATCTCAATCAGCCAAGACTCGTTTTGTATGTTTGTGACTGCGCTAAATGGTCCCTACAGAGATGGGGTGGGCCTTGCCTTCGCACAAGAGGCTACACAGACGCAGTAGCCTTGATGGATCAACCAGCCAAGACCACACACAAAGAGTTACCATGGTCAGAGTAAAGCTATGGTTTATTTGTGCCTTTCTCCTGTGTAAAAAAAAGTAGTGCAGCAAGCTCCACACCTAGGCTTGGGTATGGCACTTGGAAAACCCACTCAATGCATACGTGCTTCTTCAAGCATTTCTAAAGTGGTAGACACATAGTGACTTGGGAGTGGAAAGTGAGGACGCAGTCAAAGAATGTCTGGATACATGGTCTTGTGTTGGAAACTTTTGACAAGGCCAATGGCAAGTGGTTAGTTGTAGACATGGGGGAGAGGGGTGTTTTGGAGATGCCAACAAATGTTTATGAGGACTGGTCTGAACCACACCAGTTCCCTACATACGACTTTGCAGACACTCTTCACGACGATGATCATTTGGATAATGTGAATAATGCATATGAGGATGATAGTGTCAATGACGAGGACTGGAAACTGTTGATATGGAACTAGAGGATGTGCCATAAGAGGACGGTGTGTCATTTGAGGAGTCGTCTGCTGCATCACAATGGGTGTGCAATGAGACTACTTTTTTAGGGGACAAATAAACATTTCAAGGGCTAGAGCCATGGCCGGCCAACAGTGGCTGGCATGAGAGGAGCCAGTATCCTGTCATTATTTAATTTGTTTTGGAGGCCAGTTATGGTGCAACGAAACTTGTAGGGAGACGAATCATTATGGCCCTGCTGAAGAAGTGGGCCTAGATGGGTGGCTCTGACAGTCCCTGATCTTCAAGCTTTGGGTGGGTATTTGTCTCTTCATGGGCATGAAGATGTTGCCGAATACTCGCTACTATTGGCAGTCCAACAATTGCCAATCCAGCAAAGTATTCTTTGCTTGCCTAGTCATTAGGAAGGTCAGGAGCATGGACAGACTTGAGGCCATACTCTGTTGATTGCATCTTGTCGATATTTCTCTGCCGGTTTCTGATCATAGTAGCCCTTTGTAAGACAAACTTGGAAAGGTACTGTGGACCTGCGATGAAATAGTCAGTAGGTGCAAGTTGCACTGGAATTTAGGGAAGATGTTGACACTGGTGGATGAGGCAATGATTCGCTACAAAGTCTACAAGTACTGTGCAATTCAACAGTACATGCCAAAGAAACTAGTGAAGAGCGGCATAAAAATTTGGGCATTGGCGGATGCTAAGTCAAGTCATGTGTATGATTTTGATGTGTAATGTGGAAAAATGGAGGCTCTGTAGGAGTGAGGTAGAAAAGTGGTAAAGGTGAAGGGTACGACGTCGTCACATAGTTGGTTGAAGCCTTGCATGGATTGGGCCATGTGGTGGTCACTGATAATAATTTCACCTCATCCTAGTTGTTTTATGACATGGCACAACTTGGGACAGGGCCACTGGCACTGTGAAGTTGAACAAGAAGGGTCTGCCATCTTCTTTGCTTAGGAAGAAAAAGATAAAGAATATTGTACAAGGTGACAGTTGGTTCAAAATGCACTCTTCAAGGCATGAGATAGTTGTTGTGTTGTGGTGGGATAAGAAGGGGGTGTTTCTCATTTCATCAGCGGCTCGACCTGCATCTGGCCGGCCGAACTCTCTAGGATTATTCGACGATTTGTGGGCAACAGTATCTAGTGGCTATTCCGTCAATGCCTATGCATGTGCAATACCAGGCGTACATGAGCGGTGTTGATGTGTAAGATCAGTTGCGTTGGGTATATAGCACCCAGTTGAAGACTCCTATAAGCGGTGGCATAGAGTTTTTCTCTTTCTCTTGGACACTACCATGTGAATGTTTATGTCTTACATACAACACAGATAAGGGGCATGGGTAAGGGTCCCATATCCCATCTCGAGTTCAATTTGGTGATGGCTCGATCCTTGACTGCTAGCACATGGGCGAGCTTGGAGATGACCTCGGTTTATGATACTGGCGGTCATGCCCATGTGCATTAGTGCTTGCACAGCCCTATGAGGCGTTTGTGTGGACAGTGCCACAAGATGACCCATTATTACTGTCCTCGATGTGGGGTAGTTCATGTGCCTTGGTGGTTGCTAGCGTGATGCGCACCGCATTCAAGCAAGGTGAATAGTTTGTCCTGGTATTTTGTGTAGCACTAACAAGTACTGTAGGCTTTGCATATTTGTTATGGAGGTGGAGAGGTGATATGATGTGCGTGCCAACTGTTGATTGTTTTGTGTGATCTTGTTGACACCTGGCCACACCTCCTTAACCAATGTACCCATCCAATCATTCATGGCCTCCATATCACTCGTCACAATCACGCAGTCTGGCACATCCATACACTCCTTCTGAGCCATGCTGAAACCAAATGGTTTTCACTCATTAATGTCGACACCTACCAAGGCCGGCCACCAGACCACACTGTACCATCATGGCTGCTCCCATGTACATGTATCCGCTCACCATGCACCTGCCCCGCCAAACTCTGCCTTGATATCTTACTTGTCCAAGGCCTACCCACTAACACTATGTCCCTTCGATTGATCGGTGCTCCTTCTCCTCAATTGCACCCAAGGTTTAAAAAAGAAGAAGCATTTGCCCAGAGTTTTAAACGCTTAGAGGTGCCACGCTCTAGCACATGTGGAAAGCCCGCTATGCCTTGACTTTGGATAACACAGACAACTCACCTACCAACACACATATTTTTAATTTTATTGTCGTCGTTAAAAAAATGTGGGCAAAATTATGTGCAAACATTGAAAAGACTCCAGGACTTCAACCTTCACTCCTCGCCATCTTCAAGGCTACCTGGGGACGTCAAGGCCTCATGTGCCGCTGCATTGAGGCAAACTCCTGTATCTGGCCAAAACAAATCCCACCACAATGGCAACAACGTTGGGCCCTAGTCTTCGGCATCCTCGAAGTATGATAAATCGAAGTCAAGCTGGAATTACATTAAAGTTGATACAAAGACTAAGGTGCATTTTCACAAATAGTGTCTCCACTGCTAAAGCAATTGACCTCTTCCATCTTCGTTTGATGGCATGAACCGGACCTTACGGTTCTATAGCAATCCTAGTTGAAAAATCTATTTTTTTATAGGTTTCCATTGACCCCCTCACACATGTTCAAGCACATGCGGACAAAAGAGAGGCTTTAACCACATCCGTTCAATGGGTGCAATAGCCGTGCACGCATTACAAGATTTCTTTTTCGCGTTGAACAAAAACCTGATGACAAGTGAACGCCTCATTGGACAATCGAACGATTTTTCGATTGATCTCGTATTACGCTGGGACGTATCAGAGGGTACATTGAACACATTGGCCAAGTTTCAAAGCGAACGAAAATCATTAATAAAAAAGATGGCCTGTGGTTCAGATTTTTCAGATTTTTGTAAAAAAGCTGTAGGCATTTAGGGGTTAATATCAAGGTAATCATCCACTTATATAGGCGAGGAGTATTACAAAGCTGGAGGTAACCAAGAGCCTGTACAGCAATACTGGTGGATTAAAATAGATGCATTATTGATGTGACCCCTCTCCTTATTCACAAATCCTGATCATGGGTATCGACCTCCCGTGAAGCCACCCTTAGGAACCAACTTATTCAACTAAAGAACACCATCATTTGAATGCATAAAAAGCCTTCATACTGCTATGCAGATTTTGAGTATCTGCATATAAGCTAAATACAGCACCTGTTGTGCCCATCCAAGAGTGCTTGTTTTGAATGGAAGTCCAATAGACACTATCCTTGCTGGCACTCAACCCAGTTATAAAAACTGAGGCTGCAAAGTAATTTCTCCCAAAGCTGAATTCAAAACTGTTTCATAACATAAATAAGCAGAAGTGAAGTGCTCTAACCTTCATCATCAATCGCTTCAGCACACTGGCTGACTCAAAATGCCCTTCCATCTCCATCTCTACATATCAGTTGGCCGCCATGAAACTCTCTCGCTCTCTGTGCACTTGAAAAATTCTCTTTTCGAATGAGCTTCGTCAAAAATAACCTTGGCACTAGTTTCTGGGGACCCTCTGATGTGTCTCAGGTTTCTATTGCGTCCCCAGCACAGCCTTACTTGAAGGATGTTGCCATCTCATGCAGAAGGGTCTATGGTCTGTGCAAAATTCCAGCATCATGGCTCTTTTATCTCACGAACATAAATTTCAAGCTGCGAATGATGTACTGCTCTACCTGCCTCTGTAACAGGCATGTATCCTAGACCAGTGCAATGCCAGCAGGCTGGATGAGAGGATCATGCAGCCTAAAATCCATCTGCACAGTCCATTCCAACCTTCTCTCAATGAGTACCGATACAAGTGAGGAGAAAGAAATTGAGGTACCTGCCCAAGTATGGCATGGCTAGCCCTAAATTACGGCCAAAACATCCTATTACAGAATTATGACTAAGACAGCCACACTGAGACATGAGTAGTTCGAAAGATTGGTTGCATTGCATAGATAGAAAGTACTCAAATTTGGCGCTAGGGTTGAAAAATGGCCAGTTGCCCTGTGCTCTGTAGTTGCCATGCCCGCTTCTAGCCTCACACCTCCTCGTCTCTAGCTTTATGTGTCTGCTAGTAACGTTTGCGCATGAAACTAAAAGACTAACCTCCTCTATCCTTTGTCATCAGCAGGGCTGGACCCATGAATGGGCTCCGCCTTCTCTTCTGAACCAGCCTCGGTAGCTTCGTCGCTAGAGGTTCCTGGAGTGTTGGGAGTACCACTCATTTCTATTGAAGCCAGAGAGGAGACTTTGGCGGCATCCATATTTAGAAGCTTCTCGAACGTAGCTGGCGTATGGGGGAGAGGGCAAGCTGCGGCGGTCCATCGCTGCTGCAGTGGGGCATAGTTCCAGGCATCAACTCTTCCTCTTTGCATTTCAGAGGAGAACAAAACATTGAAAAGACATGAAATCGTATGAAACTGCTGGTGACTTCATGGCTGCATTCAGCCACATAATACAGTCACTACTGTTCCAATGTTCATATCGATCAATATGGGAAGAGTATAGTGTCATGATTTCCTCTGAACACCTATTTATTGTCCAGGCTCAGAAGAATACCTTGTGTAAAGTTAAAGAGAAACTCAGATCAGCCTCCTTGGCAGAATGCTGAAAGAAATGTTGCCCACGCCCAAGCGGAGCAGAGGGAGCTCGGAAGCAGCGGCTATGGCAGGAGTGATCCTTCTGAAACGCTCGTAGAAGAGCTCGTGCGTACTTCATGCTGTTCATCCTGATACTCAATATGAACACTTGTGAGAGGCTTTGTGTGATTGGGGAGTGAATGGCCACTCTCTCCTCTTCGTTTTTCCAAAAGAGGAAGAAAATTCAAATAAGATTGTGAGAGAAGAATGAAAAGAACTTGCATGAGCATCCAAACTTCTCTCAACCTCAGCAACACATTAAGGGAGCTCCAGCAGAACTACGAAGGAAAACTATAAATAGAAAAACCATAAATAGAAAGCCCAATCCAGCAGTCTAATTCCAGTCCAACAACTGCTGAAGAAACCCAGCATTCACTCTTGGAAACCATATCAAAGAAAATCTGAAACGCTCCAGCAGAACTACGAAGGAAAGAAGCCTCCCAGGCAAGCCATTGTGAGGTAAAACTATAAATAGAAAGCCCAATCCAAGCAGTCTAATTCCTGTCCAACAGCTGCTGCAGAAACCCAGCATTCACTCTCGGAAACCATATCAAAGAAAATCTGAAACCCCATGAGAGCTCTACCACATGATTCCTCAAACACCAAGAAGGGGCTCAATGGAGCAAGAAAGAAACCAAGGTTTCCTTTCAGTGTCTCAAAACTTCCTTTGCAAACACCTAATAAAGACAAGGGAGTTTCAGGCCTGTGGTTAGGGCACTGTGACTGCACTTAGCTTGGTCCTGCATTCACATCCACAGGCAAATGCTAGTAGTTGTTGAGCATAGTTAACCCAACTGCAAGGGAGTTACCAACAAGCTGACTGTTGGCTCTTCAGGATGACAGACATGCAGGAAGAGCATGCTTCTTTTTCGGTCAACAGGAGACTCTTAGAAATCTGACTTGTCGAAGGAGCCCAGCACTCCAGAACGGACCACACCTACCTGCAGTGAGAGGGTCCATGATCATGCAGCGATAACTGGACCTAACACCAATAGATCTGTTTCCCAGCCAAAAGTGGCCAAAACTTTGTAGAAGCACCTCCTTGGGCCTCTAATCTTAGGATGAAATCTAAGAAACATGTCATAGGGAGAAAAGTGATCACTGTGCACTTCTTCCCGTCCAAAGAATCTTTCCTCCTCCCAAGTCTGCGGGTTTGAAATCAAACTGCTCGATGCTTGCAGTTTGAAGCCAAGTTTCGCTGTAAGGCCCATTTCGCAGTCAGCCCTTGTGCACTGCTACAGGAAAACAAAAGTGTTCACACCTTCAACTTTTGGCCTTCAAGGAGAGTCTTTGTGCATGAGTGACATGTAACTCCCACCACTTGGGGATGCTTTCCAGTTTTTCTGTCCGTTCTTTCTACTTCCCTTCCCTCAAAGCTTTGAGCTCCTCCTCAATTCTCTGCCAAGCATAGACATATCTCAGCAGTAAGTCACATGAGCAGGAAAAGAAGCACACTTTTGAGTACCCGCGAGAAGACAAGATGCCGCCACCAGCGCTCCGAAACGGTGTAGCTCAACAGAATATTATTCGTACTGCGTTCTCGGTCACTCTCGCATCTCCTCTTCCAGCTCAATCACCACCTAAACTATGGAACTAAGGCAGGCGGGGATGCAGGCACTTGTGCCCAATCTTTAACTCAGCTTTCACCGCACACCTTTCAACACCACGTTTTACCTCTGCATCTGCTCAGCGTCACTTACTCTCCGACCGAATAGCACGCCACCTTCCTGGACATTCGACTACCTACAGAGAGCTAAAAGGACAGACTGGGCAGGCTCCATAACTTCCTCAATGTGGGTCCCCCGAGCAACCAGCAATCTACACAGGACTTGCCGCCATGGAGGTAAAGCATTCGCTCTTCCTCCTCTCGAATCCGTAATGAGAGTTTTGGGCCAGTAAGGTGCTGGGAAAACACAATACGACGGCCACGATCGAGGCCCGCGGTGCGCACAGTGGCGGTCGCATACGCTTTGGTGCCTGCTTGTGTGCAGAGTGATTACGTGCTCTGGTGGTCATGTTGTACAGACGTCTGTGGTTCGGTTGATTGCTTTTCAGCATGGATCCTTACAAGGTGCGCTGCTGTTGACAATCTTTTTCCTAGGCTTTGTTTGGATTGGCAGCTTGTATGGATACGTTGTCTTGTTTCCTGTTTGTGCGGGTAATTGGGGATGGAGGAAATTGGGTGTGATGAGAAGGTGGGTGTCTATAGGAGATGGTGTATGTTGATAGTAGTGTAAGGCGGGAGGTACTGGGGATGATTGAGGCACATTGTGTCTGAGAACACCAATCAACACTAACTTGGCTTTCTTGTACAGATACACACCAGAGAGGTGCAGCTCTTCGCGATTAAAACTCATGGGGCAAGGTAGCATCTTAATGATTTTTGCCTAACTGGATACCAAGGAGATTGATAGGGTAATAATGAAAATGACCTTCTAACATTCCCGAATTCCTAGGGCACAACATCCCCGCATAGGAAAATCTACCTCTTCTCTGCTAATCTGTGTGGGCGAGAAGTTCAATCTATCACCACAAGGAATTGGCAAGCACAGTCATCTGGGTGCAACATCAATTCCCACTCCTCTTCTTTGTGCCTCTCTAGAGAGCTGTCTTCTCTGTCTAAGTTAGCCTAAACTGAAATCTCTGAAATCATCTTTAAAGTGCTACAGGATTTGAGCAGAGAAGGTTAGTATCATAAAATCAATACCTCGCTCTCCCACAGTAAGAGATGCATTGTTGTTCCACACCGGAGCACCCAAATTGGTGGTCCAAAATAGAGAGTTGTAAGCACTTGATGGCTGGAACTGCCGCCACATCCACTTACCGAAAATCTCAATATCGTCTTATTTACACAGCCAAATTTGTTAGGGCTACTACCCTTACACAACCCGTAGCTCTGTGTTCAGGTCTACTTGCAACGTAGTCCTCAATTCTTTCATACAGAAATAGCCTCAAAAGAGATAGAGATCAATTGCAAGATGCAGCCCCGAATCGACTGAAATTGAAGGCCACGAAATTGCAACTTTCAAAGTCCCATGGCAACTAAACTTGAAGCTATTGAATCCTCCAGGAAATCACATTCCATCGATCCTCTCTCAACAAACAGTCCAGCGGAAACATACCAGCAAATAAGCACCACCTAGTAAGATGTGTACCATAGTGTCCATCACTTTTCATTGAAAGTGGTTACACGTTTACCACGCATCAAAGAGTGAGAGTGAGAGTGAGAGTGAGAGTATAAGCTTCAATTTCTTGGAGAGTCAGGTGTTGGTTTGATAGTGGACACTACAGAACTCACCATATTTAATTACAGATGATATACTACTGGTGTATGTATCTGATGATATACTACTGGTGTATGTATCTGATGATATACTACTGGTGTATGTATCTGATGTGTGGATGTGGTTTGCAAGCCCCATTTTGCAGGAAGACTACCATCTGATAGAGAAGGTTGCGCACGATGCCCAGTTTTATGGCTGGGGAGAATAAAAAGGGGAAAAAATATGGTGGCATTGTTAGAGGACAGAGTAAATTGGTGAAAGCGGAGCAATTAGAGTTTTTGGTTGATTGGCTCTGAAAAAGATGAAAATCTAATTGTTCCTCTTTCACTAACTTACTGTGACCTTTAGAAATGGCACCACATTTTTTTCCCTTTTTATTTATGCCACTTTATTCGAAGCACACCTCCTTTTTTTGTGTAATGTAGACACCCACCTATAACCGTTCAAGCAGCTATGAAGGTATGTTTGACAGGGAGCGCATTCCTGAGCGTGTGGTTCATGCCCGGGGAGCAAGTGCCAAGGGTTTTTTTGCGGTCACCCATGACATTTCTCATCTTATCTGTGCCGATTTTCGGCGGGCAGGAGGGGTGCAGACCCCGGTGATTCTTCGCTTCAGAACAGTTATAAATGAACGTGGCAGCCCTGAGACTCTCAGGGATCCTCGAGGTTTTGCTGTCGAATTTTACACTCGCGAGGTATGTTTAAGTTTTATTAAGAGTTTGAACTAGATTTATTTGGGTTATTGCAGGACAGGGGATGGAAATTAGGACCTGCGGTTTGTTTTGAGCACATATTAGTGAGCAGCATTGCAGAACTACTGGCTAATGAACACGTTCACTTGTAAAGTCAGAAAAGGACTGGGCAGCCGACACTTTTATTGTCTTCTCACTACCGTCTGTAGATTTGTATGGAGAAGCTGCACATAAAGCAGGTCAGGCCTAGCCAATGATCTAGGTTAGTCTTGAGGTGCTCTCCTCATTTTTTGATGTACATGGAATGATCCGGGATGTACATCAGGGAAACTTTGATATGGTGGGCAACCACTTTCCAGTCTTCTTTGTAGGAGATGGAATGAAGTTTCACTGAAGCCCAATCCTAAGACTCATATTCAAGAAATATGGCCCATCCTGTACTTTTTTCTCACCATCCAGAGAGCTGCCACATGTTTACTTTTATGTTTGATGGTGTGGGCGTAGATTCACGAAGGTTTTGGTGACACGTTTACACTAATCAACAAGGTGGGCAAGTCAACATATGTCAAATTTCACTGGCTTCCAATTGGTGGAGTGAAAGCCCTGACTAACGAAGGGGCCCTTGTTGTGGGGGGGTCAAACCACAGCTAATAACCCAGAGTGGAAGCTCTTTATCCAGACCATGGATCCGGCAGACGAAAATAAGTTTGACTTTGACCCATTGGATGTTACTAAGATTTGGCCAGAGGAGCTCTTCCCCTTGCAACCAGTGGGCTGGTTGGTGCTTAACAGGAACATTGATAACTTCTTTGCTGAGAATGAGCAGCTTGCTTTTTGCCCATCTATTTGTGGTGCCTGGGGTGTAGTACACGGATTACAAGCTGTTGCAGACCGGTATTTTCTCCTATGCGGACGCAGTGACACCGTTTGGGTCCCAACTACTTGCTGCCTGTAAATGCTCCTAAGTGTGCCCACCACAACAACCATCATGAGGGTGCCATGAACTTCATGCACAGAGATGAGGAGGTCAGTGTAGTTTGATGCTAACTTATGCCCTACTTATTATGCCAGTATTTAGTGTCTGCATCTCTCTCCGTCACTCAATTGGCATTTCCCTAAGATTATGTGGATTCTTTTTATGTTTTCTTTGTCCTTGGGACCTGGTACAATGTTCAATTGAACAGTAAGGTGGCTTGTTGCCAGCTTGTATCCTATTGGAACTTGCCCAATCTTCCTTTTCCATTGAGAGTCTGGTATACATTTGGCCGAGGAAATGAGCTGTAGGATGATATTTCTGCATTGGATCTATGGTCAGATTGTTTTCAGTGAATAATCATGTACCTGATTTGACAGGTGAACTATTTCGCGGTTCGATCCTGTCCGCCACTCAGAAACAGTGCCCATTCCATCACAATGTTGTGAGTGGAAAGCGTGAAAAGGTAAGGCTTCTTTGCGCTTGTCCAGGGTTTTAGGTGCTCGTGGTATGGTGGTTGTATGGTCCTTTTGTCTTTGAAGTTCAGTTAGTCAAGTTCGTAGATGCTGGTTCTATTTACATAATGCTGTCCAGGGTAGGTGAATGAAGGTTGTAGTTTTTTCTGTCTTTGGAGACAACACTGATGTGAAAGTCCCCTCATATTTGTATCAGTTTTGAACAAAAATGTCAACTAGGGTTGACTTTCTAAAATGAAACAAGTATTGCTCATTATATCGATATTTATTTATATGGATGGTAAATGTTTTCAAAGCGCTTTCAGTTTGTAATCCGCTATGTTACCTTTATTCAAATTACAGGTGACGATTGAGAAAGAAAACAACTTTGCACAACCCGGCGCAAGGTTCTGGTCATGGGCACCTGACAGGTGTAAGTGCAATTACACTAGCCATTCTCCTCTGGGCTTTTAGTGATTATAAGTTTAATTTTGTCTCTGAGATCTTTGTGTTCTCTGTTTCCTTTCGGATGATGGTTGTAGTTAGTGTTGGTTGGGCCCTCTTGCATTGGAGCATACCCAATTTTTCACGGGTTTTCGCATCCCAGTACATTCCTGCAGCAGATGAGTGTGGAAGATGTATGTTGTAAGGAGTAACTGCAGAGGTAGGGGAGAGATACCCGATGCTGCTGACCACTGTAACAACTTTGGCTGTTAATAATTATTGTATTGGCTGCAAGCAACACAAATTTGGAACAGCTTCAGGACAGGCTGGAGGCAGGGTTCGTAGTTGGCAGTTCCTGACTTCATCAGATCTGACCGGATAGTTGTCTATTCAACTGCAGACAAGAGTGCTTCATCAAATTGTGGGAAGAGGCTTAGGACAAAGCCATCTTGCTGAGAGCTGTACCTTGATCAGGCCTCTGCCTCAGTTTTCATCTTTTCTTTTCGACTGTTTTAGCGTACTCTGGATATAGTGCCTCTGTCTCTAGAAACAAGATTGTTTATAAGAGGAAGTACTCAGCAGAGGTGAGCGCTAGACTTCATTCTCCACTGAATCAATACGTTTTGTTTTATCAAGTCTCGCTTGTATGTGCTCTTATTACTGGCTGCCCTATTCATCTGTGCAATGTGAATGCTGCAGATGCATGTGTGGTAGGTAGGTAGTTTCATCAGATGAAGTAGGTCTTCAAATGGTTGAGCCCCGTTTCATGGCTCTCTCGTCGAAAATGGCACCTTCGCGAAAACCCTTACCTTCTGGCTTTTTGTGTCCTGCCTGGGCAGGAGGTTGGGTAGCGCATGAGCAAAAGGGCATATTCCTTGAATTTCCGTGAAATTTCCACAGCGAAATGAACTTGGCGAAACTAAAAATTTCGTGAAACTAACACATAAAGAACAAGTAGCCCCTAGATGAACATGTTACCGTATAGGTGTGGCTTTTCTCCATAACAGGTGCGAGAGTGGGCGGTGAGGCTTCGCCTCAAATTTAAGGTCCTCGCCCATGGATAATTTCACACGGTGAAACCAGCATGAAAAGAAATCACACTGTAGCTAAAAGGATGAATAAGTCACTTTTGAAGCCCCCCACCTATCCCTTTTGGATGTGGAATCGTTGGGCGATGGGATTTCGTATAGAAAGTTTCGACTAAAGCTATACCACTAAGTGTTTCTCAATGCGAAACCCACCGCTGCTTAGGTTTGTGCCCATATCACATATCATTTATGGCTACACTACGGAAGGTTTTGCCTCGCTGAATCGGGGCAAATGTACTATACAAATGCACCAGTCCTCTATACCCGCTTATGGTTTTATTCCATTTTGAAAACATATAACTCCTATGACCGAGGTTTTAAAACATAAAACTCCCATGACCGTGGGTTGCACTCCCTCTCACAGGATCCCCCCCCCCCCCCGGGGGATGAGAGTTGGGTGCATGTCTGTGGAGGAGACCAAGGTAGGGGAGGGGGCGACTGTTGTTGGTCACCGGATTGTGGCATGACAGTGGTATCATGGGAAGACTGGGTGGAAGAGCCTGGGATAGTGGGTTCTTGGTGTATTGCTGTGCGAGAGGAATAGAGGGGGTCGGGACTGACCTGATCTCAGGGAGTAAGTCTTGTGGGCTGTGTGGGAAAAGCCGACATGGGAGATCACAATCTAGGATGCATGAGGTAGAGGGGTAGCAGAATAAGGTACGGAGGTATAGGAGGAGAAAACAGTCAATCGGTTGTGAACGATGCCTAGTGACCAAAAGTTAGAGTGAGGTAATTGTGGACCAATTTGCAAGGTGAGGAGCCAATGTGAGGCCTTGACAAGATCGAATCCCTGGGTAACCTTGGGCATGCCAATTCTGCGAGCAATGGAGGGAGGGTCTAGAAAATCTTGGTTAACCCAGACGTCTTTTATCTGACAGAACCCCATCTTATCCCAAAATGACCAGCGTTTAGCCTGGCTGCGTTGGACCATGGAGGGGGGGATTGTTGTTAAGGAAAATGTGTTGTCTGAGGCTTCCCTGGCTCTGGTTTCTTAAGGAAAGGTCGAAGCCATCCCCAAGCTTGCCAAATGGCCGACCATAGGGATGAGCCGGTGGTTTTGTGCTTAAAACCTTGTTATACAACCCACCGAAGTGATGGTGTCCAAGGCAAATGCTTGAGAGGAGAGGCACCTAGGATATTGCCAGCGATTAGGAATTTCCACCACCTCCCCCTCTTGACCAAAGAACCTAGGAACCCACTTGCCTAGGAGAGCAGTGATTTGGGTGTCCGGATCAATGATAATACATTATGTTTGCCTTTCAATTAAAAAACAAAAGAAAATAATAATAATCTTCTTTATATGTATTGGGATGAAAGTGGAGATGAAAGTGATAGTGACTGATGGAGAGTCAGAAAGTGTCAGGGACGGTTCGGATGAGGGAGGGACAGGTGGCGGATCTCGATTACATCGAAAGTAACGAGCCTCACACCGTCGATCGTAAATATCGACGGTAACGAGTAATAACAGTAGTGACGAAAGAAAATATGGGGCGCAGGGGGGAGGGAGCTGAATCTGGACACAATGTGGGTGTGGCTGCGCAGTTGACTGCGCGGCTCCTTTTTCGGTAACCCTGCGGCGACGCTAATTCACCGGCTTAACGGATGGCACTGCGAAACGCCGGGTGGCCCGGGGGCTGGGGGAGGTTTCCAGGCAGGGGTGCGCGGCCCGGGTGTGACCCGCGCAGGCGACCGCGGGTCAGAGGCGGATTAGTGAATGGTTAGTGAGAGTGAGTGTCCGTTAAACGGTACAGCGACTGTAGAGGAATGTGGGTGTGAGGTTACCGTTGCAGCCAACGGCTAGCTCTCTCGTCGTCTCGCAGGGCCGTCGAGGGACCATGATCTGCTGAGAGCTTGCTTGGCATTGTCATCTCTCTCTCTCTCTCTCTCTCTTCTCTCTCGGTCTTCTCCTCTCCCAGGTGCAATCCATCTCAAGCTTCTTGCTGTGAGTACTGGTGGTTGCATTTGGGTATAGTATATAGTGCAGCTGCTCTAGAAGAGGGGGTTATGTATTTCTCTCTTTCTTTTTTTTCCACAGCCTTCCACTCCCGTGTCTTCCTGCTTCCTACTGTTTTCACGATATCTCGCCCTTCTCTGGCTCATTCAAAAGTTTCTGCGTCTCTCTTCCTCCCCACCCCAGCTCTATTGTATGCTTCTTTCGTTGTCTTCGTCCTTCCCGTTAGTCGCATTTGGTGATTTTGGCAGATTCCCCGGTGACTGATTCCTTTGTGGGCGCTATGGGGGAAGCTGGAGTTTGGGGCTGGCCTCAGCTGCAGATACGCAGCTGAAACAATCATTGATGTTTCCTGACATCAGAAGTGCACTTATGCAACATGCGTTCCTTTCTTCACTGCAAAGGAATTTAGAGTAATAGGACTAGGAAATTTTCCAAAGAGCTTATGACTAAGCTCTTTTAAAAAATCACAGAGGAAGCAGCAGGGACGAGAAGCTACATTGTAAGTGGCTTTTAGGAATGGTCTTGTAGCCCTGTTTCCTTACTAGAAATTGTGAAGGCACCCACCTGAAAGTAATAAAAGAAATTCGAAGCAGAGAAGGCCAGTAGCTTCTGCATAATCCGACAAGAAAGCCTTCACTTTTGGCCCAAGATGACGAAGTGATTGTTCGATTGTGGAGCACTGCTCAACCAGATTTTATAGTCTTCATAGAAAGCTATCAAGCATTACTGAAAAGCACTGATTGAACAGTGAGAATTTGGTTTGTGCTCCGTTAGTGCAATCGACTAAGAGAAAAGGAAGTGGGCTAGAAGCAATGATGTGGAGTGATCAAATTCCAGCGCCTCCTGGTCACATTCCATTTGGACAGCGGATGTCCAAATCTGCACCATGCTCGCCGGCGAAGCCTTTGATCAAGAGAGCACCTGCGAGGGCAGATTCTTTTCATGTGGTGCACAAAGTTCCAGTGGGCGACACACCGTATGTGAAAGCCAAGCATGTTCAGGTACAAGTTTTTCTGTAGATATACGTATTTTCTTTCTCGCTGTCTTCTCCCCAAATTGGAAGCGAAGAGATCAGTTGTTCATTTACGTTCAAGCATGCTTATATGCAATCAGGATACATCTAGCAATAGGAGAGCTTCTTTGCCATTGAGCTATATTCCTTGCTATTGAGCTTGGGTTTTAGTTCTGGTTTCCACATTGGAAAAGAGGTGCACTAGTTTCTGAAACGCAAACATTCACCCCTACACTCAGATACCTCCTGCACAAAAAAGTTCGAGTGTCAATGTCAAAATTGTGGCATTGAGATGCAGTATCGCTCGTTGACGTATCGTGAGACGAGGATTAGAGGTCACTTTGCGATTTGCATGTAAACTGCAAGAACAATATGGTTGAATGGTTTGTCTGCTTCTCTACAGCTGGTGGACAAAGACCCGGACCGTGCAATCGCCCTGTTCTGGGCAGCAATCAATGCAGGGGACCGCGTCGACAGTGCACTCAAAGACATGGCAATCGTAATGAAGCAACAAAATCGGCCACAGGAGGCGATTGAAGCCATCAAGTCACTTCGCGGCCGTTGCTCAGACCAGGCCCAAGAGTCGCTTGATAATGTGCTACTTGATCTTTACAAGGTCCACTCCTCTCATGCACCTCGGATTTTCACTCGGCCTTAAATGCAAGCTCTACTTTGGCACAGTCAGACAGCACTCACCAACGCCGTCAGAGAGAAAGAGAGATCAGCTCATTCCTACTTCCATCACCATTTATAGCTGAGCGTGTAAGGCTGAGTGTCTGGACTAACGCAAAAATTCTTGGGTGCAGAGATGTGGGAGACTGGACGATCAGATAGCATTGCTGAAGCACAAGCTTCATCTCATCCATCAGGGCATGGCTTTTAACGGGAAGCGCACCAAAACTGCGCGCTCGCAGGGGAAGAAGTTCCAAGTATCAATCGAGCAGGAAGCTACGCGTCTTCTGGTATGTGGCAACAATTCGGACACAGTCTTGCTTGCAACATAACAACTTTCTACATCATCCCACTGATAGCATTTCTTCTCTCCATGCTTATGCGAGGTCTGCTTTGTAGCGTGGAGTATTTGGGATTCCGAAACAAGAGGTTCTTAAGGAAGAATTAAGTGGGCATCCATATGTTTGCAGGGCAATCTAGGATGGGCATATATGCAGCAGTCGAATTTCGTTGCTGCAGAGGCCGTGTACAGGTAATACGAACTGTGAATTTCATCTTAGTTCTTCAGTGTTTTACAGCGGCCTGTTTTTGGTGCCCAGCTAGAATCCAACATCTAGTGATTACAGAAAGATGAGGTCTGTTTGTCCATCAAGCTGTCCCTCACTGACAAGTGATCCTTTAAGACTAATCAACCGAGACAGGACTCCCACTACTAACAAGATAACATTTTCCTTCTTGGTGGATAACAGGAAGGCTTTATCAATCGAGCCTGACAACAACAAGGTGTGCAACCTCGGAATCTGCCTGATGAAGCAAGGGCGCCTGGAAGAGGCCAAAGCCATGCTCCAGAGCGTAACTCCCGCATGCACAGATACGCGCTGGGCCTCAGACTCTCACCTCAAATCTTACGAACGAGCCCAAGAGATGCTACTCGAGCTTGAAACATCTATGGGTACCCAAGGGGGTGAGAGTCTCTCCCAAAAACTCAGCAGTTTTGCGATTCCTGAAGCAGATTCAAGCTTATTGGACCTGCATCACTCGTCTCTATGGCAACCCCAGCCGGCACTTCCCCGCCAACCCCGACGGACAGCCCGCACTCAATTGGAGCAACAGTTCTCTCAATTTGTCGACCCTTCCCTGTCGGGCGCTCTTCTAGCAACTGCTGGCTTCGGTCCCTCTCGGCCAAACGGACCCCTTTCATCATCGGCAGGACACAATGGCACGGTACCCAACGGAGCTCCTCCAAGCCAACAGCTCTCACAAACTGTGGACGTCAACCATGTGCAGGCATGGCAGCTCCAAAACTATGGCACGGAGTGGGAGGAAGACGACGTCGGCTACTCCTCACCTGATGAGAACGTTGACAGTATCCAGGGATTCCAGCAGGACGGACATGGTTATACCTTGGGGGAATTACAACAAATGCAGTGGCACGCAGAAGCCCTTCGGCAGCGGCTAGAGAGTGTGTCTGTTGTAAAGAACCTGGCAGATCGGCAACGTGAGTCGACCAATTCTTCATCCCTCTCGCAGGCCCGTACCTGGAATGCGCTTAGCACTGCTTCCTTGTCACTGGGTAGTCAAACAATCCCCAGAAGCGAACAAACACTCAGCAGTGAAGCTGCACCTTTCAATCCCCCTGCTGCAATTCCGAAGGAGAAACCCCAGCAGTCTGTCAACGACCCAATGCTCCCCGGGCGGGCCATGGGAGACCGGCCACCTCTCACTTTTGATCGGACCAACGAGCTTCGCAATGGGGCAAATAGCAATGGCTCGGGAGGGCTTGGGGAGATGGGGGTAGCCAAGCAGTCTAGCAATGGGTGGATAAAACACAGGAGCTCAACAGGTAAGACAGCGTTCCAAATTGTTGCATGCAAATAGTCTACATTGCTCAAGCTGTTTCTTGGCCTCATCCTCAGAGTGTCCCTCTTGCAATAGCTTCCTGGCACTGTTGTCCATACCAGTGAGGGATTAGATTGCTGTGAGTGCAGACACTTCAATCTAGAAATTTTCCATACAGGATGGCCAGACAGTATGTCCAATTAAAATGCAGGTAAGTGGGATGTGGTTTCAGATCAGCAGGCTGTGGAGGTAACTCACAGTTTCCCTCTTGCTATAGCTTCCTGGCATTGTTGTCTATACCAGTGAGGGATTAGATTGCTGAGTGCATGCACTTCAATATAGAAATACTCCCTCTCCCGTATGAAGGACAAAAGGTCCATGTGTGCATTTAGTATATGCTAAACATCTGTTCAGTCGAGATCTGGTATCAGGCTTGTTGTTCACGGTTCCTCTTTGATCAATTTGTGTGCAGCCATGTCAAATGGTTGGAGTCGAGGGGGGGACTATGATGAAAACCGGCCAACATCACGGCGTTCCCTATCACTTGAATCATTTGATACTGCATACATCGCAGCATCCCCCCTACACCTGCAGCAACAACAGCTCATGGGCACCCCTGGACTACCCCCTTTGCACAATGGAGGCACCAATGGCAAGCGGAGTCGGACTCTCACCCCTGTGAAAGAAAAAACTCCGAGTCCTTGGGGTTCCCTCGGATTTACTGCCAGCCCAGGGGATCTGGACTTTGACTGCGCAGATAATGGGGTGGACAGTGTCTTTCAAAATCCTCCACTTGCCTCAGCAGTTGTGTCCAAGGAGTGCCCCTTCAACGAGGAGAAATCAAATCTCTCCAAGGATGTTTCTGTCAAGGAGCTGGAGATAAAACGCCAACGTAGGCTGAGAGTATTCCAGGAGATGACACTCTCTGCCAGCCCCCAGGCCTGAGATGGGACGTTTAGGAGCAACTCTCTTCCTCCCTGTGCATATTGCAAGCCTCTACTCTTCACATACATTTGGTCAGCTAGAACTTGCATCCTATTGTGCATGTACAGTAATAGTCACACCCCAGGTAATGAAGGTGTGGGTGGAGAAGATTTCTGCAGGCATAGCTTCACTCAGTGTGACCTTCTTGGTCACAAAACTTCAAATGTAGGACAACTTTCTTGGTTGCACACTGCATGCTCAACATGACTAGCTGATCTTAGAGATCCAAACTGTGTGCGAAGCATTAGTTTTAGTTAGGAACTGAAACTGAAAGACAGCTGAAAGGCAGCTTTATTATGGTAGAACTTTGGTTGCATGGCAGCACAGACTCGTCTTATCCTATTTATTGAAATGTCTATGGTCTTTAATGTCTTTCTCACAATTATCCTTGAAACACAGGTCACTTTCCCTCCCTTCCTATTGCTGGTGCCATGAGGTATACAAGATAGTAGTCCATTGCTCATAACCTCCATACAATACAGGATGCGAAATAAACTGACAATCTCAATTTGCAACTGCACAAAATAGGATGGAACTGGAATATAGTGTACAAAGGTGCAAACAAGCATCATTTGTGCGTTAGCACAAAACAAAGCCAGGAAGTTTGACAAGGGCAATGTGAAAGGAGACCAACCATATTGACAAAGAACTTACAACCCACACATGAAATGGTAAATGGGGATACAAAGAAGCATGAGAATAGCGATGGTTGTCAGGATAGCTCCTTGTTTAAAAGAATCTGATATACTCCCCGACCGCGAATATTGCTGGAATGCCAGAATGCTGGCCAGTGCCAAGGACACCACCGATGCAGCAGGCGTTCCTCTGATGCATTCCTCATGAATTTTAGAAACAATCTCCAAATTGTGATCAACCGACTGATGAAAGAACTTAAGATCTGCAAATGAGAGTTCACCCTAGTCTTGAGAACTCCCAGAGAGGCAGGAAGAGACAGAACAATAGAAACTTCATAATGTCCATGAAAAGCTGGAGACACAATCTAACAACTAGCACCAAAAAACCTGCCCTGAATTGTTGCATGGTTGTACCAGAATTTAAGAGCAGACAAAAAAGAAAAATATCGCAGCTCAGAGTGCTTGCCTTATCCTCATGACCTGCAAAGGCGCTGTGATGACTAGCAGAAGCAAAGTCAAAGGTAGCTCCAGCTCCCCTGCCACCACCCACATGTCGGCCTTAATTCTGCTATTCCATAAAGCACAGAGAGAGAGAGAGAGAGATAAAGGAGGGAGGGTAACTGCCATGCATAATTAGAGATTGTACTCATAAGACGTTGTTTGCCGTAGCCTTGTGGCCATTGACCCCGTGCCCAGTTTGAGCGGGAACAAAAGGGACAGAACCTACCTCTGTCAGGGGCTGACGTTGGTAGTAAGACTTACCTTCATATATAGAATTAATCCGGGTTTTCCAGATATCCTCTAGAAATCCCTTCACACAAGCATCAATCTGCTGTGTGTGATTTGCCCAAAAACTAGGCCTCAGGAGGGCCTGGGCTTTTGGCTCAGCCCCGAGACTTTCAAAGTTGGTAAACAGGGGTACAGGCACAATTTCCTTGATAGATTTGAAGAGAGCGTCTCTTTGGTGAGAGAACCCCGGACAGTGTATCAGAAAATGAATACTGTCTTCAGATTGCCCACACAACGGGCAATTGCGCTCTCCCTTTCCTCTCTGCTTCTGTTTGCTGTTCAAAGGTAGGCTTCCTGCCCTGAGTTTTAATTTCAGTCTAGTGCCGAGAGTGGGTAGACCCTTGAGGTCATCCAAGATGTCCTCCCCCATGTCACTGACTGGAAACAAGTTCAGGGAAGTTTTCTGCATAACTTCATTTTCATCAGACAATCTCATGGCAACAGACATGGCTTTGGACACTACAGTCTCTAAGTCAGATTTATCCAGCAGGGTCAAGACTTGCGGATCCAGGTCCAGGTCCTTGAGAATCTCTTCTACTCTCTTCTGCCAGGACTTAAGCCTGTTTGACAGGGCGGTCCTGTTTCCAAGATATAGAGTCGATTAACTTAGGATATCTGGTGTTGGGCATATGTTGCAGCTGACCCCACCATCTGACCTTGAATTCGTCTCGTCGGGAGCTTAAGGACGGAATGCCAAACTCACCCCGAACAGCCACATTGGCTGTTTTGGAGCATGCTGACATACACTCCTTAGGCACCCCCACTTGAATGGATTCTAGAGACTTAGCCTGGTTGGAGTTATCAACCCATATTGCAGATCCGTACTCCAAGGCAGGTCTAATAACGCGACAAAGCATGGTTTTCTTAACCTCAGAGTTGACCCCTCTGCAGTGGAAAAATTTAGTGAGCCCCAGAGCTTTGCCCTTGCCAGTTTGAACAACTTTCCGGATATGTGCATCCCAATTACAATTGGAGGAAAACTCAACGCCCAGGTAAGTGTAGGAAGGGAGGACCGGGATCTCTTGGCTACCCCACTGCCACTTAAGATCACTTCCTCCCTCCCCTCTGTCGTTGAATGCTACCACTGCACATTTGCTGACATTAGCCTCTAGCCCCCAAAGATCAAAGTATCTCTTCGCGCAATCAATCAACTCCTGGAGATTGGTTGGAGTCTCCCCTATGCCTACGAAGTCATCCGCAAACATAAGGGCTAGTATGGTGGTATCACCCACCCTTAACCCAAATCCCTCACTTTCCACATCCTCGAGGAGTTGATTGATGAAAACATTGAAGAGCAGAGGGGAGAGAGTACATCCTTGAGCTACACCTTGGTCTATGTCAAAGAAGTTGGACTTCTGTCCGTTAACAGTGACACAGCTTTTGGTGTGAGCATACAAGTTGTGGACAACTCTCCACATCTTTCCCTTGATCCCACAAGACCAGAGGCGGAACCATAGGCCATCTCTCCACACTGTGTCATAAGCCTTTTTGACATCCAGGAAAAAAACATAAGTGGGTTTCCCTTCTTTTTCCCTTCCCTGGATAATCTTGCTTAGAGTGAAGATATGATCCACACAGCCACTGTTTCGCCGAAAGCCAGCTTGGCCTTCGTGGAAACAACCTCTAGACTCCAGATCAACCTCGAGACGAGTACTTATAACTCTGCAGAATGTCTAGCCAACAGCATTGAGGAGCGTGATGCCACGGTAGTTCCCCGGTTCTTCTCTGTCACCCTTCTTGTATAGATTGACAATGACCCCCTGTCGCCAGCGAAAGGGGATCATTTCAGTCTTCCAGATAAGGTTAAAGAGGAGAACTAGGGCCTCTATCATGGGATCGCCACCGTGCTTGATAAGCTCGTTGACAATACCATCACGTCCACCAGCTTTATATCCATTTAAATGTTCAATTGCTTCCACAATCTCAGAAGAACTAATGGGAGCGTTATAAGCCATTGAAATATACTCCAGTTCATCAGGGCTGTTTTGAATCATAGGAACAGTTTTTCCAACTGTGTCCCTCCATTCAGCAGAAGACCCCTCGCTGTTAGACCTAGAAGTTCTGCCAAGGATAGTGTAGTGGGTTTCAAAGGTTTTGACAATGTCAACCGATGAAGTCACCACTGCACCTTTAGTAGTCTTCAGCGCTTGTACTTGCTGACCGTTTTTCGGCTTGTACAAACGTTGGAGGGCCAACCAGAATTTCTTGTCATTACCACCATGGTGGTTTGAGTTTATTTCACTGTATAACTTGTCCCAGTATAATTTCTTCTGAGACCTTACAAGCTGATTGATATCTTTACGGAGCTGGTAGTACCTCGCCCACAATTCTCTGTTGGTTTTCAAATTGCAGCACTCTTTATAGAGGGCTCGTCTCTCAGCTATCTTGAGTTTAATCTCATTAGTCCACCAATTAACAGCTCTACCGCAGACAATTAGTTTCCTCCCAATGATCTTGTCAGCCACGGAGGAAACGAAACTCCCCCAAGAGTCCACTGCTCTTTCGACTTCATTTCTTGCGTTGTCAGAGCGAGACTGAAGTTCTTGGAGCGATTGGACAAAATGAGGGAGAGCCTCTTGCAAGGCCTGGACGTACTCAGCCTTGACCTCCTCATTATGGAATTTTTCTATGCGCCACTTCCGAATCGAACGTTTCACAGATCTCTTGGTGTTGGGAAAACACCTTTTGATCTCAGTCCAAACCAGTGTTGTGCGGGTTCTGCCTTTTTAAGGAACCCGCCGGGTCCGGGTTGCGGGTTTTTTTTCGGAGCCAAGTCCGGGTCCGGATCCGGGTTTTTGAAATTTGGAAAATCCGGGTCCGGGTTTGGGTCCGGGTTTGTCAACACGGACTCTGGTTAGGGTCCGGGTAGTTGTTGGGAAATATTAGCTGGTTCACAGGTTCGGATCCGGGTCCTAATTTATTGATTAAATAAATTAGAAAATTAAGATTAATTAGGGATAAATTTATTTTTGGCTGGAAAAAACTTTAAATCCTAATAATGAATTTTATTTTAAGAGACATTCCTTCAAAATATACCATGAATATGAATATGTATACCATGAATAAGAATTAAATTAAGTTTGAGTTCCATTTTCTATTTTTCAATATCAATTCTTTAAACATGTTAAGAATAGTAATATGCCTCAAGGGTAGATCGCTATAGCATGGATGTGTGGGATCTGGCATAATAATAATATATGACATCTCCTTTGGGAGGTGTAAATTATGGTCCCAGAGGGCACAACTTTGTGACACCACTCCGGGGATTGAACCCACAACCGCTTTTGAGGTGGTATGTGGGCATTACCACTGGGCTACAACGTGGTGGGCTTCGCTGCTGCGGCCTATTGCTGCTCGTCCCCTCCACACATATGACAAAACCTACCAGATCTAAGGTGGACCCCCTATGCCCCATCTAAATTTAAGACCCGGACCCTGACCCGCTACATTGGCCCACGGTAGCTGGTTTAACGGGTTCTGGACCCAGCAGGCGGGTCCGGATCGGGGTTAGGGTCCGGGTTTTTTGTGATAGCACGGGTCCGGGTGCGGGTGCGGGTAACCCGGATCCTAACCCGCCGGTACCCGCCTTCAAAACCCGGACCTGCACAACACTGGTCCAAACCAGGAAGTGGTCAGAGGTACAAATATCAGTTCTGTCGATCAACACATTGGCACAATGGGGGAACAAATTTTTGTCCATTATGATATAGTCCACAATGGAACGTTCCCAGTTTGGGATTTCTCACGAGTCCACTGCACTTGGTCACCTCTTGTCCTGTTATTCAAGGTCAAAAGCTGAAGCTCTTCCAGACAGTTAATTAACCGTCTGCCATTAGAATTCAGCTCGTCCTCACCAAAAGGCCCAATGATATCGTCCTGATGGAGCCCTTTGCCCACCCGGGCATTGAAGTCACCCAATAGCACCACCTGACCTTTGGCAAGGAACGAAGCACAGTCCAGCTTTACATCTTCGAAGGCTTTGTCTGCATCAGCACTAAGGGTCCCCTCTGTGGGCATGTAAACACAACCCACAAAGAGGTCCTTTGTACTCATGCCGCCCTTCAGATTCAGTTTTAGCCAGATACTATGCTCGTACCTCAAATCCTTGTTGATATTTTCACAATTGTCAAACAAGAAATCACGGACAAAGAATCCAACCCCTTTTTGACCGCATTTGGCAGAGGCTGCCTTGAGAGTACACATCTTACCTGCCCATTTATAACCATTGACATCTCCAACCAGTTTGTCCGACATTTCCCATGTTTCTTGCCCAGCACAGATATGAATATCATTAGTCCGAAGAACTTGTCCCACTTCGAGTTGTTTCCTTTGGTTGGTCAGCCCTGAGAAGTTGAAAGTGGCCAGCCGCAAGCCAGCCCTTTGCATGTGAATTGTTTGTCGTCTAGGTAGCTTGTGATTGCTCCTGGACGGCCAACCGTTCTGCAAAGGGGGGACATGTACCCCATGTGTAGATTTTTCTCGTCTTGTGTAAACTTTGAGAATTGGTAAACCATTCAGGGTACCAAATCCTTCAGTTACACGACGCACAGGCTCCGCACACATAGGGACAGATTGTCCGGCAGACTATTTGGGGACAATTACCCCGTGTATAGATTTTGCTCGTCTTGTGTAGACTTTGAGGATTGGTAAACCATTTAGAGTACCAAATCCTTCAGTTACACGACGTTCAGGCTCTGCACACTTAGGGACAGATTGTCCATCTGACGGCTTGGGGACAAATACCCCATGTATAGAATTTGTTCGTCTTGTGTAAACCTTGAGGATTGGTAAACCATTCAGAGTACCAAATCCTTCAGAGGATGTTCAGGTTCCGTACACTTAGGGGCATCTTGTCCTTCTAGCTATTTGGATTCAACCTCATCCAGAGCATCAAACCGATTAGAAACTCTCAAGTTGAAGTCCTTGCCCTTGGTTGTCTTCCTAGAGCGCCCCATTGAATCACCAATGTCTAAGACCGCTCTCCAGCCAGTCAAGGGACGAACTTCTTTGAGATTGAATTGATGTGGGACTCTATTAGAAGCACTTTTGGTCATTGCAACCTTCAACGTTCCCTTGTTATCAAGTCTCGAGATGGTACCATTAGCCATGAAATCCAAGCCTAAGCTAGAGCATGTAGTTTTAAAGGACACATCGTCCATCCTGGGATTCACCCCAAAAACTACACATGAAGCCCTAGATTTGGCATAAGTAACCAATGGACGGGTGGCATATAGACCTGGAATGTAGTAAAAAAGGCGCACAACCAGAGCCAAGAATGCAGCCCATAAACCATACTCGCCTCTGCAAAGACATGCCCACATGATATATATAGACAGAAAGGTTTCTTCAAATAGCACTGATGACTTCAACACTCTTCTCAAGTGACATGACTCGAGAAACTAACGAGTCCCTTTATCTCACTCCAAAGAACTTGAGTTTCTTTCTTTCTCTCACATTATAAGTACCATTTCATTTCTCTGTATATCTCTCCAGTGCTCATCCAATCATTATGAGATTTATCATTCATTTCATCTTTTCATGGCTCTCCCCACCACCACTTCTCTCTCCTCCGCATGTGCACATACTACAGAGAAAGGGATTCCATATGTTCCATGACCAAAGATAGGACAGGGCAACAGGATCAAATTTGTGAAAGAAGATGTCAATGGGAAAATGAAACTCTTGAGCCACATGCCCAACTGACCTCATGTACGAAAGAATATCTTGGGGAAGTTCCAAGGCAACTAGGGGCACTACAAATTCTTTGCGCACACTCGATCCTCTCACCAACATTACAACCCTGTACCCCCAACCCAACTGGTGAACAAAGCACTTCAAACATCAATACAGATTCGATAGGAGATACATTTTGTTCCAGATTGAAGAGAGCTTAGGAAACGGAGGGGATCACAGTAGTCTTCTCTAACCACACGCACCCACCACACCACCTCCTTGTCTGTCACTCTCAGAAGCAATTTTATACGCAGTTACTTCTTGTATGTTACGAATTCATGTCACATCAGGTCTTTGGGCTTCCTCTGAGCAACTTCCTTCCTTTTTTCCTCAACATACATCCCTGTATCCTTATCCACTGAGGCCCAACCAGCAAGGTCTTCACTTCATCAATCAAAAGCAAAGTGAGAACAACTCTCTCTATCAGAATGAAACCTCATTGGACCATGTGTCTGAAGACAAGAACCTTACATTGCTGCTGCAACAAAGGTCCATCGCAGAGTCTCATCTGAGAGAGCCGCCCGCGCACCACTGCGGACCTTGTCCAGAGCTCCAACCCCATCCATGAAGGAGACAGGCTCTGTGCCTTGGATGCCCCAAAGATGATTCATCACTAATGATGATGATGCAAACCTGTTCAAATCCCTCCTACATCAGCTTAAGCATTTGATCCCTTCGAATTCACGCATATAAAATCTGTCTTATTGTCTCAGCTTAATGCTTGAAATCAGTTGCATACACTCAATCCACATATATATATTGAGTTCATTAACAATGGGTGCAGAGGAGGTTGTTCTTGGCCCATGAGACATCAAAAGCGTCGAGAAGAGCCTTTCCAAACTGGGAGGGCCACTGGATCCATCGTCATGGGAACGGTTTTTCTTCTTTTCCCCCTCACCCCCGCCCTCTCCCCCACCCATACATCTAAGATCCGCCAAAAAACATCAGCATTCATCCCGAAGCGGCCATCCACGGGACGGTAAAAGTTCCCAGGACCGTTATGAATGCGATTCATGCATTCAAAAGTGAGGGGTCGATTGGATTCGGCAGCAAATTCTTTGTTGGTCTCCCTTCTTTCGTCATTGCACGTCCCCTGTTACACCGTGGCATTGTCGGCCCGAAATAGCATCGTCCTCATTAGGTGAACCTTCCGCCAGTCTAGTGTCAGACTTGCAACCAGGCTCGACAAGTCTTGAACGCATGGCATTTTCTATTCCTGCGATGAAGCCGTCACCACAGTCCACTTTACCTTCACCATTGGAGCCTCCGGAGAGCCTCCGTCGAAGTGTGTGTTGGATGTAAGGTAGATGACCCAATTCAGACCACGTTCTGAAATGGATCCCTATAAATGTGCATCAAATAAACAATCAGGGACCTAGAATGGTCCATCCACATCAGAGTGGACAGTTTTGGGTGCAAAGAATGAACTTTTATTAACATAAGTGGCTATATTGTAAGCACTTGGTCCCACAAGTACAATCCATTCATGATATGGCATCAAGCCAAATCTATTTTTATTTAGGCAACACATTAAGGCACGGTTAGGTAGAGTTACTTTCCTAAGATGTTAGAATAAGAAACAAAGGTTCAATTTAAAAAACAATTGCATGGGAGTGGAGAGTTACGTGACTGAGTCACTTTTGACAGCTTTCCCGAACCGTTCATATTGTGTAGATGATCCAGGTTACAGCCATCTTGAGGTCATTTTGGCATGAGTTTTGTTCACACTTGGTAGGAGCTACTGGTCATAAGTGGGTATTTTTGCATTTTCCACCTTAAAAATTCATAGAAATTACATATAAAGTCAAAAAAATCCTGAAACTTTGGCAATCCCCGTAGTTTTCATTTCCTAATCGAACGACAAAAACAAACTCGAAATCTGCCACTCAGAGCACCCTAAACTGCTTAAAGGGTCCATTATGGGTCATCTACCTTAATTCAACATTTAGATTATGTAAGTTAATACGTCTATACGAAGGGTCACAACCCTTTAAGGTATGACTGTTGAGTTGTTGAAGAGACCTGTCTTCTTCTCTCTCATTCTTAGTCATTCTTACATACATAAAATTGAGTAATCATACTCACTCTATACTAATGTTTGAGTGCTAGTATTTTATAACATGGTATCAGAGCCTTGTGCTCAACCGATCCATAGCCATCTAATGAGAGTCGACGTAAGATTGTCTTTGAATCGTTTGTCTTAAAGATTATTTATCAAAAGTCAGCGACCTCGGACCATGCGCTTATTCAAACTTTATGAAAATTGTTGTTAAGGATTAGAAGGGCAAGAACAAACGCTCTGCCATTGGCTAGGTCTTGTCTAACGACATAGATTCCCCATGGCTGCTCCCTCTTTTCCTGCAGCAAGGGCGTATCGCCTTAGTAGTACCAATTATTCCATTTGGTCTATCAAAATGGAAATGCTTTCAATGAGGTCTGAATTTTGGGGAGTGGTCGATGGTACTGACCCTGACCCCGGTGTGGCTGATGCTGCACTTCAAGCTACTTAGAAAATAAAAGATTTCAAAGCATGCTCTGAATTGATTCTCCATTGTGGAGATCGTCATATTCAATTAGTCGGATCTCTTAAAATTTCTACAGCAGTTTGGGCTAAACTAAAATTTATCTATGAACACACGGATAGTGCATCCCAAGTCATAAACGTATTATGATGCTTACTCTTTTAGAGTCCCAATCTGTAACAGAGTTCTTGGAAAATTGGCAAGGAGCGTTAGATGATGCTTCAGTTGCAGGGCTAGTAATCCATGAAGCACTGCATGTCACTATGCTTCTTGGAGCGTTGCCTCCTTCATGGCGGCCATTTATTACCACTCAAGGAAGTGTTGCAAACCAAACCCTTGCTGATTTGATTGGTAAGGTTTTGCAAGAGGCCATTATGAGACACACGGATAGTTCTAATGGTAAACCTTCAGTTTTATTTGCTGGACAACGAGGCAAGTTCAAGGGAACTAGAGAACCATTTGGCCCTCCCAATGGAGGTTATAATAATAATTTTCAGATGGCAGCCTCTTCTAGTAACCCTAGTGGTCAACTGTCACATAGAGACAAAATCTGTCATTACTGTGGGAAGAGGGGACATATATCCCCTAATTGCAAAAAGCGCAAACGAGATAGAGAAAACGACATTTCAAGCCAATTCTGCTACTACTCAAGATAATGTAGCTTCGGCTCCATTTCAACTCTTCTAATGATGTCATTCAAGCATGTAACATTTATATTGTTAATGATGCTTGGAGTTCCAACAAACTTGTTTCAGAACCTTCATAGAGTTATGTCATGCGGCATTAACTTAAAGAAGAGATCTAAGGTGTCATCCCAACAACATCATTATTGGTGCATTATTTGAACTTCAAATGAGTAATTTCTCCAACGAGAACTTTTATTTGAAAATCAAGCTATCTCTGACTAATTGATAGCAAGCTGGCCACAATTACGACTTCCACTTTGATGTGAACGAAGTCTCAGTTCGACCAAGAAAAAAGGAGCACATGCTAGAGAATTTTGGCTAATGCCATCAACTCTACATCTCATTTAATCAAAGGATAAAATTATGTGAATATGCTTTAATAGCATTGTTGGACAAAAACACGGCCTTCATAATTTAGACTCTTAAATGTTTTCATTAAGGGGGAGTGTTGGATGTAATTCAACATTTAGATTATATAAGTTAACATCCATATAGAATGGATACGTCTATACGAAGGGTCACAACCCTTTAAGGTATTACTGTTGAGTTGTTGAAGAGACATTGTAATGTCTTCTTCTCTCTCATTCTTAGTCATTCTTACATACATAAAATTGAGTAATCATACTCACTTTACACTAATGTTTGAGTGCTAGTATTTTATAACAGTCTGGACCTCCACCGTTTCCAGGCGAGGAATCTTGTCCCCGAAGGCCTATCAAGGCAGTGGAGTAGGATGGTCGTATGCTCCGGAAGGATGGCCCAGTCCCAATGATAAATGGGGCTGGAGGGTCGGGCAACGAGCCAACAGATCCCTACTCTTTCCCGAGAGTCTGGCCGAAGGTAGAAAGGTCCAGAGATTCTCCAGCAAAAAGAGTATTGCAGACTGCCTGGCAAAGACGTTTACATGACTAGACATCGAGACCTATTTCAACTCATTCCAGTGGAGAGTAGTTTCTTTCTTTGCCAGTGGAGGCCCTCTTTCTTCAGAAGGTACATGGATTTCTTACCTTCCCATGGTTCTTCCATAGAATCTTTTTTTGCGGTACGTTTATGGAAGCATTAAAAAAGTGAAGTGATGTATCAAGATTTGGATGCAATTATGTGCATGGAGGCAGTACATTTGAGCTTTACTGGTAGTATCTACATTGGTCATGGTCTTTGTTGATTTGTTGATTTGATGTCATGTGTCTCATCATACTGCTGGAGCTGCATTGGCCATCGGCTGTCGTTGCTAATTCCAATTTGATAGTGGAGGCTGTCTGATCAATAGACCAATCTCTATTTTAGTTTTGTAGTTGAATGCTGATTTTTTTTGTTGATTTGTTCAGTCCTCAGTCATCTTTAGTAGGTTTTGTAATAATTGACAAATTGAGATTTTGTGCCACGTTGTTGTGACAATAGAGCTGTCAGTAGAGGAAGCACGTTGCCATCAGGATTGTTGCAGGAAATTAACAATGTTGTTGCTTGGCACCTTGTGATGATGCAGGATTGCGAAGTCCAGCCAAAAGGTCAAGGCGTCATGCTGAGGATTGGCTTAAAAACACGATGGATTCTGACGTCTCTAGTTGATGCAAATCATGCTACCATGGTATAGGAATTAGACACTATAGAATACAAAGCGCTTTATTAATTATGAGCTCTCCTCCCAACCACCAAGACACCAGAATAATTCTCTAGTTTATCTCCCCCGAGCTCTTATCTGTTCGACTCCAAGAGTTACTACTAGATCTAATCTGATTGGTCATTCAAGTGTTATGTCCTTTCAGGATATAGCCAATTAATAACTTACATAATAATTGCTAGCTGATAGTTCTAATTTCAATACTTCCACTAACTAACTAACAATTATTTCTTCTTAGATCCTAGGATTTTTTCTTCTTTGCTCAACACCCTTGCTACTTCTTTGAACTTGAAGTGCTTTAGCTTTGATAAGCTTTTGGTAAGCATATCAGCAACCATATCCTCAGTGTTGCAATACTTCAGTTTGATCTTAAACAACAACTTACATCCAATTGTCTTCCTAGTAGAAGGTAAATCTGTAAGGGTCTAAGTCTTGTTCTTCATCAAGGACTTATATTCAGAGTTTACCGCCTCTTGCCAATTGTTTGCGTCCTCTCTTGTAAATGCTTCTTTCAAAGTAAGAGGTTCAGAAGTTAACCTCTCAGAAGCCAACCCTTGAATTGCACTAATTGACTCAACGAATCTTTGAGGTGGTTTCCTTACTCGAGTACTTCAACGAATAATTGGAAGTTCTCTTTGGTGGATTTATATCTGGTTCAGTGTTTTCTTCTTGTAGTTCATAAGGATCTTCTTCATCATCTGAGTTGTGGAACTTCGTTATATTCCACTTCCTCATCTACCAATTGGTGATTATTGACATCTTCCAATGATCTATTTCTGGGAGTTCTGAGTCATAATCAAAAACATCATCTACTACTTCATCATTTATTGCTCCCACTGAATATTTAACCTCCAACTTTTCATTAAATATCACATCTCGACTTATCACTAGACGTTTATTCTCTTCATCATATAATCTGTAGCCTTTGGTAACATCATTATACCCAAGAAGAATGCACTTCATACTCTTTGAATCAGGTTTCTTCCTCTTTTCTTTTGGAATGTGAACGAAGGTTTCACTACCAAATATTCTGAGATGTGCTATTGATGGTTTGACCCCAGACCATGCTTCTTTTGGAGTTTTCCCATCTACAACAACTGTTGGAGTTCTATTTTGAATATAGGCTGTTGTATTTATCGCCTCTCCTTAGAAGGTATTATCAAGACATGCAGCTAGAAGCATACTTCTAGTACATTCGACTAGGGTTCTATTTTTCCGTTCTGCTACCCTATTTTGTTCATGTGGAGTATAAGGAGCTGACATTTGTCTAGCAATCCCATATTCGGAACAAAATGAGTTAAAAGTTTTTGAGGCATATTCAGTCCCATTGTCAGTTCTTAGGGTTTTCAACCTCTTTCCTGTTTGATTTTTAGCCAGGGCTTTGTATTTCTTAAACGTTTCAAAAGCTTCACTTTTGAGTTTAAGTAAATATATCGTTGCCCTTCGGCTTTAATCATCTATAAACGTGACAAAATATTTGGATCCTCCAAAACAATTTGTTTGCATAGGGCCGCAACATCTGAGTGTACCAATTCTAATACCTCAGATGCATGTTTTCCCCCACTTGTACGAAATTGGTTTTGGTGTTGTTTCCCATGCATACAACTCTCACAAAAATGTAAATCTATGATTGATTGTGTGTACCCTCAACCAGTTTTCCTTTTGCATCAACTTCATCTTTTGAAGGCTTGAACCCAAGCCTATGATGCCATACATCACCTTCATTCATTTTACTAGTTGAAATAGATGACATACTTACCTCTTGACTTGGTGTTGTGAAAGAAGTACCCAATACATATAAATTGTCATTCATTCCTTCTGTGGGAATTATTTTCTCTCCACTTTTATCCTTAAGTTGGAAGGAATTTGCATCAAATTCCCCACTTGTATCCAACACTAGTAGTTTTACTTACTGACACAAGGTTTCTTTTCAACCTGGGAACATGAAGCACATTCTCGATGTGCTTTACTTCTCCATTTTGAAGTTTAATTGTCACCAATCCTCTACCTCTTATCCCGGATGAGATACTATTAGCTTGTAGCTTTTTCTAATCTCCATTCTTTTTCATCAGCCATGTGAATCCTACATTCTTTCGTAAAATGTCCGGGTTTCTTGCAATAAAAACATTTACCAGGTCTCTTTTTGGTTGGTTGAGGACCACCATAAGAGCCACCTGAACTAGAGCCTACTTCAACACCTGGATTATTACTTTTTTCCGTTAGCTACAACGAATACTTCGAATGAGGGATGAAGACTATTAAGTAATGTTAATATCTTTTCAGCCTCATCGATTGTTATTCCTACACCAGCAAGTTGGTCAACCAGATTACTAAATGTACTAATGTGATTAGCTATGCTATCACACATACCAAGCATGAGATTTCAAATCTCTCCACACCTCCTAAATTGATGATTCTCCAATTGCAACGTGCCACTCCAATTGCCAGGGTCAGCTAGAAACAGAAAATAGCATATAAAGATCCCCACACCTTCCCCACAAAGACCTTCCACCACACTTGAGTGACCAATCAGATTACATCTAGTGCAACACGTGGTGGACGAATAAGAAGCTAGAGTTTGCAGTTTCGTTCACGTTCGTCGAGAGAATGAACGAACTGCACATGGTGGATTGGGACGTTGGGATAGACATGGCGACTGAAGTTGCAGTGTTTGTTTGCAAGTCAATTGGTGTCTAACATTCAAATGTCTAAACTCTAAACTCACATGTGACAGTCTTTCGGTGATTCCATCTTGACAATTTCACTGTATAGCTTCCCTTTGAGATGAGTAGAGGAGGTGGAGTGTGTTGGAAATGTTTCACTTTTTAAAATGAGGTTAATGTGTAGTTATAAGAGCAAAATTCATGTGAGAAGTGATGATGGGAGAGGTGCAATAGGATGCTTGCCTGGAATGGGAGGTAGAAAGAGAGGAAAATTTTCCAGCTGTGATTTGCATAGAAGTAAAGTTTTGAGAAAAAATTGGACATTGTTAATTTTGTCCACTACTAAAATTTCGTCCACTTTTGTATCAGTTGCATCTGGTAAACCATCTGGGCTACCCCCCTCAGCTTTACATTTTTCCCTTCTCAAGAGCATCTTAGTTTTGATCTTCCACATATTGAAGTTATCTCCATCGAATTTATCGATGAGACGAGCATCCATTGAAGTGGAAGTCATACTTAGCAGATTTTCTTTTCCTTAGACTTTTAATCGTTCGTATAGTTTGTGACTCTCTATCCTATTTTACATAGAAGCTTTTCGCAAAGCTCTGATACCATGATGCAAATCATGCTACCATGCTATAGGAATTAGACACTATAGAATACAAAGTGCTTTATTAATTAGGAGCTCTCCTCCCAACCATGAAGACACCAGAATAATTCTTTGGTTAGCTAGAACGATTCACATCAAAAGATTCCAAAAGACATGTCAATATGTATTAAACATGAGACTCTTCCCAGTAAGAGACACATGCCATTGTAAGAGTGACAGAGTGAGATATATGTATAAATGAATATAGTTTCATGCTTTTTCATCACTGTCTCTAGCTTTACTCTCTTCATGATGTCACTATTTAACATGGTATCAGAGCCACCATGTTAGAGCCACCTAGTAATTCATGAGGATAACTTATTAACATGAGGATATCCAGAAAGTACAAGTCAAATAAGGCATACTTACATAAATCTATAATTGTCATAAAGTAGATAACCAAAGCTCATGATGTCGTCATACCAAGTTAGATATATTGAGAGACTTGATGGCACAAATTATGCAACCTGGAAACTAAGAATGTCATATCTTTTAAAAAAAGACAGGTTATGGGATTTAGTGATAGGTACTGAGGTAAAGCCCTTTACTACAACGTCACTAGGTGGGACTATAACAAATCCACCCGGCCCAGGTTCAATATTAAATTGGGATGATAAAGATAGAGCATCTCAAATGCTTATAGTACAAAGTGTCAAAAATTCATGTCTAGGATATGCTACATCAGGTACAATGGCAGCTGAAAGTTGGGCTGAATTGCAATCAATGTATCAAAATAAAGACGTCATGAACAAAAGACTACTTAGAAAAACTTATGTCAATTTTACAATGAGTGAAGGAGATAATTTATCGTCTCATCTTCACAATTTTAAATTGCTTCTGGAACAATTAGCCTCAGTAGGGGTAACATGTATTGATGAGGATAAAATAGAAACATTGTTAGGCAGTCTTCCTGAATCATATGACCCAGTAGTCATGACATTAAAAAATACTACAGGACTAATATTTCTAGATATATCATCAAGATTATTTAATGAAGATATGAAAAAGAACAAACTTCAGCAATGTACACTAGGAGAAAATTAATTCAACAAGGGAATCCATATAATTCTCAGTCAGAAGAGAAAACCTCTCAATTAATGAAGAAGAGAAGAGGAGTTTGCAATTACTGCAAAAAGCTAGGACACTATAAAAAGGAGTGTAGGAAATTTCTAGCAGATAAAGCCTCGGGAAAGATCAAACTGAATACAGTTTTTCAGCACAAGTCCCAAATGAGTACAAATTATTTTGAAAGTTGTAGCTCTAAACATGGTAAAAATATTTCATTTCAGGTCTTGTATTAGACATCATTGGTCAATTATTACCTCAAGTTTTGGTTCTACTAACGAACCAGTATATATCCAAGTGCGTAATTCTTGCAGCTATTCCACAGTCATTCTCTCGAGAGCAGTCAATGCTACAAGAAGAAGTGGAAGCATTGAGGCAGCTATGACAGTGAGGAAATGAAGATCAACTCAGTGAGTGGAGTGTACCAAAGTTATAAAAAAAAATCAACTCAACGGATGATTATGATTAAACGAATGTTAAATTAGCAATGACGTGTTATATAGATTTTATCTTTAACATACATTAGACTTAAGTGGGGGTGTTACAAGGATAGTAACATCCACAAGGTAAAGATAAAGATACAGTTTCTTTAACGTCGAGTGAATTTACAGAGCCTACTGTTCGACACACAGGCCATCGAGGGCCCAATGGAAGGTAGTAAATCTAATAATTAAAGGTAGTTATATATGTTGTTACATCAGTTGTTAGCTAGAACGATTCACATCAAAAGATTCCAAAGAACATGTCACTAATATGTGTAAAACGTGAGACTCTTCCTTGTAAGAGACATGGGCTATTGTAAGAGTGACAGAGTGAGATATATGTATAAAGGATATAGTTTCATGCTTTATCATCACTGTCACTATTTAACAGCTCAGTGTTAATTATGAATTCAGGGGCTTCCCTGTAGAATTTTTCATAAAGAGCTTTCATGCAACAAAGTGTGGAGGGGGAACTGAAAATGTGAAGGACACAACTGCTGAGAGTGCATGTTATTTGAGCTTCCACTATCACTAGGGTAAAACACCCTCTGACCGTTATAGTACCTATGACCGATCACCTCATAACTGCTCGGGTCAGGCCGCATGAGCTACCATTACTGGGCCCAAGACTCCTCATTTTTGCCACTTGGCAAACAGTTGTTGATAGAAACCCCCCAAAAATGTGATTGGTCATAGGGCCCAAGGTTCACACAAGCTTTCTGATTGGTTCAACTTTGAAACCCCACAACTTTGTGTGGACTTCATGAAATCACGCACTTCCAAGTGTGTTGGGATGCCCTGGATGTGGGGCATCTTATCAATTTTATCCGGGGAAAAAATGACAAAAATTCACAGTTAGATCTTCCGCCATCGTTAGATGAACGGTCATAGGCATGTCTACCCTACTATTTGGCACATCTATTGTCAAAAGGTATCGATGATTAGAGAGGTCATTGCACTGATTCTTTGTTGTAGAACTTTCATCCGACCGTCTCAGTGTGAGCGGCGGTGTGGTATGCCATGTCGCCTGCGCAACTCCAAGTGGGCAGTATTACACTAAACTTGGCCAGCAGATCAATTCTAAGTGAGATTGAGAACGTTGTCAGATTTTATCAAATAACTGAAAGGGTCGACAACGGAAAGAGCAGGGCTGGTGTGGGTGTGCATGGCCTACAAATCAGCCAGATTGTTCTCTCTGGACTTTTATCTGTTGTCTCAACCGTCAACATTTGATTGAGAGAAATGTTTTGGACATTGGACCTCAGTCACCTTAGCTGCAGCTGGAGAAGTTTCAATTTGGAATCTTCGTGCTATCAATTAGGGTTTATCAGACACTCAGTGGGGGAAAGAGAAACAAATGGCAAGAGAGGGAAATGTACTCATTTGAAACATAGCTAATGACCATGCACACCGTGCAATTTGTAGGAGGGAGCATAACGTCTGTGGAGGAGGGAGAGAGGTAGAGACAGACTATGTCAAAGCCAGAATTGACGATTTACTGAATTGCATGTGTCAAAATTGTGAGAAGTGACAAGTCAACAGTTTACAATGGGACTGGGGAATGTTAAATTTCTGTGGTTTGGCTGGTATCATAAGGTGATAATCTTTAGCAGTCGGGTGACAAATTCAATAGGCAGTTCTCAGAACTGTCTCACAGAAGGCCTCACTTCTGTGGATTGAGGTGTATGCAACTGCTTTCAAGCATTAAGGTGAGACAATAAGACAGATTTTATATGCGTGAATTCGAAGGGATCAAATGCTTAAGCTGATGTAGGAGGGATTTGAACAGGTTTGCATCATCATCATTAGTGATGAATTATCTTTTGGGCATCCAAGGCACAGAGCTTGTCTCCTTCATGGATGGGGTTGGAGCTCTGGACAAGGTCCGCAGTGGTGCGCGTGCGGCTCTCTCAGATGAGACTCTGCGATGGACCTTTGTTGCAGCAGCAATGTAAGGTTCTTGTCTTCAGACACATGGTCCAATGAGGTTTCATTCTGATAGAGAGAGCTGTTCTCACTTTGCTTTTGATTGATGAAGTGAAGACCTTGCTGGTTGGGCCTCAGTGGATAAGGATACAGGGATGTGTGTTGGGGAAAAAAGGAAGGAAGTTGTTCAGAGGAAGCCCAAAGACCTGATGTGACATGAATTCGTAACATACAAGAAATAATTGCATATAAAATTGCTTCTGAGAGTGACAGACAAGGAGGTGGAGTGGTGGGTGCGTGTGGTTAGAGAAGACTACTGTGATCCCCTCCGTTTCCTAAGCTCTCTTCAATCTGGAACAAAATGTATCTCCTATCGGTTCTGTATTGATGTTTGAAGTGCTTTGTTCACCAGTTGGGTTGGGGGTACAGGGTTGTAATGTTGGTGAGAGGATCGAGCGTGCGCAAAGAATTGTAGTGCCCCTAGTTGCCTTGGAACTTCCCCAAGATATTCTTTCGTACATGAGGTCAGTTGGGCATGTGGCTCAAGAGTTTCATTTTCCCATTGACATCTTCTTTCACAAATTTGATCCTGTTGCCCTGTCCTATCTTTGGTCATGGAACATATGGAATCCCTTTCTCTGTAGTACGTGCACATGCGGAGGAGAGAGAAGTGGTGGTGGGGAGAGCCATGAAAAGACGAAATGAATGATAAATCTCATAATGATGGGATGAGCATTGGAGAGATATACAGAGAAATGACATGGTACTTATAATGTGAGAGAAAGAAAGAAACTCAAATTCTTTGGAGTGAGATAAAGGGACTCGTCGGTTTCTCGAGTCCTGTCACTTGAGAAGAGTGCTGAAGTCATCAGTGCTATTTGAAGAAATCTTTCAGTCTATATATATCATGTGGGCATGTCTTTGCAGAGGCGAGTATGGTTTGCGCCTTTTTATCTCTCTCTCTCTCTGTGCTTTATGGAATAGCAGAATTAAGGCCGACATGTGGGTGGTGGCAGGGGAGCTGGAGCTACCTTTGACTTTGCTTCTGCTAGTCATCACAGCGCCTTTGCAGGTCATGAGGATAAGGCAAGCACTCTGAGCTGCGACATTTTTCTTTTATGTCTGCTCTTAAATTCTGGTACAACCATGCAACAATTCAGGGCAGGTTTTTTGGTGCTAGTTTGTTAGTGACTGTGTCTCCACCTTTTCATGGACATTATGAAGTTTCTATTGTTCTGTCTCTTCTCTCCCTGCAAGTGAAGGTCTCCTCTCTGGGAGTTCTCAAGACTAGGGTGAACTCTCATTTGCTGTTCTTAAGTTCTTTCATCAGTCGGTTGATCACAATTTGGAGATTGTTTCTAATATTCATGAGGAATGCATCAGAGGAACGCCTGCTGCATCGGTGGTGTCCTTGGCACTGGCCAGCATTCTGGCATACCAGCAATTTTCGCGGTCGGGGAGTATATCAGATTCTTTTAAACAAGGAGCTATCCTGACAACCATCGCCATTCTCATGCTTCTTGGTATCCCCATTTACTTCTTCATGCGTGGGTTGTAAGTTCTTTGTCAGTATGGTTGGTCAATATGGTAAGTTCTTTGTCAATATGGTTGGTCAATATGTAAGTTCTTTGTCAATATGGTTCTTTGTCAATATGCCGAGAGTCACTTTTGCAAGGCTACTCAAGTTTAGATTGAACAGAGTTGCAAGGTTGCAAACATTCAGCTGTGATTGATCAGACAGTAGTCATGTAGGACAGTGAAATGGCAACTGCCTTCTAATAACATATTAATTCTGTTAGCAGTAAACGTGTTCAGTGTGTGACAGATGTAGGAGCTTAAATTGCTGGAGCCCTCTGGTCGCAGACCCATCCTGGAAAGAACAGAACAAAACAGGAGAAGATAAAGACTCCAGGAGATAAGAAATTTTGATGTTTCTTCAGGGAGAGAGTATTTTGATGAAATCCAACCAGCGGCCTATCCATTTAAGAACCATCAATTCCTAGATCCCATGTGTGATGGCAAGAAGTAGATGTACTTATAGTGATGATGCTATGAAGGCACAGGATGCAGTGTAACATATAGAAAACATACCAAGCGGTGCTGACCGAGTACATCACAGCAGGTTGGAAGACCCTCCAGCAAGAAACCTAATGATGCCTGGCGTCCACTCGACTCAACAAACATAATGCTGAAGCTTGAGATGGCAAGCACTCCCAGCCCAGGCTTCAATCCTGTCTCAGCTACTGTCTTCTCTGGAAGAGCCATACTAAGCGAGTCCAGAGAGCACGAAAAGGCCCAGGGAAGCAACAGTGTTGTCGAAGGGTGCAAATTCCTATCAAGGAAACATCATGGAGAGGCTTACATTTCTCATGACCCCAAGCACTACCTCCCTACTTATATACCTGATACCTTGACAAGTTTGATCTCACTATGGGGCTCTCAGGGTCATGCAATGCTGGGTGATCAACAGTGCCCTTTACATAAAATGTCCCCATACAATGTCCCTAGCATACTTTGCAGAATCTTGTATCCTTAATTTTAAAATTTGGTACTAACTTGATTGAAGGACTGCCAACAACTGCACAAGTAAATTATGGTACAAATTTGGTCACTGCTCAAGGAGAAGGGTCCCAAACCGTTAAAGTCTTTCCTAGAGACAAGGAAAAGGAGAATCCCCAATCTTGTTAGCATTGGGAGTTCGAGGACCAACCAGGTTTGTGATTCCCTAGAATATTCTGGGTTGAAAACTACAACACATATCGTGTGAAATGATCTATGCTCATGTTGGTAGAATACCTATGGGCAGCTGGTGTCCCAATGGAAGTTTGTATGTGCGTGGGTTGTTACCAGGGTCTACCATGGGAGAGGATGATAATTTATATATTCATACTGGTTGAATTGTATGCAAGGCTGATGCAGGTCAAGCGCACCATGTGTTGCAGTTGCAGTGTTTCGCTTTGGACTTGCCATCCAACCAGCTTCAATCTGGCCCTTGGGATATTAGGTGTGCTCAGTTTAAGATAATCAACATGGTAGAAGTCATACAATATGGAATACATGTAGTTATAGTCTGTGAGCGTCTGTAGCTAAAGTTACACCAATTCCTCTTCCACAACAGCTATGGCTTCTAAGGAAATAACCAGCTTTGTATTCCCTGTGTAACTGCCATGATGGGTACATTTATCCCGTTGGAAGCATAACCTGAACGACATGTCATAGCCTGGGAGCAGTCAAAAATTATCCTACATCTTCAGTAAGGGCCAATCCAATCTACAATCAATACTGGAACAAACTGTTGATGTCCTGCAGTGTATAAAAATACATAACTTAATTCTCAAATTCACAACTGAGTAAGAGAGTGAGCAAAGACCCTAATAAAGTAAAAGGTAATAGCACTTTCAAGTGCATATCCAACTAACTCAGGACACCGATGCTGTTGGCTAAGGCGAACAGAAATTACTTACCCTCCTTGACTGTGCTGGTGCTTGTCTGTGGCCATGTAACGCTGGTGACCACAGTGCTCTCTTGCAATAGCACGAAGTGGAGACAAAATCTGGGTATGAGAGACGGCCTTGGTTTTGGTACTGCACACACTCGAATGCTGTCCATCTGGCCCTTGCTGACTGGATTGAGCAGTACCCATTCCAGAGAAAGTACTTCCAGCAATCCCTCAAACATGAGGTTCCAAACCATCAATCACTTTCCCTCCCTTCCTATTGCTGGTGCCATGAGGTATACAAGATAATAGTCCATTGCTCATAACCTCCATACAGGAAGCGAAATAAACTGACAATCTCAATTTGCAACTGCACAAAATGGCTTTATTGAATAGGTTGGAACTGGAATATAGTGTACAAAGGTGCACATCCGAACCTAAATCCAAACATCCACAAGCATCATTTGTGCATTAGCACAAACAAAGCCAGGAAGTTTGACAAGGGCAATGTGAAGCAGCCTTATGAAAGGAGACCAACCATATTGACAAAGAACTTACAACCCACGCATGAAGAAGTAAATGGGGATACCAAGAAGCATGAGAATGGCGATGGTTGTCAGGATAGCTCCTTGTTTAAAAGAATCTGATATACTCCCCGACCGCGAAAATTGCTGGTATGCCAGAATGCTGGCCAGTGCCAAGGACACCACCGATGCAGCAGGCGTTCCTCTGATGCATTCCTCATGAATATTAGAGACAATCTCCAAATTGTGATGACCGACTGATGAAAGAACTTAAGGACTGCAAATGAGAGTTCACCCTAGTCTTGAGAACTCCCAGAGAGGAGACCTTCACTTGAAGGGAGAGAAGAGACAGAACGATAGAAACTTCATAATGTCCATGAAAAGCTGGAGACACAATCACTAACAAACTAGCACCAAAAAACCTGCCCTGAATTGTTGCATGGTTGTACCAGAATTTAAGAGCAGACAAAAAAGAAAAAAATTGCAGCTCAGAGTGCTTGCCTTATCCTCATGACCTGCAAAGGCGCTGTGATGACTAGCAGAAGCAAAGTCAAAGGTAGCTCCAGCTCCCCTGCCACCACCCACATGTCGGCCTTAATTCTGCTATTCCATAAAGCACAGAGAGAGAGAGAGAGATAAAGGAGGGAGGGTAACTGCCATGCATAATTAGAGAAAATGGACGGGTGGCATGTATACCTGGAATGTAGTAAAAAAGGCGCACAGCCAGAGCCAAGAATGCAGCCCATAAACCATACTCGCCTCTGCAAAGACATGCCCACATGATATTATAGACAGAAAGATTTCTTCAAATAGCACTGATGACTTCAGCACTCTTCTCAAGTGACAGGACTCGAGAAACCGACGAGTCCCTTTATCTCACTCCAAAGAATTTGAGTTTCTTTCTTTCTCTCACATTATAAGTACCATGTCATTTCTCTGTATATCTCTCTAGTGCTCATCCCATCATTATGAGATTTATCATTCATTTCGTCTTTTCATGGCTCTCCCCACCACCACTTCTCTCTCCTCCGCATGTGCACGTACTACAGAGAAAGGGATTCCATATGTTCCATGACCAAAGATAGGACAGGGCAACAGGATCAAATTTGTGAAAGAAGATGTCAATGGAAAATGAAACTCTTGAGCCACATGCCCAACTGACCTCATGTACGAAAGAATATCTTGGGGAAGTTCCAAGGCAACTAGGGGCACTACAAATTCTTTGCGCACGCTCGATCCTCTCACCAACATTACAACCCTGTACCCCCAACCCAACTGGTGAACAAAGCACTTCAAACATCAATACAGAACCGATAGGAGATACATTTTGTTCCAGATTGAAGAGAGCTTAGGAAACGGAGGGGATCACAGTAGTCTTCTCTAACCACACGCACCCACCACTTCACCTCCTTGTCTGTCACTCTCAGAAGCAATTTTATATGCAATTATTTCTTGTATGTTACGAATTCATGTCACATCAGGTCTTTGGGCTTCCTCTGAACAACTTCCTTCCTTTTTTCCCCAACACACATCCCTGTATCCTTATCCACTGAGGCCCAACCAGCAAGGTCTTCACTTCATCAATCAAAAGCAAAGTGAGAACAGCTCTCTCTATCAGAATGAAACCTCATTGGACCATGTGTCTGAAGACAAGAACCTTACATTGCTGCTGCAACAAAGGTCCATCGCAGAGTCTCATCTGAGAGAGCCGCACGCGCACCACTGCGGACCTTGTCCAGAGCTCCAACCCCATCCATGAAGGAGACAAGCTCTGTGCCTTGGATGCCCAAAAGATGATTCATCACTAATGATGATGATGCAAACCTGTTCAAATCCCTCCTACATCAGCTTAAGCATTTGATCCCTTCGAATTCACGCATATAAAATCTGTCTTATTGTCTCACCTTAATGCTTGAAAGCAGTTGCATACACCTCAATCCACAGAAGTGAGGCCTTCTGTGAGACAGTTCTGAGAACTGCCTATTGAATTTGTCACCCGACTGCGAAAGATTATCACCTTGTGATACCAGCCAAACCACAGAAATTTAACCTTCCCCAGTCCCTTTTCAAACTGTTGACTTGTCACTTCTCACAATTTTGACACATGCAATTCAGTAAATCGTCAATTCTGGCTTTGACATAGTCTGTCTCTACCTCTCTCCCTCCTCCACAGACGTTATGCTCCCTCCTACAAATTGCACAGAGTGCATGGTCATAAGCTATGTTTCAAATGAGTACATTTCCCTCTCTTGCCATTTGTTTCTCTTTCCCCCACTGAGTGTCTGATAAACCCTAATTGATAGCACGAAGATTCCAAATTGAAACTTCTCCAGCTGCAGCTAAGGTGACTGAGGTCCAATGTCCAAAACATTTCTCTCAATCAAATGTTGACGGTTGAGACTTCAGCTTCACTTAAAGTCCAGAGAGAACAATCTGGCTGACTTGTAGGCCATGCACACCCACACCAGCCCTGCTCTTTCCGTTGTCGACCCTTTCAGTTATTTGATAAAATCTGACAACGTTCTCAATCTCACTTAGAATTGATCAGTCAGATGCATTCTACTGGCCAAGTTTAGTGTAATACTGCCCACTTGGAGTTGCGCAGGCAACATGGCATACCACACCGCCGCTCACACTGAGACGGTCGGATGAAAGTTCTACAACAAAGAATCAGTGCAATGACCTCTCTAATCATCGATACCTTTTGAAAATAGATGTGCCAAATAGTAGTGATGGGGAAGCTCAAACAACATGCACTCTCAGCAGTTGTGTCCTTCACATTTTCAGTTCCCCCTCCACACTTTGTTGCATGAAAGCTCTTTACGAAAAATTCTACAGGGAAGCCCCTGAATTCATGGAAGGTATTGTTAATTTTCCGCTGAGCTACAGTCATGGGAATTCTAAGCGTCCCTCACAAACCGACCACCAAATTTTGGCGAAGTCTCTCCCTGCTGCGTAGCAATACCAGCCTGCTAATTCGAAATCTGTTAAGGCAGGACCTGTCATTAAGCTTACATTCTCCAGAAAGGCCAACACTGGATTCAGATTAGGATAGATGACAGACCGAAGAGACGATGAAGACAGCGACGACTGCAGCGCCAAGGACTGAGTGGACGCAAGGAGCTTCGGCAATGGCGCCCTTCTATGCACAATGCCACCCTTCAAACACAAAATCTGTGCACTTGACCTTGGAATGGAGACGGAGAGAGCATCAATGGGCAGCTTTCCACAGGAAACCGGTGAAGTGAGTTGTTGAGCTGAGCAGATCTGGGAACTGGGAGGTGCAAGTGAGAAGGATACTTGGCTGATAGAGGCCGTGGATTTGGCCAGGAAAGCCATAGCGCCTTGTCACAAGTACCCGCAATTTGACAGAGATGCGGAGAGAGAACGTAATTGCCTCACACTCGTGCTTCTCTTTTGCTCGCCTCCATGTCTCTCTCCAGTCTCGAGTCTCGACTCAGGCGAACTGTGTCAGAGAGACAGTCAAAGCGACCGGCAACTGTGAATAGCCGGTCTCCGTACTGTCAATCATCAGCTACCGGGTCAACACCAACTACAACCCACCACGTGCCAAACATTTAAGGGGCGATCCAAGAATCTGAGTCAGCAAAAAACTTTACCCTACCTTGTTCTGCCACGTGCTCTTGTAGCATTGCAGTATAACTGACACGTCACAGGTCAGTGTTCCCTACTCCCGACCATTTTCCCGTGTGCACGCATTACAACAGATGGTGGATGAACGAGAACTAGAGTTTGCAGTTTTGTTCACATTCGGTCCAGAGAAAAAACGAACTGCAGTGGAACTCTTGGACAAGGACATCTATGGGTCCTATTTCCTGGATCGTGGATAACGCTTCATTCCACTTGAGTGCAAGCCTCTATTCTATTGGAGCCCTCATTTCTTCATCTTCCCTCTCTCTTATCATACCTTCTTAACAAAGCAGGGGCTGGGAGAGAGGAACTATATAGATGAGGTTCACATACGTTTGGTCAGCTAGAACTTGCATCCTATTGTGCATGTACATTAACAGTCACACCCCAGCTAATGAAGGTGTGGGTGGAGAAGATTTCTCCAGGCATAACTTCACGCAGTGTGACCTTCTTGGTCACAAAACTTCAAATGTATGACAACTTTCTTGGTTGCACACTGCATGCTCAACATGACTAGCTGATCTTAGAGATCCAAACTGTGTGCGAAGCATTAGTTAAGAACTGAAAGACAGCTTTATTATGATAGAACTTTGGTTGCATGGCAGCACAGACTCGTATTATCCTATTTATTGAAATGTCTTTCATTATGGTCTTTGATGTCTTTCTCACGATTATCCTTGAAAAATAGGTCACTTTCCCTCCCTTCCTATTGTTGGTATCACGGACATAGCCCAGAGGAACTTACCAGGAGTAAGTACCAGAAGTTACCACGACTTACCGTGATTTATCATGATCTACCATGATTCATCATTAGTTATCAAGTTACCGGGAGTTTACCAAATTACTAAGAGTAACTTGGAAACTGCTCATGAAGCTTTCTTTGGAGGAAACTTCTCCATCAAGATACCTCATTTGTTTAAGGAAGCTTCTCCATCAAGAAACCTCTATAGGGAAAACTTCTTGTTCATTGTTATAAATATCGTCTTGATTCCTATTTACTCATCATGCATTCGGCCATGCCGACCTTGACTTCTTGTCTACTCTTGTACCTCTAGTTTGATCTCTTGTTTGTATTCAGTCATGTTCTTGTCCTTGACAGTTTGACGAGACTAAAATTTGTTCATTAGTTAGTTAAGATGGAAGGCACATTTGCGGAAATGGTCGCCACATTGCAGAGTCTTTAGCTCCAGATGCAAGAACTTCGTGCCTCTACTGCCCAACTACAAGCTGGTCAGTCTCAAGATCTTGGCAACGCTATCAACAATTTGTAACAACAAATTTCAGAGTTGAAAGAGTCGAACAAATGATCTTCAACCTTACGAGTCTCTACTACAATAAATCCTACTGCAACGGTTCCTCCAAATCTTAAATAGATTACAAGGGAACCAAAGGTCAGCATGCCCGAGAAATTTGATGGGACGAGATCAAGATTTCGCGGTTTTGTTCAACAAGTACGATTGTTCATATGATTACATCCACAATGCTACCCTGATGAAGGTATTCAAGTGGGATTCGTGGGCACCCTTCTATCAGGCACTGCCCTATCTTGGTTTGCACCGCTATTAGAGAAAAATTCGCATTTTCTACATAATTTTGAAGCATTCATGTCCGAGTTCACTGCAACGTTTGGAGAGAATGATAGAGAAAGAGGTGCAGAGACAAAGATGTGAAATCTTCGACAATGAGCACATCCTGCTTCCATTTATGCTGCCGAATTTCGACAACTTGCGTGCGACCTCCACTGGAATGAGAAGAGCATCATTAATCAGTTTCGATGTGGCATAAAAGATGATGTAAAAGATTTGTTGCTGACAATGCCAAACGTGAGTACACTGAGCGAATTCATCACCCAAGTCATTGCATGCGATAATCGTTTGTTTGAAAGACGTCAAGAGAAGCGATCTGGATGGTCGACGATGCGCCATGCCGCTGCTACTACGGCTCCAAATACAACGATCCATCAGACATCCGGTAATGATCCTATGCAGATTGATGCTGTCTGATTCAAGCCATTGACGCCACAAGAAAACAAAAGACGGCGCTCAAATGGGTTATGCCTTTATTACGGAGAAGATGATCACATAACATTAAATTGCCATAACAAGAGAAGATTCAAAGCTAGGGGCACAACTCAAGTATCAATTGTGCTGCTGCCGCTGCTGTTTCTAATAGACCATCTACCCACTTGTAGCCGCTGTGCTATTGAAGAAGGTGTCTTCGTTACCAGTGCATGATTTATCAATTATGCCGCTGCTACGGCAAATTCCAGTTGACCATCTACCCATGCAGGTTTCTTGTAGCTATCCTTCGACACAGGGAATCATAGGTAATCTGGAGCTTGAAATCTGGCCCTCTTACATGAATCTGGACCCACACTCTATCCCTGCTCCTTCACCTATCCATGTCGCTGCACAAATCATTCATAAATCTTTGTCTTGCGCTAGCAGCTGACAATGACAGCCTATATTTGTTCTAGGAAACAACCAACTCAACTTATCACACGATCTCGTTCAGCCATAGTGTTGAAGGCTCCCTCCGCATCCTCAATGCTCCCACATTTGGCATACATGTCCACGAGGTATTGTTCAGAATCACATATGGTACAATTCCAGCTTTGGTGATGCAACCATGCACCTCTTTGCCATTTTCCAGGGCTGCTAGGCTTGCACACGCACTTCAAACACACACTAAAATGATGTGGTCGAGCTTCACCTCTTCCCCCATCATTTGCTCATAGGTATCCAAAGCCTCCATCCCGCACCCCCCTACTATGCATACCCTGCAAGCATCGCACTCCACGACACCACATCTCGTTTAGCCATAGTGTTGAACACTCCCTTGACATTAGCATATATGTCCAGAATTAAGGGATGTTTAACATGACATCTGGTTATAAAATTCCAGGGCTGCCAGCCTTCATACACTCCTATGATCATGCTGACCCTACCAAGTCCCTTGTAAACGACCAAGAGGTCCATGCCCCAATGGTGACATCATCACATTTTAAGCTGGAATTGCTCCAAGAGTCATACTGAACAGTATTCTATTTTCCCCCCGCCTCCTTGCCCCCTGCCTTCCCCATCCTGCAACTGAAAGAGGCTCTACAAACTTCAACCAGCTAGGCATAATTTCAGCATATTCAGATACCTAAGTCCACTGTCTCAAGCATAAGAGCATCAAGCTGAAAGGCCTGCAAACTGAAAATCAGGTGCATATGCTCACATTATATTAAGTGGATTGAAGGCATTAAATGCTTTTCTACACAACACCCTTGTCAACATGTATGTTAAGTGTGGTAGCTCGTGGATGCACTTGTAGTTTCCCACCCCGAGTTTAAATTTCAGTCTAGTGACGAGGGCAGGTAGGCCATTGAGATAGTCCTTAAGGTCCTTGCCCATGTCACATATTCAAAACAAGTTTAGGGAGGTTTAATGCCTAACTGTATTTCCATTGGACAGTGTGAGGGCATCAGAGGAGGAGAGAGAGATAGAGAGAGACTCACCGGGAAGGTGGTCATCATGGTACTCCAAGACACCACATCTTGTTCAGCCATGTTGTTGAACACTCCCTTTGCATCCTTGCTACACCTACATTTGGCATACATATTGTCCACCAGGGGAGTGTTCAAAATGACATCTGGTACATTTGCAGCTTTGACGATGCAACCATGGACCTTTTGCCCTTTTCCAGGGCTGCCAGGCTTGCACACACATTGCAAACACATACACACGTTATGTGGTCGGGCTTCAGTATCCCTTCCCTCATAATTTGCTCATAGGTCTCCAAAGCCTCCATCCCACGCCCCTGTTGTGCATACCCTGCAAACATCGCACTCCATGACACCACATCTCGTTCAGCCATAGTGTTGAACACTCCCTTTGCATCCTCGATGCACCCACATTTGACATACATGTCCACCAAGGCACATTTGGTAATCTGACAGGTATTCACATTTTTGCCTCGGTTGTCCCACCATTGACTGGGGTCAGAAAAGTATTCATTCCAAAGCTTCTCCTCATCTCTGTTACCTCTTTTGGATACTTTCCTGTTGTCACATTGGCAGTATCATATCAAAGTCACTCCAAACTTTCCCAGGTTCACTCAACCAACTAACTTGCAGAATTCAACATGAAAATTTAGGGCCGATTCTGATAAGAGGGAAAAAAAGGGTGGAATGTGTTGAAAAACGTGCCTTCATTAGCAAACCATTTTCTCATTAGTAGATTTCTTGTAGCCATTGATCCACGGGGAATCAGAACTAATCTTGTGTTTGAAATCCGGCCCCTCTTGGATGAACCTGGACCTCTATCCCTTGACCTTCAGCTATCCCTGTCTGTGTACAAATCATGAATATTTGCTGCTAGCAGCTGACACTGACGGCGTGAAGTTCTTCTAGCAAACCCCAACCCTAATTATTACAGTAGTTCTGATTCTAAATTGCATCTAATTCTCTCTAGTGTAGTCCAACATGCATTCACCTTTTTGTCTCCATTGTCCCGCCATTGAGTGGGGTCGGAAAAGTGTTCATTCCAAAGCTTCTCCTCATCTCTATTACTTGTTTTTGGATACTTTCATGCTGCCAAACAGGGCAAAACAGGATGAAATAGGTCAAAGAAGAAGGTATTATCACCACATTGTCATTACCTTGTGTCATGACCCATATCTGGATTTGACCGACCATCAACCCAAAAGGACCCTTTATGTGTGCTGCTTGTATCTGTAGTCAGGTAATGTCAGATTGGTATGTGAGATCGAACCACCACGGTGCAGCTGAGCAGGCAGAGATTGAAACACGGCTTGCTAAGACCAAGCTGACTCTCCCAAGAACGGCGAGCTTCTCCTCGTCTCGTCTCTATCCCAAAAACGATGAGCTCACAAGAATGTTGGGGTCTTCTCCTCGTCTCCTCTCATCCTCTTCTCCTTCCTGCATCATTTGCTCAAGAGTAGGAAGGTCTGCAAAGCCTCCATCCCATGCCCCTGCAAGATCTTAAAATAATCTAGACCGTTAGATCCTGTAAAATCTAACGATTCAAAATAATTTCCATCACATGATCTAACCTTGTACAACCATGACCATTGCGTATTTTAATCTCATATATCTTGAGATCCTTGTTAAGCCACGTCCATCCAGGTCCAATTTATTGAACAGATATCAAATCGACACACCGTATAGGCGGATGGATGAACCCATCCATTGAATAAATTCATTAATGTATATGCCTTTTAAATGACACGTGTAGTGATGTAGTCATATATATAGAGTTATGAAACAATTTGCAGTAAGGGACTCATAAGTTTACATGCCATGTCATCGATGGATAAACTCATCCAATGGATGAATACATTCATGTATGTGCTTTCAAAATGACACGTGTAGGGATGTAGTCATATAAATAGAGCTGTAAAACCATCTTCAGTCATGTAGTCACAAGATTCCATGAAACGTCGTCCACGTGTAGTCAAACATATCACACTAGTCATAAAACCATCCCTGTCATCATGGTCAACAATGTTTGACCAATGCTCCCTAATTTTCCAGAGTCATGTAGTGACATCCATTGCTATAAAGTGATAAAACTATGACTGCAACGCATTTCAGCGCTCTGTAGTCGTATACCTAGTGCCGTTTTTATGACTCCGCCAAATCCGTAGTCCTAAGAACGCTCATATCTTGTAGTGTATTGGAGGAAGCTCAACATCAGGTCACTGTCTATACCGATTACAAAAACCTCGAATATTTTATGAGTGATCGTGTTTTGAATCGACGTCAAGCGAGATGGAGTGTGTCACTAGCAAGGTTTGATTTTGTTATTACCTACCGTCCCGGACATCTTCAAGGAAAACCAGATGCTCTTTCTCGACGATCGTATCTTGCGCCAAAGGAATAGGATGCAGCTTTTGACCAACAAAAATCCATCATCTTGAAACCAACAAATCTCCAATTGAATATGCTATCTATGTCCACCTATGCCGATGCAGAGATCATAAAGGAGATTCAGGAAGCGTTGAAGAGCGACCATTTTGCTACGACACTACGAAGTCAACTAAATCGACCTCGAGACAACCCACATGTTACAAACGACTTCAAATTCAAAGATGAATTACTTTATTTCAAGGGACTTTTATATGTACCTCCAGGACCTACACGACTTCGAATTCTTCAAACATGTCATGATCTTCCGGCTGTAGGACATTTCGGCTTCAACAAAACAATGGAATTGATATCTAGGGACTATTGTTGGCCGCAGATGTGGAAACTCGTGAAAGAATTATAAAATCTTGCGACACGTGTGCTAGAGCGAAGGGACCACGACATCGACCTTACGGCCTTCTTCAACCATTACCTATTCCCAAGGGTCCATGATCGTCCGTGTCTATGGACTTTATTACGGACGTTCCAATTTCCAAGACCACCGATTCAATCCTTGTTATTGTAGATCGTTTTACGAAGATGACACATTCCATTCCATGTAATAAGACAGTTACCGGTAAGGAAACTGCAAGACTCTTCCTCAATAATATCTATCTCATTCATGGACTCCCGAAGGACATCGTATCTGATCAAGGACCACAGTTCATATCAAATTTCTGGAGGGGATTATTTCACATATTGGATATTAAGATCAATTTCTCTACAGGTAATCATCCACAGACTGATGGTCAAACCGAACGCGTAAACCAGATTTTGGAGCAGTATCTTCACTGTACGATAAATTATCACCAAGATAATTGGACGGACCTTCTGTCATTGGCTGAGTTTGCCTACAACAACACTATATATTCTTCGACCAGACAAACTCCATTTTTTTCCAATTATGGTTATCATCCTCGAGCAAACCCTTTCCACATGAAGACTGTTGGAAGCCTTGCTGCAGAAAACCTTGCTACTCATCTTGCTACGATTCACAATGAGCTTACATTCCACCTCGCAGAAGCTCAAAAATAATACAAGGAGTATGCAGATCAACGTCGCCAACTCCAACCCCAGTTCAAGGTCGGAGATCGTATGTGGCTTCTTCGACGGGACATACAAACCTCGTGACCATCAAGGAAGTTGGATTATCAACGCCTGAGACCATTCAAAATTATTCGACAAATAAATCCGGTCAGTTTTCGGCTTGAACTCCCACGAAGTATGCGCATCCATCCAGTCTTTCATGTTTTATTATTGGAGTTGTATCATCCATCGAATATTCCAGGGAGAGTTTCCGTACCACCTCCACCAATCGAAGTCAATCAGGAAATTGAGTTTGAAGTCGACGAAGTCGACGAAGTCCTAGATTCTCGCATCAAATATAAACGTCTCGAGTATTTCGTACATTGGAAATGCTACGATATTAGCGAACGAACGTGGGAACCTTCATCCAACCTCGCCAATGCACATGACAAAGTCCAAGAGTTTCATCAACGATATCCAGCTAAGCCCCGAGCTACACGTCAATAAGAAGTCACAACGATGATGTCAGCCAAGTTAGCTTCAAGGCGAAGACTCCACATTCAATGTATCTGATACACGCTAAAGGAGGGAGGAACACCACACATCAGTATATATAGCTATACTTCCAGTACTCTTGCATCTTGTAATGGCAGCATGAAGTCATAGGAACCAGATACATTGGAGTTGTCGCTTGCCCAACTACCAGATCAGCCGTTCTGACTCTTACGACCTTCAACATCACGCCGATGCTCTCGAGACGATGGGCCACCAATGTGACGCGTACTTCCTCGTCTCAACCCTGTACGACGGCAAGTGGAGCCTACTCGAAGTCTGATAATTCTGTTGGAGGTTGAGGCTTTGGACCTAGAGGGTAACGAAATCATGTTTGAAGGCAACTTCGAAAATCAGAATGCTCAAATCACTACGTGGTCCCAAGTTCAAGGTGTTGGACATTATCAATGGTTGCAGAGACCTATAAATCATTTGAGTCAAGAACGAAGAGCTGAATACTTGGTAAGTACCATTTACCGGATTTTGGATTTTCTCCAACTCTAAGCAAGTCCAAGATTTTACCGTTCTTCGAGGGATTCGGCGCTAGAGGAGGGGTGATGTCACGGACATAGCCTATAGAAACTTATCATGAGTAAATACCATAAGTTATAAAGTTACCATGTTACCGAAAGTTATCACGACTTATCGTGCTTTACCATGATCTACCATGATTTACTATTAATTATCAAATTACCGGAAATTTACCAAATTATCAAGAGTAACTTGGGAAACTGCTCAGGAAGCTTCATTTGGAGGAAACTTCTCCATCAAGATACCTCATTTGCTTAAGGAAGCTTCTCCATCAAGAAACCTTTGTTAATCTTGGAAACTTCTCCATCAAGAAACCCTTATAGGGGAAGCTTGGGACAGGTATGCAGAATCTTGTTCTATGCTGTTCTGCAAATTCTCGTTATGCTTTAATTCGCAACATCTGAAGGGCCTTAGGGAAGCTTCTTAGAGCCAGTATATATAGGAGACGAAGAACTTCTAGCGATTATCGATGTTTTTGAGGAGTGGCGTCGTCTATAGGAGGGAGCTAAATATTATGTCACTGTCTATACCGATCACAAAAACCTCGAATATTTTATGAGTGCTCGTGTTTTGAATCGACGTCAAGCGAGATGGAGTATGTCACTAGCAAGGTTTGATTTTGTTATTACCTACCGTCCTGGACATCTTCAAACCAGATGCTCTTTCTCGACGATCGTATCTCGCCAACACCAGTTCAAACTACTCTTGTTTCCAGTTCCCAGTACTCTAGTCCAGTTTCGAGTATCTGGTACTCCAGTCCAGTTTCCAGCATTCCAGTATTCAAGTCGTGTTCCAATATCTTGTACTTTTGTTCATTGTTATAAATATCATCTTGATTCCTATTTACTCATCATGCATTCGGCCATGCCGACCTTGACTTCTTGTCTAGTCTTGTATCTCTAGTTTGATCTCTTGTTTGTGTTCAGTCGTGTTCTCGTCCTTGACAGCTGGTGCCATGAGGTATACAAGATAGTAGTCCATTGCTCATAACCTGTGATTTGCATACAAATAAACTATGACATTGTATCAGTTGCATCTGGTAAACCATCTGGGCTACCCCCTCAGCTTTACATCCTTCATTTTGGGCAGGTTTCGGTGAATCATGACTATCGGCTTTGCTGTCCGCGTGGGAAGTGAAGTTGGAAAGAGTGGCTGGTGTGAGGCGGGAAAATGAGAGTGGAGGATGGATGGAAGCCACTGGTCTAGACTAATCTCAGAGTGATGAACAGTGCCTGCGACATGATAATCCGCAATTCATGTCAGTTGTGCTTCAAAGTGCGCACAAGGGGGGGGCAATGCTAGGTACATACAAAAGAAGTAAAGAAAAGAAAAGAAAAAGAAGAAAGAAAGAAAAGAAAAGAAGTTACTTGCATCAACAACATGAGATTTCAAATCTCTCCACACCTCTGAATTGTTGATTCTCCAATTGCAACCTCCCAGTCCAATTGCCACGGTCAGCTAGAAACAGAAAGTGGAAGCATGTAAAGATCCCCACAATGACCTTCGAGCCAGTACGGACCTTTTTAACACCTGTTTCAACTACAGACGCCAAAATCCATTGTGTTTCCAGGCCACGCTGAGGATTCTCAAACTGACGCCTGCACCTTTGGGCTAGACTTTGCCATCCTGCATCATCACGAGGTGCCAAGCTACATTGTTAATTTCCTGCAACAATCCTGATGGCAACGTGCTTCCTCTACTGACAGCTCTACTGTCACAACAACGTGGCACAAAAGCTCACTAAAGATGACTGAGGACTGAACAAATCAATAAAAAATCAGCACTCAACTACAAAACTAAAATAGAGATTGGTCTATTGATCAGACAGCCTCCACTATCAAACTGAAATTAGCAACGACAGCCAATGGCCAATGCAGCTCTAGCAGTAGGATGAGACATATGGCACCAAATCAACAAAGACCATGACTAATGTGGATGCTACCAGTAAAGCTCAAATATTATGCCCCGGTGCACATAATTGCATCCAAATCTTGATACATCATTTCACTTTTTCAAATGCTTCCATAAACGTACCACAAAAAAAGATTCTATGGAAGGACCAGGGGAAGAGGAAGGTAAGAAATCCCTGTACCTTCTGAAGAAAGAGGGCCTCCACTGGCAGAAGGCACTCTCCACTGGAATGACTTGAAATATGTCTCGATGTCTAGTCCTGCAAACGTCTTTTCCAGGTAGTTTGCAATACCCTTTTTGCTGGAGAATCTCTTCTTTCTACCTTTGCGGGCCAGACTCTCGGGAAAGAGCATACATCTATCTGTCTATCCAATAGCCATTGTTGGCTCGTTGCCGGACCCTCCAGCCCCATTTATCATTGGGACTGGGCCATCCTTCCGGAGCATACGGCCATCCTACTCCACTTTCACGTGCCTTGACGGGCCTTCGGGGACAAGATTCCTCGCCTGGAAGCGGTGGAGGTCCAGACGTCGACGGAGGCTCCAACGGTGGAGGTAAAGTGGACTGGTGACGGCTTCATTGCAGGAATTGCCATGCATTCAAGACTTGTCGAGCCTGGTTGCAAGTCTGACACTAGACTGGCGGAAGGTTCACCTAATGAGGACGATGCTATTTCCGACCGAAACAAGTTAGAGAAAGACATTGACGGATCAAGAGAAGACAACCGTGAGACAGGCTGCGTAGCTAAATCTGGAGGAGATGAGAAAACTGCGGAAGCGGAGAGCAAAGGGGGTGTCCGAGAGTAGATGACGAGACTCCAGGTAGTGTCAAGAGATAAAGGGCCGACAATTGTAACAGGGGACGTGCAATGACGAAAGAACGGAGACGAACAAAGGATTTGCTGCTGAATCCAATCGACCCTTCCCTCACTTTTGAATGCATGACCGCTTAACGGTCCTGGGAACTTGTACCGTTTCGGGATGAATGTTGACGTTTTCTGGCAGATCTTGGATGTATGGGTGGGGGGGGGAAAGAAAGTAAGACAAATAACGTCGGACGTGGCAACAACGCTGTTGGGAACGTGAGCAAGAAAAACCGTTCCCATGACGATGGATCCAGGTGGTTTAGATTTCCTGCATGATGCTCATCCTCATGAAATAGCAACCCAGTGGCCCTCCCAGTTTGGAAAGGCTCTTCTCGACGCTTTTGATGTCTCATGGGCCAAGAACAACCTCCTCTGCACCCATTGTTAATGAACTCAATATATATATGTGGATTGAGTGTATGCAACTGCTTTCAAGCGTTAAGGTGAGACAAAAAGACAGATTTTATTGGCGTGAATTCGAAGGGATCAAATGCTTAAGCTGATGTAAGGAGGGATTTGAACAGGTTTGCATCATCATCATTAGTGATGAATCATCTTTGGGGCATCCAAGGCACAGAGCTTGTCACCTTCATGGATGGGGTTGGAGCTCTGGACAAGGTCCGCAGTGTGCGCGTGCGGCTCTCTCAGATGAGACTCTGCGATGGACCTTTGTTGCAGCAGCAATGTAAGGTTCTTGTCTTCAGACACATGGTCCAATGAGGTTTCATTATGATAGAGAGAGAGGTTCTCACTTTGCTTTTGATTGATGTTAATGGTATGTAACTAAGAGTTGTAGGATGGCACGCTGAAATCATCAAAGCTGCGCTCAAGCCAGACATCTTCCTACTCAGTGCTCTTGTGAACATGTCTGCCAAGTGAGGGAGCCTGGTGGACGCATGCCAAGTGTTTGATGAAATGCCTGAACGAGATTTGCTTACATGGACTATAATGTTGGCAGGATATGCCAAGAGCGGGCGTTCTGAGGACGCTCTCAAGCTCTACTAGCAAATGCAACGGGAAGGGGTCAGACCCGTAACATTCACTTGCATTCTCAGTGCATGTGCCAGCCTCTGATGGGATTGCATCAGATATGATTATGGAGGGGGCCTTGCTCGGTGCCTGTAGAGTTCGCAGCGATTTGAACCTAGCATCGAGCGTGCAGCAAAAGGCCTTCTTGAGTCGGATCCACACCACCCTGCAGCCTACGTGCTGCTCTCAAACGTCTATGCTGCAGCTGGCAGGTGGGACGATAAAGCAAAGGTGAGAAAGATGATGGAGGACAGAGGTATCAGAAAGGAGACAGGGCGGAGCTGCATTGACGTTGATCCAAGCAGATACATACATTTGTTGCAGATGACAAACTGCATCCACAAATTGAGGAAATCCATGCTGAGCTGAAAAGGTTGTCTGGGCAGATGAAGGAGGCCGGGTATGTGCCTGATACGCGATTTATATAAGTATTGCACCTGCATGGCAACCAAGTCTTACAGAGATTTTAATGAGAAGCACAACATCTTCATTAAAACAGCACCAAAACAACATCTCTGTTTTGGACCTGCTGCTGAAGTCTCGGGTGATATCACTATGAATGAAAGCAAAGAAAAAGCAAAGAGTGCATGTATCAGAGCGGCTATCTTAGACATTGCCGACACCTAACAACAACATCCCAGCACTATGTAGTGCTGTGTCTTTGTCAGGAATTTTGTAACCTGTAATCCATCCCTGTGGCATCTGTTGGTAAACTCTTCAAGTGAAATTCCTCCAGTGTGATATTATTCTGGTGAGGAGAATTTGATCACAGTGACTAGACTTGACTGTGTGCTTTGCTCTATCTGTCTTCTCATTTCCTATTTCAATGTTACGAATTCATGTCACATCAGTTCTTCCTCTGAACCTTTTTTCCTCAACACACATCCCTGTATCCTTATCCACTGAGGGCCCAACTGAAACTCACTGAACATATCTGAAAGCTCCTACATACTTCAAAGAAAGCTGATTTCATGACAGGCTTCTTGTTACACATTTACAAGCTTACAAACCTACCGCAGCCATCTACTATGAGAATGCACTACATCCTTTCTATCCTGTTTCAGTTGGAACCTGGTGTTCATCGTAAGAACAATACCCGTTGATATCTTGGCCTGCACGCTCTGAAAGCCAGAGCACGCTGCCATCCGAATTGCTATCTACTGAGAGAAGAGAAGTGGAGGGCAGATGTACAACTTCACACTGCACATGGCGTGTATATCATACATGTTATAACGTATTCAGTATTTGACACATTTATATGGGGACTGTGACGTAGCGCAGGGTTTAAGGGTTTCGGAACTCCAGCAAACACTTCCCTGACTTGAGCATGCACATGAGACGGTCTCTAGTCTCTACAGGTAAACTCGTTTTGTAGGGGTCGAATGCAGGATTCTCCTTCTTGTTAGAGATCACCTCGCACCTTCATTTTAATCTCTTTTCCTTTGTTTGAAGATTTGATGGTCGACCTCCATGGTTGCGCACGAGGTTTTCAGCAGCAATCTTTTCCCTAGATGTTTTGTAACTTTTTATGAGACCTTGCATCAAATAGATTCAGCCTGTATATTATTAAGTGATCGAATGCAGTGTGAGGTTTGCCTGGTAATCATGAAATCTGTTCTAGGTGCTTTACAAATTGGGAAGAAATCCAATGTGACCGTCACTGCAGGTCAACAAGATTGAGTGCAATTTTATAGCAGGCCCTACAATGATGGAGGGAAAAGTTTGTGGTTTGAGGCACGGCAACCATGGCTTCCACATCCATGCTCTTGGTGATACCATCCTTGTTTTATACTACTAATACTGGTAATCTACTCAATGTAGTAGTTAGGCTACCTTGTACAGTTAGCAGCTCGGGCATTATGACACAAATGCTTCTGTATGCAGAACTTAGACTCTCTAGTTCTTGGACCTTCATTTTTCACAAGATGTACTTGGACATCCAGTCAGTGTGCAGCTCCCACCATATTCATGATTCCGGTTCCAACCAAATGCGCTCTGTAGCACTCCCTGGAAAGTACGGGGTTTTCCTTGTACCTATTAATATTCCTGGTCTCATCAACTAAACATTTTGTGTAGGTAGTCATCTGAGTTTCAGACACCTTATTATTGAAAAACAGCTTATGTGGCTTGTCAACATTGAAGCATACACAACTTGCTGGGCATGGGGGTTCAGAGGCCCTCCAGAAACTCAAACATCACAACCTATATTGGATCAACATAAATTACATGGGACACCTTACAGCTGCTCATCCTTGCAGGATCTGAGATCTCAGCGACCCGCACCCCTAATTATAGTCATGATCAATAGTGTCTTCCAACATCATCTTAAAATCCACAAACAGAAACAAGAACCGGCAAAACTGCTGACAGAATTTCATAAGAAGTAAGAGCAGTGACAGTCACTGAAATGCTAGTATGCTCTTTGCCATTGCAAATAGGAGCAAAGATTAGAGGAAATTTTCTTATATATAAAATACCCATGTTTAGTAGCTCTACTAGCTCTGCATCATTTACAAAAACTACACATTTCTGTCAAAACTAAGATGGCTAACAAAACCACGCTCTGAAGCTTGCAAGACTGTTGTGTTCGGGGCAAGAGGAAGCCAGCCCCACGATGCTTGCCACAAGTTATACACCAACGTCCGTGCCTGATCAGTCTTGAACAGGATGAGACCATCACACCCTATAGCGTTCCATCAACCCCCTCTTTTCAAGTGATGTTCGAATAGTTCCTCACACAACAGTTCTGGAATTGTCCCTACCTCCTTCCACTGTCTGGTGGAGAATGTTAATTCCCACAAACCTATCGCTTTTGGGATGTCACAGGGTGGCAACCCTAAACGGCCAGTAGGGCCAACCAGAAAGAGGCGCCCACTGCTCCCTAACGAGGTATCGGGGACCGTATACACAAGTAGTGGGCATCCATGTATCAGTCCAGACGCCACTCGTCATGTTGTATGTTAGCAATCTCCCGGGTATCTTTGAGTCGCATATGTAAGAGATGGCGTACAGAACATCACCACACATAACGCTTCTTATTGAGTTCAATCCTCGCTTGCTATTATATTGTACAGGCATGCTGATAGCTTTATTCCAACAGTTCGAGATTGAGTCATACACATGCTTTTTGCATGACCTGTCTATCATAAGAACCTTATAGGAGCCCCCCTCGTGCACCACCGACTGCACCAATGCAGCATTCAAGCTTCTCGAGGGCAGTGGTCTGCAGCATTTTGACAACGGGTTGCACACGGTGTACTAACCATGGCCAGCGTCTGTTGGTGACGTGATCAAGAATAGACCTCTTGCCGCTGACACAAGATAGTGCCACACCGGGTAACCTAATCTAGGCAATGGCTGTCCCAGGCATTGTAATAGGTCGATGGTTGTCCAGCCACCAACAAATGGATCAAAAACTTGCACTTTGAAATCCGAGCAAAACAGAAAGCATGGCCCATATCTCCCAGGCTTGCGAAGCGCCAAGAAGCATGGATCCAAAATAAGCAAAGTCCATCGCTTGCACACACGGCGAAATCGCTGAAGTCGTCCGTATGGTAGGAATGGCAACACATGACACTCCAACAACTCGGAAGGGAGCTTGCTCCACAGTCTCGAGTCCATCCATGGTCTCGGTCTATGCTTTTTAATGCTTAAGTCGGTCTATGTTTTTCAATGCTGAAGTAGGTCCTGAGCAAGGCTCAAAGCAACCTCAACTTATTATTACACTTGCTTTTCTTGTACAAGCATCCTCATTTTTCCCAAAACTAGCGGGAAAAAAAAAACATTTTTCCTTTTTCGGAAAAAGGGGACAGTAATCTTTGAAAAGTGGGAAAGAGTAGGGTTTAATCGGCTTCTCCTTAAGTTAAACCTAAGTTAAACCACTTTTGGTTGATCTTTAGCTCCATAAGAAGTTAGAACCCCCCAAAAATCTTTTTTCGTGACATTTATTTCATTTTCATTTTTATTTTATTTGTTTTGAACCCAATTTACGGAAAGCAGCTAGAGCCTTTCCTTCCAACAGAATAAAAAAGAAACATAAACAACACATTCGTCCCTGCTTGCGTATGCATATTTTGTATAAGTCAACGGACGCAAGTAAAATACGTGAATTGAAACTTGTGGATCCACCAGAGTAGACAGGCCTACACAATCATCCATATATAACACAATACCCTTTATGAGACTACAGATTCTTTGTACTAGGACATAGAATCTTTATCCCAGGCCATGGAATCTTTACCTGGGCTATAGAATTTTTATCCCGGGCCATAGAATCTTCCCCACCTTCCACACCCTCTCTAGGCCCGGACTACTGATGTAAGTGCATGGCGTTTTATATGTGTTCCCATCAAAAAATGAATGTGGAATCCTCAAGAATAAAAGCCCCGGATATACCATGTCTTGGGCTATGGAATATGGTCTTGGGATATAGAATATTGTCTCGGAATATGGAATATTGTCATGGGCTTTGGAATCTTTAGCAAGTGCTTTAGAATCTTTCAAAGTATGGCCCACCACCCCCCGTCCTTCACGCATGGAAATGGCATTCTCTCCGGGGCTTCTGATTTATGGGCCTCGTCACTCCGCTACGCCTCCAGCCATGGGCCCCTTGCACAAGCCTTTACTCTACACAAAACTAAGCCTGACAAGGCCTGATGATGATAAAGAACGCTTGCATGCATGTGCGTGTGTGCACAAAGTCGTGTCAAATGTCGTGCACCTCACTTTGGTAAGCTCCCCTTCAAGTTATAGTTACTCGCTTGATGCGCACGCCTAACTCCCAAACTGGCCGCCGGGCCAACTCGGAGCTTCGGCTGCGCACCGGGACATAACGGTCCCCTCTCACTCTCTCACTGGATCCTCGACCCGCAACTGTCGGTTTGAGGCATCGAGTAAAAGCTACTGAACACGAGATTAAAAACCAAAAGCTGGACAAGGGAAACTGCTCCAAGATCGACCGCTTCATTCCGGACCCAAATACTCAAAAAAGATCTTCGAATTAGACTAGTGTGCGTGCCATACCTCAACAGTAGCCTGCCATTTCCAATGCCGGCGTCCCATACTAGCGAGTGCGACGGCGTGAGTGACGCTAGGTATGAAAACACGACTTTGGATAGATCGCCTTCCCAAGTGAATACGCACCTACTTGCTTCGCGAATAAGCTTGTCATCCCTCCACTCACCTTCTTCTCCGTTTGTACCTCCAGCCTGTCGTGTACCTCACTTCGGTACTTACTCTCCTTCAAGCCATAGTTACTCGCTTTGATGCGCGCGCCTAACTCCCAAACTGGCCGTCGGGCCAACTCGGAGCTTCGGTTGCTCACCGGGACATAACGGTCCCCCTTTACTCCTCCACAAGACCCTCGCTCACTTTGGGCCTAGTGGAAATTCCCTTTGGTTGTTGGCAGTCTGGAACAGCTCCCCATACCTTGGTCGCTTTCCGGCTCGCACGCTTACTCACTAGTTTTTGGTTACCAACGGGCTTACACCGTTCTCGGGGTTACTACTCCCTATATATACTTCTGTGACTCTCCGCGGGGGGTTCACAAACAACACCGTTCTTTTATGGCGAACCACCACGAAGACCCTTGACTCCTGGTGATGAGTAGCGGTGAATCTTGGCCCACCCACCAGGGCTCCAATGGACCGTGATGAGTCCCAAGACTCCCCACGACTCCCACCACAAGGTCTCCGCCCCATGGTGAGTCCTATGCTACCCCCACTAAGACCCACGAAGCTACCACCACCCCTCATGGAACCACCCCCACCGCAACCCGGTGTGCGGGGCTCCACCTAGTGAGTGTCTCTGCCTCCTTGAGTGCCTTGGGCACTCAAGGGTGTTTCAGCCCCCATACCTATTGTTGCCACTGTCCCCACCACAAAGGCAGCCCTTCTTGTGTCCCGACCCCCTGCCCTCAAAGCAAAAGGCCGCGACGGGGGCTTTCCTTGAAGACCTCCACTTGTACATAAACACCACTACAAGGACTTTCTTTGTAATACCTGCAACACTTTGTAACACAAGAGCTATCTACCAAGCTCTCTTTCCACACACAAGTGCTAACTATGCTAACACCTTGCACTCATAGATATAAACATATCTTCTTCTAGTGATACGAAAATGGTGAAAAGATGTGAACCCACTCTATCACGTTATATAAGTCAAGCCAATAACACCTTTGCTAAAAGAATCCACCGTACAACCACTCTTCATCTGAAGTACTAGAGCTATGGCGGCGAGAGAGGCAGCGGGAGGCTCAACTAGAAGAAGACGAGTCTTCATGCACATCACGTGGAAATACGCCTCTCCACATCCCAAGTAAGGTTCGTCACTTCACTTGGCACCTGAAACCAAATGAAGTCCCAATGCCAATAAAATACAAATATAAATGTATAAAGTCCTAATTAGCTAGAAATAATTATTTCTAACTAATCACAAATAAAACCATCAGTGTGACATGTGACGCTCTTTTCTACAAAAATTCTATCTTTTGCTATGTAAAATGTTTAAACTGTTTATATTTATATTTATATAGGAGCCGAACCATCAGCTACCGTAGTGGGAAGGCTGATCCGGCAGTTAAGCGCCGAATATATATATTTTTTACAACAAAACACTTCGACACAACTTAAGGAAATTTCTAGATTCTACGGCACTGGCACGAGGAGATTTTAAGTAATTCGGCGGTGACTCCCTGCATGAACTTGCTCTATCTACTGTACCGGATGTGATAAAAGAATTATATGCCAACAGTCAGTAGCTCAGATGGTTGAGTGCACTGAGTGCCACCCAGATGATTCTGGGGTCAAATCTTGCTACTGATGGGTGTGGTATGGTTCTTAGGCGGTGTCCCACTCATTCGCCTCCATGGTGCATAAATAAAAGATGTTATTTTTTTCTCTCACTACCAGTGTTTTTTTTTTTTACGAAAAATCGTCAAATGGCGACCTCAAAACATAAAATGAAATATTCTGTCGCAAATTCAAAAGCCATAGGCACGACTCTCTTGAACAACTCTGCCCGTTGGGCACATGCTTGTGTCGACACATCCGGATCATCAAGGTTGAGGATTCAGCATCCCTGCGAAGAGACGTAGACAAATCTGGCTCTCGGCCAAAGAGAAAGAAATATGGTGAGAAAGAGGCAAGTGATGCTTGCTTGCTAAACCTGTAGCCTATGGCTAACCAATGTACCTGAAGATCCTAATCTCTTAGGTGTCCCTTTTGCAAGCCATACTTATGCAAACCCATCTTCACCGTCTAGACCACTCTCTCTGCCAAGCCATCGGCCTCAGGATGATTCCGATAAGTGGTACGGTGGTCTATCAAGGTTTTATCACACAAAGCCTTAAACTCCCCCAAGAACTCTCTTCCTTGGTCTGTGAGTACCTCAGCTGGAGCATCGAATCGGCTAAGCACACGATCCAGGAATGCATGTTTTTTCATGGATGAAATCGCCAAACTTCTACAAGGGGAAAAAAAAAAAAAAAAAAAAACAAATGAATTCGCCAAATGTGGATGATATAAATGGATGAAAGTACATATGAGGATGATTCTATCCAAATTTTCAATGGATGAACATAATATATAGCTATTTTTTGTAGCCACTCGGGCTATTTTTCAAATTTATGAAAAAAATTCACTGCTCACTACTAAGGGGCCTGATTTGTGAGCTGTCGCTACCAGGTGTTTCCCTTTTTTCAAAAAACAAAACAAAAAAATAAAAAATAAAAAAATAATGTGGGGAGCCATGAGAGCATCTGGTCAATCATCAAATGCAGCCAATTATTCTAGGATTTCTCAGAGCCAAGGAAAATATTTTCCTAGAGCTTTATGCCTTGAAACATGCATTTGGAGATTTGATATTTGGAGTTTGTGATGGTGTCCGAATCAACTGTCGGTATCACACCGTCTCCAGGCAAACCTTGACTCTCAGGATTTTCTAAGCAAAGCTGTCATCAGTCAGCCCTGCTTTGATGTTATCTGCGAGTAAAATAACATAATGATATTTCTGCTGCCCCATACAGCTTTTGCATCGGGCGGGTGGGTGGACCGTGGCAGCATCATCATTTCCACGCACTTGCAAAATGGTATGTACCAGTGTTGGACGGGTATATGTATTCTTAAATACCAGACTCGTCCTGCTGTGAAGGATCCCATACCTTATGCATACCAGGCTCGTAAGGGTATGGCGTAGGTATCACCTGGTAGAATATCAATGGTATCAATAGGGTGAGAGGACTTGTAAAATGGATAATATTCTGAAGCACCAAGCAGACACAATACCTACATTGGACATTCGGAAGCAGCTGTTCATCACAGTTGTTATGCTGGAGGCTTTCTTCAGTTCTTTCCGTCATTTCAGTCATACCTAGGCTGGCCACCCTAAACTCAGTAAACCATTGCCAGCTTCTTAGTCATTTCATTACACCAAGTTTGAAACCCAAAGAACATACTTAGCCAAGCCGGGTTGATACTTGTACTGAGCTCCATTGCCGCTTGCAACCTTGCAACCTGCGACCCTCAAATAATGGTATCGCAGGCAGTTTGACGGGGGTGACAACGGTCTGGTATCGACGAGCAAAATCTTAACTCAATATCCACCCAAGTGGGTTATGCACTTTGGGTATAATGTTCTTCCATACCAGTGGGGTATGGTTCTTCATACTCGGTTTAAATCTGGCCATTTAAGGAAAAGACCTCCAGCCTAAAGAGAACAGAAGACAGCTTCTCTGCCAGATTTCCTTGTAAGAACGTTATGACCGCACACCAAGACCAGAATCCTCTGCTTCATGCTTCACTGAATCTATCAATGAGCTTAACTTTCTTGCCCTAACCAAAGTCTGGAAGATGTGCATTTGCGTACTCGACGGAGCCTCACTGACATCAGCGTCAACTTCCAAACCAGGAACGGAAGACAAACATTTCCAAAGCGTTTGTTCCAGCTCATAACCTGTAACAATTTTTTTGGTGAGAGAGGACGTGTCTCTCACTGATACAAGGAGCTTTTAAGACTTCCCCTGTATGGCAAAGAGGGTACCTAGTGTCGACAAAGGGAAATATACAATAATACCCTTGCAAATTCCCCTTGAAGCGTTCATCGTAGGGAAACTTGGAGGGAGTGGGAGGCGCGAAGGCGGGTGCTGTTGATTCTCGTTCTTTGCTACCGTATTAGTATCCGGAAGATCCTGAACGGCGCACCTTATTTCCATCCTCGAAGCATTTGATTGCATTGTAGGTTTCCGTAGAGAGGCTTCGGACGAGGCTTTCCGAGGATGAAGACGAGGAGGTACATGACAGAAGAGGAACAGAGAAGCGTAGCAGGTACCGATACTTAGATACGACTTGATACTTCCTCGAGGGGGGGAAGAAGATGCAGAGCGTTGTCAATCTTTGTAGGGGCAGTATCGATCGCCTTCCTGGACGTTACAGGCAGCCCGCTATGGCGTGTCCTCCGGTTTCCCGCAATTTTCACTTCGCGTATGTTGGACGTCCCCTGTATATGCACTGAATTTTGGCTTTCAATTCATCTAATTTTCAGAATTGTGGTGGAGACGATCTCGTAGATGTTGTGCCTCATGAGCGGGAGGCAATTCCAAATAGAAAACTGTGGCGATAGGGGTGGCTCATTTTAAGAAGGTAGGACAAAAGCATAATATTGACAAGGTTTCTTGTCTCCGAGTGAGAAGCCATTGTTAATGGATATCAGTTTGAAGATGCGTTTGTAGCTGTAGGTCCAGCACCTTGAAAGAGGACCGTAGAAAACAGAGGATTTAGAAGATACCCTGTCAGCCTGCTGCATATCTTGGAGTATCAGTATAACATTCAAGTCACTATTCACTATTGGCAGGATGTGTTGTGATGCTGTAACGGCTAGTGAGAGGATGAAATACTTATCGACTAGCAGTGAGCAATAATCGCCAATGGTGGTTGCCAAAGTGTCATGTGCATAGCAAGGCCATGGACTCAGAGAGGCCATGTGGGAATGACACCAGGACGCATGTGAGCACTTTGAGGTGTTCTGAACATTTCTGGTATGTCTTTGTGACCAGGCTATGGGTTCTATCTGTCAATTGGCAATGTCAAACTTACACCCTTCCAATGTGGAGGAACCAATCTTGAGAGTAGTAGCACATTTTGGCCCCTTTTTGAGCGCTTGCTCTCATCCCTGTCACATGGAGGATAGCGGCTTGGTGCTAGCCACCTGCAAGGCTTTTTCTCATGCTATTCAAGCTTCAGGTTGGTCCTTTTCCATGGCGCGATGTCTGTATGTATGGGTATCCTTCAATTTGTGGATGTCCTTTCCACTTCCTTGTTATGAATCCTTGAGAGCAAGTAGACATTATCCCTGGTTAATGTAATGCCTTGTTCGGACTCAGAGGGTGCAAATGTAGCAAGACAAAGAAAGTTTTGGTACAAAATGTCACAGGTGCATTACAGACAGATAGAGCTGAGTGCAGCAGTGGGGGAGGGATGTACCGCAAGAGAGCATCTGCTAGGGTACGAGCTTGACCAGCACTGTTATGCTTGTTCGCTCTGATCAATTGGTGATGGCTCATGTGGGGGACTCTCTGCTCTTTATTTTGTGTCTCAGAGACATACACTACATATTTTGGATTCTTGTTTGTTTAACGTCATTGTAGAAACAAACTTATGTGTTTGACTACAGCTATCTGGCAGACGATCATTGACTCTCTAGGCGGAATTCTGGTCCTTCAGACTATGACCAAGAGCTGCCCACGTTTTATGACTTGTATGAAACCTACTTTCATGAAATGAAATCCGGGCTTGCAGAAACTTGATGACTGGAGGCAGGTGATGATTCCAATGAATCCTGCTGAGTCCTCCTGCTTCAATTCGAGACCCTAACCCAGTTGTATTCTTTGAGCCAAAGGTATGAGCCCCACCATTTCTGTTTGACATTTGACGGTCAGTCGGAGCTTCAGTTATTAGTTGCAGGTTTCTGTTCAACAACTATCATTAACTGTGTGTGATGGCAAATTCATGGTGAGAGGGCAGTGGCTGTGTCGATTGGCAGTGGAGGAGGTGCCTGAGGATGAGTACACTCTACCCCTCTCAAGGACTGTGGTCAGATGTTTTACACACATAGGTCAACTATTTACTGCAGTATGACGGACATTGCTTTTATCTCTAATAATCTCTGACTTACTAGATTAGACTTTGACTTGGATCTGTTTTTCCTTGCAGGGTAAGTCGCCATAATTGAGCATACTTGTGAAAGTCAAGCCGCTCCAATAGTCATATCTTTAAACCATTGTATTTCTCTTATGGCATTGCAATTACATTTCACTTCTCATCGGGTTTCTCAACATGGTTGCAGATATTGGATGCTATTAAGGCAACCGTCAATTACTACGTTTGTAAGAGATACTTCCACTTGAACTGATGGCTATAGAGGGCAATGTAGTAACCAGGAGGAGATCATATCATGCAAGCGGTCTTCGAGGATAAGATAGACACTAGTGTGAGGTGCTTGCCTACTCCAGAGTGGCTTTTCTTCAAAAACTCCTGAATGCAAGTGCGTAGAAGATTGAGCCATTACATTGCAGTAATGGCTGGTAAGTAGTGACGACAGCCAGTATACCAGCAGACACAGTATTGGTAGGACATGGGACCCAATTTCAATGGGAAAATGCTGTGGAATCTGTAAGCAAATCCCATGTCAAGATTGAATTCAATAATCTCTCGTCATTTCTCTGAATTTCTTGAGGGAATGTTACTGTACTCATTCAAAAGTAAACAGATTCACAGGTGCAATGGCGTTGTGGCTTGGGCAGAAGTTGGATTCGAAAGTCAGCTGACAGCATGTGCAAGTGGAAATCAGCATCTATTATTTCCAATTTTATGGGACTTCACTGTTCTAGCCTTCAATATTACTACCCTACTGCTGACAAGGACAAAGGGACGATCACAGCTCCATCTCATTCAATTCTAACACTTACATTGTGAAATAGCTGCACAAGTCCTGAGTAGGTCAAGAGATACTCACAATCTGACACTTTACTTCACCAAAGCAATTTCCTGTTACACCCCAATCGTCCACAGTCCTGTCTATGGCTATGTCTACATCTCGTCACTGTCGTTTGACAGGATCGAAAGTGGATACCCCAGCAACGGCTGCTCCAAGCGCGGTGATAACTACGCCTCCAGAAACGACGCTAAAAAAACAAGTTCTTGAGAGATGGAGAGATGCCTGGTTGAGCAGCCTCGGCCATATCTGGGATCACGGAAGCTGCTAGCAACGCGAGAGCTGTGAGGCTACCCACGTTGTGCTCCTTCTGAGGGGAAGCACTGCACAGTTTAAAGGATGGCAATTCAACAAGGGTCTACCAGCGTTGGAATCTTTTGTGAAGGTTGAGCCTTCGGGATCATGACTACATTACTCCTGTCTCCAGACCTCAATGACTGACTGACCCTAGCAGATTTGCTCGACAACGTGATGGGGATTGGAGAAAGAATCTGGGCTTGCAGTGCACAAGTGTTGATTAACGGAAGAGACAAAAACACATATGATCATGGAGGCGTACCTCATGGTGATCCTGTTCCTGTTGCCCACAAGCCTGGATGGGAATCTCTTGCCAGGGGTGGGCAAAGCTAGGCCCTGCCGAGACACCAACTTCGAATCACGCAACTGTGCCACAGCTGCCGTAGGGGCGACGGTAACGTTGACTGCTGATGCGCACACCATCGCTGCTTACTGCTTGGCTTTCGGGTTCGCTTCCAAGGCCCTGCAAATTATTTTCGCAATCCTTTCTTCGAGATTCGGAGCGTTAGAAGGAGGCTGCAGTGTCTGGAGATACACAGGAAGGGGGAAGCATTCATGGGGGGCAGCAATGGTGGGCAGGGAAAACATTTCTGTTCGCCTTGGTTGACCTGGATGTTGAGGAACAGTGATAGACCAACAGTGGAATGATGACGATCGTAAATATCAAGGGCATGACATTTGATTTTATGTGGATCGGGGAAGGTGACATTCAGATCCACTGTTGCAACTTTGAACCTCTGCCTAGCATGTGTTGTTTTATGCAAGTGTGGTCAGGTCAACCTGATCCAACCTCATGTGGGCTGTCATTGATAAAGAGCCAATGCGATCAGCAGAAGATGGGCTTATCGTCGCTGCAGCGTGGGTGATTGCTGCGGATTTGCCCGCTTGATCGTTGGCCCACTTGTTTATGCTCTTATCCAGCTTTCCTACGTATGCAGCTTCCTTGTGCCTGCGGGCAACCTCCCTGGCCCCCCACTTGTGGCCTTTCTGTAGCTTGCTCGTGGGGACTGCGATAACCTATTTGCTTTTGACGGCCGCAAACCTCTCGGTCTTCAGCTTGGTTAGGTCTGGTACACTGCTCACACCGGTATACAGGGGCGTGATTTGATTGATGTAGATTCGGTGTTAGTCACGGGACCATGCTTTTCTAGTTGTAATGCAAGGCCTAGTACCTAATCAAGTACTCCTGAGTGGCTAACAAATTCTTCACCGTTATTCTTCACACTGGTGATTTGGGCCGCTACATACACCATGTCCAAAGCTCCGCGTCTCTCTACCTCGCTCTCTCCTGGTAAGTATGGTTTGAAGTTTGATACTGATGTTCTTCGTTGTGAAATAGTTGTCATTATTGTCAACAGCGGTGTAGAAAGTACGATGTGGGGATTCACACTACTCGAGGATGATCAGAACCAGAGCTTGTGAATGATGTGCGACGGACATTGATCCTGCCCAATTATCTGTAGGGCCCAACTTGGTCTTTGCTGTCTGTCAGGAAGGACGACTGAATCCTCGAGAGATGTATCTTGAGTTCCACGAAACATACAAGCATCCACTGTCAGCATGCTGAAGGAGATGACTTCACCCCGACTTCAGCTCCTACCTTTTCCAAATTCCAACTAACCACCTCTTCAGCCAAAAACTCTACCGTTTGGATACCGACAATCGAATGGACATTGTCGTCGGTAGCTGCATTCAAATCCCCTGAGCTAGAGTCCTGTGAATTTTGTGCGGCCTCCTCGTAATGAGGCTGCATGGTTGTGGCAGAGGGGACAATGCCTGACAGCAGGCCCACCAAAATTCTACTCTCTGTGATACTCTCTGTGATCCTTTACAAAGGTAAACTTTTCTTACCAATTCCTTTCTGTAGTTGACAACAAACCCATGTTCCAGGCTGGGAAGCCCAGATGGTTGGGTGTTTGTGCCTTGATTCAGTCATCCACCATCCATTGGCTCTTCTAGGGTGGCCAGCCGACCACCTTCCTAATCATTAAGTTATTGTATTTCAGTGGGACCGCTGATGCCAATGGCCCCCTTCAACACTCAACTCACTTTTTAACTTGAGGTCCATATTCAAAATGAGGTTGCATACCTAGACTCTAGACTCTAAAAAGCCTTTGATGCTAGTGAAAATGTGTATCTGTGTAACTCCCAGTAGCATACCTATTGCTTATGTTATTTCACCAAAGCAAAGTTAATGGCCTGAAGCTGGAGGTGGAATGCATTTGTTGTCAGCGATGCAGATGCAAATATCACTGCAATCAGTTATCCTATTTTGCCTCATTGACAGTCTGGTTCTGGCAGGGGGTTACATATAGGATAACATCTGGGGTGACATGGATGGGATTACATATGGTGGGGTGACATGGGCTTAGGTGAGATGAGATGGGGTTACATACGGTGGGGTGTTATGGAGTTACAAGATGTGGGCTGATAAGAGATGAGGAGCACGTGGCAGGATGAGGCAAGATGGGGTTACGGGTGACATGATCCGGAATGACATAGGATGCAGGACACGACTGGGGGTGACATGTGGCAAGGTGAATGCAGATGGGGTTATTAGTGCATATATGGTGGGGGTGCAGTGTTTTTTTTCTTGTGCCAAATTTCGTATAGGGTAATGCCCTCAGTGGAGGGCATTCCCCATACAAGGGCATGACCCCGAGGGCGGAAGCCCGAGGGGAAGGCCCGAAAATCGGGGAAATGCCTGAAACAAGGGCACCGAGGGCGGAAGCCCCAGGGGAAGGCCCGAAAATCGGGGAATGCCTGATACGAGGGGCATTACCATACGCAGTAGATGCCAAAAAAAAAATTTAACATATTTTCGTGCGTAAAAGAAATGTCAGTCTTTCTAGTGTTTAGGGCCGGCTTGTACTTTTTAGGCTGTTGAGTTTTACATTGTTTTTTTGTTTTTTTTTGTTTTTTTTTGGGAGGGGGGGGGTTCATTCACATCTCCTGCCTGTAGTCTTTATATTCCATGACACAAAGATGTGATAAATTGAGTGTGTGATTGTTAATTTTGAGCAATTAGCTTTAAAGTCTTTCTAGTGTTTAGGGCGGCTCGTACCTTCTAGGCTCTTGAGTATGTGTTCTTTTTTTTGTTGTGGGGGAGGGGAGGGGGGGAGGGGGTGGGGTTTCATTCACAGCTCCTGCATGTAATCTGATATATTCCGTGGTGTTTAAGATGTGATAAATTGAGGCCTCTCATTTTTTAATATTAGCATCTTGAATGCACCTATGGGCCCCACCAGTACGGCCCATGTTCTGAAATTTTTCCAAGTCCTTGTTTATCTACCGCGGCGGACCTTCTAGCGGACTGGGCTGACCCTCCAACAGGCCGTCTCCAACCTTCTAGTCGATAGGCAGACCCTCCAGCAGACCGACGAGCGGACTGGTAGACCCTTCGACAAAATATATATTTAATAACACACATTACTGCCACAGTACAACCAAACCTCGTGTTTATTGTTCATTGCTCTTAACCACAACACTACCCGCCGCTTATGGCAAACCTTTGCAATAACTAATCATTTATATGTGCATATTGTGGGCCCTAGCAGACTAGCTTGTGGGGCTAGGGGCGCTCCTACATGCGGGGACCCCCTCTGCCACACGCGGGCCCCACCGCAGCCACGCGTGTGGGCACTCAAGACCCTAATATTGTTCAATGAGAGACTAAATTGAGTGTGTGATTGTTAATTTTTGAGCAATTAGCTTTAGATCTTTCTCCTCTGCTGATTTTGGTGTTAAGGTCTCCCACTGATTCCAATGGAAATTACAGAGAAGGTGTTTGGAAAGTATGGCTAAAATGTTGCGCACGAATCCTCCTGAGCTACATGGATCTTCCATTTGTTGATGATTCAACTCCATCTTTTGATTTAGGCATTTGACAAACAATGAGATTGAAGCCTTTCCTCTTGATAATCTATTTAGTAATTCTAACAATGTCCATGTGCATCAAACACTACAGGAAATTGGGGGGGTGTTGTTTAGCGACGCCCCGATGTCGCCAAAACCTCCTTTTGGGACGGGGTCACATCCCCAGCTTGCGTCGCACCCGAAACGTCGCTAAAAACCGACGTCGGGGGATCGCAAAGTGCCGCTAGGGCGACTTGCAATGTCTGGGCGCCGTAATTTTTTATTTTTTATTTTTTTGTTTATCCTTTTCTGCGATGTCGCATTAGCGACATCCGAGGGTCGCACTTTCCGACCCCCGGACGTCGCAGTTTAAGGGGATACATTTGAATTTTGGTGGGAAAAATTAAATTTGAATTTTTGAATTTGAACTTAAAAAACTACTTGACCATTGACTCCTGCATTGACCATTGACTCCGATTTTGTCCAATGGCAGTTCGTACATTGTTCTACATATAGTAGGCAATGCATACTTGAACGTATGATATCCACGTTATAACATCTCTAAGACACTACACACCAACCATTAATACATCTACCATACATCTATGTATCACATAAGCTGTCTAAGTATATATATACATATCAAGATTTCTTCCAAGTACCCTCTAATGGGATCCCTTTTGTGATGTCGGGGAGTTGCAACCTCCGCAGCCTTAGTCCCCATCCTCATCCCCAGCCCCAGTGTCGCCGCTGTTGCTGCAGCCCCAATGTCGGGCGCCCTTAGCGATGTCCTTGCGACGCCCTAAGCTGGCTACAACACCCTGGGCTTGCTGCGACTCTAGCGGGGGTTCGCAATGCCAAAATAAAAATAGAAATGAGAAGCCTAGGCACCGCTGCCTCAACAACTACTGCTGCTCGCAGCGCTGAACGCCCCAGCTACTGCCCCCAAGCAGCTAGCGTCGCAGCGCTGGACGCCCAAGCTATTGTTGCTCCAGAACTTGGCGTCGCAGCGTCGGGCGCCCTAGCGCAGGGTGCCCCCAACAACGCTTTTGTGACGCCGGGGAGTCGCAATGCCCGACCCAACGGAAAAAAAAAAAAAAAAAAAAAAAAAAACACGCGTTGCGACCCCTTGCATCACAGCCCGATGTTGGGTCGTCACTGGGAACGCCCGACGCTAGGGCTACCACAGCTACGATCCCACGCGGTGGGGTCACAGCGTCGCAACAAACCCATCCCCCCCTTTGCAATGGTGAAAGTGCAATAGTCAAGCAACATGCAGCCTCTGGAGATCTAAAAATGCATGTAGTCAAGTCCATTACAAGATCGAAGGCTATCAACGTTGGTTCTCATCATGATATTGTCTCTATTTTTTTTGCTATTATGAAGCAACGGCATATCAAAAACGTATACTCCAATCAAGAAGTTACTCTTGATGCTGAAGATTCTCCAGATGAGAGCAACCAAAAAGACCTAGACATTGATGGATTCCAACTTGTTGATGGGGATCATGCTTCTCGATTTCGGGAGTTAAATGCAAAGGAGTTGAAGCACGTAAATGCTGGAGGGGGTCGTTGTAGCAGATATGTTGAAAGTTGGGTAAGAAAGACATTTGATGACTGACAACAATTTTGCAAAATTGATGCTACCATGAGTATTGAGGATTTGTCCGAACAAGAAGATATGAGAGGTTTTGTTGTTATGCTATGTCATTTTATATTGCAAGTGTAGAAGAAAAACGGGTCACTCTATCCACCTCCAAGGTAAACCTCTTTACATTCTGTGTATTTCAAGTTACTAGATCATAATTCTATATATAACTAATCACTTGATTTGATGGTTGTTGCAGCATAATATAACAATCGTTGCTTAGAGGCATAGGGAGGATTATTCGAATCTCAGAGCTGTAGAGACCAGCAAAGAGAGACAGAAATTTAACATCTTAACATATGTACATTACCAGCGTATGAAGCTAGCTGGTGACAAGGCAAAGAATTTGCGATTGTTGAAGGCAGGTCTCGGTCGATCTGCCCAAAAAAAAATGACATCCTGACACAACAAGAAGAAATATTGGTGTTGAGTCAGGAGATGTGTCAGCCTATAAATGCAGCAGGATTAAACAATCATCTCGTTTGGTACTGTGCATGTAATTTCTTCATCAAAGCGGCAGCAGATATACGCCAAACGACTGATGCAAATTTCATATGGCATGAAACTCCTCTTAGCAAAGTTTTGAGATACAGGGCGGGTGTATAAAAGAACTGGTATCTTGATGTGATGCGTTATGGTATCAATAATCATCGGTTGCCAGTGGATTGTTAATTGCAAGAGGTCCATGAGAATTTCATAGCGATGATGAAGCATCGTCCCATTTTTGGTCCAGCTGAGTCGGGACTTCATCCTCTTTTCTTAACTCCAAAGCCAAAACAGAAGGATGCATATGATGTTTGGTTTACTAAAGGGCCATTGGGCATGAATACTCTCATTCACATCACCAAACGGATGTGTGAACGTATCCTTGGTCTTTGACAGCAAACTCCTAACTAACAAAAGTGGGAGATCTGTTGGAATCACACGGATACAAGAAGCATATGTTCCTTCATCCTATGCAGGCATGGAGTTGACGGGCCATCGTCACGAAAAATCTTACGGCGGGTAAGGTATGTTTATCTAGAGATTTGTTTTTCAATTAGTGATCATTTTGTTGTCGTTTATTGATTTCTGGTGCGAATGTATTTGTTGCTTATGCAGATACAGTTCAATGTTTGATACGATGCTGAGAGATAGGGCCATGCAACAAATCATAGCTGGAGAGATGCGGGGTGGCAAGCTTCTTACCTTCACCGAGGCTCATCAGGAAGAAGTGGGCACTTACATAGAGGTCCGAAAGAAAGAAAATCAACAACAATTACATTTGTTCCAGCTTCAAAAGATAAACAGATCTCGAGTGGCAGCATTGCTTCATTTTTTGACGGTCATGATAACGGAGAGAAATTCCTCAAAGATGTTATGAAAGAGTATTCTTCCAGGCTTCAGAAGACACAGTCAAGTGATGGCTCTTCAGCTATTCGTGTAGGGAATCAATTTGTTAACCTTCACAACTGCCAGACCACACTACTGAACGTTGTCGATCCGACTTAAGACTTTCTAGGATTGGTAAAAGACAATATCCAAATCAACCGTACAGTTCGAGATTGAAGACCCTCGAAGATTGTTACTGAGCAATGTTGTGCTATACAGTTGAGAACTAGATTGTTGATCTATTTTGTGTATCTATTGTACAGATTTTTTAGAATCTACTGATATGTAGCCGACATTCAAGTATGAGGTAGTATCAAACATTCAAAGCTGAGACTTTATAGATTTGAAGAGTGTCCTTTGAGTCTTGAATCTCATTGAAAACTAACTTGGCTAGATGAAGTCTACAATACTAAGTCTTTTGGCAATTGGAGCCTTTTTACCTTCACATATTATGTGTATGAATAGAAATGAAAATTTAAAAGAAAGCATCTGGAAGTAAAAGAAATATAATGGCTGGTGCACTCCACATTTCGAAATGCACTTGGGGGGGGGGGGGGGGGGGGGGGCAGTCCGCCAGGTGGAATGCACCCCGATGAATTCTGCTTTTCAACATTTGCATTCTCAATGCATGTGCTAGCCTGGCAGCCCTGGAAAAAAATATGGAGGTTCATGCTGACATCCTGAAAGTTGAAATGGTGCCAACCATCAATCTGGAGACAACCCTTGTTGATATGTATGCCAAGTGTGGGAGGTTCAATGATGCACATTAGGTATTCAACAATATGGCTCAACGTAATGTTCTCTCTTGGAACTCCATGATCGCCGGATATGCTCAGCATGGATGTAGTATGCACTAGAGGAAAAACGCGGAATAACCACTCTGGCAACCACTCATTTTGAGTAGGAAAAGACACCCAACCAATCTGGCCCCAGAGTGGTCTAGAACCAGTGGATCTTGACTCAACAGTGGTTAAAGACATGACGTGTCCGAAGTGGTTAAAGACAGTGGTTACGATCACTTGCCTCCGAGTCCAGCTTTTTGCTTACGTGTCACAGTGGTAAACTAACCACTTTAGAACATAGACCACTTCCACCGTATGTGACGTGGACGCAGCAACTCCGTCGATCATACTTAGCAATGGACGGACACGTGTCTGTATCCATGTGGACACGTGGCCGAATCCAGTTAGACGATTATGGGCTCCATTATCTGGACACGTGGTGATATTGCAAATGAGCATGTGCCCTATTTTAGGGATGTGGTGAAAAATGCAATGACTTCCCAAACAACTTATCACTCTAGTTCTTATGCTCAATTGCATCTACTACACTTTGTAATCCATGGATAGCTGAAGGTCCAGATTCATCCAAGAGGGCCAGATTTCAGCAATAGGGTATGTCACCCTACAAATCAAACATTCATCTTTGGCTTGCTGCTAGCAGCTGACAATGACAGCCTAGAGTTGTTCCAGCAAACACCCCAACCCTACTTATTACACTAGTTCCTATGCTCAATTGCATCTGCTACTCTCTATAATCCAACAGGCATTCACCTTCTTGCCTCGATCGTCCCACCATTGACTGGGGTCAGAAAAGTATTCATTCCACAGCTTCTCCTTATCTCTGTTACCTGTTTCTGGATACTTTCTGTTGTCACATTAGCAATATCATGTCAGTCACTCCAAACTATCAAAGGTTCACTCAACCAGCTAACTTGCAGAATTCAACATGGCCTATTCTGATAAGAGGGAAAAACAGGGTGGAATGTGTTGAAGAAGGTGCCTTCATTAGCAGTGCCTGATTTTATCAATTGTGCCATTGCTGCTGCAGCTTCTACTTGACCATCTACCCATGCAGGTTGGTAGGAGATATTGATCCACAGGGAATCATAGGTAATCTGGAGCTTGCACACAAATGTTATGCGGTTGGGCTTCGCCCCTTCCCCCATCATTTGCTCATAGGTCTCCAAAGCCTCCATCCCATGCCCCTGCTGTGCACACCCTACAAGCATCGCACTCCACGACACCACATCTCGTTCAGCCATAGTATTGAAAACTCCCTTGGCATCCTCAATGCTCCCACATTTGGCATACATGTCCACCAGAGCAGTGTTCACGATGACATCTGGTACAATTGTAGATTTGATGATGTCACCATTGATCTCTTTGCCCTTTTCCAGGTCTGCCAGATGCACTGCAAACCGCACACAAACGTTATATCGGAGGGCTTCACCTCTTCCCCCATCATTTGCTCATAGGTCTCCAAAGCCTCCATCTCGCACCCCTGCTGTGCATACCCAACGAGCATCATACTCCACGACATCACATCTCATTCAGCCATAGTGTTGAACACTCTCTTGGCATTCTCGATGCACCCACATTTGGCCTACATGTCCACTAGGGCAGAGACAGTGTTCAGAATGACATATGGTAATCTGACAGGCATTCACCTTTTTGCCTCGGTTGTCCCACCATTGACTGGGGTCAGAAAAGTATTCATTCCACAGCTTCTCCTCGTCTCAGCTGTTACCTGTTTCTGGATACTTCCCTGTTGTCACATTGGCAGTACCATGTCAAAGTCGCTCCAAATTATCAAAGGCTCACTCAACCAGCTAACTTGCAGAATTCAACATGAAAATTTAGGGCCGATTCTGATAAGAGGGAAAAACAGGGTGAAATGTGTTGAAGAAGGTGCCTTCATTACCAGTGTCTGAGTTTATCATTGTGCCGCTGCTGCTGCGGCTTCTAGTTGACCATCTACCCATACAGGTTTCTTGTAGCTATTGATCCATCTGGTACATTTCCAGCTTTGGTGATGCAACCATGCACCTCCGATGCCCTTTTCCAGGGCTACCAAGCTTGCACACGCACTGCAAACGCACACAAACATGATGTGGTCGAACTTCACCCCTTCCCCCATCATTTGCTTTCAGGTCTCCAAAGCCCCATCCAACGCCCCTGCTCTGCACACCCTGCAAGCATCACATTCCACAACACCACATCTCATTCAGCCATAGTGTTGAACACTCCCTTGGCATCCTTAATGCTACCATATTTGGCATACATGGCCACGAGAGCAGTGTTCAGGATGACATCTGGAACAATTGCAGATTTGATCATGTCACCAGGGATCTCTTTGCCATTTTCGAGGGCCACCAGACACACTGCAAACACATACAAACCTTATGTCGGCGGGCTTCACCCCTTTCCCCCATCATTTGCTCATAGGTTGGAGCCTCCATCCCGCACCCCTGCTGTGCATACCCCGCAAGCATCGCACTCCACGACACACATCTCGTTCAGCCATAGTGTTGAACACTCCCTTGGCATCCTCGATGCACCCACATTTGGCATACATGTCCACCAGGGCAGGGGTAGTGTTCAGAATAACATTTGGTAATCTGACAAACATTCTCCTTTTAGAATTGTTCCAGCAAATGCCCCAACCCTACTGACTTAGAGGCTGTAGTGTCCAAAGCCATGTCCGTTTCCAGAAAATTGTCTGATGAAAATGAAGTTAGGTAGAAAACTTGATCCTAGATGCACCCACATTTTGCAAACATGTTCACCAGGGTTTTGTTCGGAATGACATATGGTACAATTCCAACTCTGAAGATGTCGCCATGGACCTCTTTCCTCTTTTCCAAAGCTGCCAGGGCAGTGTTCAGATTGACATTTGGCACAATTCCAGCTTTGATGATATCCCCATGCACCTCTTGCCCTTCTCCAGGCCGGCTGCCAGGCTTGCACAAGCATTGCAAATGCACACAAACATGATGTGCTTCCCCCATCATTTGTTCATAGCTCTCCAAAGCCTCCATCCCACGTCCCTGCCGTGCATACCATGCAAGCATCGCACTCCACGACACCACATCTCATTCAGCCATAGTGTCGAACACTCCCTTTGCATCCTAGATGCACCCACATTTTGCAAACACGTCCACCAGGGTATTGTTCAGAATGTCATCTGGTACAATTCCAGCTCTGAAGATGTCGCCATGCACCTCTTTCCCCATTTCCAAAGCTGCCAGGGCAGTGTTCAGATTGACATTTGGCACAATTCCAGCTTTGATGATATCCCTATGCACCTCTTGCCCTTCTCCAGGGCTGCCAGGCTTGCACGCACATTGCAAATGCACACAAACATGATGTGCTTCCCCCATCATCTGCTCATAGCTCTCCAAAGCCTCCAAAGCCCACATTTGCAGGATGGACAAACTTCTTCACATCCTACATTAAGAACAAGCCACACCTGCACGAGGACTTAGTGTGCGTAGCAGCGATAGGGCTTAGTGGGGCTTAGTGGGGCTTAGTGCATGAGGGAAAAAAAAAAACAACGCGAGAAGTTTGAACCCGCGACCCCGCGACACGCAGGAAGAGCCTTTACCAGTACGCTACATGCACACATTTGAAATTTCCCCCCCAAAAGTATGTATATATTGTACATACGTGATGTGAAACTTTTTAAGTTTTTTAACCTTTTTACAAACCCTATAAGCAACTTTTTGTTTTTTTTTTAAAAATAAATTTTAAAGGAAACCTCAGGCCTTTAAGGAGGGGGAAAAATTAACCCCCTTTCATTTTTGGGCCATGAGACCTACAAGAGGATCAACTCCCAGACATACCGTTGTCACAAACAATCCCACACATGGGGTAATGCAACAGGTTTGAACCCTGAACCACCTGGGCGACACACTCTGCACTTACTAGCCGATGTGCTTTTTTAAAATCTTTTGCACTTTGATTTTTTTTTTTTAAATTCATTTTAGTGGTTACAAGTGAGCACATAGATGTATTCCATGGAGATAAACAAAACTGTTCATCCGGTGTCTTCACAATGGATGTATCCCATGGAGCGTTACATGAAAGATCTTAAGGGATACGTTAGGAATTACGTAAAGCCAAAAGGGAGTACGGCTGCAGGGTATGTTCTTGATGAGGCCATGGGGTTCATGACTAAGTATATGCAATCATTTGATGCAACTCAACGGCGGACTTGGGATGCAAATGCGGAGGAAGGGGTTGAGGACGAGGTCTTCGAAGGTGTCGGCAAAAAGCGGGACATGATTGGAGCTGGGAGAGATGCAGCACAAATTTTGTGTGTGCTGAACAATACCAATGTCATGGCTCCTTGGGTGCAGTGAGTACTTCTTTTCATTGCACCTTATTTATATCAAGTTCAATTTCAATTCTGACTGTCACCAGTGTAATCAAACCACCCACAACGTCACAAAATGTCAGTGGTTCATCCTGATTATAACCAATGTTATAGTAACAAAATGTCTGAGTGAGTGACTTGTTGGAAGAGCATGTTCATTTACAAGTCATTCTGCTCACTCCTCCAGTGGTTTGAAACAGTGGTTTTCAAAGTATCATTCATGCTAGGTATTTTTTGCTAAGTAATGCAATACTTCATTGCTAACATGTGTCATTCTTGTTGCCATTTTGTGACAAAAAGTATGCAACAGAGAAGACACAGTTCACAACAGACAGAGAGACATGTGGTGATGAGTGGCGTGCCAATCGACGTCTACCTTATCAGATCAGCCAATACCTAGGTCATTACATGGTGCCACGGCTCTAATAAATAAGACCTGGCTATGTTGGCTACCATTCAAGCGACATTTGTGCAACCAACTGCTATTCCAGTTGAGCAAAGTAATTCAGATGGTGACGAATATGTTTCAGATTCAGAATAAAGTTTATTGTTGGAACCATTTGTTCAATAGCATCAGCCCACAATGGTCTGGCCACATGTCTATTTTTCAAATTCTGTCACAGCTGCACAAACCACTTAAAGTTTTTCATGTATCACCCAAAAAGTGGTACCAATCACTGTTGTGTAGGCAACCACTCATGAGCAACCACTAGAATAGTGATTCCAATTACTACATCATCTTTCACCACCCACTCTCCACCACTGTCAAAGTGGTACAAATCAATGAGATGTCTTTAACCACTCAAGATCAACGTGCATTGTCCCCGTCCACGTGGAATATTATATTTATTAATTAAAATATATTTCCAAATCATAAATCACAAATAAAATTTGAATTATTATACGTGGAGTAGCAAGTGGTTTCAACCACCTCCCATCACTGAGGTGTCTATAACCACTCACAATGTACCACTGCACTCGTCCACGTGGAATATTATATTTATTAATTAAAATATATTACCAAATAAATAAAAATAAATTATTACACGTGGACTACTGAGTGGTTGAAACCAGTGTTGGCCGGTTATAAGAATTTTACATATCCGCTGGTTAAGGTTACTTCAATATTTTTGGGATAGACACACTCCATGGTTATGTATAAGGATAAATTTTTTATTTTAGTATATCCATCGGTTATCTATTCTACAAAATTCTTCAAATTTATAGACGGTTATGAATAGGACGGTTAGAGGTGTCCTAAAATTGGCGGATATATATGCGATTGGCGGTTACATATAATATATTGAGCACTTCTCAATGATTTTTGTTAAAAATAATCAATTCCCACATGACATCCAAATGAAGATGAGAACCTTTAATAAAGATGAGTAATAGATAGGTAATGCTAGAATGCTCCAAGTACATGAGAGATTTATCCACAATGACAAATAAAATGACTAAAGTAAGAAAGGAAGAAAGCCAAAGAGGGAAGTTGGCTAACATTTAACATAGCAATAAGTTATACATACTGAGCGCACCTCTTGCAAAAGTTGCCAATAGTGAGGCATGCAGGCAATCATGGCAATCAATGCAGTTACATTGTGTGAGGAGGCGTGTCCTATACTTAACCATTCTAGGGGTGGTCAAAACGCCTTACTAATCCGGGTATAGAGTGTAGTGCTAACCTTAATATAAGGTACATATACATATACATACTCACCTCCCAACCGTCGGTTATCTATTTGCTCTGTTTTGTAAAAATACCATGTATGGGGTTATGTATACCTACTAACCGGGGTAGAGTGCTATACCCGGCCAACACTGGTTGAAACCACTTCCAACCATTGTCTGTGATGCCACCGTGGCATTTCATTGGGATTAACCACTGGCAAGTGGTTACTAGTGGTTTATAAAGTGGAAAAAGATAGTAGTGATTAAAGGGCCAGTGGTTATTCCGTGTTTTTCCTCTAGTTATGGAAGCCCTACAGCTATTCCAACAAATGAAAAAAGAAGGGTTTTAAGCCAAATGATATCACCTTTATATGTCTTCTCACTGCGTGTAGTCATGTGGGCCTTGTGGACGAAGGCCATTGTCAACACTTTAAATCCATGAGTTCAGATCATGGCCTCATTCCCACAATGGAGCATTTTCGGTTGCATGGTGGATCTTCTTGGATATGCAGGTCAGTTGGATGAGGCAGAGGAAGAACATGCCAATGGAACCAGATGCTTCGGTGTGGTGAACCTTGCTTGGTGCTTGCAATCTTCATGGTGAGGTGGACCTTGCAGAACGGGCAGCAAAATGCCTCCTGAAGCTGGGTCCGCAGGACCCTAGAACTTAGCTATTGAAAATCAATGATTGCAGGAGGGCAGGTGGGAGGATCAAGTGCAGGTTAGAATAATGACGAAGGACAATTCTGACAAAGGTGCCGGAGCACAGCTCAGGTTGAACAAATGGAGGAAATATCTGTTGAGTTGAAAAGATTGTTTGGGCAGATGAAGCAGGTTGGATGTGTGTCTCACATGCGCTTTGTACATGACGTTCATGTCCAGGAGGTGCAAAAGGTTTTTCTCACTGCCAACACATTGAGAACTAGCTGACCCTGCACCACACCTTTGTGTGTCATCAAGAACCTTCAGGTGTGGTGACTGCCAAATCATCTCAAAGACTATTGGGTGAGCGATTCGGGATTACTACTTTCGAAACAAGCAAACATCCATGCAGCAAACTCCTCACTTCAAACGATGAGGTGGAAATGTCGTAATTTGTTCTCTTTCAGACAGATTAACACTGAAAGAAATGTTGTGGCTGAATTTGAACAAAAAAGACCCCAAAATAATTACAGTAAGTGGTGTTTAGAAAAATATATGCTGGTTTGATAACTGAGGGGGAAAAAACTTGGGTATCTCTTTTGGCAGCTATTTGATGCATCCAACAAAGATACAAACCTGTACTGTAAAGAATTTCAGGGAACGGTCTGGCAATCCAGATAGGGATGTACATGACCTGTCGCCTTTCAGATACTTATACAGCCATGCTATGGGTCACTATCGTTCGAGCTCTCCTCACAGTGCGATGGAACTGCGGCTTCTGTTGTATCCGCATTGTTCTCATCACTCACATTACACTTGGATGCATCGCTTGATCTTGTCATTCCGTAATCAGCAAGTATAGAGGGATGTACGGGTAAATTGGGAGGCCACGAAATCGGTTGCTCTCTCTCTTATCTTTATCTTTATCTCTTGTTTTGGCGATGGACCCGATCTCTGCCCACAAGAACATGTTTGATGTCCCAAGATATTTTGTGGTCGCTGCGGCCTTCGGAGGAATGTCATGCTCTGAGAGCATCCCTGGATTCTGACGAAGCCTGTCATGCCCGAGTTGATGCAGTGCGAGCCCATGACACAAACTGGGTCGTTATGGAATGGAGCCACATCCACTATCTTGGAACAAGCATGACACTTCCAATTAGAGACTCTCTCCCCCTCTCTCCTCAGTTGCCTTGAGTTGCCCTTTGGAATCTGTGGTTTGACTGTCACAATCTCTGCTAGTCAGCCTTCTACCTGCATCGGGGATATCCTTCATAGTACAGTGGAAAGAGATGGGTTAGAGGGTTTGATTGCATTACAATGCGGAACTAATGCCCATAGTTCCCATTGACCAAACAAAGTTGTATGCTTCAATGGAGACTGAAGAGAGAGAAAGAGGACATACTAAGAACAGACACTTCAAAACCTTGAAAGCAAATATCAATATCAAGACCATCATTTTTATCAAGACCATAAGTTTTAAATTAACAATTCATTGCGTGCCACGATTTACTAAATCAATCCATTTCAACCTTTCCGCCATACCTAGTGGCCCATGGATTGATGGTGTACGGGATGTATGTATTTAAGACCATGCGGATGACCCACCCCTTTTTGTGAAACTTCAACATAGTTCTCAAAAGTCGTCGCTAGTAGTGCGGAGCAACGCGAAGCCCTAGTTTTTTGGAGATATTGTAGAAAGCAGTGGGTAGTGTGGTGGTAAAGAGCAACTTATGGTAAGCATGTGGTTTGGTGTTCAAATCCTGCTAGGTGATACTGTGCAGTAATGTTTGTTAATAATAAATATATATTTTGGCTGAGGAGGGTCTCCCAGTCCGGTTGAAGGTTGGAATTAGTACACTCGCCAGTTGGAGTCTGCTCGAAGGTCGCCGGTCCGCTCGCCAATCGCCGGTCTGCTCGCCAATTGTCTGTCCGCTGGCCAGTCCCCTCGTCAGTCCTCCCGAAGATTGGAGTCAGTCTGCTAGAGGAGTTAGTCTCTTGGAGGGTACGAAGAACCAGGACTTGAAAAAATTCAGAATCCGGACCCGATGAATAGGCTGTGGGTTTATCCGCTCACCCCATGGGCCGTACTGGCGGGCCCATAGGTGCATTGAAATCGCTATCATCAAACAATGAGAGGCAGGATGCTTATGTGTTCAATTGATGGATGAATGGAGATATTTATGAATTTATTACTATAGATTGTTAGTATGGATTTGGTTGCATGGTATGACCATAAGTACCTTAAATCAGAGTGGATCAGAGGTTGGCACATGCTCCCAATTAGATAATTTTTATCAAACACATACTAGATTCTAAAAAATTCTAGTACATAATATAGATAAATAGATAAATGCTTCCAATCACTCGCATAAGCCAAAAGCGAACCAAAAACATATATATATGTATTTATTTATTTATCTCTTACCTACATAAGTAGGCTAAGTGCGCATCGCGCCTTGTTTTTTTCCCCGTTTAGTAAAAGTTTGAGGGCAATTTTTGAGGGCTTCTATTCCCTCTTTAATTTTTTTTCTTTAAAGAAAAAATATAAATTCAATATTGACAATTTAATGATATGACACTACAAAGACAATAGGTTCATGAGCAATAAACTGGCATGTGCCATTGGCACAAAAGACAAATGAATGGCCAATATGCCAGAAAATCTGCTTATTTTCATGAATTTCCAATGACAAATAATACTTGAAATTCAATGTCCCACACCACAGGTCCAGAAATTATGAAACCTCTGGATGCACCCCCGGGGCCTACTCAGCAGTGATTGTTTTCGTAAATTTGAAAAATAGCTCGAGTGGCTATTCAGTTTTACAAGAAATAGCTATATATTCTGTCCATCCATTGAAATGGATAGAATCATCCTCTTATGTACTTTCATCCATTCATATCATCCATATTTGCCGAATTCATCCATTATTATTTTATCTTTGTAGAAGTTTGGCGATTTCATCCATGGAAAAATTGGGAATTTATGACAGAATATTCCATTTTCATTTTTTGAGGTTGCCATTTGGCGATTTTTCGCCAAGAAAGAAAACACTGCTACTCAGTGAGGGCTTTCCAGCAGTATCAGGTACCCGGTCAGAGACCTTGCGGCTTAGGAGATCTCAACATACATAGAAACAAACAAAACAAAACAAACTGCGTTGTTTAATACATTGATACCTATTTACATTTATGACCATGTGTATTAAAAGACAATTCAAGGGCCAATTTTACAGAAAACCCAATTTGCTATTTTCTAAGAATTTCCAAAGAGCTAGGCTTATGACAACTTTACCATGTTCTGGTTGGTCCCACTTTTGGTATTGGTCCTTAGATGCCTATGTCTGGCCATAATTGAGACTAACATTGTTATAGAAACTACAAAAGCCAAGTCCATGATTGACTGGTGGGGTTGACATAACACCGAGCTTTAGATAAAAGAGAAGATTTGAAACCAACTTCAAATATATATATATATATATATATATATATACACGCCTCCCGAAGGGAGCCTAGATTAAGGTGTCTCTTCACCACAAAGGCTATTGCCTTCCAGCTGAAAGGTGGACACCTTCATGACCAGACCATGGTTTAACCGTGGTATGTGCCCCTGGGCTACATGTTGGTTGTCCAACTTCAAAATATTTACCTTTTGGTGTAAGTGGGGGAGCACACTCCGACAGTAGTCTAATCCTAAAAGAAAACCTCAAGCTATCTCTAAAGTACACTACTCCCCTCATATGTATAACTTCGCAGCTCTCGCATTGCAATAATTCGTAATAAAAGAAAGATTGAAAGTGGCCAGCTTGCCACTAAGAAACTGGTATAGAGCCCCCTTGAAAGAGGGTAGTATCCGAGTAGTATCCGTAATGGGAAGAGGCTCTTATTTACGCTAGCTCCCATTGGCGTCATGTATATATATATATACCTCTTGTAACCTTCTTAGACTAACAATAATCAGGCTGCATAGATAAAAGTATGACACCTCCCAAATGAAGTTACATTATGTGTGTGGACACCTTTGTGACACCAAACACTGAACTGAACCCACATCCACTTCGGAGGTGGTATGTGCTCATTACCACTTGAACGGACGACACGCCCATTTACTTATTAAAGGGCCAACTTCCAAGTCCCAGCCGGCTCGGCCAAGTTATCCAACGTTGGTGGATCATCCCTAACCGATGATAGGAAATGTCGCTTTCATGTAGGGTTGGCCATTATTATAGGGGGGCCTCTAGAGTGATTGTACCAACACTAGAAAATCTGTGCTTTCATGTAGGGTTGGTCCTTAGTATAAGGGGCCCACTAGAGTGATAGTACCAGCACAACACTAATATTCTTCCAAACATCCCGAAACATGTATCTAAATGACTAGGGTATCATCTAAGATGTTTGAACTTGCTTAAATCCTTGGATGTATTTGATTTCTCAACTTTCTACGGCTTTGCATTGCACTGTACAAAAAAAGCAGATACCGATCTATATCTCTCTCTATAGACATGCATTGGACCAACAAACATCTAGAGTGATTTATAGTGATCTAAAGGGAATAACAAGCATCCACAGGGATGTAGAATGATGTATAGGATTCCATACTGATCAAGAGCTGTTGCACCCCAAAAAAACCATATATGTTAAAGCAAAAGACGGCTGATAGCTAGTTTCTTTTTATCCATAATTCTTGGGCATGAGTGCTTTAGAGGGTAATCATCCCACATAACACGTTAGTTTCCAATTGGCAGGACTTTAAGCAAAAAGAACGTTGCTCAGAAGAAAAAACAAAATCTATATGTGAAATCCTTTTCTTTGAAATTTTATTTTCGGTGACTAAAAGAAGACGTGGGGGCCCCCATACTTGTAACAATAGTCTCTCCAAAAGAGACTCACAATGGTACATCATCAGTTTTAATGAAAACAATGTAACATTAATATCTTTGTCAAGAGGGCCAACTTAGTTAGTGTGTAAGCTGAAACTAAGAGCATCTCATGCGGTGCAAGCCGAATGCCTCATCAAATGCATTGTACTCGCCCGTTGGCGGGGCCAATTTCCAAGATAGCGGAGGAGTAGAAAAGAACCCCTTGCCGCGCAAGCCTCATGATGTCTCGCTATCTTATCTTTGCTCCACTAGCAGTAGGTAGTCATTTAGAGGCACGGCCACGTCTGAACGTCTTCTTAGTTTTCGCAAGCATGTGCTCTTGTCAATTTAGCTTGGGGTGGAGTCGCTGCCATGGCCACATGCGCGCAGTAGCCCCACTAGTTGGGGTTGCAGAAATGTGTAGTCAGAAAAGGGTGTCCAAACGGATCAAACATACTGGCGGCCCAGGTTTGGAGCCCAATATATAGGCGAAATTTGGCGAGGGAATTACAAATTTGAGCGGTCCCACACTAATTATTTGGCATTATTGCACCATTGGGGTTTAATTTTGGCCCCACCTTATGCGGCGGAACTACATTGGCTAGGGGGGTCTTTACCAAAAGGGCAACACTATGGCATGCAGTGGGAGATGTCACTTTCTACTTGTTTGTCTTTAAAGTATCTCCTGTAGCTTATCATTTGATAACCTATTGCATCCTTTATGAGCCCTCCACACCATGGACAAGGGATGAGATGAAACACAAGATGACAATTGCCCCAATTCACCTTGGCCGCAATCTTACTAGTGTTTGTCAACATTTTGATATGATGGTCTTCACATCAATTATCTATTTGGTTCTTCCAACCTAGCTTTATCACCTTCTTCTTCATGCTCTTTTTTTCATAGTGATCACATATTTCAGCCGTGCCAACTTCTTGGTAGAATTACTCATACATCATCCTCGTCCTGTCCAATCTCATCCATGTAGTCCAAAAAGTAATTGCAGTATTCTCTTTTCTTTTCTTTTCTTTTCTTTTCCATCTCTCACTCTTTTGCCTTTTTCAGCAAGTACAATTAAGAAACAAATGGGAAAAGAAATTCTCTCTTCTAGCTACAATTTATGCATGCAATAGTTCAAGGCATATATACCGTCCAATCTTTTCTAGATACATAAACAAGACATAATTAATTAATTAGTTGAAATGGAGGCACATATCTATGGCCTTCAAGATTCATCAAAGAACACCGACCATGATCTCTTGAAGAAGAAATTTGAATTGTTTTCATACTTGGTCCACCTTCCACCAAGTCCAAATCACATGGAGTTCAATAATATTTTTTCCACTATAATCTCATGTAGGCGTCACTTTTTTTTCCCACCAAAGCAACCAAGAAAAAATTATTGGCCAGTGGGAAGGCTCCAAACTTTGTAAAGTCTTAGTGATCCCTAACGATCGGGCCTAAAATACTAATATGGTAGGGACCAATTGGAGAAGTGTCCAAGGAAGGAGTGCCCAGGAAGCAAATCAGCGAGGATTCAATTTCTGGGATTGCTTGGCGCTTGTAGTCTAGCCTGGAGGTATGCTTCCATGCCATTTCTAATTTTTATTTTTATTTGTAGCCATGATGCCATGCCCGCCAGGGCTTGACACCCCCTCAGGCAATCCTTGATTTGCAGCCAGCAGGAGCCCAGTCAAATCCTCCCCACCCCTCGCCGCCAATGTCGCGTCATGGCCGGACCACACCAGTCCCCGCCCCCGCCCCTATCACCCTTGTTCCCCATCCCATCGACCCGAAGTCCACCAATCTCGTATCACCATGCCCTCGCATCACCCCACCCCATCCCATGTCACCCCATTTTGTGTCACCCTACTATATTATGCCACCCCACCACATGTAACCCCATCTCGGGTCACCCCAGCATCCCTGCGCATGTAACCCCATGTTGTGTCACCCCAAACCATGTAACCCCATATCATATCACCCCGCAACATGGGTGGCTGCAGTCTAGAGTGCCTCAAAATGGGCAGATGGAACCTACACAAAGAGCCCAAAAACTTTATTTTGGTTTTCTCATAGTGAATAGCCAATTGTAGGCTCAACTCCATGAACTGTTCATGTGATGTCATTTCAAAAATGGTAGCAAAAACGTTGTCGAGAGGTCCCGTTGAAAATGCCATTACCTTAAATCCTCTAGACCACGACTCACACAATTTTTCAGTTCCATCCCCGGCCCACTCTTCCCTAGTGCAAATACTCCTAAGAGATGGGTGATATGGGGTGGGGTTACACGTTGGAGGATGACACAAAATGAGGATATATGTGGGCAGTTGCAGCGTAGACTATCCATAATTTGGTGTCACAGTGTAATTTTGGCGGTACAATATAAGAAATGGCCCATACAAGCACACTTTGATGAAAGTGAGATAAAAAGACTTCATATCTCAAGCCTCATCATGAAAATGTAACAGTCCATAACAAACATAACAAACATCGTAATGGTTTTTTTCCATTTCTTTTATTAGGTTGAAGATTATAATAAAAATTTAGATTTAACATAAGATTAGTCTAATCTTAAAGAATCTGAAATGAGAAAGAAAAGGCAAAAACATTGATGCCCTAATTTTGTGTAATGTTTTACCCACCAAATTATCCAATTTCTTGTTTATGAAAATGAAGTAAATTAAGTTTAACAAATCTCTTCACAAAAGTCATCCCTCGTTTGTCACTCCATCTTCTGTAAGCCCACCAAACATTGATACCAGATGAGTGAGGGGCGCTGAACCTTTGGAGCGAGTATCAACAATGAGCCCTAACCCATAATACGAGACTGGTATGGGTTGGCGCCCTTTTTCCCAAACCCTAGTTTGCCTACATCCTGGTATCGGCCCATCAAAGACTAGGCTGGTCTGGTCCTAATACAAGTATTGATACCAGGGTTGATACGAGGGGCACTTTCCAATACCAGATAACATGAGATAGGGTTACGTGGGTCGGTAAAACAAGAACAGGTGTTTCATGTGGTGGGTTGACATGATCGGGGTGACACTAGGTAGGATTACATAATCCAGGGTGACACGAGATTGGGTTACATGGTTTGGAATGACACTAGGTGGGGTTACATGCTCAGGGGTGACACAAGATGGGGTTACATGGGGCGGGTTGACACCAGATGGATGGGGAAAGAATTGGAGTTGTGCTGCGATGGGACTCGATCGGACAAGATCGGGTGGGGAGGATTTGATCAGGCCTTGCCGGCAACTATTCAGGAGGTGGAAAATCGGCCTGGCGCGCTTGCATCAAGTTCTTACTGTATTCCTATCGTCAGACAGAAGTGGGTAAGAAAAGGAAAAGGAGAAAGGTAAAGCAACTCAAGCCAACTCAATCAGGGTTACTATTCTACCAAAGGACCAAAACCTGAGGAGGAGTGCATTAACAAGCTGCTCATAACATTGGATTGGATGAGGCCGAATCCGTTGGCTAAGACGCAACCATGTTGTAAGTCATTTGTAGTGGAACCCACCTTCCCACCTTTGCTTGTCGGGTGGGTCCGTGCATTCCGGGAGGTAGCCGGATTGTAGTCAAGGGAGGGATCACAATGTGTTTAAGATTGACGGAGCGCTTGGCCTTTGACTGTTGCAGAGGGAAGCTGAAATTTGCACACAACCACCTTCTTCCACAATGCTATGGCAATGGTGGAAAGAGTCCGCACTTTGCTGGGTGGACATGGCCTCCTTCATGAACTAGGTTATCACTACGTGGAAAGGGATTACCGCATATAATGGGGAGCCTTTGCGTCAAGCCGCGAGAAAGTGAGGGCGACCCAATATATCCTCTAAGTAATCGCTTGACATGTGACCATTTCCTCACTTCACTGTAGAGAGCTCCCATAGGCCCCACCTCCCAAAGGGGGCAGTAGCCGCAGTGCGAAGTGGCTTCGGCCGAAGTATTCTCTCTCTCTAGAGAGCTCCTGGATGAAGTGAAGGCTCTCTGATGTACAGCCGGCCTCTTGGATGAAATGAGCTCCTAGATGACGCGCAATGATTACAAGGAGACAATTGATTACTGCGTCATACTGGTGCGATCCTGGCCGTTGAAAAATATAAGATCTGTTCAATCATACATTAAGGAAAGGAACACTAGTGTTGGGTATTTCCTTAATTTGCTGGCAAAGCTACCCCCTCTGGGTTGTACTATGGGCTTGGAAGGTTCTATACTTTTGGAACCACAGGATCCATGCAGGGCTGGACACTAAGTACATGGGGGCACGATACACCCTTAGTAGCCTTAGGAACTTGTGGAGGGCACGCCATTGAGAAAGTGGGCATGTAAGGAACCAACAGAGGTGAAGTGGGCCATCTCTGCAGTGAGCAGTACCTGGGTCCAAAGGGCTCTTAACACCGCCATCTTTAGTGGGTCCACAAGTTATTGCAACACCGCTAGTACCCAAAGAGAACCCTAATCCCAACAACATGCCTGCTCCCACGTCGCACTCTTGCTTCTTTTATAAAGTTGGTATATGTATGTATATTTTATAGTCTACATTTATTGCATGATTTGCTGGTTTGTGGTGTTTGTTTATCTTATAATGCAGATGGGGAAGAGGCTCTTATTTACGCTAGCTCCAGTTGGCGTCATATGTGTGTGTGTGTGTGTATAATGTGGTTAGAAACCCAGATGCACAATTGTCGATCATCAGTCGACCTGATAAGAACATCCTTTCATGTATCGGACCTATCGAAAATGGCTGGGTACTTTTATCACTTCAATGTATGGGGTGACCGGCCCCCCTCCAAGCCCTCCATGTACCAGACTTATTGTAAATGGCTGGGTACTCTTACCACTTCAATGTTTCGGCCGGTCACCCCCTCCAAGTCAGTGCTTTTGTAGCTCCGCAGGGTAACATGGAAAGGAGCTGGGGGATGGGTCCTGCAAATTGCGTTGAGTTCGGACCTGCATGTGCCCAATAAAGGCCCACCATGACCAGGCAATTTGATATGTAGAGATGTTAACAGTTACTGGGGATCTCTTGTTCCACATCAATCACACTACAGTCCAAATATCACCTGCTTGCGATCTCCACATTATTGTGGAAATGCTTAAGGAGGCCCCCTTATTTTCTCCAAGTGCTCCCCACGAACTCCTAAATTTGCGGCCCTAGCTCCCCCCGCCCCACATGGAATGAGGCTCTTAACCAGGTTTGGTGGGCCATCTCCAAAGCTACGACCTAGTCTCATGGATGAGGCTGTATCTGGCAGTGAATATTCATCCACAGAAATGAACCTTACCAAAATAAAGTAAAGTATGACGCCTCCGGAAGGGAGCGTAACTTATGGTGTCACTTCACCACAAAGACTACTTCCTTCCAGCTGAAAGGTGGACACCTTCATGACACACCAGACCGTGGTTTGAACCCACAACCACATCCTCATGACACACCAGACCGTGGTTTGAACCCACAACCACATCTTCATGACACACCAGACCGTGGTTTGAACCCACAACCACATCCAACGTGGTATGTGCCCATTACCAATGGGCTACATGCTGGTTGTCAACCTTACCAACATTTTAGCTACCTACCACATCTATCTACTCACAAGATTGTGCAAGAATTGACTTTCAGAATTGGTAGGTTATACTAAAAATGCAGGGCAGTTTTTCCAACTCCACACAAATATGACTGAAAGAATGTAGTTTGACAAAGGTCATTTCCCAGATTTTTATCTTTCATGAAGCAATGACCTCCACATTCACAAACCATGGAGGGAGATCATATGTCCTCTCCAAATTTGGGGACATACACATACACTTTTTTTTTCTTTCTTTTCAGAGAAAGGGGCGGAGCCCTTTAATCGAAGTAGAGGACGAAGAAAAAATAACCTGGTTTGGGGCCATGAGACAGTACAGCAGATCACACACTTTAAGGTACAATGAAATTGGAGGCCAGTGGTAATGGGCACAGTTGTGTCCACCTTCCTGCTGGAAGACAACAGCCCACCAGGTCAAGAGACACCATAGTTTAGGCTCCCTTGGGGAGGCGTCAAATATTATTGTTATTCCGTGGATGAAAACGGCTGCGACCGATTGTTGAGAACAGCCAAAGGTTGAAAATCTTGAAAAATAAAATGGGAGCTTTCAAACCGGCGTCTAGCAGGGCCCCCACTTACCGGAGGTTCCCCATACAAATCACCGAACACTGGAATAGATGGCTGAAAACATGGGATTGGACGAGGGCGAATCCGGGGCGTGAGACGCAACCATGTTAAGTTATTTGCAGTGGAGCCCAGTTTCGCTTTGTCGGATCCGTGGGGACGTGTGTACCGGCAGGTAAGTAGACTGATTGTATGGCAATGCAGGATCAGAGTGCGTTCAAGATTGGAGGGGCCAACGTGCGCTTGGCTTTGAAAGTGAGGCTGCGGAGAAGACCCATTTTGGAGGGAAGCTGAAGTCTGCCTCACGTCAAGTTCAAACAATCACCATCTTCAGGGGGCTGCGGGAGTGGAGCTGGAGCAGGCAGCTGTAGCGATGGGGGGAAGATTCCGCACTCTGCTCTTGGTGGACATGGCTGCTTTCATGGAGCATGCTGATGAAGCCCTGCTTCCTGCCGTCTACGATGCGGTCTGTACTGTGTGCACCCATCCCCACACTGGAAATCATATACTTAACAGAAGATTTTCTGTAATTGGGAAAATGGGTCATGCTTTGGGAAGGCTGCAGTGTGAGATCCGGCTCAGTGTGTTCGCTGCAATTGAGCGGCTCTCAGAGGTCTCTTGGGTCTGCGACGTCATAATTAAGTGTTAGGTGACAAACGGTTCATTTCTATGGGAGGTGAGCACTCCTGGATGAACTTGAATTCAACTGATTGCCTTTGGATTCTGCTTTATACTTTTAAGATCTCGAGCTGTAACGGAACCGTGACTCCCTGCTATAAGTTCAAGGAATTGGTGGTTTGAGGTGGTAGAGGCAGAAAGACACAAGCTTTACAAGGCGTTCTTCCACCGCAAATAAGATAAAAGTAGAGGGTCGTGATGACATATCAATGAACAGCTATAATATGGAGGTGCTCGGACAATGATTGACTCCCTGGTAAACATTGTTTGGAAGAAGTCTGACGTGATTGTCTTCGACTGAAGAGGCCTTCATTGCAAATCTGCTACGAAAGAACTTGTAGCTATCTGGGAAACCCATTGTTCCGTGAATTAGGGAGATTAATCTACCGAGCACTTTTGGAGGCCCAAGCCAAAGTTCCTCAATGTCTAAGACTCCATTATCTTGGTCTCACCTATCCTATAATTCTTCATATATGGCGAGTAATCGAGAATAGTAATCGGAGGTGCAACTTAAATATGTGGAGAAGTCTGTGACGTAGATCAGAGGGTAGCCGAAGGGCTGACTTGGATGTGTTTGTAAACTACCTCCTGGAAGATGTGGGAGCTGAAGGATCCGAGACAAAGGTATTCTGATACTACCACCAGGCCCCAGGCAGAGTATACAGGGGTTCGAAGTCTATAGAGTCAAGAAGTAATCTAATCGAGCCAGAAAGTTGACTGAGTTTTGAACAACAAGGTCAGGTAGACAGATAGTGCAGGGGAGATGAAGAGAACCAGATCTTCACATCCTACCACCACGAGTCGAATTTAACCAGGATTGCTGTTGGGAGCAGATGCATAGTCTCAGAGCCACACAGCTGATCATCAGTGGCCTTAGCGTTACTAGGGAAGCTTCCCCAGAACGGCTAGTGTGGGCATGAGACAGGAATTCTGACTTCTCCCCTTGGTTTCAAGAGACATGAGTTTAAAGGTGAAGTGGGTACGGTGAGTTGGCTTGAATGGATAAGACAAGGCACCCAAGGATTGTTTTCTGTGTCTCCTGTAAGCAAGACCAACCCTGTCTAGCTAAGCCTGGTCTAAGAGAGGACATGCAAAATTTTCCAAAACCGTGGGTATAAATGTGTGCAAACTCCACTAGGGACTCGCTGAGGTGTAGTATCCGAAAGGTTATGCCCCTCACGCCCAGCAATCAAGGGGAATCCTGGTCAATCTTCACTTCTATTTCCGCAGAGACCCACAATTAGGACACTCTTTTCCATCTTTCTCAGTGCTTGTGATGTCTGGAACTCTGAAATGGTCAGGTGGGAAAGGCATTTGGAGTGACACCGTCGGCACTTGGGATGCTCACATTCATACGGGCTCTGGTGCAATCGTTGGCATCACCTCTGGCAGCCTATTTGGCCCTTACCTACAACCGTATTACTATAATTGCTGTTGGCGCTCTCGGTTGGGGAATTGCCACTGCTGCTGTTGGGGCCTGTACTACCTATTGGCAGGTACTCATCAATCTCTCTAAAAAAGAAAACTTGCTTCTTCAGGTGAGCTTGTTTAGGAGGTACTTTTAGATGTGTGTATGTTTCATTTCTGCTCTCAGTTATTAGCAGTAGAGCTTGCAGCAAGAGTGCTCTGTGTGAAACTGTATCACATCTGTGATATTAGCGTTGACACCAACGTGTCCTAACAATATTATTGAGTGTTCAGTTGGATATCTGAGGAATTATTCTTTTTCTCTCTTGGATGGAGACAGGCAGCGATAGCTAAAGGATTCAATGGTATTGGGTTAGCCATTGTGCTGCCTACTTTACAATCCTTAGTCGCAGACTTTCACAAAGATGGTAGTCGTGGTGTGGCGTTTGGATGGTATTATGGTGCAAGCCGATTTGGAACTGTGATAGGTGGCATGTTTGCTACCCTGATGGCGGGACGGATGATCGGGATTCTCGCTGGATGGCGCTTTGCTTTCGTTTTTGTGGCCTTCTTGAGTTTGCTCTTGGCAGCTGCTGTCTACATGTTTGCTCAGGATGTGCAGCCAGAATCAGATTTCTGCTTGACCAGGTAGCTCACATATCTACATTGACATGTACATTTACCTTTGAAATATGGCAATTCCAATTCTGACTTGGATTGCAGAGCCAAAATTGATTTCTAATATGATGTCAGTGCCAGGCCTGAAATCAGCACTCTACCAGCATGCAAGTGTATTGCTGCTTCCCAAGGTTGGTATCCTATGCAATATGATACAGGGCCAACAAATCAACTCCACCCAGGCATATGACCATCTGTTGCTGCACCACCCGGACCACCTCACATCCAGGAGTGTGTTTCACCGCTTGGGCTATTTACCAGATCTCTCTCTCAATTGTTTTCTTGCTGTTCTACTGTGTGCCATGTTCAAATACTTCTTTTTCTGTCTTTAACTCTCTCTCTCCTCCCCCTTATAAAGCACCAGTTCATTTCATTTCTCTCCTCCCCCTTACCTGTTCTTTTGTTGAACAGAATTATTTTCCTTCTCCTTCTTTTGGCAATCTATCATATTGCAGATTGCATTATGACTCTTACTGAACTTTGAAGCAGATGGGAATCATGAAGAATTGTGTGTAGCTAGATGGCAATTTTGGTTGACTGAAGTCCTTTCTAAGGTGTATTTCACCATTACATCGTTGGTGCAGCGAGCAGCCCCTACTCAAAAAAGACAGCAAGTCAGCACCTCCACCTTTACCTAAGGGCAGACAACTTAAGGAGCTGTGGAAGGGCATCCACAAAGTATTGAAGGTCAGTTCTTCATTTTTATGCTGCACACTAAGTAATTCCACCTATGGATGGAAGCAGATACATAAATTGATGACAACAGCATGGTGCTAATGTCAGAGAAAAATTTCTCTTTCTCTCTCTCTCCTCTGTTCCGCCCAAACTGGGCTTGGGTCTATGGCCGCAAGGCTAAGGCAAACATCGTCTTATGAGTACATTCTCTCTCTCTCTCTCTCTTTGGCCAATAAAGTTCTTTTAATGCATGCCAACAGAAATGCAACAGAAGACCAGTGGGCTGCAGCAATTTCCTCCCCATGTTTTATTCGTGTTGAATGTAATTCCAAGTTTGATCACCAACAAGGAAATCCTGCTGCAGGTGCCAACAGTTCAAGTCATAGTACTCCAAGGCGTTGCAGGCTCACTCCCTTGGAGTGCAATGTCCTTCTTCACTCTCTGGCTTGAGTTACTTGGGTTTGACCATGAACAGGCGGCACTGTTGGTTGGCCTCCTCTCTGTAGGACAAATGATGGGGGCGGTTTTGGGGGGTTGGATGGGGGATATGGCTGCAAGGGTCTCACCCAATGCAGGGCGCATTTTGTGCGGCCAGTTTTCACCCCTCATAGCTATTCCTATCTCAGGCATACTCTTGTTGGGTTTACCTCAAGATACATCGTATGCCTGGGCATACGGGGTGTTTTTCTTTCTAATAGGGCTGCTTGGGACCTGGAACGCGCCATCAACGAATATGCCGATCTTTGCTGAAATCATCCCGCCTCATTTGCATACCACGGTGTATGCGATTGACCTTGCTGTTGAAAAATCCTTGTCAGCAGCTGGTGCACCACTCGTTGGAATTCTGGCTGAGCATATCTTTGGGTATAACACAGCCTCAGGAACCTCTGGAAAGGATCTGGATAACGCAAGAGCAATCGCAATGGGCCTCTTATTGCTGATTGCAATCCCATTCTTGGTTTGCTTTTCATTGCACAATCTGTTGTACTTCACGTATCCTGGAGACAGAGATCGAGCAAAAAGGGTAATTCATTGAACATTGCAGCCGGTGCTTCCCCTGGAGTCTCAAGTAATGCCCATTAGGAAACACCTATTGTGATAAGCATCCCTGGCCATATGACAAGGTGTACAACAGTAGGAAATCTATGCAGTGTGAATTCTACCACAGCCATGGGTTTTGACTGCCGGTACTAGCTTTGGGAGGTTCAATCTGCATCCAGGCAAGCCAGGCTCGCCACTTATCTCGGCAGGCAGATTCATTGTAGCCGGGGTCGCCACTTTCCTATGGTTACCAGAACCATGGCATATTGAGGCAGTCTTCTGGCCCCTATCAAACTAGGCATCTCCTCTCTAAGTGGGCTTCGATAAAATGCTAGCACTGATGAAGACAACAGACGCAGCCAGCTGGCCCTTAGGGTCAAGCAACTTGGGATGCTATTAGGGAATTACAATTTGGGACAGGGTGACGGGAATCTCGCAGCAATCCTGTCTTTTATATGTTTCTCCTTCATGTAATAGTCCTGGATACAGCCAGTGATAAGGAGACGTATTAAGAGGACCAAGAGCGTGGTCCTGGCAATGACGAAGGCAAAAATGGGATGATCAGTGTGGACCCAGTCCTTCAACAGCAAGAAGATTGGGACTGGTGGAGTTCCAATCAACACATGAAATGGGAAGGCAATGGTCTGGCACTTGATTCCTGGTGGGATTGCGGGCATTAAGGTGTACAAGAGTACTGATGGTTGAAACACTAGATCGAACCTTTTTCGATGGATCATCTTTACTGGTTATCCACATAATCTGAATTGAAAATGTCAAATTTCCCTGTAAAAAAACTAGAGAGCAGATTCATTGGTGTGTTCGTTACTTCAACACCTGCATGAATCAGTTTGAGGTTCAAATGTGGGACATCAATTGATCTGTCAGTTCAGCTTAATGGAAGGCAATGTTTGAAAGATTTTTGAAAAATAAAACTCCCACTTGGATTGAGACTATGCAGGAACCTGTGACTGGACTTGGGTCTAAATTCTGTGTCAATACTAACCCCGACCCTGTGGTAGAGAGACCCTTGAGAACATGTACAGCATCTATGTTGGTTAGGACGATCAAGTTATAATCAACCAGAACAAGGCATCCAGGAACCCCTATATATTGCTACAGAGAAAGCCAAAAGGATATACAAGCTGTCAGTAGGAAATGAAAAGAAAGTGAGAAAATATTTTCAGAAAAAATATTGTCTCACTTCTTTTTCTCACTATCAACCAAATCTTTACAATGCTGTCCAGATTTCCATGCATTCTGTCAGAATAAGGTACATTACGGTTGAGGAAAACCTGATTGAAGTTAGCTTAGGCCATTCCCCATACCCCATTCCTCAGCAATGAGGGTAATAAGCCATCCACAGCTGGGTTCTGGCATGCAGTCCGAAGTTAGTAAGACCAAGCAAAATCTTGTAGCAATAACACCTCTTAACTGTATACCACGCAGAAAAAACTACGGCAGGTTTCATGGTATGGTACACTATTTCCTGACTCCTGATAGTCCTCCAAACCACATGCAATTGAGAAAGCTTTGATTCTGCTCTACCTCCCACCCTGATTCCTGGTGTCAGAGGTAAGAAAATTTCACTTCTTTGTGAGTAGATGTTTTGAAGATGGTATTTTTAACATGTGGATGCCACGAACCAAAGATATGAAAGGAAATAGCATAGACAGAACATCCTTTCAGCTCTTAACGACACCCTGCTGATGATGCAACACTCAGTAAAATGACATGTAGATGAATGCCTCAAAGGAAATAAATACCGTGTTTGAATAGATTGGTGGTGGGAGTATTCTTCAGCCATTTAGAATCTAGGATTGGCATCTCTGAAACCTGTAGATTGCTTGGTCGAAGTGTGGGCCTCCAAATCATCACATCAAACATATATGCTCTTACCATAGCCTGAGATAATATACTGTCGAGCATTTCGGTTATTAAAACACCCCAGGCCGACCTCCAACTTTGCTCAGATCTCTATCCCTTTGAGTTGGTTGCACTTTTTCCTGGCATCCTGTCGGCTGCAATGTCAAGCAATCCACAAATAGACCCCCTTTCCAGTAAGAGCAGTCTGTCTCCTTAATCCAGAATTTCAGCTCCAAGTGCTTCACCGTCCATCTGCTCCCATGGACGATAAAATCCCCAACCTCGAATTCAAACCATTCCTCAAATTCGTTACATGGAACTTCTGACAAATTCAGATTCTTCTCCAGCACTTGGCCATCGTCTGTTGACATGAAGAACGTTAATGGGCACTTCCAACACAGGAAATAAAAGCGCCCCCCTTGGGGATTTGCAACGCGAAGACGCCAAACTGCCGAGTAAGACCCTGCTGGTAAGGAACAGCTCCATTTTCCTCTGATTTCTAGCCAGCAAACTGCTAGCAGATGTGCAACCTGGTTAATCAGTAAGGAATTGCCTCAGGAGGAGTGAAGATATTTAGGATACTTGAAGTAAATTGGCTGCTGTCTCTATGAGCTACTAGTCGAGTGTGCCACAATCATCATGCAACACCTTTCTTCTTTCTTTCTTTCTGCCTGCCTTATGCAAGCACAAATGATGCGGTACAATTGTAAACAGGCATGACTTCGGAATCAGATGGTATTACAAGTTTTAGGTTGTGAATCTTGCAAATGGTGTCGTTTTTAAATGCTGATTAGGTTGGTCCTGGGTTCCACTATCACCGAGGCTGCCCCTCCCAAAATCAAAGAGAAAGAAAGGTTCATGACAACAGTCACATTCCCCCCTCAGCCGCCTTTGGTCTGTCTTCAAAGGACAGGGCTAGGAAAAATAGACCGTAAAATGGTCAAGAGAACTGAGAGAGGACAAACGAGGGAAAACCGCTCTAAGACTTTCTACCTAGACCCGGTCATCATCAAAAGCAAAGAGAGAGCAGAGTCAGACCTGACCGAAGCAAGAGCTTCTGAGTTGTTCAAACTGCCAAATCCGGGTATCCTGTCCCCAGACGACGTCCGTGGCAGCCACAGAGAGGATCCTGCACACATCTCGTGAGCGTCGCAACAATACATACTTTTCTAGACCGCCTCTCAAGAACACTCCCTCTGCCATCAATATCACAATTTCTCTTTTGGTCTTACCCTTTGATGTGTTTCGACATATGCTTTTGTAATCAAAGGGAAGGAATTTCTGCCAAGCTGAATTGCATTGAACAGCTGTTTTGAAGGCCGAGCACACGCAAGCAAGTCGGCAAGCGTCCCGGGGCGTTGTGTAGGGACGATGGACGCTATGCAATCCAGTGGAAGCTCTGCAAAATTCATGTTCGTAGAATCCTTGATCCAATTCGGATAAAGAGGGGACGATAAGTCCGGGATACTCCTTCCTAACCCCCCCCCCCACCCCCTGCGTGATTATGGAGCGTTTGGACTGGAAATTGAAGCTATGCACGGATTACACCCAACCAGAACATCCACACAGGAATTCGATATCACAACCAAGGCCAGACAGTTTCAGCCAAAGAACCAAGTGAGGAATTGGCATAAAGACTACAATCTGATCTCAAGAATCTCACAAGATACACACAAGAAAGTAAAACCAATTTCCATACGCAACTCATCTAAAAGAAAACTGCCATTGACTAGACGTCCAACGTTCACTTCTCACTGCTTGTTCCCAAACTACCTGCATAACCGGAATCGATAGAAGAAATGGTGAGGAATCTCTCGGGCCAATTCCATGAATCCATTCTAGTCCTCAAATAAATGAGAATGAGGTGGCAGAAAGCACAAATCCATGCAGTTCCTGCCACAGATCGGCCCCCGCGTGGCCTCCCAGCTATCCTCTTCCCCCCGCCCCTTTCTCGCTCTCCCCTCCGGGATGAGTATGGCGTCATGCCTGCCACGTCACATATGTACATGCATGATGCATGTACAATATATATACTTCGAATTTCGTACAACCAACTCGTAACGGTCATCCATTAAAGGGAGAAGACTAAGCTTACCCGAATGCAGCCTTGCCAGTACGGACGCCGGGGATGGCCGTACCGGCGGGGCGCCCTGTCAAATCCCCAACCCCTCCCTCCTCCCCTCTCACCTGGAAGCATGTATTCTAGGGTAAAGCATTAAAAAATCTGGGTCTTGGCGAGGAGTGGATGGTAGTGGAGTGGCTAGGCGATGTGGAGTATAGCGGTGAGTATGGAATGCCGCGAGGCCCATATTCTCTAGCAACCCATGACCATTGGAAATATGCCCATGACCACTGGAAAGATCCAGTTGCCACTGGTTACCTGTGGGAGGACCGCTGCGGTCTTGCGTGACCGTACTTTATACCAAGTATTTATATGAATACCGAGTAAATTTATATGGAAATTCCATGCGTTCCAAATTTTTCTATAGAATGACCGGTTCATCGCGCGAGCAGGGTTCGCTCGAGGGAGGGGAAAACAAGGTGTTTTTGGGGTTCTTCCCAAGGTAGCCGTTTTATTGTTGTGCATTTTGGTTTTACGATTCAGGAGGAGGTTTTTGCTGTATGGATTGAGAGAGAAAAAGAGCGTGGGTCGTTGAGGTTGTGTGGTGGATTCTGTGAGACAGGAGACAACGTTGGTGTTGGAGGACACTCGTCAAAGAGCGAATTTTAGTTGTTGTGGGTGGATGGGATAGGGTATGGAAGAGATGCGAACTTTGTCCGCTTGAAGGCAGCGCGACGAGGCATATCATTTGTGCGATCAGGCGGTGCACGAGGTGGAATCCATTTTGTGGCAGAAGGAGGAGATTGCCGATGTCGAACACTTGAAAGGAGCCTCTTGCAGAACGGCCGGCCACACACAACTGCCCTTACTTCTTCTGACATCGGACTTGGGAGGCGCCGCACGCATATCCAGGTGTGAATTTTATGTAATTCACACCCAAAATATCTACCTCTTTTACATTTTTCTGAGCTTTTCAAGCTGCTCTCTTTAGTTTTTCATCAAAGACTAGCAGTGATTTGGCAAGCTTTCTCTGGTGACGCTATACATCATAATAATATCGTGTTTTTAAACTTTTCTCAAACGAATTGTTCCATCTTACACATTACACATTACATTTGGTCGATGAAGGTAACTTGTAGAGCAAGGTTCAGGCATACATGATTGACTTCCAAACTGGCTTGGAGATACCTTAACCCAGTATCATAAATTTCTGACCTCTATGACTTGCAATACCTTATGCAATGATGGACGTTATGAATAGAATCTCTTTGAAGACGTACTAGGTCTCTTCTTCGTAATTTGGTCAGAACGGTTGAGTGCAGCTACGGCGTGAGCCTAGCTGCGTGAGCCTAGGAGCTCGGCTCACGCTTTGCCCTCTAAGCGTGAGCCCAGGGGTTTAATGGAGGAAGAAGCAGGCCCCATACCCGAGTCCTCTATTTAGAGAGGGTCCTATTGTCGTGGAAGCAGTTATAGTGCTTAAAAAAAGAGGTATAGAAAGAATGGAATGGTCATTGTGAAACTTACTGAGGTTTTCTTATTGAAGAAGAGGTGAAAAAAAAGCTGGGTGAGTCATCATGAATCTTACTTAGGGATTCTTGCATGAACAAGAGGCAAGAAAAGTTTGGATGCTCATTGTCAAGTTATCTGATGTTTCCAGTATTTCAGCCATGGTGGATGGATGATGGATGGATGAAATATTGAATGAGAGGTTTAAAATAATGAGGATGGGCAAGAACAGGCCCCAAAATATGACCCACTCATTGTGAAACAAGCAATGGTTTTTATTAATGTAGATGAGGTGAAAATTTAACAGATGGCCATCTTCAAGCTTATTTAGGCTTTGTTTGTGAAGAAGATGTGTAACAAAATGAGCGGTTTATTGTGGAACTTGTTCAAGTTTGTGTTTATTGAAGATGAGGTGAAAAAAAAACACATGGTCATTGTGATTGCTTATTTAGGGTGTCTTTGTGAAGAAGAGGTAAAAAAAAACATTGAGCTATCCTTGTGAAACTTGTTTAGGATTCGGTTATTGAAGAAGAGGTGAAAAAAAAATGAGATAGTCATCATGAATGCTTATATAGGGTTTGTTTGTGAAGAAGAGGAGAAAAAAAAAGTTAAGCTCTATCATTGTCAAACTTGTTCAGGTTTCTGTTATTGAAGAAGAGGTGAAAAAAGAAATCAGATGGTCATTATGATGTTTATTTAGGGTTTGTTTGTGAAGAAGAGGTGAAAAAATTGAGCTCTCATTCTCAAACTTGTTAAGGTTTCTGTTATTGAAGAAGAGTTGAAAAAAATATTAGATGGTCATCATGAATGCTTATTTAGGGTTTGTTTGTGAAGAAGAGGTGAAAAAAAAGTTGAGCTTTATCATTGTCAAACTTCTTCAGGTTTCTGTTATTGAAGAAGAGGTGAAAAAAAAACCAGATGGTCATCATGAATGCTTATTTAGGGAATAAATTAGGGGTTGTTTGTGAAGAAGAGGTGAAAAAAAAACTTTAGCTCTACCATTGTCAAACTTCTTCAGGTTTCTGTTATTGAAGAAGAGGTGAAAAAAAAACCAGATGGTCATCATGAATGCTTATTTAGGGTTTGTTTGTGAAGAAGAGGTGAAAAAAATAGAGCTCTATCATTGTCAATCTTGTTCAGGTTTCTGTTGATGAAAAAGAGGTGAAAAAAAAATCAGATGGTCATCACGAATAAATTAGGGATTGTTTGTGAAGAAGAGGTGAAAAAAAAACTTGAGCTCTATCATTGTCAAACTTCTTCAGGTTTCTGTTATTGAAGAAGAGGTGAAAAAAAAATCATATGGTCATCATGAATGCTTATTTAGGGTTTGTTTGTATAGAGGACGTGGAAAACAAATGAACCGTAATTGTGAAACTTGTTCAGGTGCCTGTTATTCAAGAAGAAGTGGAAAAAAAAACAGATGGTCATCATGAAGCTCATTTACGCAATGTTTCTGTAGAGGCCGTGAAAAAATAAAATGAGCTTTCATACTGACACTTGTATGGGTCTTGACATGAACTAACTTTGTATGGGTCTTGACACAAGGTCGAGGACAATGTGGTGAGGGCACCTTCTTCTTCGACCTATTCAGCCTGTTTTGCGTTCTCATCAGACTCAGCCCTCAATTTGCAGCACGGAGCAAAGCTGGCATGAGTTTTTTAAAGATCCTTCACGATGGTGGGACAACCACAATCGCAAGGTGTGGCTTTTCTTAATGTACGATGTGAAGAAGTTCGTCCATCCTGCACATGTGGGCTTTTGGCTACTGTTAGGACCATGATTTGGTATTCTTTGTGATGTTTACAAGGTTCTTGTGAGAGTCAGCTTGGTCTTAGAGGCCGTGTTTCAATCTCTGCCCGCTAAGCTGCACAGTGGTCGTTCTCACAGACCAATCCGACATTACTGGCTCTAGACACAAGTAGCACACACAAGAGGTACTCTCAGTCAAATCCTCCATGGGTCATGACACAAGGTTGAGGACAATGTGAGGGCACCTTCTTCTTCGACCTATTTCAGCCTGTTTTCCCTCTTATCAGAATCGGCCCTGAGTGCATGTTGAATTTGGAAAGTTAGCTCGTTGGGTGGTGATGAGAGCACCTTCTTCTTTGACCTATTTCAGCTTGTTTTGCCCTCTCATCAGACTCGGCCCTAAATTTTCATGTTGATATCTGAAAGTTAGCTCGTTGGGTGGTGGTGAGGGCATCTTCTTCTTCGACCTATTTGAGCCTGTTTTGCCCTCTCATCAGACTCGGTTGAATTATTCTGAAAGTTAGTTCGTTGGATAGTGGTGAGAGCCGCGCCTTCTTCTTCGACCTATTTCAACCTGTTTTGCCCTCTCATCAGACTCGGCCCTGAATGCATGTTGAATTCTGAAAGTTAGCTCGTTGGGTGGAGGTGAGGGCGCCTTCTTCTTCGACCTATTTCAGCCTGTTTTTCCCTCTCATCAGACTCGGCCTTGAATGCATGTTGAATTTTGAAAGTTAGCTCGTTGGGTGGTGGTGAGGGCACCTTCTTCTTCGACCTATTTCAGCCTGTTTTTCCCTCTCGTCAGACTCGGCCCTGATTGCATGTTGAATTCTGAAAGTTAGCTCGTTGGGTGGTGGTGAGGGCACCTTCTTCTTCGACCTATTTCAGCCTGTTTTTCGGGTGGTGATGGCACATTCTTCTTCGACCTACTTCAGTCTGTTTTTCCTTCTCATCAGACTCGGCCCTGAATGCATGTTGAATTCTGAAGTTAGTTCGTTGGGTGGTGGTGAGGGTACCTTCTTCTTCGACCCATTTCAACTTGTTTTTCCCTCCAATCAGACTCGGCCCTGAATGCAAATTGAATTCTGAAAGTCAATGATGAATGCATGATTGTACAGAGGCATGGATAGCTGAAGGAGCAGAGATAGAGTATGTGTCCAGATTCATCCAAGAGGGCCACATTTCAAGCATAAGGTTACATATTATTCCTTGTGGATCAATAGCTACAAGAAACCTGCATGGGTAGATGCTGTATCACTGACCAAAAGGCAGGAAACTAGTTCATGGCTTTTAGCATGCTTGCGGAGACGTAGTGTAGATGTAGTATGTCATCCTTTATCATGGCTGGATTTTGTTGACTCTGTTCCAACACTTATTGTCTTGGATTCTATTCTGTTTTTTGAATGGTGAATCTTCAAGAATATTTGGATTTGCAGATTCACTTGGAATGTATGGGAATTGTAGAAGAATTGTATGGGAATGTATGAATCACTTACACACCACTCTGTTAGTGGTATATGTAAGAAGAGTGGTTGTACTCCTCCAGATGTAGCCCCAATCACTTACATACCACTCTGGTAGTAATAATTCAAATACATGGTTCCTACTTGGTGGGACACACTGGATGACTCAGTAAGTGGTTTTAGTATACAACCTAACCACTACATCAATACTGGTAAAATCACTCCGTGAGTGGTTTTAGCACACAACCTAACCACTACATTGATACTGGTAGAACCACTCAGTAAGTGGTTTTAGCACACAATCAAACCACTACATCAATACTATTAGAACCACACAGTCAGTGATAATATACATTGTTTTTTTTCTCATTTCATGACTCACATAGTTGTTTGTGAAGTCATTGCATCAGCACATCCCTAAAATAGGGTACATACATTTGTAATATGGTCACGTGTCCAGTAATGGACAACATAATCGTCTAATTGGATTCGGCCACGTGTCCGTGTGAATACGGACACGTGTCCGTCGATTGCTAAGTAAGATCGACGGATTTGCTGCATCCACATCGCATACGGTGGAAGTGGTATGTTGTGAAGTGGTTGGTTTACCACCATGACACGTCAGACGTGGTTTGGCTTACCCCTGTGACACGTCATAAGTGGTTACTTTACCACTGTGACACGTAAGCGAACAGCTGGCTCGGAGGCAAGTGATCGTAACCACTGTCTTTAACCACTATGGACACGTCATGTTTTTAACCACTGTTGAGTCAAGATCCACTAGGTCTAGACCACTCTGGGGCCAGAGTGGTTGGGTGTCTTTTCCCACTCAAAATGAGTGGTTACCAGAGTGGTTATTCCGCGTTTTTCTTCTAGTGGTTGTTCATCTCATGGACAGCTCTAGTGAACCTTGCCTGATTGTGTTCTCAAACTTTATCGATTTCATGAATTGTTCTGGCTCGATGCTGCAGAATCCTGAAAATGCCATTTTCAAGCAATCTGGGGTAAGTAGCATAGCTTCACTCCTAAACCCTTCTTTCATACTGTCAGAAATGGAGATGGTGCAGAGGTGGATTTGCCTCTGCCCCTGTTAGTCTGTGCTCGTAAAATTCTTCCTCTCCCTTGGACATGTGACCTTGCAAACTGTTAAGTTCTGCTGACTATAACAGCAGGGAAGACTGCAGTTCGTAGAGGCACTAATGGTGGTGGTGCATCATCCCCATCCATTGCTGTACACTATCTAGTTACACAAATACAATTAGAGATTCATCTCTATTGTGAAAGACGGCTTTGTAGATCTAAATTGTGATTTCAAAACCCAGTTGAGACAAATTTCATTAGTGGAGCCTGCAATACATCGTCCTCGCCATGGACAATTAGGTGAAAGCCATCTGTTATTGTACCTAAGAACCGAGCCCTCTGCTGAGATGCTAAAAAAATTAAAATTTTATGAAATAACAGTTGCTGAAATAACAATTGTTCAACATGAAAATGAAACCCACAAAAAATTGATGATGGGTTGTACCTGAATTCTCCTCCCAAGTTCTCCCAAATTTGATGATGGGTTATACTGTGTTGCGCACCTCACTTCGGTAAGCTCCCCTTCAAGTCATAGTTACTTGCTTTGATGCGCGCGCCTGACTCCCAACCTGGCCGCCCGGGCCAACTTGGAGCTTCGGCTGCTCACCGGGACATAACGGTCCCCCTTTGCTTCCCACTAAACCCTCCACCTATTTGGGACTAGGAGAATTCCCTTTGGTAGATGGCAGTCCGGAACAGCTCCCCACTCTTTGGTCGCTTTCCGGCTCGCTCGCTTACTCACTAGTTTTTGGTCACCAACGGGCTTGCACCGTTCTCGGGGTCACTACTCCCCTTATATATACTTCTGTAGCTGTCCGCGGGGGTTTCACAACCAGCCATGCCATTTTATGGCGAACCACCACGAAAACCCTCGACTCCGGTGATGAGTCGCGGTGAGTCTTGGCCCACTCACCACGGCCCCTATGGACCGTGATGAGTCCCAAGACTCCCCACAACTCCCACCACGAGGTCTCCGCCCCCATGGTGAGTCCTATGCCACCCCTACTAAGTCCCGCTAAGCTACCACCACCCCTTGTGGAGCCACCCCCACCGCAACCCGGTGTGCGGGGCTCTACCTAGTGAGCGCCTCCGCTTCCCTGAGTGCCTTGGGCACTCAAGGGTGCTTCAGCCCCCCATACCCATCGCTGCCGCTGCCCCCACCACAGGGGCAGCCCCTCATGTGTCCCGACCCCCCTGCCCTCAAGGCAAAGGGCCGCGACATACTGCTACTGTAGATCAAGATTGATCTTCTACCCACATAGCAAGCTAAAATTTACCCGTCAATCAGCTTGCATTGCATGCAACAAGCTTCCTTATGGATCGAAACTAGACAAACACATAGAAAAGGAATCCCACAAGCACACGATCACTCCTCCACTAGGCTCACAAGAAAGAAAACCTCAAAAGCACACAATCATCTCTACCACCAGACTTACAGGGAAGAAAACTTCAGAAACACATGATTTAGCCATCAGAATGCAAACCTTCTTGCACAATCACCAAACAAACTTACAAAGCATAAGCTAATTCAAGATCCTGAGAGAATCACAACAACCTACAATCTGCGCGAACTTAGCCTATGCCATAGCTAGAATGCACATCGAATCCAAGGTTTTGCCGATCCTGTCCATTTTACGGGTAAGCGTAGTCCTCGCCTACATTAATGCCTTTTTTTTGTCATCTTCTCACAAAATTACAGTTCTTTATGTATTTACTTATATATATATATATATATATATGACGCCTACCGAAGGAAGCGTAAATTGTGGTGTTTTCTTGAACCCACAACCACTTCCGAGGTTGTATGTGCCCATTACCACTGAGCTACTTCTTGGTTGTCATTTTTATATGTAATATCTCATCAGACGTGCCAAACTTTGTGCTCCAACAACCAAGCCAGAGCACCATCATTGACATCTTTTTTCTAAAGAAATACCCAATAAAACTTAGAGAAAAAGAAAGAAAAAAGAAAGGGGCAGAGGACGGAGGACGGAGGTCTCTAGTCTCTACCCCTATCTGGTTTTAATTTAATTTAATTTAGATTAACCCTTAATTTCCCAAGCGACCTGAATCGGGTCACTCTGAATTTCCACTTCCACCTAATTTCAGCGGATCTCCTCTGATAAACCCACTCCTGAAGCTTTTATGACAAAGGACTTATCTCGAATATGATGCAAATTTTTTTTTGAGAAAAAACAAAAGCTACCACCTACGGATAATACCTAAGGTAATTATGTCACATTTTGGCCTTGTAAAGGGCTTGTTGACGGCTCACGTGGAGGGTAACCAGGCCCAAATTGTAAAATTAATAAATTTAGTAAAAATGAAAAAATTGTAAAAACCACTTCACGGAGTGTGAGCATTATATACACACATCCACCATTGGGTTTTAGAAATTTTGTAGCAAGAAAATACTTCATTTGGCACATTTTTCCTTGTCAATTTTTAGATTTTAACCCCTATGTAATTACATACCAAGCAACCATAGGTGAAAAAATCAGTTGGACCTGCAATTTAGAGGGGCTGTAGCCATTCCACTGTGGATTTGGAAATGGTGGGTCTTGAGGCAAGCAAATTTGGATAAAGCCAGGTGTTGATTTGGTCAAACCTATTTTTTTCCCACTTCTCTTTTGAGGCCTGAAATTTGAGGTTCGGGCCAATGTTATAATCTCACAATTCCCACGGTGGAATTGGCTCATTTTTTGATATGTTGTGCATAAATGAGCTAGGCCCACATCTAATAGGGCTGAATCTATGGATGATTTTTGGTAGGTTTCTGAGGGCAATTTACTGCCGCTGGGTACCCAAAATTTAAAAACTCCAAAAAGGGCTTGGGAAATTAAGGGTTAAGTAAAAAGTAAAAAGTAAACAAGCCCAGGTCCTTAAAAATTTAGTAGATGTTTCTGCGACATTCTCAGGGCCACGTCACCATCCAAATACCGAAATTAAAATGAACAATTCTCGGACGGACGTGAATTGGATTACACCCGATCGTTAGAACGCTTCTCTGTCTGCTTGGACCCTCGTCACAGGAATCGTCGCGAGGAGAACGAATTGTGAACGAGAAACTGTGCATGGGTAGGACTGCAGCTGAAGCCTGCTTGTGGAGAAGCTCCCGCTATGGCAGCCAAGCGAGCAGGCTTGGGAATGGAGGCAGTGGTGGGCTGCTTGGCAGCCAAGGATTGCCGAGAGTACAAGGTCAGCAACAGGCTGCAGGAAGGCAGGCGTCCTCTCTATGCCATCTGCTTCAATCTTATAGACTCCCGATTCCATTCTGTGTTTGCATCGGCTGGTGGCTATCGGGTAGCTCTCTTTCTCTCTCTCTGTCTGGCTCTCTCTTCTGTAGTGATTTATTAGAGAAATTGAATTGATGGAGTACGAAAGTCTAATAATTAGATCATGGTTTGATGGATTGTGGGGAGTTGACTAGTCTGGTGATCGTCTGAACTGACGTGCAAAGGGGGAAGTTGAAGGGTAAAATGTAAAATCCTGTATAGTGTAGGAATACCTCCGGGTGTGGTGTGGGTTAAGCTTGTTTTGCTAACAAAAAGTTGGGAAGACCTATTTGTTCAAAAGTTTGATTGGCCAAAAGCCAATGCCATTGGCTAATTTGATGCTGCATCCGACATTAATCATTATTGGACGTAATATACTTTCCCATAGTGATTGATCTGTTCTTGATTATGTCTGAGGCTGCAGGTGACTGTTTACCAGTGCATGTCGGAGGGAGGTGCGGTGGCAGTTCTGCAAGCTTATGTTGACGAAGATGTGTGGACACTTCAGCCACAACTTGGTCTTGAAATTTTTTTATGCCTAAACTAAGGATCATACAAGGTGGTAGGTACAAAAGTACTGCTGTACCCAAGAATAGGTGTCAGGTGTTGGGGGTTCAGACAGGATTCTAAATACGGTGTTAAGCATGACTACTCAACGAAAATAGATTGGCGGATCAAACCCATAGTGTTTTTTTTAAGCGTGTCAAGTTCCTTCTTTGAGAAGGCATTCCAGCTATTGAAAGATAAATTTCAAAGAAAGGTTTTCCCACATGATTATTGAGAGGATGGGCCGACTTAGAAAGGGTTGATCGGGCTGGAGGATGACAAATTTTATGGTGTTTCAGTAGGGGGCAAAGTAATCAATCTAGACCAAGGTTTTTAAAGATGATTGCTTCACGATCGGAACTCTGCTATTTTATTCTGAATCCTGAATTCTTGAGTTAAAATTGTGATTGTGGTCTAGTATTCTCCCAATATTCCTGAACAGTGCATTCAAGAACTTTTGTAGTCGCATTATTGATCTGGATTTATTGTGAGTGGGGCTCAGAAGTGTCTGCTGAAGTCTTTTGGTAATTCCATTCAGATTTGAAAGAAAATGCTGAAAAAGGTCACATATTGTTCTCAAGCCGATTAGACTGCTGGAGAGCCTCAAAAGCAAGACATGCAGAGGAGAGGAGGGGTATTTTGTGGCTGATGAAATGCTTGTGAGTATGTTAAGTATAAGGTTCCACAGCCATGGTGTGCAGAAAGAGGAGGAGTTCTTCACTGTTAGCTGGGCAGTTGGTGACAAGGGCGCACCATTACTGGCAGTTAGTGGGAGAAATGGTGTGATACGTATTATTGATTGCGGTGCAGACAAGCTCCTTAAGGTCAGATCTGTTGCTCAGAGAGAGAATGTCTCGAGAGAGAGATTAATTGGCCTTTCGTGTGGCTGCAATCTTGCTTGATGCTGCCTACATTATTTCAATGGTGACATGTCGATTTTCAGTGCTCTATGAGCCACATTGCTTGCATGCACCCATTGACAATCCAGGTGCTCTGATGGATATCTTGCTCACAGCCAATATCCTGGGTATCAACCAAGGAAGACATAAAGCTGAGGTTTTTCCCCTCCTCTGTGCATGGTTTCAAAAGTTTGCGGTGTGTGGGCCAGAGCTTTGTTGGGCATGGAGATTCTGTGAATGAACTACGCACGCAGGCGTTGAACCCCTGCCTCGTTGCGTCTGCAAGCAAGGTACAGCATCTTCACTTGGTAGGGTTTGACAGAAGGGCAGGTGGATTTGTTGGGAGAAAGTACATGGAGTGTTCATTTTGTGAAGTAGCAGCATGCCTGACACCTATTGGGTCCTTCTTTTGTTCATGCCTGACACATATTGGGTCCTTTTGTCCCTCTGAAACCAATTTTTAGACCAATATTTTGAATATATTAGCTGCCATTCTAGGTCAGAATGTCTGATAGCATCATTCGCAACAGAGTTGGATCATATAGAACAAGTGTGTACCACTTAAAAATGTAGAGAGCATTGTTGGAAGTAGCTAACATATCTTTCTTGCATGGCTCAGGATGAATCGGTAAGACTCTGGAATGTAAATAGAGGTGTGTGCATCCTCATCTTTGCTGGAGCTGGTGGCCACCGGAATGAAGTCCTCAGTGTGGTCAGTTTCTCTTATGAAACTTTTAGCTGACTACACTGCAACTCAATCTGCCCATTGTTAGGCCTGGATGAAAGCCTCTTAATGGAGGTATTTGCATTCCTGGATCCAGCTGTGTAGCCTCTGTTTATTTGGCATGGGACTTGGCAGGACTTCCATCCCTCAGACATCCTTCAGATCTGCAGCTGCGGGATGGACAACACTATCAAGATCTGGTCACTAAAAGGTATTTTGTGTGTATGTGTGTGTGAGAGAGTTTATGGGACAAAAATGCCTGACAGACAAAAATGTGCCGATGGCACTGAGCTTACCACAGTTTTGCTATGAGGCCTCATTCTGAGTTGGTTGGTGCAGAGAAAAGATGTTTGCCGTAGCCTTGTGGCTTTGGATGGTGCAGAGAGACAAGAAGAAAGAGAAAATGCACTGCATGCTATAGCCATGTGTCCATAGTCTCTGCCCCTGCTTTGAATGGGAGAAGGCATGTTGGAGTAGAGTAGAAAGGGCGCAATCTCGTTTCGAAGGGCTCAATCAAGTAGTGGAACTCCCCTTTTCAATAATGCTGATTCGGGCCTTTAAGATTGCCCATACAAGCTCAGACCTGAGGAGGGCCTCACTCACATGGAAGACTTTGCCAAAAGTGTCTGTTTGCTGAAAAATCTATTTGTGAGTGTGGAATTCGGTGTTGAAAGCTGTGCAGATTTTTGGAGCTACATAGAAATGTCATTCACGTGGGCAGACTTACCCTCCAAGTTTCCCACAAAATATGTCCAGTTTCCGGTAAAAACATTTGGATTATATTCTGAGGCCTTGGACTCTAGTGTGTATGCCCCAGCTATCTGTATGGAGAGAGGCACAGAAAATGCACTCAGATGGTCCTTGCACAAGTTCTTTTGCCGCTGACTTTGGGGTGCTTAACCTCCTCCAATAGGATGAAAGTGTCTCTTGCACATTGCCACCAGCATCTAAAGTAGATATTTTATTCAGTTGGTCTCAAATATGAGAGAATGTACTCATAAGATGTTGTTTGCCGTAGCCTTGTGGCCATAGATACCACGCCCAGTTTGGGCAGAACAAACAAACAAGAGAGAGAGAGAGAAATGAAATGAGATGAGAGAGAGATTGTACTCATAAGACGTTGTTTGCCGTAGCCTTGTGGCCATTGACCCCGCGCCCACTTTGAGCGGGAACAAAAGGGACAGAACCTACCTCTGTCAGGGGCTGACGTTGGTAGTAAGACTTACCTCCATATAAAGAATTAATCCGGGTTTTCCAGATATCCTCTAGAAATCCCTTCACACAAGCATCAATCTGCTGTGTGTGATTTGCCCAAAAACTAGGCCTCAGGAGGGCCTGGGCTTTTGGCTCAGCCTCGAGACTTTCAAAGTTGGTAAACAGGGGTACAGGCACAATTCCCTTAATAGATTTGAAGAGAGCGTCTCTTTGGTGAGAGAATCCCGGACAGTGTATCAGAAAATGAATACTGTCTTCAGATTGCCCACACAACGGGCAATTGCACTCTCCCTTTCCTCTCTGCTTCTGTTTGCTGTTCAAAGGTAGGCAGTGCCGAGAGTGGGTAGACCCTTGAGGTCATCCAAGATGTCCTCCCCCATGTCACAGACTGGAAACAAGTTCAGGGAAGTTTTCTGCCTAACTTCATTTTCATCAGACAATCTCATGGCAACAGACATGGCTGAGGACACTACAGCCTCTAAGTCAGATTCATCCAGCAGGGTCAAGACTTGCGGATCCAGGTCCAGGTCCTTGAGGATCTCTTCTACTCTCTTCTGCCAGGACTTAGCCTGTTTGACAGGGCGGTCCTGTTTCCAAGATATAGAGTCGATTAACTTAGGATATCTGGTGTTGGGCATATGTTGCAGCTGACCCCACCATCTGACCTTGAACTCATCTCGTCGGGAGCTTAAGGACGGAATGCCAAACTCACCCCGAACAGCCACATTGGCTGTTTTGGAGCATGCTGACATACACTCCCTAAGCACCCCCACTTGAATGGATTCTAGAGACTTAGCCTGGTTGGAGTTATCAACCCATATAGCAGATCCGTACTCCAAGGCAGGTCTAATAACGCGACAAAGCATGGTTTTCTTAACCTCAGAGTTGACCCCTCTGCAGTGGAAAAATTTAGTGAGCCCCAGAGCTTTGCCCTTGCCAGTTTGAACAACTTTCCGGATATGTGCATCCCAATTACAATTGGAGGAGAACTCAACGCCCAGGTAAGTGTAGGAAGGGAGGACCGGGATCTCTTGGCTACCCCACTGCTACTTAAGATCACTTCCTCTCTCTCCTCTGTCGTTGAATGCTACCACTGCACATTTGCTGACATTAGCCTCTAGCCCCCAAAGATCAAAGTATCTCTTCGCGCAATCAATCAACTCCTGGAGATTGGTTGGAGTCTCCCCTATGCCTGCGAAGTCATCCGCAAACATAAGGGCTGGTATGGTGGTATCACCCACCCTTAACCCAAATCCCTCACTTTCCACATCCTCGAGGAGTTGATTGATGAAAACATTGAAGAGCAGAGGGGAGAGAGTACATCCTTGAGCTACACCTTGGTCTATGTCAAAGAAGTTGGACTTCTGTCCGTTAACAGTGACACAGCTTTTGGTGTGAGCATACAAGATGAGAGAGAGAGAGAGAGAGAGAGTACTCGTAAGATGTTGGCCTTGTGGCCATAGACCATGTACCCAGTTTGGGCAGAACAAAAGGGAACAGACACTTGTGAAGGGCTCACTCCAGTAGTAAGACTTACAGTGATATAGATAGAAAGCCTTTCATAGAAGCATCAATCTGCTGTGTGTGATCTGTTAGACCCCAACAGGGCCAGGGCTTTAGGCTCAGCCTTGAGATTTGGTGAACAGAGGTGCCTGGACTATGTTCTTAATCGGCCTGAAGAGGATCACTGTCTGATGAGGATACCCTGTACATTGTATCAGAAAATGGATAGTCTTCAGGATGCCCGCACATTGGGCACAATGTACTCATGAGACGTTGTTTGCCGTAGCCTTGTGGCCTTAGTTTGTGACTAGAGAGAGAGAGAGAGAGAGATAGCACTGAGACGAAAATATCTTGTGGGAATGGGAGGCAAGGTCTTCAACGCCTTGGTGCATAGCAACTATGTTGATTGCGCACGGTGGCTTGGGGATTTCATCCTCTCGAAGGTACACCAAGCTTCTATTAACTTGAGTTGGATTGTTCAAGCTGTCCCTTGATTTGTATACTTGTCCTTTTGCCATTAAGTAGAGATGAGTAGCATCTGAGGAAAAATACCATCCTACATGTATCCAACGATGCAAGCAGTTCTGAGATTTGACGACTTCAACACCGTGGTGTCTAGTGATGGTTATGGGGCAGGCTCCCAGCCTAGCAGTAAAGGCTTTGGAGGTATTTAGTCTTTGATAAAGGATTTGAATTTGAGAACAATGAATTGTCCTACTGTGGTCTCCCTCACTTGTTGTGTGGGTGATGCAGAGTGTGGATAATGAAATAGTATTGTGGGAGCCACAGTACCAAACTGGAACTACAACAAATGACGTGCGTTTCTTTTGGCCAAGAAAGAGAGAAAGACAGGAGAAACTTGATAATGTCCATGAGGGAAAATATTGTAAAGGAGGGTCTGGGTGTTGCCAAATCTTTTCTTTTTTGCTCTGAACTGCGATTCTTTTAGAGACTTATGTGTGACAGGCTCTGCTTTTGGGATCGATTAAGTTGAACTTATTTGGCTGTTGTCATGCTACTTCCTTACAAGGGCAAGTATCAAAATTCTTGTAGTAGTCCTATCCTATTCTCATGGACCATGGTCTGATTCTTTGGTGGGGGCGGGAGATGGGTTTTCTGAACAGGGCAAAGTAGATATACTGCAGAAGTACCCAGTGCCTGATTGTGACATCTGGTTCATCAAGTTCTCCTGTGATTTTCACTTCAACACTCTCACAATTGGTAAGGTCACCGCTAAACCTCAATAGACAAAATGTACTCATATAATGTTGTTTGCCTTGTGGCCTAAACCTCAATAGAAAAGGAAAGGAAGGAAGGTCAGTTGAACATCCAGAAGTTTGTCTTGGCCAGCAGTTTTTCTCCGACGTCTAAGTTAGGCAGTGCAGCTACACTGTATGTGTGTGTTATCAGGACATTTAGGCTCGTGTTGAGTCTCTGCTACACATTCAAACCCAGTCAAGGGTAAAGTGTGACGATGATGACAAGTCTACAGGAAGCCCAGTCGGAATCCAATCCTCACACATGTTCTCGTGTTGAACAGGAAACAGGGAAGGCCGGGTGTTAGTGTGGGAGGCGCAATCCAGCCCTCCCAAGTTGCTTGCCAAGTATGTCTCATTTTCATGCACCTCCCAAGATGAGGAAAACAGCTTGTGGTGTGTGGACTATGTTATTTAACGAATGAAAGCACTTGATTGGCAGGTTGTCACATTCACAATGCAAGTCACCGATTCGGCAAACAGCCACCTCATTCGATGGCAGGTGGGTTGGAGGATCTCACTTTTGTGAAGGCTTTGCTCTATAGCTCAAGTGATTCAGATTATATCCTTACGAGGGGACACTTACTCAATGCAACTGTCTAAACAAGCACCTGCCATGCCATCTTGCAACAAATTGTAGTCTATTGTCCCTCAAGTAATGGAGCTCTCTACTTTCACCCTGATCTGTGCAGCACTATCCTGTGTTGCTGTGAGGATGGCTGCATCTGGCGGTGGGATGCAGTATCTTGACCTGAGTGGCAGTGTCACTAAGCTACATCCTGAACTATTTGCAATGGTTGTTGCTGGAGCTGGACAACAATAGAGACCAAATAGTCATATCAAGACCACTATGATGTAAAAGGAGGAGTGAGGAGATGATTCCATCTGAAACAGGTGCCTAAAGTGGGGTCCACAAAGCACCTTGCAAGTATGTGGATGAAAGTTGAGAGACATCCCAGTTTTTGGGGGCCATCAACACTGAAAGGACTTTTGATTAGACTATCACCATCCAGGGTGAGGCTCATCTGGTCATGTAACTGTAGGCTTTGTCTTCAAGGGTGGTTACTAAATGATAATTGGCAATGAATTTACTGTCTGTTTATAACAGCCCATTCACCTGACAGATTCTTTGGATTAAGCTGGAAGGTGAGTTCATATGGAAAGACTGGGAAAGTATCTGGTCTTGCCCAATTCAGCTCTTGAGAGAGAATCTACTCAACAAGTCGAGCATGCCTTCTGATAATGACTGCACTAAACTATACCTTAAAAGATAGGCAAAAGTAGCAGCAAACTACTAGATCAGAAGAGGTACAAACTACTATACAGAAATGGGGGAAAAACTAAGATTTTTGGAGTACCATTGGAAGGAGCATGCTCATATTGAGCAAAGTATACATGGCAAATGTTTCTGTACTGAAATTGCAACACTACAGAAGATACTTGGAAAGGGCATGTTCATGAAGAAGTTGAACAAGAATGGGTGTACATTGAAAAGCTCAAAGGCTTTGCTGTGTTGAATTTGCTAATTCTTAAGCCAGGTCAGTCTGGTTCCGAACACAGTTCCCAGGCAAAAGGAACTGGAATTTGATCTGATTTTTTAGTAAATGGACTGGCAAATGGATACCAGAAGAGGAGCGAGGGACTGGGCCAAGTTTCCCAATGAGCTCCCGGAAAGTAAACTCTTCTGGCAACATGTCAAATATGTCTGCTCCACGGCATATTATATCTTGAATGCGAGCTGGATCTAAAAATGAGGGGTACCGCACCCGGTCTGCATGCGAATATGCCTGCACAGAGATGGAAAAATGAGTACAGTTTGCTCCTGGTCAGATTTCTGATATATATCAATCTGCAAAACTTGGTGGGCCCACTTTTGACCTGGATCAATCAAGCACAAAAACCTGAACAATTAATTCCTTACAATTATTTTGTGAAGAAGATCAACATTGGTTTTGGATTTTTTGTCATTCGAAATAATTGGAACCTTACAGCTTCACTGGGATCGTTGAGTACATGTCTTACAGTTCGGCAATGGCAACAATTCATTCAATCTCATTATTATTAGGGATGTGCTCTATCTTCCTTGTTTGTATTAGTCTCATTGCTTTATGTGTTTGTTTCTCTGCTCTTTTTGCACATGGCCTCTGGCTAGGCAGTCCATATGGTTTTCTTGATCATTCTTGTTACTTCGTTCCGGCTTGACAAGAGTGAGTATGCCTTCAGGTTTTAATTTTTTCCCCTCACAAACTGATTTTAATAAATTGGGATTTCCCCCTTTCTCCAAAGGGGGGAAAAGAAGAATCTGGAAGTACTTAAAAAGTCACAAGTTACTTACTTGCATTTTGAAAACAAAATCAGTGATGTGCCTGAAGCAGAAACTGCAATGCCAGCCAGCATCTGCGAGGAGCAGGTCAGCTCTTCGTCCATGACTATAAGCGGTGGAGCCAGGCTGATAGAGACTCACAGAGGAACGCCAGCTCCCATAGTCGACAAAGAACTCAAATGAATGGAGGTAGTTCCTCATCTGGAGATGCATAGTGGGTGGAATGCCGTCACACCACTGAAGGAGTTGGATGGTGTGGGCATATGGTAGTTCATCGACATCTGCCATGATGAGCACATCTCCTTCCCTAATCCCAGACACATGCACAGCTTTGTCCATGGCTTGTCTTTGACGGGATTCAAGGACAAACGGATCTTCACCCTTTTCCAGTTGTCGACCAGGTAAGACTACGTGGATGAGTTTATCCTTAACAAAAGAGAAACGGTCCCTGTTCTCATTGAAGAAGAGGGGTTTGGGGCGCCCTGTAAATGTTGTGTTGGACTCCAAGAGCACAAATTTTGTGACATACGGCCCCAATTCCTGCATTGCCAGAATTTTGGAGACTGAGAAAGGCGTATCTGAGCTATTCGAGCTAATGGTTGAGAGAGAAAATGTACTCATAAGACGTTGTCTGCCGTAGCCTTGTGGCCATAGACCCCGCACCCAGTTTGAGCAAAAGAAGAGGAACATACACTACCATTGTGAGGGAGGGTTGATAGAGAGAGAACTTCACAGATCACCAGATGAAAACTCCGGTGGTATTATCACCACCATCTTTTGGTATGCAGGTTTTTGGAGGAACCGGGGGAGGGACAAGAGGAAGGTATACTCAAAACCTGGACACAAAATTCCTAAAATCAGAAATAGGGTTGCGTGGAGAACCTTGAACCGAATCTCCAAAAGATCAAGCTCATTGCTGAAGATGACTGCATCAAAGACCCGGCGGGGTTGCTCACGAAGAAGCCAGCCATGGAGGTTACACTGTTGAGCCACTGAAACATTTTCTGCGTAGTAGTGGGGAATGACCTGCACAACAACTGGTCAGGTTAACTACTTGCCAAAAATGTAGGGAGAAAAATTGTCCGAAGGGGCCGAGACAGTACCCCTGCCCAGAGACGAAGGTGGCACTTTTAGGCCAGCAACAGAGAGGAAGAAAATGCTCTAATTTCTGGAGCGCTTTAGCACGATGAAGACCCCTCACATCGACCTTCTGCTAAGAATCAAGCACTGCTGAGCAACTGAAACACGTAATACCAGCGAGTGGCTCATCTCTAGATAGATTTACGTCACACTTGTTTTTTAGCTAGATTCATAGCGAGATTAGAAACTATCTGAGAACATAGCTGTGGTATGGAAGCCACTTCGAGTCACTTCTATGCTTTTCATATGTTTGTACCTGAACGCCAGCTTCGATCCACTAAATATAGCTAGTCTATTCATCTACCCTCTTGAAGCCTTCTGTCAATGAGCAACAGGGGGAGACACCGATCCTAGCATCAATATACAGGATGGAGCATAATGTCTGCCTAACGTACAAGAATCCGAAAGTGCTTCCTGTACAGCCCCGATGAATCGAGGAAACGGGCGATGATCTGCATCTCATTTCCACTAAGCAAAAGTCGGACACCAGAAGAGAAGGAAAGTACTTCTGAGTGTCCCGATTTGCCTTTCTACAGATGCAGTAGCATTTGCAGAGATCAGCCCTGAGTGGGGAATTCCCGCAGCCTCCTATGGCAGGAAGCTATGCTTAAGCTGGCTGGTTTCTCAAAATTGTGGAAGAGAGACAGAATGTGCACCTGGAATAACTTGGGCGGAGTGTCCCAAATGGGACGTAAAAAGTAGGAGATGGTGCGGCCATGGAGAAAGACAAGTGATAAGGAGACGGTAAGCGCGCACACAACCAGTAAGATCGCCGCAGTTCTGAGGCTCAGACCTCTGAGGCGCAGCTGCCTGCTACCATTTGGAATCCATCTCCTCATAGCTTCAGCACCAGAAGTTTCACCCAAAAATCTGAAGATGGCTCAAATGACCCCATTTCTCAGGATGCCATTTCGAGACTGACGACACCATTGCACAATCCACTAGAAGGCTACCCACATCTACAGAAAATCCAGCAGTCGCTGGTTCTTGACTTTGCTACCTTCTCGTTGGAACACTACCTCCATTTGTAAAGACAGCGGAAGGGGGGAGGAAGAGCGGGGATCAGAAAGGTGAATATGCGCGTGAGATTTACGCTCACGGATGGCGGGACCTGCAACAAACCACCAGTCCACACACCGAGAGCCTGCATCCTCAGAGTCTAGACAAATTGAAGAGGCCGTGTAGGATGAAGGAGCAAGCAGCAAACACTAGCCACAAATTACGCAAGGAAGCTGACAAAAAAAAATCCTCCCCAGATATACCCACCAACATACAGAGGCGAACAGATTGAACAGAGACGCTTACACCAAACAGTATTCCCTCCAAAGACAGGAAAACGAAAATATTGAGTCACTGAGGGGGAAAAAAGTAGCAGCTGTCATGGAGCAAGATTCCTAGAGAGAGGGACGATGGTGGCAGACAGAAATCCTGGAGGCAGCATGTGGGTCTGGGTGAAGCTTCCAGCAAAGGACGGCGCGGTGGAGACAACACTGTCTAACGCAGCGCAGGATTCTAGGACAACGGATAGCGGATGGCTGCCGACGGTTGTAGCCATATTCGCCATCCCAAGTGGATTATTCTGATCGTGGATGCCCTTTAATCCTCCAGAGATCCCATGTATGTCATGCTTCTGTCGAATCCACCTTCACAGACTGGGTCAGAACAGACAAGAGTCAAGGCACTGCAGATGATCCGGAGGACCACTTGTACATCCCCGTACCGAAGGTGGGTAGCAGCCTGCCAAGTCTGCCTGGCCCGAGTGGTGGGTGTCCCGACCAGCACCAAGTGAAACGCTGTTCTTTGAAAAAGGAGGCATCCATAGCTGCACTGTCACAAGTTATGATCCACCCCTTCGTTTTTTGGAGCTCACCTACCCCCTGCTTCAGCATTTAAAGGTCATCAAACAGGATACGTGCGGTGTTACCACTGTGTAATGTGAGTGAGATTGTTGGAGAGACAGGTAGCTAATTCTGCATTCATCAGTCAATTCACTGAAATTGAACCTGTGCCTGTATACTGCAATGTACAGGGAAGCCACTGAGGACGTTCCTCAAGTGTATTGTGGGAGGCTGAGCCGGCAAAGTGATGACTGTGAGATAGCCTTCCTCATCTGTTCACTATCTTTACCGCTAACGCAGGATGTGATACCGATCATCTCCACATCCGATTCTGTGAAACCTTCACACGTACTATACTTACAAGAACATTCCTTCTACAAGAACCATAAGTTACCTACTTCCTTCTCTGGAAACTGTGAAAGCACTATCTCTTTGTGGCGGCTCAAAGAGTTGCAGGAGTTGAGCAGATGGACAGTATTTCTCGAAAACATGTAGGTATAATCGTGCATTCAAGTTCTAAATGTCGTGGTCACAGGATATAAACTATTCTAGTTCTGCTTTGTGTCACTTATTCGAAGTGTTGGGAAGTAAAGACATCTGCCAATTTACTGAGTGTACTGCTCAAAAGCCAACTGTTGAGGGGGAAGTTGACAGCTCAAGGAACATATTGAAGGGTTAAACCAAGAGACACTCTGGGCACCTGACCACTGGGCTGCCTGCCCAAATGCGCTACCAAAACCTGATTTTGTGATACATCAAGAATATCTTGGCAGTTAGGCTGCCTGATAAGGAGCCCTTGACTGCTCTGGACACATTTTGGCTTCTCAATGCTATGCAGAGGTATCCGGTGACGAGTTTTCACGAAAAGTTGATCTGGATTAGTGCGCTCTTTCCTCATAATAGACCACCAGTACACATAATAGTGGCAGGAGGTGCCCTATGAAAGTGATGGCTTTTATACCTATGCAACAGGTCAACTACACAATTTTGCTTGGTTCATTTGTCCAGAGCTGGATGAGAGGGAGAAGTGGCAGCAGTACCCTCTTTAAGCTGCTTCTTTGTCCGAGCTACCATCTGATTGATGTTCATAATGTACCCATCTACATTGAACTTGCGTTTACAGCCTGCATAATTCATGTACCTAATCTTCCCGAAGACTGGGCGCTCCTTCCAGCCCTGGGCACCAAGAAACCCAACCAAACAAAGACTTCATTAGCAGTATGAAACCTGATTACATCTCTAAAATATACTCAAGAATCATTGACTTTATTTACAACTCAAATGCAGTCCCCAATAAATATAAACAAACAACTGACTCATGCCTGATCATGGATGCCGCAAATGGACCACATGCAGCCGACATAGCCATTGGGATCCCTTCCATCCAATTCATACTGCATAAACAAGCATTAGAACCAGTCAGATAGAGTACAAGAGCGATCAGAATTACAGTTCCCGAAGAGCCCACTTCCATCACTATCACATGCATTTTGTCCCTGGGTAGGATAATGACACTAATGGAATCTCCAGAAGATTTGGATAGCATGTATGTACGAAACTTGAGGGAACTTTCAAACACTAAGATACCTTGTCATTGAGATAAATGGCTATGGCAAGTGCCTCCTCAGGACCAGTTGTCCACTCCAATATCTTTTTGGCCCAGTACATTCTGCCGCAATCCATCCCCATTCCCCGTCAGTGCTGATTATACAGCTCAACTCCTGCTACCACAGCCAGAGTTTGATGTGAAATGGACAGAGATTTCTGTCTGGTCCGCACCCACCCTCTCCTGTTCTAACTCCCTTGCTACACTTCTCTTTCCATTGACCACAAGCTAATTCTGTATCCTGACTGTACATCTAGTAGAAAAATAAGGATCAGAAACGTTGCATTGTAAGACACTACCAATTTGAAAAGACACATATAGCAACCAGTCTTGAGCCAAGTCAACCCCTCAGCTCAAAAACATGGTAACTACACTGCTTTGTCACATCTACAAAAATACGGTGTCTTCCAACATATACACGTCTGTGTCTGTGTTAAGAATGTACTCATAAGATGTTGCTAACCGTAACCTTGTCTGTGTTAACAGAGCGAGAGACAGACAGAGAGAGATGTTTCCTCCCTTCCACACAAAAAGAAAGAATGTACTCATAAGACGTTGTTTGCCGTAACCTTGTGGCCATTGACCCCGCGCCCAGTTTGAGCGGAAAACACAAAAAGAAAGAGAGGTGTAACTGGTATATATTGATAATCTTTGTCCAATACTCACCCAGACCCTCTTTCAAATATTAAAACACAAGTGCATGAATGACAGACCGCATGAAGCCGTGCATTTTTCCGTAGTAAACCATTTCCAGCTGCGCTGCATTCCACAACTGACCAACAAAAACCTAGTTAACAATCAGAATAGAGGGATCCAAAGTAGGTTGATGGATGTTGTGTTAGTCAAAGTAGAAGTCAAAAAAGATAATCCAAACTGAATTCAGTAATCCAAACTATATGCAAGCATTACTTCATCACTCTGGACAAACATAGCGTCTCTTCACTGGCAATGGACTGCAGTTGCACTTACTTCATCATGAGTCTTGCCCTTCTCAAGCTCCTCCCTCCTGCAATCACATGACACATCAGTCGATACCTACAAACCTCACCACAGGGTTCTCACCAAAGTCACATGGGTCTACTCAGCTTTGGCTACAGGGCTCAACACCTTAAGTTACTCATACCCAAAATCCTCTCATTTAACCAGCTCAAGCTATATACCAATCTGTTGTGACTGTGTGCAGGAGTCTCTGCCCCTTCTCCCCTTCTAGGCCAATGAGGGAGTGAAAGCAGTTCAGAGCAAGTCTATGAAAAATCAAATCAGCTTGCCAAGACAGAGAACTTGATGACACACACAATAGAAGAAGCCTTGTCCACTCTGGCCGGATGAACAACCTGACCACTTCTCTATAAACCCATCCAATTACAGTCACCACGTTCTGACTAGAGTGGTACTAGTACGTTTACTGTGAAAGACACAACAGGCTAGTTAAGTTCCTTTTCCTTGTTAAAACGTACCTGTATAAAAATTCACGTTTGTCACCTGCATGCAGCATTAGACTTTCCCGAGCCCAGTTCCAAGCACCCCTTATATTGTCATAGTTGGGCTGATGATAACAAAAATTCTCTGCTAAGCCTCCTCGAACAATCAACTCCTCCAAGAATGTATCGACAGCCTGCGAAGGGTAAAACCAGAGTGCAATTGAGTACCTAAATATCAACCAGTTTGGGTATAAATCGTAACTACCAAATCTAATCGCTTACTTGGTTTAGAGGACAAGGCAACTGGAGATAAGAAAACCCCCTAGCGATTTCCAACAATTGACTAGCACCCTTTCAGTGCATGTTGAGAGAGCAAGGAATTCTGTGGGCCTACATAAGGTTCCTTGGCATTCCAAAGCTGTGATGGGTTTATTTCTAACTTGATTGAAGGATTAGACCAAATTCCTTGTCCGTTGAAATAAATGGTAAGATAGTCCTTACCTTTGGATGTACTTTCCGAAATTTACGAGCCTCAAGGGCACAGCGTTGTGCAGAAATGTGGCCATAGTGCAAGTAAGGGGAGAGGCCAGAAAGGCCAGAGGGTTTGGATGGGTCGTTTCGATTCTCGTAGTGTTTGATGCGGCTGTAGACACAATCAACAAAACATGAAGTTGAGTGCATCCAGAAGAAATGCCCAAAAACTAGTAGCGTAGTAGCATACATGTGAATGTGAAAAAGACACGCTTAACCTTCCTTCAATAGTAACATTAGCAAAGAACCAAGAAGGATGAAGTGTTAAGTTCTTCAATTACAAGCACAGGTACAACTCAGATAGCAGGGAAAAAGATCAACCAACAACGAAACAACAGACCGGGACACAGCACTGACTTAGACAAATGAAAGCATGAAAGGTGGAACAATACTTGTTAACAAAGCCATTAGTCTTGCCCATAAGGGCCTCCCTAGCTGCATTCTCGCCTGCCTCACACCAGCTTACCTCTGGAACCTCTGCACCCACCCTTCATTGTGCCAGCATACCCAGACCTCGGTGTCAAGTGTCAACTCTCAGGTAGCAATTGGATATTTTTCTTTGCAAAACAATGGCTCAACCTTCACTATTTATAACATGAATAGAAATCTGCAGCCCCGATTCCATCAGGATACAGCAAGAATGATCATAGAGGTGCAGGAGGAAAACACACCTCAGGACATCAGCAATGAGTGAGTCCCACATGATAGTGGGAGGTACTTCAGCATCCCAAGGTTTTCCAGGATTTTCCAAGACTGGAAACTCAACAAGATACTCAGAAAGCTGTCTCTGAATTTTCGTCCGGATGGTCCGGGCGCCATACTCCAACTTGTCCGAGGCGCGCCACACAGGGACTACATTGTGAGCATCCACCTCAGTCACCTTAACTGAGGGATGCACATTCTTACAAATGGCATCCCGCCACATCCGTCCAATTCGAAGAGAAGAGAAGTCCATGACTAGATCAGATGCATCACAGCGTTGGAGGAATTCGGGGATAGTTTCTTCTGCTTTACCCTGTAGAATGAGAGGCACTGTTTATACAAGGACTGACTTAATCTCATATGAATTTCCGTGGAAAAGGAGCCAATACCTCCAGTACTCATATGTCTCACAATAGCAAAATGAATTGCAACTTATCACTGAGTAGGAAAGTAGCAACATGAAGAGATACGGACAGAGATGACAAGGCAGAGCCAAAGATGATGCAACTACAAAGAATGTTGAACTGGGCGGTGGTGAACAGAGTCCAGTCCAGTCCAGTGCACCAGTCAGTCAGCGAACCCTTCCTGGGCCATTTGTGAGATTTTCAAACAAGAGCGAAAAGAAAGAATATATACAGTATGCAGAGGGGGCCAGTACCCATGGGGGAGGGGGAGAGAGAGAGAGAAAGAGGATATACCCGAAATAAGAAGAACGGTACATTAACTGCCTTCAAGTTGCGTTCCACTACTTGCAGGCCCCGCAACATAAACCCAAAATGACGTGCACGTGCCTCCAAGAAACTGTCCACCAAATTGAATACAACCGCCACCGAAGCTCCTTTCCGGCGAGCCTGCTCCACTGCGTAAAGCAGCGCCCAATTGTCTTGCGATCGCTGGTCTCTTGAGAGCCAATAAACTACTGGACCCTTTTTCCCCTCCTTGCCAGGCTTCAAAATGTTGATCCTACCTGCAGGGTTAGATGCAGTAGGCTTAGTTCAAAGTACAAATCACACATTATGCAACTTTAGACCCTGTAGGTCTTCCATCATCTGCAGTGGAAACATAGGGGATGTAATGCATTCTTTTTCTAGTCTATGGAGACAAAAACACAGTTCTAGAACCTTAATGATTGCGACAGTAGCAGTAAACCCCTCACAGCTTCTTGACTGTAATTGGGCATACCTGGATGCACCTCTTTACTCGACGACGAGACATTTTCCAATTCGTCAGGCTCTACATCATCCGCCCCTTTCAGCTTCTTGGTTTTCGACTCCCTGAAAGGTGGCGCTGCTTGCGCCTTTCTCTTGGGCGGCATCTTCCCCTCGTCGGTGCCAGCCTCCAAGCAACAATTGACGTAAGAAAACCCTACTACTTTGAAGCCACGGAAGCGGCTGGATGCCTTCAGATTCCACGAAACTTCACAGCAGTCACGGAAGGAGGGCCTGAATGCCAATAACGATGACCTGAGCAACTTGAAGCACGCTGCCTCAATGACGAAAAGCGATGGCTTGCAACTAAACTGCCGTGGGAATGCACACTGCCCCAGCTTCAGCATAAAAAAAAACTCACACTCCCTTCCCCTGCTTCCAGCTCCAAAGCTACTCCAATTACCAAGAACCCCAAGAACAAAAACACAATGTCAATGTCAACACCACAAGCACGACCTTCACAGCGTTCCTGCAACAGATCGTGGCCCCAACGTTCAAACTGCTCTCAGGAATTGCAGCGTTCATGAGAGAGAGACAAAGACTCGGAGACGATGGAAGAGTTCCCGCCATTATCTTGCAGTGACCACTTGGCAGGATATGACGTGGCAGCCTGCGGGCCAAGACCTCGGCTCCGATCTAGACTCAGGTGCGGCGTGTGGGCTTGGTAGTTAGGTTTGGGGTTGTAACAGAGTCCCGTGAGAATCCTTAATAGAGTCTCGTAGATGCTAAAACAGATTCATACGTAGGCTCTCTAATGTATTCCTATGTAGATGCTCGACGGGAACCTTGGCGTCCAGACGGATGAGTAGGAGTTCATTCATCCGATACCAAACCGAAAGTAATACTGGTGGCAAATGGCCATGGGTGTTCCGGCGCGCAGCTACTGTTTACCTGACACGTGTCAAATGGGTGACAGGACAGAGAGGAGAGAGAGAGAGAGAGAGAGAGAGACGATGGAAGAATTGTTTGTGAGTAGCTGGCTGCAGGCCTTGATCAGATGCGTTGATTGATCGTTGTTGCTGTACCTAGATGCTGTTTGATTGTGCATTGTGCGGGGCATGAAGAAGGTAGGCTATTTCTGAGAAACAGGAAGACTGGCAGACAGGTTCAGCAGGGGTGAAGGACTAGTCGAGCAAGAATGTGTGAGTCACAAGGGGTTTGAAGAGTCGAGGACTGCACACACAGGCGAAGCTACGGTTGTAAAGATTGAAGAAACTGCGTGGGGATTTGAGAGGAATTTTCAGTTGGCGATGGCTCAGATTCAGAACCTGTTTTAGAAGGTTTTGAAGGGACAAGGACATTCAGCCGAAGACGGCGTAGGAGAAGAAGAAGGGGAACATTAGTCGTGGAGTTTTCGGAGGGTTTATCTGCATCGTGCAGTGTTGACTGCTAGCAGAATCAAAGCTAGTATTGAGACCTAATTTGAGAGGACGTTTCCCTTGAGGGAGCATGTGTTGAGGGAGGGTTCTCGATGGCGCTAAAAAATCCGTTTGCAGTGCACATTTTGAGTCTCAATTGATCTTTGAGCATTTATACCCTATTCGGTTGGTAATAATCTTTGGATTGTGTGTGGACGAAAGAGATGACGGTACCGACTTACACTTCTCCGTCTCTTGCAGCTGCTTCCTCGTTAGCGCTACGGTCACCAATGTCATTGTCTTCTCCCCTAACCGCCTCACACTCCACTTCCAATATCAGTGCCAGCCTTCCCCCGGGCCTGCCGCAGATCATTTGGGATAGACATAAATCTGAAGTTAGCAGATTGTTTTCACTACCATCTGTATCGAGATACGCGCAGGTTCTGGATCGCCAATACAATGTCGGCTTGGTGCATGAACGGGAGATAGCTCCCATGCATGTGATGTCTGCCTCTTCTTCAGCGTCACAAGCATGCGTTTCATCGTTGCAGGATGACTCCTCGTCCATGCTTGTAAATGTTAGTCTTTTTCCTCTCGTTTTGTGTTTCTCCAGTTGTGTCTGAAATCTTGTCCACATAATTCGTACTCGTGTGTAAATAGTCCTCTTTCTTCTCTCTTCTCGTCATACCTTTCTGCTAGGGCTCATAGGTTTCATTGTGGCATGCACAGTCAAATAAACACAGGTATGCAGTGCGGCAGAATTGTCCCTTCCCTTCCCTTCCCCTGAGTTGGGGCTGATTCCGAATTTTAGCTACTTCAAGCCTTCAGCTACCCTTGTGACTGGAAAAAAGAACAGTCTTTATATTTGCATAAAATAGCTCAATCTAATGAGTTCACCAACAACCGCAAGCTCGACATCTTCAAGGTCCTGATGCACAGTCACAATTTTCTTCAATGTAGAAACAGGCTGGTGGCAAGGGGAGGCTCTGCAATCACTAAAACTATAACTTCACATCCCTGTGTTTTCGGAAGACTCATGGTGTATGAAATTATGTGCTATTATGGTAGATTTTTTTTTTTGCTTCAATGCCCCATGTGGTGTCATCTGCCGGTTGTCTCATATTGTGGTTGGTACTTTAGGGGATTACAATCATGATTATTACGAGGTTACGGAGCAGATGCAAACCTCCTTTCATGTCTGTATGAACCTATACCTTCCTCAGTAGGACTACTCAGAGGACCGCGCACAATGAATCGAGAGAAAGAGGCCAATTTTATGAAAGCCATTTGTTGACACGCATATCCTGTGAATGGGACTGGGAGGGCAGCATCACTCGTCTGTGGATGTTGGGGATGTTGCTCCACCCCAAGCAGCGGCTGTGGAGGAGGATGATGCTGATGTACTCATTGAATGTCGTAATGTTTACAAATCATTCGGGGAGAAACATATTCTCAGGGGTATTAGCTTCAAGGTAAAAACATTCCCTTGCCATTGGTCAAATTTGCAGGACTTGCCTCATTCTCCCTCTCTCTCTCTCTCTCTCTCTCTGTTGTTCACTTTTATTCACTTTCTGATTCATGGTCCTGGGTACTCTTACCAGAGATGCCCTCTTCAAATCCTTCAAGGGATTTGTTCCTGTACGTATGTTTACCAACTTTGAAAATGTTGAGGCTGAGCCAAAAGCCCAGGCCCTTTCGGGGCCTAGTTATTGGGCAAATCACACACAGCAGATTGATGCTTGTGTAAAGGGAGTTCTAGAGGATATTGTCTGTTCCAAGGTAAGTAATGCTACCGGCGTCAGCCCCTGACAAGGATAGTTTCTGTCCCTTTGTGTTCCGCTCAAACTGGGCACGAGGTCAATGGCCACAGGACTACGGCCAACAACGTCTTATGAGTACATTCTTTCTCTCTGTCTGGTGTCGAAACTGGGCAGGGGGGTCTATGGCAAACAAAGTCTTATGAGTACATTCTGTGGTGGAGCGGATGGCTCATTGTTAGATGGTTCTGGGGCTGGGTTTGGGAGTGCGATTGAAAAGAACAGATAAGACGTGGTGAGGCATTGGGAATCATAGGTCCCTCAGGCACAGGCAAGTCTACGATTCTGCGGATCATGGCCGGCCTGCTTGCTCCAGATAAGGTAAAAGGATTGTTATAGTTCTTGGTGAGTTGAGGTGACCCACCAGGAGAAATAAAGCCTCACTGTGATTTGTGAGTCTAGGTTATCCGACTCCTGACTGCGCTTCTACTGGTCTGCCACTTCCACCGCACCCCCCTTGGGCTCCTTTGGCAGTCAAGAATACCCATGCAACAATCTCCCCTACATCATAGCTCATGTACACTGCTGAAACGCTTTATTGGACAAAAACTTGAGTGGTATTGATGTCTGTAAAAAAGCAGCTCCCTTAGAGTGGCCAATGTCGTTGGACCAATTTGTTATTCCCCTATGTCTGAATTCAGAGTTTTTCATTTTGTAAGCTTCCCTTGCTTATCTGAAGTGATGATAGGACCTTGGATATATTCAAGATTTCATATTTGATCCTAATATATGCCTCTGAATGGGGATGGGCACTTTCAAAGCCATCTTAAAGCCTCTGACCGATGTTTTAATTTGAAACGGTGCAGGGTGAGGTTTATATCTGTGGGAAAAAGAGGCACGGCCTAATTAGTGATGAGGAGCTTTCCGGTCTTCGAGTTGGTTTGGTGAGTTGGATTGTTCAATCCTGTGCTGCAGACACACTCACTCTGACAAAATGGGGTTGATGTGCTGTGGGTGTTGCTGTACTCTCAACTAGACCCTGAAATGACATCATTTGAACTTTCACCTGACTGCTGATAGCTATGGCCAATTTCTACAGCCACTTTCGAATCTGGCGATGAGGTCTCAAGTTTATGGAACCTGAAGTATTCATGAGGCTACGGCTGGGGCATGACTGGATGGTGGCAGGTGTTCCAGAGTGCGGCGCTCTTTGACTCACTAACTGTCCGTGAGAATGTCGGTTTCATGCTGTATGCACCTCTCTTTCAGTTTCGATCCTTTCCCCTTGCATTTCTTCATGCATGATGTCTGGACACATCATCACATAGTAATTGACCTGCAGTTTTGTAGTGTTCACTATGCATCCTCTTAGAAATTATAGGCCCCTAAGTGGCACACTAAGATTGTGAAGCTTTGCATACTTTTGAGGTACTCTGGTCCCAGCTTTCGTACAATGTGGCTATGGTAGATTATCAACTCATCTGAATTCTGATTGTTTACTGTACACAGTTGTCAGTCGGTTTGCTTTAGGAACCCGAAGTTGATCCCCAGATTTTAGCTGTTTTGCTGTAGCTGCTGCTTTGTCTCAAGAACATGTAATTGTTTTCATCATGCAACCAATGACACCCACATTCTTCTTTCCGATATCTAGGGATGAGAATTTACCTGAAATGATTGGGTGCAGATACGAGCATTCCAACCTTTCCCATGAGAGAATAGCAGAGCTTGTCCGGGAGAGCTTAGCGGCTGTGGGCTTGAAGGTTTGAATTGTCTTCCCCTTCATTCAGCTTTCCCACTATTGTTTCATAATAGCATGGTCGTCAGTGGGATGACAACATCAACTCCTTTGTTACCTCGATGAGCCTAAAGAGTGCCGGACAAGCAGGCACCCACTCTGAATGCCTATCTCCATGGGGTCGAACTGCAGTCCGTGCCAGGGTGATACAATGCGATCCTAGTGTTTGAGTCTCTTTAAGGCTCTATGTAATATGAGCTACTTATGATTGCTCTAATTGTCAGTAATGTCCATTCATTGCTTTCGCAATACTGTCAGGGCATGTGGTCGTAGGCACCCTTTGATATGGTAACCTGAATTCTTTTTTGTAGTGTTTTAACCATAAACATAAATTTTCAGGCCTACAAAGTGATTTGGACCCACATTTAGTTTTGTGCTATCTCCCCTAAGGTAGTTTTGGTGTCCTTTCCTCAGTATTCCTTTGGGTATTGTTCCACTCTGTTGTTAAGACGGTTTGGTTGTTTCACCTCGTGACAGGGAGTTGAGGAGCGAATGCCATCAGAGTTGTCAGGTGGCATGAAGAAGAGGGTGGCCTTGGCTCGCGCCATCATTTCCGATGAGAGACGTGGTGAAACAGAACAGGAGGTCCGTTGCCTCTTTTGTTTGTTCACCTCCGTGGGTATAGGTTTCCTCCATCTCCTTGAAAGGGTGGCTGCTCAAAAGTTTCCAACTGTTTTTAACTGTATTGTGCTGCCATGCAGTTGTAGCAGTTTGGGCTCGGGAGATGGCTTTCCATCACCAGATCACTTGAATCCCTTCCCGTGGGATACTGAACCCTTCTGAGCCAGTTGTGGGTTTAATCTGCCATAGTAGGAGAGAGGTATACACCAAGTTCATTACATGCGTGAACTGAGTCGAGTTATTTGAGTGCAGGTTGTTATGTATGATGAGCCTACAGCAGGACTGGACCCGATCGCGTCAACGGTGGTGGAGGATCTGATCCGATCAGTGCATGTCAATGGCCATGATGCTCAGGGCAAGCCTGGGACTATTGCTTCTTACGTTGTTGTCACCCACCAACACAGCACCATTCGCCGTGCTGTAGATAGGTGAGCACTTCGTGAACTTTTTGGTCTGCCTTTCTGTTTGCTTTGTCTTTACAAAGTGGGAACAAAATCTTTTGGGCTCCAGTGGAATCTTTATTCTTTGTTCATTAAACCTTATCATCCGACGGTAGTCCATAGATTTTTCTAAAAATCATGGAAACTTCTGTCAACAGTCTGAAATCACCGAGTCCTTAGGAGAATGAGTCAAGTACTTGGAAAAAGGCCCAGCTGAAGTGTTAATCTCTTAAAAGTCTGGCATGAACTGAAAGGAACTTGCAATGTTCTATCCTAACTTTTAAAGGAAACTCCACATGCGGAAACTACAGAAAATGCTAGACAATCAGTGTAGAAATTTTTGGAAAAAGAGAGTGCAAATTTGCCCACCACTTGTACCGACCACTTGTGAGGGTAGGCCAATCCATGCGAAAGAAAGTTTTGGGGGCCATTGATTGAACTCTTGACCTCGTTTGACAAGTCATTGGAATTGAGCAGGGTATTGTTTCTGTATGAGGGGAAAGTAGTGTGGGAAGGCCCGACACCCGAGTTTGACACCTCCACAAATGCAATCGTTCGACAGGTGATGTGGAAGCTGCACTTGATTTGCAGTCAATGTGGTTTCACTGTTTAAGATTACGAGGTGCCTCTCAAGGATGATGGTGCTAAAGTGGGCATAATCCCGTCCACTGCCTTCTCCATTAGTAGTGAAGATGAATAGGGATACACCTCCAGATAGGCATGCCTTCAAACAGGCTTTTTATGGTGCATGGAGACCCAAAGTAGCTTGGGTCTTACAGGACTGCTGCATACTCACTTTGAAACTTCCAACCCTATGCTTGCTTGCGGGGTCCCCTTCTCCAGAAATTGCTGGAACGTAGACTTTGGAAGAGTTGGGACCAGGCACAATCCATAATAGTATTCAACTGGCTAAAGCTAAAAAAGCTTTCATAATGATAAGGCAAGAGTCGTGGAAGAATTTGTGACATAACCTGCTTTTATAATTCTCTTGTGTATCAAGTGCTCAACAGGAGGAAGGAAAACTGACAAAATACATCATAGGTTGGTGTTGGCCATGGGAAAGGGTTAACATGGGAGCTTGCTCTTGGCCTTGTAGATCAAAGAACCCACAGCCAGTGAGATGAATTGATATGTGGGTGAGGGGAGGTGATGGAATTCACATGCGGGAGGATTGAGAAAAGATTTTTACTTTTGTATGTGGCTGCCTAATCATGATGACTGATGGATGTTCTTTCACATGCAGTTCGCCGATGGGAGTTTGAATGGACCAATTCAATATTGAGGTATTGCTAAGTAGCAATAGCGTTCCCCTTTGGTTAAGGCCAAATTCACACTGATGTATCAAGGCTCTTCACTGCATACTTAAGTTGGTGTAGTGCTTATTGAGTACCAATGTGCTCGAGTCACATTCAGAATCATAGAGCTTATTATAGGAGCTGCCCTCATTAGATGACACTTGGGGTTGGATGTCAGAGGTTGGTGGGGTCAAATATGGGAGAGATTTATTTATTAGAATGTGCATGATGCCGGCCAGAGCTGTCATCGAGTGCCCTCTTGACAGGAGGGCCACTTCCTATTGGTAGGAGGCGGGATTTATTCATCTTACTTTAGTAATTGTCCTGGCAATCTCACAAGTAATTTCACCCTGTGGTCAGGATCTTTTAAGCATGGCGTCTGTTCCAGTCTCCATTCTCGGCCCTTTACTGTTTGTCTGTCTGCTCTTTAATATCTGTACTCTCAATTTCTTTCAAGTGCAGTTATACTCTCACGGCAAGCTCAATAGGATGAATTAAACACGCAAGGTGCATGCTACTGTGCTTAACAGTGTGGATAAAAGCAGTTTGACAAAGCCTCATCAAGCAATGGTTGCAGTGGCTGCTGCACAGCTTGGGTTTTTTGAAGTTCATTGGATAAGCTGGAAAACTTTGAAGTTTATGAAGAGATGCATACTGTGTAGATGCATCACTCCAAGCTCCTCTCCGCCCACTGGGTGCCTGTTCTGACTAACCAGCATAGTGTTGACCTGGTAGCCAAACCACAAGCCTTTCAGCTGCCTTCCTGACATGCATAGCACAGCTTGTAAGTGGAGGATTGATTGATACTTAGAATGCTGCCAACAGCACTGACTGCTGCCAGGTTAGAACTTACCATGAGAATGGATACCTAGCATTTTGCAGAAATTGTTAGGTGAATCACCCTTCCGGAACCAAGTTTCAGATTTAGAAAATGGCATTGTCTCAGCTATAAGTAGTGCACAGACAGAGTCTTCAGCTACTGACAAAGAAATCTGAGTCTACAGTCTCCGCATTCAACAAAACCTTATTTTCAAATGAACATGGCAGTGCCCCATACAATGGCCCTATTCCAGGTGCTGCAGCCTTCTGTGTAATATAAATATGAGCCGGGGCTTCACTGCAGCGAAAATTAAGTGTCAAAGACATTTATATAACTAGAGTCCACAACCTCCACTCTAATTACTTTTCGTCTTGATTCTTCTTTCTCATCTGTGGTGAAACTTGGTCAGAAGAGGGCAGTGTCTCCTTTGTAAGCCTTCATGGCTCTTTGGCAAGGTTATTTTTTCCTTGTGAGATTTTATTTTATTTTTATTTATTTTTATTTATTTTTATTTATTTTTTCCCGATGGAAGGGCCAAAGATAAGTTATTAATAAACAAGGAAAAAATAACCGCGGACAACAATCTATGAGGAAGAGAAAGGGGGCACCGCCCCATACCAAAAACCTAAGACATCTGCAGAAAACTATGGATGAGTAGGTCCGCAAGGGGGCTAGGGGGGCGTAGAAGGTGTGTTCTAGTGTTTAGAGGAGTCAAAAGAAAGGTGGGCCTTCAACTTGCCCTTCCTAAGAGCATCCCCACCCTACACTGAACGCAACACGCCAATGGAATATCATGGTGTGGTGGGCGGGAAAACGTCCACACCCTTGCACTGAACCCTTATCCCATGAAAAACGGGCACTGAATATCGTTATGTGCACTGAACCCGAGCACCGTGTTCAAGGATCCGAATACGCCCCTGAATCCAAGTCAACGTGACCATGCCCAGGTCTAGCACGTGCATGTCAGCAGCTTGGCAACAAGCACGGGCCTCCTGCCAATGGGAGCCGAGCTGCGCAGGGATAGTGTGGGCAATGTAAGGGCAAGGGTGTGCGCGAGGAGGGGATGCCTCGCCACAGAACCCAACAGGCCTTGAATCGATCACGTAATTTTGGCAATACAGGGAGCCCTTCGGGCTCAAGGGTGGGGATGCTCTAAGGGTACGCTTGTAACGCCAGTTGGCGTCAAATTCTTTTTGTTTTGCCGATTGACGGGCACTAAGAAAGTTGGCAATATGCCGGGAAGCAGTTGTCCCAGATAGAGAGACTCTTGTACATAAGCGCCCGCCTTTTCCCCACGCAGTTATCAAAGCCAGTGAATAGCTGCATTCTCCTTCTTTCTGCACAGCTGCACACAAGACACGCCATGCTTTTTTTGCTTTAGACATAATGTCTGAGTGAACTCTATGTTGCACTAATCTGGCACATGGTCGCCACCCCACATAGACAAAAGAGCATCTACTTTTCCAGATATTACAAAGGGTGTGAGCTCTAAGAGCAGCCCATACAGGGCATGAGCTCCAAATAACACCCCTGTCCATGTCAAGGAGCAACACAGAGCTTTGAAAAGAGAAATACGAACACCAGGTGGCATAGAACTTGCTTACCGAAAACCAAATGAAGGAATCCAAAGAACAGTCAAGCAGGCAATGCTTAATCGTATCAGAACATCCAGAATTACACAAGGAGCAGGATTGGGTGGAGTCAGAAATGAAAGAGAACACATGAAGAATACGGTTGACTAGCTTCCAAAGAATCCCACTGATTTTAGCCGCTCTATCCTTCCTCCACACGTCCTTCCAGATAGGCTACCAATTGACAAGAAAGGAAGGCAAGTGTCTCCACTTGGAATTCCACTTAGTAGAGAAAAGCACCGGAGGTCTTAAGAGGGAGTAGCCGAGTTTCACCAAGTAAGCAAAGAAGGGGTGATGATCATGCTCACAATTTATTGGGCCATCTGGTGGGTCACGACTTAACGGATCATTAATGTTGCGATGTTGTTAAAAGTATGACGCCTCCCGAAGGGAGCGTAACTTATGGTGTCACTTGACCCCGAAGGGCTACTGCCTTCCAGCATGCGATGATGTTATTCAAAAGCTCAAAAAGAAGCTTAACTACTGGCATTTTCGCTCTCTATTGTTGGGAGAGCCCTAGTGGTCAACCAGGTGTTGCTGGCTTCTGTTTGGTTTACTGCCTCTGTGTGGTCTCCGGGTTCTTCCATTGTTAAACAAATCAAATCCTTGTAAGGAATTTCCTTTGGGGGCCACTTTTGCCTCTCCTTCCCATAGGGCCCTTGTCAGATCACCCAAAAGAAGAAGTTTGGAGGCTTGGGCATTTATTGACCTTTTTGCGCCTGGATTGTTTCTCTTAATCTCGCCAAATGGGTCCCCGTGATGTTAACCAACTTGTCCTCCCCTTGGAGTCTGCTGATCCGCAACCACGTCCTTTGTCAGTCCGTTGTCAGGCAACTGGCCTCAATCCCTTCGATGGATTGTCCATGGATCGAGATCTTCCAGAGCTAAGCCTTTGGGATCTATAGCATGGCAGACAATATGGGCAGCATAGATCCGCGTTCGCCACTTGCTCACTCAATCTTCCCCTTCCACGGTTGAGAAGACCCTGCGCCAACCTCTTTTCGGTAATTATAACTCTGGTTCCGAGGTTTTTTTGTCTTTCTCCAAGAGGTGGGCTTCTTGGGAGAGTGTTGGGATCTCTCATTTCTGCCATGCATATTTGGGATTCAGATGCTTTCCTTCCGAAGGCTGTGGCCACTCACTCTCTTCCAACCAGAAAAGCTGCTGCTTGGAAACTATTGGTAGACGAGATCCCCTCCCGTCAAACTTCCATATGTTTCTACCTAACTGGTCTTCGGCCTCTCCCAGTCTGGCTAGGGAAAGGTGGATCTGACTCCTGTCTTAAGGCTTTTTACACTGTCTCTCGTGATTCCCGCGCTATGGTTGGTTGGGAGTTTAAGGTGGCTCGGGATGGGATGCTATTTCACCCACAGTACAGTACTCATTTGCTGAGGAACGCCTAACTCCCAGATGTCCACTGTAGACAGCACCGAACTGATGTGTTTTTAAGGGCCACTTTCCATGTGAACCCTTTCCCATTTGTTGACATCATCCAAGATGGGGTTGACCAAGAGTTCCATCTATTGACTATTTGGATGGTCCTTCCATGTGCAACCCTGATAAATCCAAACCCGTTGTGCTGTGTTTACAAGGGCTCTTGTTACGTAGCTTTAAACTAGCTACGTGACTGTGTCGCGGCCCTCGCCTTGAGGTCAGGGGGTTGGGACACAAAAGGGGGCTGCCCCTGTGATGGGGGCAATGACAACAATAAATACGGGGGTTGAAGCACCGTTGAGTGCCCAAGGCACTCAAGGAGGCAGAGGCGCTCACTAGGTGGAACCCCGTACACCGGGTTGCGGTGGTGGTAGTTCCACGAGGGGTGGTGGTAGCTTAGTGGGACTTAGTGGGGGTGGCATAGGACTCACCATGGGGCAGAGACCTTGTGGTGGGAGTCGTGGGGAGTCTTGGGACTCATCACGGTCCAATGGGGCCGTGATGGGTGGGCCAAGACTCACTGAGACTCATCACCGGGAATCGAGGGTTTTCGTGGTGGTTCGCCATAAAAGGATGGTGTTGTTTGTGAAACCCCCGCAGACAGTCACAAAAGTATATATAGGGAGTAGTAACCCCGAGAACAGTGCAAGCCCGTTGGTGACCAAAAACTAGTGAGTAAGCGTGCGAGCCGGAAAGCGACTAAGGTGTGGGGAGCTGCCAATAACGAAAGGGAATTTCCACTAGGCCCAAATTGAGAGATGGTCTTGTGGAGGAGCAAAGGGGGACCGTTATGTCCCGGTGAGCAGCCGAAGCTCCGAGTTGGCCCGGCGGCCAGTTTGGAAGTTAGACGCACGCATCAAGGCGAGTAACTATGACTTGAAGGGGAGCTTACCGAAGTGAGGTGCGCGACACTTACTGTGCAGAATGGAAGCAAGTAAGGGCCCTTTCCATGTGAACCATTTCCTGTTTGCTAGCATCTATCTAAGATGGGGCACCAAGGGTTCCATCCAACGACTATTTGGATGGTCGTTCCATGTGCAACCCCATATCCAGGCATGACTATGCAATGGGTTCTTGTGGCGGATGATGTGAATCGGGAATTTGTCGGATTTAATCCGAATGCTATATCCGTGGCATAAGAGATCACGCTTAGCACCGATACTTGCGATTAAGTTCCGAATAGATCAAGACAGGTTTGTAATGAGAATGTTTCATCCATATCTATAAATAAACGAGATCCTTGGATGAATAGCATGCATGCGTGAGTACGTCTACTAACCATCGCATGCCGATATTCTCTCCCCAAATAAGACAATGATTTGTACTTCCTGTATCGTATTTGCTCTCATTGAAGTTTCTGATCCTCATACTAGTGGAAGACCTCTTTGAGGACAGTTGAGTCTCCCATGGATCTCATAGTAAAGAAGGCAGGAAAACGAAGAAGTGAAAAAAAAAATAACGGCCTCTACAGTGGTTATTTTTTCCACTATTGTGACTATTTATTTTAATTAGTTTGATTAATAGGGCCTTCGTCCCCTTTCCTTAAAAAAAATGAAAAGGAAAAAAAAAAAACAGAGCAGGAGAGAATGAAGGTAGTTTTTGGGGCAATTTCTGCATTAAGTGATTGGAAAGAACATGAAGGCTCCATAGCCTCAACTCAACCAGCAGGAGGACTTGCATCACAAGTCACAACAGTTTGTTGGTACTAATCTCTTAAATGAGAGAACTTTATGTTTTTTTTTTTTTTTTTTTTCCTATAATAAAAGTGTGTCATATCATAACAGCACTGCCGCGCCTGAACAAAAAAAAAAAATGCATGGAATTCATGCAAGCCCTGCCGTAATTATGAATAGGTAGTAAAAATCTGGAAGATCACATAATTAGTCTAAACATCAAGGTAACAGGATTTGAGCCCTGAATCACCGAGGTGGCATGCACGGTAATATCCAATGGACTTTCATTTATGGCATGCACAAGAAGTTGAACGATGTCGTTCATTAAAAGACAGAAAATTCTCTTGACAACTGTCTTGATCGAATTGGAAGTCTAACCGGAAGTATGGGTGCTAAAGCAGCTGAAACCCATTGCGTAGTCCTGCCTTAGGAAGGCAGGGCCAATAAACAAACAAAAAAAAAAAAAAAACAGTGGCAGCCTGAACGTAGTAGGGTTGCAATTTACCGAAAGTTTAGGCCTGCAGAAATTGAAGATTGAGGTTTGAACTATGAACCTGCATGCAGAGGGAAATGTAAAGAGAGAGTAATGGTGGTGGTGGTTGTCGCGGGGTGATGGTGCAGTGCGGTCTTACGTGTCGCGCAAGACAAGACAAGGACGAGCCTAAAAGTGCAGAGCAGAAGGGGATTCTTCGCAACCAAGTTATGGGCTTGCCACAAACCGTTGCTGCCTTCTTGCATCTTCGCGTTCGTTGAGCCCTAGACCTAGGTCTGCATACACAGATCCTTTCGTTGCGGAGAGGGCGCTGGCCATGGCAGCAGTCGGCGCGGATTCGGCGCTCAGTCGGCGCATTGTGAGATCTTTTGTTCAGTTCTTGAGCTCAGGTATGCACTCAATCGATGTTCCTTTTCTTTCTTGCTCCCAGCCGTGCCTTTTGGCAAGATCGTTCGTTTATTCCTACGCTTGCTTTGTATTGGCGTCCGCATGCTGATCGCTCAGTAACGGCGCTGCTTTTAACAGTCTGTTTTGGAGCTTGGGTAGAATTCGAAGTAGTTGGAGTCTTGAACCTTCTTGAACGCGCTCAATCGGGAATGATACTTTACATTTTGAAGTTTGTCGACATTAGAAGATCTAAGCCGCAATTCTCATTTCCCCATCTTGAGCGTCTGTCTACATGTTAAGAATGCAAAAATTTGTGCCGACTCGAGGTCTTGGTGGACTTCTGACTGCTAAGATAATCTGTTCAAAGCACGCAGAATGATTCTTGATTGATTGTAGTTTTGGACCTTAGGGTGTGGTTATGGAAAAAAAATTCCTTATCGATTGCGGCAGGGGTCTGATCTGATGGAACACTAAAGAACCATAAATGTTTTTCAAGCAAAGCCACAGTGATTAAATCAAATGGCAGTGTACAGCTATCCAATTTTCTAAGTTTAGCAAAACTAAGAAAACAGCTGCTAGTGGCTTGATAAGCAACTAGATGGATGTGGACCTAAATGGAGCTGATTTTGACGGCTCCTCCTTCTGGCTGGTCAAAGGGTTCACATAATGTGGGAGCCTGAGCCTTCTGGAATTATGTACAGAGGATGTGAACCTATTACACCCTTCAGAAATGCACCTAGTTTTCACTCTTGCACACCTTTTTGTGTTCTATGCAATTTCATGCACTCTGCTTGCTTTGGAATCTGTTTCTTCCAAAAATAGTTGGCTGTTTTCTGAACGAAGTTACGCCAGGGGAAATAATTGGGAAGCTTGTTGGGTGTTGCTGAAGATCAGATGCTTCAGTGCTTACCCAGTGCTGTTCATATGATGCCCTACCTGCCTGTCTTTGTAATCTGACTTTGAGAGGCCACCCTTTGTCTTCTCGTGTGTTTGTTCTGTTTCTGTTTGCCTAAATCCCCTGCCTGTGCTTGATGAATATAAAAGTTGGTGGCAGTGTTTGGTTTGCTTGTCCATGCTGCATCCCCTCTGTCGATATTCAGTTGCAGAGAAGATACATGACTGAGTTGACTCACTGATAGTTATGCTTTAATATGTGATGCAGTGGAAGTACCACCAGGTGTTGACACGGAAGGTCTTGAAGTAGCTGCCCAGTGTCTGTCTGAGGTTTTCAAACTCCATCAACCTCAAGATGGAGATGACAGCAGCTCGCTCCCTTCATTGCTTGACTTGTTTACAATAAACCAATCAGACCTGTTGAGTTTGCCAGACAGATCAATACGAGCAAGGACAGATGCTGCAACAGAGCCCATGTCAGTGTCTCCTTCAGGGTCGCCTTTCATGCCATCCACATCTGACGCAAATCAGAGTGCAAGTAAACATGTGGTAAATGGGTAGACTTTATGGACCTGAAGCTATAATTGCAGGGTCAAGGCACAACTTTGGTTTCCAACTAGTACACAGTTGGAGGCTTGATTGATTTTATTGACTGTCTAGCATGAGGTGAAAGGCATCTCCAGACCATAAAATTTTGGAACCTATTTGTTAAATTCAACCAAAGCACATTCCTCTCATTGGATGCCACTGCTGTTTGGACACTTACATCATAGATGTAGGACACATGAGAACTAAAACTTTGAGAGCATGTTTTCTCAGAGAAGGGCAAGGTGGTGCTGTTGGTTCTACCAATATTTGTCCAACTGAAATGGTGTTACTGTTCTTTTTTTTTATTGGTGGGGCAGAGTGTGCGGACAGAAGGAGAGTACACCACTGCAGGTATACCCTTAAATGCAACATCCTGGTTTTCCTGACCCGATACTTGTAATCAAGATCACAAAGTTAGGTTCTAACTTGTACTTGTGCAGCATTGGTTACCTATTTATATTGTATAGAGTTGTTACTCTGTATCTGCATAGATGGTCTTATTTTGGGACTCCTGTGGCAAGGGTATCCATTTTGTTTTTCATTATGTATCCAGAGCTTTTTGGAGAGGGAGTTTGAGTTTGAGTAAGACTTGGTAGCAACACTGAGCTCAGGGGACTTTCAGTGGATTGGTTTATCTGCTGAGACCAAGGATTGTTTATTTGGAACACAATGATGATGGGGCAGGGACGCCAAGCTATTCTGCTGATGAACTGTTTGAACAATTCAAGGAAGGCCTAGACTTGTCAGGGTACTTCGATGGGCTTACCAAGGATTCCCCGGAGTATTCAAATCGAGTGAAACAGGCTAAAATTGCATTCGAAGACTCTTTGAAGGCATGTATTAAGACTCGTCAACTGTTACACCTTAAGGTTTTACTCAATATTAAACATTTTTCACCACCATACTATCAATATCAGTGCAGGAGCAACATGAGGGGTTTTGGCTGCTTTATTTTATGGGAGCTCCAGTTGGTAGTCTCATTGCTTGATGGAGTTGATTTTTGAGCATGAAGGAAATTGGCCACTACAAGTGTTGCTCAGTGGTCATTATTTAACCTGGTGCTAACCACTGAGCTCTTTGGTCTGAACAGAGGTGGGAAGGCAACACATTCGGGTCTTCTGATTTGGAGGATGCACAGGTTCTCGCCGAAGCTTTTAAAGTGCAAGGTCTCTTATCTCTCGTTCTTTCCTGTTGTCCTAGTTGATGTGTACATGTCTCTCTGTCATTTCTCTCTACCTTCAAGTGCTAGCAGCTTACCTGCGTGAAGCACTCTGTCATGTCGAGTGATTTGTTTGTTTGATTTCCATTGTTGTTCTACATGTCGCACTGGCCCTTGGCTTCCAATGGATGTATTAAGTTCTTTTCTCTCTCTCCTTTATCTTGATGGTGGGTAAGGTTTTGGTAACACCACTGAAGTATTCCTAATCCTGTTATTCTGTTAGGAATTTTTTGCCTAGAATGGAATGGGATAATGGGAAATGGGTTATGGTTCTCCCTAGGTCCTAACCTAAAGCAGCTGTCCTACATGGTCAGAAGAGAGGCCACCCTAAAGCCCTGGCTTCCCATATTAATACATCCTTCATGTTGTTTTTCTTTGGCTGAAGGCAACACATCCATGAAAGAGCAGCGATTTATTGAAGCCATTCAACTGTATACTCTCGCCATTTCCCTGTGCAGTAACAATGCCATTTTCTATGCAAACAGGTAATGTTGGGCTAAAACTTTGTTTATTATTTCAAGGTATGCACTATGATGAGTGTCATTGACTCTGCTAAGGCCAGCTTAGCTCCATGATGATACATTGTCGCCAATCTCTTGATAATGAATGCTGACAAGGGTAATCTACCCATGCGGTGTGGAACTGTGGCGCCCTTCACTGAAAGGAGGAAATAGCCTGGGGGTTTGCCTTAAATCTTTTCTCTTGTAGCCTGGTATGCTTTTGGGTGTACTGCCTTCCTGTGGTTTATTTTGTGATTTACTATAGAATGTGTCTTTCTAAGGACTCTACTAGTGCTTTGCCTCCTGAGTTGTTTTCGTTATGTGCCTCTCCAGGGCGGCAGCACACTCAGAAATTGGCAAGTTTGAGGAGGCAATAGCCGACTGCGAAAAAGCCATAGAGATCGATCCTGATTACAGCAAAGCATACAGCCGTCTGGGTTGGGTGTACCACGCGCAAGGTCGTTTCAAAGAGGCCATTGACAAGGGGTTTCAAAAAGGTCAGTTTCGGATGTAGCCGGCATCTTTGGGAAGGCAAGTTTGTATCAGGAAATTGACTTTGAGATTCGGTCATGGATGGCTTCACGGGGTTTTAGAGACCACTTCTTTTTTAGTGTCCAGTCAGATTTTCCTGCTTCTTCAGTGTGTCACTAATTGCACATCATTTGAACAGTTGACAATTCTACTGCATTTCAGTTCATTCTCTTGCCTTTTTCGTGCACGATTGCTATGAGAGGGTTCTCTTTGTGGTCTTTTGGAGACTTGATGTTCCTGTTGATATTCAGCAAGAAGGTCGAACGTCAAATCAAGATATGTACTCCATTGGAAAATCTTACTTCAAGGAAATAGAGAGCTTCCTAAAACTTCCCTTGGCACAAGTGAAAATAGATAATGCAGGCCACTTCGGGGATGCTTTTGTGGATAGTGTCAAGACTTCTGCATCTTTTGTAACAATAGTCATCAATGGTCATTTGATGTGCGCACTACTATGGTGTCTTTCAGCACTGGAGCTGGATCCCAATAACATCACAGCCAAGGAGAATGTGCTGGTACGTCCACTCCCCTCTTTACTGTCAGTTAGTTGTTGGCCCTTGACCCAAGGTAGAGGCAGCATGTTCAATTATGAAGATAGTATGATCTTCAAATGAAAAATTGTTTTGTCATTACTGGGTGAACTCAAGTGTCAAGCTTTTGTGGGCAAAGCCCTGGCTTGCTTGTCGTAAGGCACCCACATTAGGGCTTAAGAGGTAGCACACATCAGCATCTGTAAGTACGCTGGAAGAGCAAGACGATAAAACTTTGCTACCACAGAGGTAGAAGCTTGCGCCTGAGAACCATGGCTTGAGATAATGTGTTCTTTCTCTATCCCAGGCAGCACAACAGAAACTGATGGAGCAGCAACAACAGCAGCGACAGGATCCCAACCGACCTGGTCAGGTGTGTGAGCTCATATTATATCTCATAACCATTTTGGTCCCTGGGTTTTTCGGGCCCTATCATGGAAGGTTTACATGACTTACACGCTCTGCTGCTGCTTCTTCCTTTTTCTTTCTCCGGGACAAGGATGGTAGCTTCATAAACATTGATGAGTTGTTACTTGATTAATTTCAAACTAGTTCGTGGTTATCAACAATTGACTGCATTGTACCGAGGAACATCACCCATGGAGGGGCCAAGTCAGGTGGGGTTAGTTGAAGCAATCTGGCTGTGATAGCTAAAACTGGCCTTGGTGCTGCTCAAGTGTTAGGTCTAAAACTCTTATATCCAGGGCAGAAGAAGAAAGGAACAGAAGAATATTGGCATAGATAGAAGTGCACCTGATGCTTGTGATTGGTTGTAAATCTATCACTTGAGTTGTCATTCGGCTCGAATGTCTTGACTTAACGGATTGAAAACTAATTCTGAACCAGCGATCTCAACTAATCAGCAGGGTGCAATACCTGCATTTGGAGGGCAATTGCCCGGACATATGCAGCTGCCGCCGGAGATGGCCAACCTAATTCCAGGCATCATGAACTTGGCAGCCCAGCTAGGCCAAAGGCAACAAGCAGAGAATTTTCCGCAGGGTGCAGCTACTGGTGTAAACCAGGATAATGGTGTCGACCATGAAAATTTGGATGAAAACATTCAGGTGGATGGAACGATCAACATCACTATCAATGGAGAGGAAGTACCTCCGCAGTTTGCTGGGCTGATGCAATCTGTCTTCTCTATGTTCGGGGCGCCACAGCCACAGCCTCAGGCCCAACCACCTTACTCAAATAGGCCAGCGCCTGGCCCTGGCCATAATCCAGAACAAGGTCCACCTGCAGGACTGGGTGACAACTAATCGTTGGATGTATCAAGGTATCACTAGGTATAAGTTTTGAGTTTTGTTTGGACGTGGAAAAAAGTCCCTGTCTAGTTATGTGGGCCATATGCAGTCTGTTCTGATCATGTGGAAGTGAAATCTGATGCTCCTGACCTTATTCATGTTGTATTCTCCCGTACTGGATCTGAGGTCACCTGGCAGCAAGAGCCAAGGCTGGATGAGGGAGTTCGGAAAACCTAAGCTATTTTTATAAAGTAGCTCTTGGACCAACCATAGGTTGTGGCCTTCAAGCCTTACCAAGGAAGGTTTACGTGGAGAGACCTGTGCAAGTATATTATGGGCCACCAACCATTGTTAAATTTTAGCGAGAATCTCAAAATGTGGTCGCAAATCATGCTCAGTACTGATTGTAATGACAGTAATCACAATGAGCACAGGCTTGTGGCTTTGCCTGAAGGTACTACCTGTGGATAGACATGAACCCAAGCATTTGGCTTATTGCAAGTGGAGATTGGAGACATATGGCTCTCTTCCATTTGGGATGGGGTTGGGTTGCAAGAGGACTACTGTAAAAGAAACTTTCAGGGCTTTCATCCTTCTGCCATTACCTTATACTCTCTTGTGGCAAGTTGTGTGCACTCTATGGTAGCATGGTCCTTGGCATATTTCACAGTAGTACAGCATTATGAGAAGGGCTCATCCCAACCCCAAAAGGGTGCAGTACCTCCGAGGAGAAGGGCTCTTGTTTATGCTTTTTTTTGGAGGAATCTTCTGATTCTCTCAGGAGCTCAGTGTATCTTCCGTCTTTTTAATTCTGATACAAAATGTTAAAGTCGTCTTAGGGATTTTATTATCGATCATAGATGATGCAAAGGACTTGTTATCCTCGCAGTCAGTCAAACTTATCATCATGAAAACGTTGTTGGTATCTGTGAGAGATTACTAATACTTTTGAGCTTTTCTATCATCCAGGAATGACTTCACCCACCAACTTGACAGAAGTGACTGGCTGCTGGCCTAAAGAAGCACCCTTCTGGTCCTGGCTTGGTGTGGACTAACCCACCCACCTTCATTGATATTGGGCCCTATTGGAAGTGACTTGTTTGATATTGGCCCCTACACTCTGACTGCCAGATTCTTGTTTGACATTTCTTGTGGTGGATGTGGGTGCCCCACCATTAGAATTGGTCTCCAGCTACCCAATTCCTTTGGGCAAATAATTTTGGGGAGTACCAGGAACTTACACACCCTGCCTTGTATTGGAACTTACCTCTACTCCCAACAATGGGCAATGGGCAATGGACAAGGGAAGAGGCTCTTATTTACATTGGCTTTCGACTCTTTCTTTTTTCTTTCTTCCTAGTGCCCAAGGCCCATTGGACAAGGGAAGAGGCTCTTATTTACATTGGCTTCTTTTCTCTTTCTTCCTAGTGCCCAAATAGTGTGAACAAGCCGCCGCAACTGACCATTGAAGTTCACACACCATGGGGCTTTGAACCGATATTCAAACATGGTGGCAGGCAAGGCAACAACTAACAGTGGAGCTCTGATACTGTGCAAGATCACGGAATGCCATGTCACACCCCTTGACTTGTACCAGGGCTGGACGTCGGAGTCGCCTCTTATGGGTCCCACTGTGGCCGGCCAATGGGAATGGGCCCAAGTGACACGGGGGTGTACGAGAAACAGACCACATAACCACTGACTCTCGTCTTTCATTCCGACCACTTGTTCTCCTCCATCGTAGCCACCTGGTCTCGCGTTTCGTCGTCCTGCCTGAGAGATTCTTGTAAGCTCTGTGTTGCTTGGTGTTGTAATCTTCCTTTGATGTGGCTTGGAGCTTTCAAGTTTCGAAGGCTCGTCTGCGGTCAACACAGGCATCTAAGAATTGAGCTGCCTGCGGTAGACTCATCTTTCCAAGTTATAAGCAGCTGGAGCGGTAGCCTGGAGGATTTGTATCTGTGTAGTAGAAGAGAAGACTGGAAGTTCTTGATCTTCCTCCTTGCACGTACTCTTTGACACAGTACCGCACTAGACACACAGTCGTTTTACAAGGCTTTCTGAATTTCTCCGTGGATGCTATGCCTCCTGTTTTACCTATCTTTGCCTTGAGATTGACGGTCGCAGAGACACCGGCTTGACTTGTTTCCCTCGAGAATCAGGTAGAGAATCTCATTCTTTTACCATGGGAGGCAGGACCGTGGCACCAGCAATGGAGTCCTCTCCCTCTCCAGTTCTTCCTCTCTTCTTTGTGGCGGTGATGCTGTCCATGGCAGCGATGCCCTGGTACATGCGGTACCAGGTGCTGCTGAAAGCAGCAATCGAACAAACGAACACGATATTTATTTATCTCGTGCCTTTGGTTATCGTCCTTGCTCTGTCTATCATACCAGCTGCTCAGGACTGGGCCTACCCTGTCCCCACCGTGAAAACCAGTAACCGGAACCGCAACTCTATGCCTCCGTCTGTGTTTGGGGAAAGTGACAGCTCAGGCATTGGCCTCTTCTTCCTTATTATCTTACTGCTCCTCTTAGTTGCTGTATGCCGGTAAAGCGAATTCAACTCGTTTGAAAGTTTCCCTTCTGCAGGTATATCCTGTTCACTATCAGGTCTACTGGAAACTTTGCAGTTTGTATTATACAGTGTTCCCTTCCAGACAAATTCAGCTGACCAGACAACGCAGTAACAAAGCTACAAATTGTGTTTTGTTACTGCGAAGAGGAAACATAATTTCGACTGTCAAGTGCACAGTGATGTCGGCGCTCACAGTATCTGAAACAATATGAAATAGAGCTGAGCCAGTTTTCATTGATGTTTCAGTGTTCATAAAAAATGTTCTCAAGTGTATTTTAGAATGCTATAGAAACCACTCTTATGTCATATTATATAGTCTTATGAGTCTTATCAGGACATTCTTATACCATATCTATACATAAAATTTCCCTTACGTATATGTACTTGATTTGTAGTTCTTAGCTCATGTCGTCTCTGAAGGCTGGTTAGTAGTTTGGAAGGTAGCCTGCAGCCTATGCAAACTCAAGTTATAGCCTTCAATGCTTGGAATATACTCACGTTGGAGGTTGTACCTACTTTTGAGCTCTGGATAGTGTCCAATTCGTCTAGGACTATCTGGCATTGTATGTACTTGATGGTGGTCGAAGTAGTTTTGTTGCAGACCTGGTCTTTGGAATGAAGAACGAGTACGTTAATAGGTTTCTCCAGGACCGAGAAATGTACATGCAAACGTTTGAATGATTTGAACATTGCTAGTTCTTAATTCATCTTCTTGGAATGCTTCATACTGTTGAGACCTCAGGCTGCTGAACAAGAATTGGTTGTCTCATGTGATTGTTCGACAGACATATTTCTTCATATTATATAGCTATATTTGATCGGGAGTGGTTTTGGACGTTGGGCCATCGATGGCTGAGGCGATGCATCATAGAAACCGGAAGAATGCAGCACAAGTTGAAGCCGTCTGCAGGCTCTGCACAAACCTGGCATCATAGAAAGGCCAGATCGAGCAAGAGAGATCCTGGAACCATTGTGAGCGCGCAGAGATTTAACCGCCATTGATCGTGCCATCGGATATGTGAGCTTAGCTAAACTGCCGGGTCTATAGATTCATGGTACCAGGTGGTATATAGCGTCGACACCTTGAAGTTTCCATGTTAACTCTAACTAGTGCGAGGTCGGGTCTATTTTGTGGCAACATTGTTCAAGGGGTCTTTCTTGGTTGGATTTAAAATATTTGAACTTGAGAAGTATTTCACCCCCTCGCTACCGAGCCATCCAATGCGCCCGTGTTTCATGTTTGTCTCCCTGGTTTCCAATACCAGATTGGCAGCGAGTCTACATCATCTAAGTTGTTAGATGTCTCCTTTGTAGCTCAGGTTCACATTACGTGAGCTAGATTAAAAGTGAGCTGCGTAGTCCTCATCGAGCATGAGCTCCTGCGCACCAGTGAAACGTCTTTGAAAGTCTTCATTGACAGTTTAAATTTTGATTCTTATATACAGTCTTTCTAGTGGTTGTTGGTGGGAAAGACATTCTCTGGAAGTGTGCTAATTCTTATATTTGTCTCCATAGACATTCAGTGTCAAGAGTCAATGCGACTCTGCGTAAGCTGTAACCGGAAGGCAGTAACCTCCTCTTGGTACACGCAAGTATCCTCTTCAAGACTCCATTTCAATGTGTATTCCATTCAAATTCTCCTTGAGTCCCATACATTTGCAAACTAGCAAGATGTCCTGCACGTTAGTGCAATACCCTTGGAGTTGTCAGTGGATTTCAGATTGAGCCGTTATGTATGTACATATATATGGAAGTCGAGGACGGGCACCAGAATTCGTAGAGATTGTCGGGTTCGTGAAATCTCTTAACTTGGAAGGTACTGAATCCTGATACATGTTGATCTGTTCGCGACGGCCAGGAAGAGATCGCTGAAAATGTGGATCAGTACATCTCTTGAACGGTGGGATGTTACAAGACATAATGGTGGAAGCTTTCGCCATGAGAATGAGAGGGCGTACAAAGGGTGGGGTGTGGGGCCCAGTCCTGTCCACCGTCGTTTGTAGTGTGGATCCCGTGCAGCACGCTGCAGGGTACATAGAACAGTAAGCGTCTGAAATTTGTAAACTGTAAAGCTGTAGTATTCCGCCCACCTCAGGAGCCAGCACACTGAGATTTTACACATGCAGTCACATTGAAATGAACATTGAAAGCACTTCGAACATGGGGTCGCAAGCATTGCACAGTTACTTTGACTTGGACTCAACATTCTTCTCTGTCTGAAAGCTATCAGAAGTGGGATTCATTTTAACGGACTGCTTTCTTTCTTTGCTTTCCTTGTGGGAGGGCAACACAACCATTGCAGAACCATAGTTTAGTTCTCAAGAACTTAGCCATCACAGAGTCTGATCTTAGTGCACCACATCAACCATGGTTGACATGCCAGGTTGTAATGTGGTGGGGAAGAGGTGACGGCCATGGCCCCAATGCTGAGAATCTCCTAGGATTCTTTCCATCAGGCCCTTGCACGCACAGACACAACAGCCAGGGCTGACAAACAGAGATGAGAGAGGCCCATGGAGATAACTATCTGTGCAGGGCAAGGCAGCTGCTGCAGGTGTAGCCGGTCAGCTAAGACTCATTGCACCGAAATTTGCCGAGTCCTGACTCCTCCGTGAGAATTGGAAGATCTCACGCTACCCAAACTGTTTCTATCTCCGCTCCAAACTCCAAAGCTGGAGAGATTCTCTCATGCTCAGAACTCACGATCCATCTCATAATAGGGCCATACAACTTGCTAATGCTTTTATCAAATCAATGTTTCTACAGCGACTAGCCAGGGCAAGGCAAGTTCTAAAATTGGCTTTTGCACAGAACAAACGTTAGCGGATTAGACGAAATCATGGGAAGATTAGAATGAAGAGGTCTCTGCATCAGCATTGGACTAACAAAATACTTGGGATGTGGGAGCTGTGACATCCAAAACACCTTCCATAGATACAGCAATGACACAAAGCAAGCACACTAAGATAAATGAACATGTTAATTTGTTCAATCACTGCCTTCAGCAGCTCCTGATACCACATGTACACGGCCATCACTGCCACAGATAGCACCATCATCACAACGAGACGAGGAAGGTTGAGAGATGGCTCTATTGCTCTTGCCGTGATCCGGCTCACTCTGAATGATATCCTCTACCACACAAACAAAAGGGAAAGAAGGCAGGCAGGTGTTTCTGCGACCGCCAAATCCAAAGATCCCCAAGCATCAGAGAAGGCTTAGCATCCGCTAGAGAAGTGGTTTGAAATGCTCACCTTGGCAGAACTTCGCCATTGGAGCACCCTGATAGCCTAGCACTTCTATGCCGAAACATGAAGACATGAAAAATGAAACAATCTGCTTTCTGACCAATGTTTTTAGGGGCATTCTAGACCTACCTCTGCGGACCCAAACACCCTCTGCGATAGTGATGTCACCACTCCATTTTGAACTGAATCCAGTACCTCTCTCTGCCTCTCTCACTCTGGATGCCTGGAGCTCCCCTCCCCTGTCCTCCCCTACCTATCTGCCAAAACTTCCTGGACTGGGACAAAGCTTTGAGCTGACAATTTACTGCTGGGGAGGAGGTGGTCGGTGCATCATTGGCTGCCCCATATTTGGAGGCGGGGGCCCAGGCGGCCTCATTCCTTGATTTGGGGGAGGAGGTCCCATAGGAAATCCTCTTGGGGGAGGTCCAGGAGGAAAGTTTCGAGGTGGTCCTTCTCCCATCGGAGGTGGGGGGCCACGACCCATTTGTGGAGGTGGACCAGGTGGGAAATTCCTGGGTGGACCGCCTCCCATGGGGGGAGGAGGGCCCATTGGATGACCCCCAGGTCCCATTTGTTGTGGGGGAGGAAACATGTGTCGAGGAGGTCCATTCATAGGAGGCGGCGGAGGGGGTCCATTCATTGGAGGAGGACCACGAGGTGGCGGGCCTCCCATTGAAGGAGGGGGGCCACCTGGTGGGGGGCCAGACATCGGCCCCTGCGGTGGTGGAGGGGGTCCATTGGGTGGTGGAGGAGGCCCATTGGATGCTGGCAGAGGGGCTCCTTTGCCAGAGTCCAGAGGCTTTGCTTTGAAGTAGAGTTGAAGCTGCAAAATACAGACAAAAATTAGGACCACTTGGTGAATGACACAGCTACTCAAAGGGGGTGAGAGAGAATAGCAGTCAACACATAACTCACCTGTACCCTGCTAAATACTAACGTAAAATAGCTTCACTTCTACGTGTAAGTGTATCTGTGTACGTGCTTAACATAATGATCCCTGGATATGCTAAACACACAAACGAGCACACCATCATCTGGTCCAAGCAGCCAAGAGGGAGTGTCCAAGGAGGCCTTACTGTGAACATTTTTGAGTCCGGATCCCAGTGCGTGAAGAATTTGCTTGCTACCTTGTCAATCTCTGTGCTGGGAACCTATGAGTCCAGGCCCCGAAAACACCACGTGCGTACAACAAATCATTTAATACCACACAGAATGTTGAAGATGTACAATCCAAGCATCCAAGGCATCTGCAATCCAACAGTAAAAAAGTGAAAAACAATCAATCCTCTAAAGTGATATCACATATCATCTCTTTGTGAATTCTATGAAAGCCACACGACAAAAAGTGGTAGTCAAAGGTGCTGACCTTGAAAGCAATGATTTCATAGGGCTCAGCAGCAAAGAGAAGGTATTGGTAGCGCTTGTCCCATGCTTGAACCCTCTGCAGCATCACAATTGCCAAATCAGTATTTTTCTCTCCTCTCTCTCACACACACTCTCACACATAAACACAGACCAAGCAGCACTACGCAATATGGCGTCCACAGAAGAAAGCTGTCCAGATACATCATGCAATGTACCAAAAAATTTCTCACATTATGCAGTGTCAAGAACAAGAGGTCAAAGTAGAGAGCTAAAAAGCTGTCAGAGCCCACAGAAGTCTCCATGAAGTGTCCAGATAAAGAAAAAGTTAAGACATGCCCAAACAAAGTACCTGCTCATAAGAAGACATGAAACGGTGCCGGGGCTTGGAACCGTCCTCAATTTCAGGGTATTCAATCTGCAATATAGCATTTCACAGTTAATACTTTAGGGTTTCTCCAAATAGCCAGGAAGAGGCACTTAGCACAAGCACTTACAAGTAATGACGTACCTGGAAAAGCAGAGAGCGTTGCCTTGTTTCTTGGTCGTATTGCTTTGTCACTCGGTAACCGGGTCGACCAATTTTGACTGCCAACACCATCCATCAGTCTATCAGCCTACAGTACAGAGTAAAAGCTTACGACATCAACGCAGGAAAAACAGACAAGTCTTAAGTACTGGAATAGTAGGCTATTTTCAAAGAGGAGGAAAAGAGAGGAAGCGAGATTGTGACCTGTTTTCCGGGGGTTCACTTTCCGTTTGTTGGGCTGAGGCTGAGCAGGGGCGTCCTTGGCTTCACGGGCTGCACGCTTGGCCAAGTTGGTTTGATGCCGCTTTCCTTGTGTGTGAGCCAAGTAGTTGCCCTCATTGTTGTGTAGAGTTAAGCACAACTTGCACTCATAACTGCATTCTTGCCACCACCATTCTTACCCCTTCAGCTCCTGGTATCTTGAGTTTGTAGACTAGTCCCTCTCTCTTTCTCTCTTTATGTGAAAGTTCCTTTCTGTTCTTCTCTCCCCGAGACCCAAGGTGTTCCACACTATTCACACTACTGAGCAGGACAAAAGAGATGCGCGAGCCTCCTCTTTCAAATGATATGGGAAACAACACTTCTAAAGCTGTGGCGATGTTTATCCAGAATACTTAGTCGACCAGGACACAACTAAAATTAGTAAGCACAATTGTCCAGTTCTTAGGTGGATTGTTGCTGTGATGCTCCCCCTCTAATATTGATTATTGAATCAAACGGTAAGCAGGAACATTGGTAGGTTTCCTGGAGATAATAAACCAGGTGCAGATTGCGCAGTGAGCTTTGTATCATCAAAGCTCTGAAGCTGCAGTTGCACTACCGCCCATAAATTCCCTAAATCCAGACTGCAGGCCTTAATGTCCTCACAGCTCTGAAGCTGCAGTTCCACTATCGCCCATGAAATAACCCAAGTCCAGACTGCAGGACCTTTTGTATCCTCACAGTTCTGAAGCTACGGTTCCACTACCGCTATGAAACACCTAAAGTCCTAGATATACAGAAATTTGAACCTGGCTGAGCCTGGACTTTCCGGAGCGAAGGCACTCGTAAGTCTACAGTGCACATAACGACCTCAGATTTCCTACAGCATTATCCCAGAGTACATGAAGTACCCGTGTATGCCAAGATAACTATCCAAGCACTTCCAGAACCTAAACAGAAGAATATGAATAAAAATTGATTCCGAGGGAGAGGCAGAGAGAGAGAATCGAGTTTACAAGCCAGCCAAGAACCTGATGCATATGAGAGGTGGCACACAACATGGAGCATTTCATAACACGGGGAGAAAAGAGAAGACCAACCTGCCAAGATGATTGCGCATGAAATAGGGATCCTTGGCAAGATCAATAGTTTCCAGTGCCAGGCGTCGCAGCCGCTCCCTTCTATCGACGGCTTCATTCTGAGCAGATGCCGCCCCACCACTCCCAGGCTTGCTTCCCCACTCTCGATCCATCTTGTGAGTCCTCCTGCACACTACACCCACCAACCTCTACCCCGACAATCTCCCTAAATCCTTCCTCTCTGTTCCCACAAAGCAATCCGGCCCTGCCTCTACACCCTCTCTCTCTCTCTCGCTGCCTTCAGGGTATGTACCAAGACCCTATGGATGAATAAGTGGGGATGAATCCCCTTACATTCGTTATTCTGTGAAGGGAAGTGTATGAATGGACGAATACAACGAAGAAACAGATGAATGTCATCTGTGTCGAAGAAGTCCTCTCTGTGGTAGAGAGTGGCAAGGGCAGCAGGACGATGGCCGCTCCATCGAAGACCCCCTCCATGCTTCTCTCGTACATCGTAACGCTTTCCTCCATGCTTGTTGGAGCTTCGGTTGTCCACACCGTTCTTAAGCCTGATCTGGTATTTCAACAACCTGGCCCTTGTTTTTTTTGCTTTTGGGGCGGGTGTTCTGCGATCTTTTTTCAGCTCGATGTTGTCAGAGTCTGTATATGAGGCTTGGTTTGTTCCGTACTAAGTGAGAGGAGCATGCTGGGGCGGCGTTCAGACAATACCGACCCTTGAGAGTACAGAGGAGGATGAAGCAAGCAGGCCGGTCGGCAGGGATGTATCAAGTAGTGTTTCAAACGCAAGCTCTCCTGCTTAGTATTTCTCTTTGTCATCTATCATGAAATCCTTTCCACAGTTTTGGGAGATCATTTTGGAATGGTGCAGAATTTTGAGATGATGTACTTAGGTCCCCGTATAAAGTTACAGAAAATGTCTTGAAGATTCTCGAGAGGGTGTGTATACCAACGAAGGGCTACTGTAGATTGCTCGATATTGCCCTTACCAATCCCAAAACGGAGTAATGAAACCTTTCCAAGGCCTCGTTTAAGCTTTGGTGTGTGAGGTGGTCCTTTTCCGAGACTATTTCCTTTGCTGGAGAAGGTGTCCCTTCTTCGATGCATTGTCATATTCCATACTAGCAAACTGCTTCTTCTATGGATCTGACGTTTCCATAACAGACACACAGAGTGATGAATCTTTCAAGATCTCCGAAAGGTTTCCGGGTCCCAAGTGGCCCTCGTCAGTAGCGTTTGAAGAGAGGTCTGGTGCAATTGATCGTGGTTCTAACTGAATGCACTCTCATCAGGAAATGTAACTTTACAGTCGCAAAAATGTGGAGACCTGCAAACAATTTGCAGTTTAGGGTTCTAAAGGGATTGGTTCCTTACTCAGCCATGCAATCACCTTCAAGTTAGGTGGATGGCCACAAAATGACTGGTGCAATCAACACTGTGGTTTTCAGTATGATAGCAATGCCACCCCGCAACTGAACGCTCAATGAACACTGCAATTCACTTATCCTTGGCTGATGTAATGGTAGCCCGAGTTTCCTATCCTGGGGTTGGAACTCCCAAATCTGTTCTGAGAGGGTAATGCATTGACCTTCAAGAATGTGTCATTGTAGTCTCACCGTGTGTTTTTCTGTCTGTTCCTTTCTTTCCTTGCTCTTTTATGTCTCTTTGGCCCAAAAGCCATGGTGCTCAGTTTACTGAGCATGCCTGATTCCACGATTTAGGGTTGAGGGTTTTGTGATGAATCTCCTAAACCCGGTAGAGCATGGAGACACTCTGTGTGTGCTGATGACGGTGGGATGTGGCTGTGGCCAAGTAGTGCTCTGTTTTGGCTGGATTTAAAAATGCCACTTGCCTCTCACATGCTACATAAAAAGACCTGCTATGTCGTTTTGCTTTCACATATGGGGTTTCTAAAGAGTTCAATGTCCTTACTTCAATACTGATACTGCCTTCAATACTGCCTTGGTGGTTCGGGGTTCAAACCCGCTGCCCCGTGTGTGGGATTGTTCGTGACGGTATGTCTGGGCGTTGATCGTCCTGTAGGTCTCATGGCCCATAAACGAAAGGGGTTAATTTTCCCCCCTCCTATGGCAAGGGCCTGAATTGTGGGCCCTCCCAGGTTTCTTTTGAAAAATAATAATAATAATAATAATAATACTGAATTTTCTATAGCAGGATCCTGTCAGCTGTGCATGATGACTGTTGCAATTTTTGACTAAGTTTCATATCCTGTTAGTGTGACTCTCACAATGGAAAACGTGGCAATGCAACAATCCCAGGAATGGTCAATATTGTGTCTTTGTCTCTCTGCCTTGTAGCAGTGCTTTTCTCACCTCTAAGTCCCCACTCCTCTTAACCCTTGAACGACGACCCGACCTGAATTTTTCGTTCAGGTCGGGTCTTTTTCATCCATCCCATAACTTCTTTGGGTGAAGTCTGATTTCGTTCATCCCTGCATGAAAAATGTAGCGCGGAAAATTCTCTGTCTGCTCCAATTTAGAGCGGGCAGAAACAATAAATGCTCTGCCCTCTGGAATTTCTTAAGTGCCAAGGGGGGGGCCTAAAACGCATGGCCCAAGGAGGTGTCAGCGGCGTTGACCCCGCTGACGTGGCAGACGCCAAGGCCCTGGGTACTGGCCTGGAGTTGCCGGCTTGCAGCGTGTAGGGCGTGGGATTCCACCCCGCCAAATAATGCGGTTGATTTCGTGAGGGCCCGCCGAGTATTTGGGGTTTTTGTGACGTGGCCCCACAAAACCCCCGCCGGGAAGTGCTACCTGCTCCGGCCACCTGATCTGCCAAAAACCAGATCTGAGCCTGGCAATTTGGCAGAATCCAAACATTTTTTCACCATTGTCGCTGCATTGCCGCAGAGCACAACCTCACCGTCGGAATTATGTTTCAGAATATATATATATATATATCCCATTGGCCAAATTGCATGGGCCATTCGACCTTGGTCAAAGGTTTTTTTTGGGGTAGAAGGTGGCCATGTGAAAAAACAACATTACCATTTTCTTATAATCTGCCAATTGCAACGGTGAAACTCTCTGAAAATTCATGGGCAGATGGATGTAGTAGGTGGAACATTTCCATAAGGTCCATTTCTGTGGATGATTCAGGGCAGGAAGTTATGGCCTCATCCATGCCACTATGTATGCTTTTTGGGCTGGCCCACCAAAACGGTGGTAGTCGGTTAAGGCTCAACTCTTCAATGCTCTAGAGGTTATGTACTTACTTGCTATGCACAACCATCCCATAAGGTATTTGGTCCTTGTTGTTTATACCTTGTTGTTTAACTGGGCTAGAGCTCCAGTGCTGAAATCAACATGTACTTTGAGTGAGGGGGCTGAGGACTTAGCGAGATTTTCAAGTCACTCCTGCTCGGCGAAAGTGACCTCCATCTCCTTCTTCCCTTCCTACATGTACTGTGTTTGAAATGCGTGTGTGATCCTGGCAGCCCTGCAAAAGGGCAAAGAGGTCCATGCTGACATTGTCGAAGCTGGAATCGTACCAGATGTTGTTCTGGACGTGCTCTGATGAACATGTATGCAAAATGTTGGAGCATCGAGGATGCAAAGGGAGTGTTGGACAATATGGCCGAACGAGATGTGGTGTCTTGGACTGCGATGATCACAGCTTATGCACAGCAGGGGCGCGGGATGGAGACTTTGGAGACCTATCAGCAAATGATGAGGGAAGAGGTGAAGCCCGACCAGATCACCCCAGATTAAGTTTGCAAGGTGTGTGCGAGCCTGGGAGCGAGGCTCAGCCCTGAGATGCATACTGAATTCTATAAGTTAGCTCGTTGGCTTCTGAAAGAGGATAAAGAGAGGGAGTCCATAATGCCTCTTCTGGCTCTTCTGGGCATGTGAAGATACTTTGTAAGGTAGGCAGACAGAAAGAGGCTCTACAAACTTTAAACCAAGGAGCAACAGATTCAGATATGTATGTGGTACGATGCTTTGGATGAGCGAATCATGCACGAAGGGGTGAAGCCGAACCACATCGCCATTATTTGTGTTTCCAATGCGTGTGCAAGCCTGGGAGCCGTGGAAAAGGGGAAAAAAAGGTCCATGGTGACATCTTCAAAGCTAGAAGTGTACCAGATGTCCATGGCGACATCAACAGAGCTGGAATTGTACCAAATGTCATTCTAAACACTGCCCTAGTGGACATGTATGCAAATTGTGGGTACATCAAGGATGCAAAGGGAGTGTTCGACACTATGGCTGAACGAGATGTGGTGTCATGGAGTGCGCGATGCTTGCAGGGTATGCACAACGACGACGTGGGAAGGAGGCTTTGGAGACCTATGAGATGTGGTGTCGTGGAATGCGATGCTTGCAGGGTATGCACAACAGAGACGTGGGATGGAGGCTTTGGAGACCTATGAGCAAATGATGGGCATGTTTGTGTGCATTTGCAATGCTTGTGCAAGCCTAGCAGCCCTGGAGAAGGGCAAAGAGGTGCATGGGGATATCATTAAAGCTGGAATTGTACCAAATGGAGTTCTAATTTCCCTCGTATCTCTGGAAAAGGGGAAAGAGGTCCATGGCGACATCTTCAGAGCTGGAATTGTACCAGATTTCATTCTGAACAATACCCTGATGGACATGTTTGCAAAATGTGGATGCATCTAGGATGCAAAGGGAGTGTTCAACACTATGGCTGAACAAGATGTGGCGTCGTGCAAGCCTGGCAGCCCTAGAGAAGGGCAAAGAGCTACATGGGGATATCATTAAAGTTGGAATGGTACCAAATGTTATTCTAAACACTGCCCTGACAGCTCTGGAAAAGGGGAAAGAGGTGCATGGCGACATCTTCAGAGCTAGAATTGTAGCAGATGTCATTCTGAACAAAACCCTGGTGGACATGTTTGCAAAATGTGGGTGCATCGAGGATGCAAAGGGAGTGTTCAACACTATGGCTGAACAAGATGTGGCGTCGTGCAAGCCTGGCAGCCCTAGAGAAGGGCAAAGAGCTGCATGGGGATATCGTCAAAGCTGGAATTGTACCAAATGTCATTCTACACACTGTCCTGGCAGCTCTGGAAAATGGGAAAGAGGTCCATGGCGACATCTTCAAAACTGGAATTGTACCAGCTGTCACTCTGAACAATACCCTGGTGGACATATTTGCAAAATGTGGGTGCATCTAGGATGGAAAGGGAGTGTTCGACACTATGGCTGAACCCGATGTGGTGTCGTGGAGTGCAATGCTTGCAGGGTATGGGACGTGCGACGTGGGATGGAGGCTTTGGAGACCTATGAGCAAATGATGGGGATGCACATCATGTTTGTGTGAGCCTGGCAAAGAGGGCAAAGAGGCAAGGTGCATGGGGATATCATTAAAGTTGGAATGGTACCAAATGTTATTCTAAACACTGCCCTGGCAGCTCTGGAAAAGGGGAAAGAGGTGCATGGCGACATCTTCAGAGCTGGAATTGTAGAAGATGTCATTCTGAACAAAACCCTGGTGGACATGTTTGCAAAATGTGGGTGCATCGAGGATGCAAAGGGAGTGTTCAACACTATGGCTGACCAAGATGTGGTGTCGTGCAAGCCTGGCAGCCCTAGAGAAGGGCAAAGAGGTGCATGGGGATATCGTCAAAGCTGGAATTGTACCGAATGTCAAACTGAACACTGCCCTGGCAACTCTGGAAAAAAAGAAAGAGGTCCGGCGACATCTTCAGAGCTGGAATTGCATTCCACGACACCACATCTCGTTCAGCCATATTGTCGAACACTCCCTTTGCATCCTCCAGCTCCTTCAGCTATCCATGCCCTTGCACAAATCATGCATTCATCCTTGCCTTGCTGCTAGTAGCTGACAACCTACATTTGTTCTAGGAAACACCCAACTCAGCTTATCACACTAGTTCCTATGCTCAATTGCGTCTACTACTCTCTGAAATGTAGCAGGCATTCACCTTTTTGCCTCAGTTGTCCCATCATTGACTGGGGGCAGAAAAGTATTCATTCCATAGCTTCTCCTCATGTCCGTTACTTGTTTTTTGATACTTTCCTGTTGTCACATAGCAGTATCATATCAAAGTCACTCCAAACTAGATTCACTCAACCAGTTAACTTGCATAATTCAACATGGAAATTTTGGACCGATTCTAATAAGAGGGAAAAACAGGGTGAAATGTGCTGAAGAAGATGCCTTCATTAACAATGTCTGATTTTATCAATTGTGCCGTTGCTGCCAGTTGACCATCTACCCATGCAGGTTTCTTGTAGCTTCATAGTTAATCTGGAGCTTGAAGTCTGGCCCTCTTGGGTGAATCTGCACCCACACTCTATCCTTGCTCCTTCAACTATCCATGCCTCGCACGAATCATGCATACAACCTTGCCTTGTTGCTAGCAGTTGACAATGACAGCCTAGACTTGTTCTAGGAAGCACCCAACTCAACTTATCACACTAGTTCCTACGCTCAATTGTATCTGCTACTCTCTATAATCCAACAAACATTCACCTTCTTGCCTCGATTGTCCCACCATTGATTGGGGTCAGAAAAATATTCATTCCACAACTTCTCCTCGTCTGTGTTACCTGTTTCTGATACTTTCCTGTTGTCACATTGGCAGAATCATGTCAAAGTCACTCCAAACTATCAAAGCTTCACTCAACCAGCTAACTTGCAGAATTCAGACATGAATAATTAGGGGCGATTCTGATAAGAGGGGAAAACAAGGTGAAATTGAAGAAGGTGCCTTCATTAGCAGTCATTACACTCTATCCTTCGCTCAGCCATATTGTTGAACACTCCCTGTCCACAAGGGTATTGTTCATAATGACATCTGCCACAATTCCAGCTTTGACGATGCAACCATGGACCTCTTTGCCCTTCCCCAGCAGGCTCGCACATGCACTACAAACGCAAACAACTGGTTGTGGCAAACTGGGAGCAATATGTGTCAGAAGAAACCACTTATACAAATCCACAACTTACAGGCTGTCTCTATCCTCAAAATTGGCAGCACATCACCCGCTGCTATGACATATATTGCCCTAGACACACATTGCCCTAACTGCCATCCCCAAGATGCTACCCCCACCAGACTTCTCTCACTTGGGTCCTTGCAAGGCTGACTTCCAGCTTTGACTCTGTGCATGGGGCCTATCGGACAACATACACTAGCAAGCCCTCCCCATATCCTGCATCAACTCATCTCAGTCTTATCAATTGCACAACGTATGATGGGAGTGAGTGCAACATGGGAAAGAGCCACAAACACATGATGAGCTGTAGGGAAGAAGCAACATCGTGCAAGTAAAGCAAATGATGAAGCAGAAAGACGAGGCAACATGGGAGAAGGGAAAATGGGGTCCAAGGGCTGAGAAGGTCAACTGGTCAACAATGAGGAACTGGCTCTGGAGCACTATGTTGATGATTAAAGGGAGCAGCAAATACATGTGGGGCATCGCAGCAAAGTGCATGCCAACGAGGGTCAGAATAGTGCAAGAAAGACTCCACGGATGGTGGGCAGCCAAGGGAGATGCAGTGAGACAAGGCACTCATGGCAAGGGAGCTGCCAAGACAAAACTGTTGATTAGGCTACGGAGAAAGACTGCTGCAAAGAGGTACAAAGACAGGAGCTGAGAATGAGATGTTGCCTTTCGTTGAAGTTCCCCACACAAGGGCTGTTTGGCAAGCAAAACCCCAGGCAAGGATGAGAGGTGAATCTGGGATAAAACCAGCAGCTGGGAGTGAGGAAAGACACAAGGAAGGGCAACAATACCTTGTCAAATCTGAGGGTGATGGCTGGAGAAAATTAAACAAGGACTGGAAGTATGGGAGCAGCAATCGCATGAAGAAAAATCTGCCTGAGAGGCTGAAGAGTGAAAGGGAGGAAGACAGGCACCTCGCTTATGAAAAGTGGAAGGGCAGGGTAGAAAACCTGATGCCTGAAATTGATGGGAGCTCGTGGGAGACTCTGCCAAGAAGACTCCAATTAGCTGTTGCCAACAATCGGACCAGTGAAAGATCGCCCTTGGCTGGCGCAACACCACAAAATAAGTGCAGCCCTGATAGTATGGTGAGTGGGGCACCAACAGAGCCAGAAAATGAGGGAGAAGGAGGAGACTTCCCTGCCAAGAAAGTCAATGCGGGCCTGCAGTGGCATGCAAGGAAAGGGACACCGTAAGTGTTGCCAACAGATGTAAATCAGTGCTCATTCATTCGAAAGCACCACGAGAGATGAAGGAAAAGACACCTGCAGGGACGTTGAAGCATAAAAGAGGAGAGCACTTCACTTGGGAAGAAAGTGAAGCATTGGAGAACGAGGCTGATAACTGGCAGTCTGAAAAAGAAAGGCGGTTGTGGGAAACCCTGCCAAGACCCAAGACAACCATATAGAGAGAATCAAGCAGGTGGGAACTGCCCTTCATTGGGGTGGTGCAAACAAGAGCAAGACCAGAAGCTGAACTACATGAGAAGATAGTGTGTCATCACAAATGGAGACCCTGAAAAATGCTCTGCCCAGGAGATGAAGAACATTAGGCAACTAGAAACGTGGGGGGCTGAATATGCTCTGCAGTCAACTTGGCTTGTTGAATGCTTGCATAAGAGATGAGGGGTTGCTGTCAGTACACGACATTGAGTTCATCAAATCCTACAACAGCCCACCATCGCTGCCCACTGCTTACACCACAAAAACAGTTTCACAGGACTTACAGATGATTGGTGGAAGGCAAGGCCCCTCGCCATGGGCCAGATTAATTGTATGTTGCAGCCCAGAACAACGACGGGAAGTCATCTAGGGCAGCAAACCCCATCTTGGCAGCGTCTTTTGTGTGAGAGAAGTCAAGCTGAACCTGCTCATCATATCGAGTGGGATGGACCAGATGTAAAGCTGCCAAGCCAACCACACTCATATTCGCACTCAAGCAACATAAGCTGGAGCCATTTTCAGATTATGAGTACCCGCGTTTTAAGAATACTCCTTCTTCAACTTGCGGTGAACGGGCAGAAAACTTCACAATGTGCAGCAGATTAATGGACCAAGATGCGGAGCTGAATTGGGTATCCAATTAGGCAATGCTGGTTTCAAAACCCCGTTCCATCCCTGCGTTTCAAAGATCTGGCTTGAATGGGCACACTCCGGCAGTGGAAGGCTCACGGAGTAATGAGTTTGGGCTGATATGCATGCTGACATGCCATGCCGGTGCAAAGAACAACGTTCTGAGTGGCAATTGTGATCTCAAAATCTGCCCCTGCATTCAAGCTGATTTCTCTCTCGAGCAGAGCCGCCTTGTGGATGTTCCAGCCAGTGTCCAAAAACAGCTCAAGTGCAAGACAACAACATCAGCAAGGCATGGTTAGCTAAGCAAGGTCATGGTGGAGAGGCATTTGAACTCTCTGAACGTAATGTGGTCGGACTTCACCCCCTCCCACATCAACTGCTCATAGGTCTCCAAAACCTGCAATCCCCGCCCCTGTTGTGCATGTCCTGCGATAATCACTTTCCACGACACCACATTTCGCTCAGCCATATTGTTGAACACTCCCTATCTAGAAGGGTATTCATGTTCAGAATGACATCTACCACAATTCCAGCTTTGACGATGCAACCATGGACCTCTTTGCCCTTCTCCAACAGGCTTGCACATGCACTACAAACACAAACAAAGGTAATGTGCTCGGGCTTCACCCCCTAGACCCACATCATTTGCTCATAGGTCTCCAAAACCCGCAATCCCGCCCATGTTGTGCATGTCCTGCGATCATCACGTTCCACCACACCACATTTCGCTCAGCCATATTGTTTAACACTCCTTGTCCACAAGGGAATGCTCCCACGTCTGGTACAATTCCAGCTTTGATGATATCCTCATGCACCTCTTTGCCCTTCTCCAGGGCTACCAGGCTTGCACAAGCATTGCAAATGCACACAAACATGATGTGCTTCCCCCATCATTTGCTCATAGGTCTCCAAAGCCTCCATCCCACATCCCTACTATGCATACCCTGCAAGCATCGCACTCCACGACACCACATCTGGTTCAGCCATAGTATCGAACGTACAATTCTAGCTCTGAAGATGTCGCCATGCACCTCTTTCTCCTTTTCCAAAATTGCCAGGGTAGTGTTTAGAATGACATTTGGTACAATTCCAACTTTGATGATATCCCCATGCACCTCTTTGCCCTTCTCCAGGGCTGCCAGGCTTGCACAAGCATTGTAAATGCACACAAACATGATGAGCTTCCCCCATCATTTGCTCATAGGTCTCCAAAGCCTCCATCCCACGTCCCTGCTGTGCATACCCTGCAAGCATCACACTCCATGACACCACATCTCGTTCAGCCACAGTGTCGAACACTCCCTTTGCACAATAGATGCACCCACATTTTGCAAACATGTCTACCAGGGTATTGTTCAGAATTACATGATCGTAGGATATGCACAACATGGTTGTCATAGGGAGGTCGTGCAACTATTTGAAGGAATGCAAAAGAATGGCTTAAAGCCGAGCAACATCACCTTTATGTGTTCTCTCTGCATGCAGCCACGCTGGCCTACTGAATGAAGGAAGACACTACTTTGATTCCCGGAGTCAAGATCATGGTGTTACTTCGACAGTAAAGCACTTTGGCTGCATGGTGAATCTTCTTGGACGTGAGGGACAACCGGATGAGGCAGTGGACATGATTAATAAAATGCCCATAAATCCAGGTGTTGTGGTGTGGAAGGCCTTGCTTGGTGCGTGCAGAATCCATGGCAATGTGGAGATGGTTGAACGTGCAGCAACATCTATCCTCATGTGGGCTGAACAGGATGCCACAACTAATGTGTTGCTCTCAAACATCTATGCTGCAGCTGGCAGGTGGGATGATACTGCAAAGGTGAGAAGAATGATGAAGGTCAAAGGGGTTAGAAACGAGCCAGGTTGCTGCTGCATTGAGGTTGGCAAAAGGGTGCACACCTTCGTTGTAGATGACAAGTTGCATCCCATAATTAAGGTAATCCATGCTGAATTGAGAAGATTGGCTGGGAAGATGAAGGAGGTGGGGTATGTGCCTGACAGGCGCTTTGTATTGCATGATGTGGGGGAGGAGGAAAATGAATTTTCTCTTTGCCACCATAGTAAGAAGCTGGCCATTGGTTTTGGCATATCCACGGGAAATGATAGTGGGGTCTACCCAACATAGGTGAGAAGTCAGCCTATAATTGCACTTGACTGAAGGGGTGATATTGGACTGACTTTGGTGACAGTGGATGGAATCAGAGCGTTGTCCTAATTCTGGGTTTGGGTGGTATGACTGAACGAGATGTGGTGTCATGTTTGTTGCACGAATTCTAGGCCGTCATTGTCAGTTGCTAGCAACAAGACAAGGATGTATGCATGATTTGTGCAGACGCATAGATAGCTGAAGGAGCAGGGATGGAGTGTGGGTTTTGATTCATCCAAGAGGGCCAGATTTCAAGCTTCAGATCACCTATGACTCCCTGTGGAAGGATAGCTACAAGAAACATGCATGGGTAGATGGTCAACTGGAAGCCACATCAGCATCGGCACGATTGATAAAATCAGGCACTGCTCATGAAGACACCTTCTTCAACACGTTTCACCCTGTTTTTCCCTCTGATCAACATCGGTCCTAAATGTTGAATTCTGCAAGTTAACTGGTTGAGTGAACCTTAAATAGTTTGCAGTGACTTCGACATGATACTGCCAATGTGACAACAGGTTTAGTATCCAGAAACAGGTAACAAAGACGAGGAGAAACTGTGGAATGAATACTTCTCTGACCCAGTCAACGGTGGGACAATAGAGCAAAAAGGTGAATGCCTGTTGGATTACAAAGAGTAGCAGATGCAATTGAGCATAGGAACTAGAGTGATAAGTTGAGTTGGGTGTTTCCTAGAACAGATGTAGGCTGTCATTGTCCTAGCAACAAGGCAAAGATGTATGCATAATTTGTGCAGAGGCATGGATAGGTGAAGGAGCAGGGATAGAGTGTGGGTCCAGATTCATCCAAGAGGGTCGCAATTCAAGCTCCACATTACCTATGATTTCTTGTGGAAGGATAGCTACAAGAAACCTGCATGGGTAGATGGTCAACTGGAAGCCACAGCAGATGCGGCGCCACAATTGATAAAATCAGACACTGCTAATGAGGGCACCTTCTTCAAAACATTTCACCCTGTTTTTTCCTCTTATCAGAATCTTTCTTCTTCCTGTTGAATTCTGTAAGTTAGCTGGTTAAGTGAACCTTTGATAGTTTGAGTGACTTTGACATGATACTGCCAAAGTGACAACAGTAAAGTATCCAGAAACAGGTAATAGAGATGATGAGAAGCTGTGGAATGAGTACTTTTCTGACCCCAGTCAATGGTGGGACAACCGAGGCAAAAAGGTAAATGCCTATATAATTACAGACAGTAGCAGACACAATTCAGCATATGAATGAGTGTGATAAGCTGAGTTACGATCATATCATCGATTGTTCATAGAGTTAGCTCATCAGTCACATCTGCTACGATCGTATCGATCGATCTACTGCATTACAATGGCGTAGTTCATAGGCACATGACATAGTTCACAACTTCGCAGTCCGACAGTGCAGTCGTTGAAACGACTTGCTAGTTATTTTTGAACTAGTGGTTAGTGCTCGTGTAGTACGAGATCGTAATTATTCAGCAGCGTGAAGCAACGCGGCTACGGCGCGTGTCCTGCCTCCAAGAGAACACGTGGAGTTTTCACACCGAGCCACGCAGCTGTATTCCCGGCGTGCATATGGTGGGAAAGTCGAAAAGTCCACTGTGGTCAAGGTCCAAGATTCAGCCAACGTCGCGCGTGGCGACGCCATGTGGCCACATCTTAAAAATTACCCAGCAGTCGGCGTCACGACTGACTGGAACGACTCCGACCACGTAATGACCGGAACGACTGGGCCGTCCAATAGGTCTTGTCCTTTCGGACTCGTAGTCGCCCAATAGTTTTTTTGACTGAAACGATTGGGTTTCCAGTCATTTTTTGAGTCGTTATTTCAACGACTCTTTGTAAATTATACCCATACCAGACCAACACTGGTGTAGACCTTGTTACCATAGAACCCACCCCTGAAAGGGGGCAGTACCCTCACGAGGAAGAGGCTCTTATTTACGCTAGCTTCGGCTGGCGTCATATATATATATATATATAGACCTTGTTTTTTCCCATAATATGGATATTGCACGGATATTGCCTTTGTCAATACCAGCCACTGTAGGGTATTGTCCAGTGTTGTACCGGTATATAGGGCTGTGCACAGGTATTAGATACCAGACCAGTCTGGTATCATTTGGTAGAATACTTGGTCATATACCATGACCAAGGTCAGTATCAATTTTTTCGTACCAGCCACAATACCAGTACGCCCCCAACGTCTTCCTCATTTACTCTGGTATGTGTACTATACTACTTTATGTGTACATATGCCTATATATTTGTACTTATGTATATTTATTTCTTTATTGTATTGTATTTTTTTCACTTGATACTTGCTATTTGATAATCTTGTTATTCAATGATGGCTTTGGAATGATACTGAATTGATATCTCTTACTAGCTGGTATTGTGGTCATGATACTCATACTCATACCAGTATCTGGAAAAAATAGCATCTATTATTATATAGACCAGACTGGTATGAAAGTTTTACAATACGTCTCGTACCTCTACGTTAGATTTTTCCTCTCACTGCTCCCGCCCTTGGGCCAGTGCCCTTATATTGAGGAATGCCACCTTCCCCTATACTTTCCCACCTTATTATCAGCACTCAAAACTTCACGTGGAATTGTGCTTATGTACTAGTCTGGTATGTCCTAAAACTGATACCAATACAACACTGGTATTGACCTAGGTATTGGAATTGTCAATACCAAGCGGTTCGGTTATTAACCCTAGTATTACAACAGCCAATATAGCCAGGTTGGTTATTTAATACCCTAGTTGATACCCTACTTTATACCCGGCCAGGCCCTATATACTAGTCCAATAGTGGTAAAAACCTTCTTGTGCCTAGATTCTACTCTTCAAACTATTTTAGCTTAAATTCTATAATGTTTGCCTTGTAGGCCCAATATACTGTGGCCAATTGTATTTTTTCCACCCATAGCAATAGGGGAAATTGGTGTACATTCTATTTAAGTCAAAAAAAGCAATCAATTACACACCTTAGTACCAATTAGCAATCTCATTGAACCACAATGTTGTACTTTGCCTTCATTGCCTCTTATGTGGGTGTTGATGCCCACCTAATTCAAGGACCTCCCGCAAGTCCTCCACTGACACCCAATAAATATATACACATAATCATCAATAAAATAAAATAAATTCAATTTTATTTTTCTTAAATGTGAGGATTTATATGGTGTTAATGCCCACATAATTCGCGGATCTCCCATAAGTCCTCCATTGACACAATAAAAAGTAAAAATTTCAAATTATTTCGAGAAAAAAAAACATAACATAACATAGCTTTGTGAGGTCTAGGAATTATGTGGTCGTCAAAGTCCACATAAGTCCTCACACCTGATTACAAGCACATAATGGATTCACCCATACGATTCCAATTTTCCAAATATCGATGCTGGTATTCTCGCGGGAATAGGTTTGCCTTTGTTCTCAGGTATATGCCCTCTTTCTAAAATAGCACCACTCTGTGCTCACGATTGCTAAGCGCCTCACGCTTAGTGGGTCAATCTGGATCTCAAATTTCCAAAAATATGCTAATCATCGGCCCTGTTGGGTTTCTTAACCCTTAAGTGTCAAACTGATCGGTCATTGAACCATCCAACTCCAATTTGAATCAATTTTGACCCATTAGACAGAGAAAAAGTTTTGCCACAATGGTATTGGCCAATCTTCAAAAAATAAAATTATACATGGAGTAAGATCCCCCAATATAGGGTTAACTCAGCTTTTCTGGCATTTGCTGAGTCATCTTGCCCGAGTTGCTTGCATGCAATCATGGTCAGGTTAGGGGAAGGTTTCCACCATAAGGAGGGCTAGCCCCACCCACATCCCAATACCCCATGAAGGTTCCAGCTACCTGCATGTTAGCCACCCGAGGATATATCATAGGGCTCCAAGCTAAAATATAGGTTGGGCTGGGAAGTACCAGGCAAGGCCCAATAGCCTAAAATATTGCCCAATTGGATTGAGATTTTTCTACGACAACCTGATCTACAGCGATTGTAAATTGGACGGTATATGTAATTTTTGCAGCCCAAATGTTGGCCTGCCGCTTCAAATCGGGTTATTTGACCCCCCAATTTGTGAGTACAAAGCAGCCCACACGAAAACAGGTCGGAAAGAGTGTGTTATCATGTGAGGTATACAATTCCCAAGACTCTCATATCATACAACGAACACATGGCCCAAATTTGGCAAATTTCTTGGTTTTATGCTCTTCAATTTTAGGAAGGATTCTTTTTGGGCCACATCTGAATATTATAATCTTGTAATCTGGGATATGGCTGAAATGTTAGGTAATAGATTCGGTAGGTGGGTGGTAAATTCAACGGTCACTTTTACAGGGACTCAGAAATTTGGGAGATAAAAAAGATACAGTGGGCCCGGGTCCTTTTTTCACATCATGTCGTGCAAAAGGGCCCAGACACTTGAAGGTTAAATCTCAAATGAGTCTTAGAACCTACCTTCCCAAGTATGTGAAAAATAAGAACAGGCCCAACGCCTTTACAGGGATATGAGAATTGACTGCTTCAAGTAGGTACTGCTTGAAACCCCCCATACCCACTGGAAGGCAATACCAAAGTTATGGGGGATCAATAGAGTTGTCAACACCAGAGTTTTTGTTTTCTGCTTGTACAATTCAGTACCACAGATCTTTTGGTGCAGATGCAGCTCTCACTTTCTTTCTCTCACTTTCTTTCCAAATCAGTAGGGAATCTGTTGACTATGTTTGAATTTGTTGTGAACTGTCTGGAGCTTCGGTTGAAGCTGCAGGGACTCACATTGACAATAATGTAGACCAGAGACTAGAGTGATAGCACACCTTCAGCTCACAAGACAACACTTCGTGCTGAAAAAGGGGTCACCCTTGAATCAGAGTACTCTGAAAAGACTGATCCTCTGCCCCCTGCCGCTGCCCCCTGCTGCTTGAGGTGCCGCCCCAGGAGACTGATTTAATGAAGTTACCTTTGCCCAGCCCCCCCCAGTGTGAGTATCTAAACCATCGAGATCGTACCCCCTCTCCTGTGCCAGATCACCTGGGGTCCTACCGTCTTTACTCTTTGCATCCTTGCTAGCCCCACCGTTTAACAGCATCTCGATCAATCCATTGTACCGGAGGGCGGCAGCAATATGAAGTGATGTAGACCCATTGTTATTCTTGGCATTGACATCAGCACCCTTCCTAATCATCAAGGAAGTGATCTCCTTTTGCCCTCCCTCCACAGCACAATGCAAGGGAGTGTAGCCCTCTTGATCCCTGCGTTCAAGATCACATCCAGCTGTCTGTAGCAACAGTTTCACAATCTCGTGGTGGCCTTTGAAGGCAGCACGATGGAGAGCAGTCCAGCCGATCTGATCCGCCCCATTGAGAAGGGCGCCCATCTGCAGGCACCTCTTGACCAGCCTGGCCTCGCCGCGGCGCGCCCTGGATCGCAATGCGTCGCCCAGCGAAAGAGTATCGTAGAGCTCCCTGTGGCCGGCCACTGAGGCGAGATCCAAGGGGCTCTTTTGTTGACAATCCTTGGCGTCTTTGTTGCCCCCTCTGTCTACCAGCAGCATTACCATGTCCAAATCCCCTTGGGCTGCAGCTAAGTGTAAGGGGGTCTCCCCAAAAGAACAAGAAGCATTCACATCAGCCCCGTGCTCTAGCAGCAGCTGTACTACCTTGCAGTGCCCTGCAGCAACCGCACAATGTAGAGCTGTCCAGCCCATGGTCGTTCTGGCAGCAGAGGATGCGCCATTGGCCAAGAGCAGCTCTGTGATCAACGGGTCTCCTGCAGCAACTGCTTCATGCAGAGCAGTTTTCCTGGCCTGGTTGTAAGCTGTAAGATCAGCCTTGAATTCCAGCAACAATTGAACCAACTCTGGTCGGTTGTAGCCAATTGCGAGATGCATGGGAGTGCGTCCATGCTCATCTGCGCTGTTGATGTGACCTGGCACGTCTCTTTCCAGCATCTCTCTGATCTCTTCCATGCTTCTCTGGGATAGCATGTTGCGCAGTATCATTCCCCCCACTAGCACCAAGCGTGGTGCCTTGTCTGAGTACACCTGGTGCATCTTCTTGAACCATTCAAGGTTCACTACCTCTTTGCTGCTTCCCCCGGGGACCAACACGCTCTGCACTCCAAACCTGTCCAGGACGTAGGGGTAAGAATTTGGAAGTTCAGACTGTGGCAACATCGTAATTTCAACGGTGGCCATGCCCAGAGGTGGGATGATTCCATAAAGTGGCTTTGCAATGTATCTCTTGGATATTCTAGACGGGAATTTTACTTTGAATGCAATTGCCATAGTGTGCATCACGCTCCTGATCGTCATAAGCGCTGAAGCACTTCTCTCGAACTCGAAGTCCAGCATCAGCTCCTTTGGTTCTACCACCACGAGCCTGTCCATATCTCCCTTCCTGATTCAGTCTTGCTAAACCTGGGGCTTAGGTAAGAGCGCCCACCTTTTCAATCAATTACTCTTCAATACTCCTTGAATGATAAAATCGCAGCTCTTTTCAAGCCACACTTTGAGAGCAAATGTCTTACGTCAGATGGATTTGGTGTTCTAGTAAGAACTTTGAGAATGTAGATTAAGAGCCCACAACGTCTAGACCCAGCTGCCAATGTTACATCTGCACAATGCTGAAGACCACCATGGAGCGACAGAAGGTGATCGCCCACAGAAGAGCTTTGCCTCATGTTCCGATTCCGACAGGCCGCTGCTCACGACTACTTCATGAATACACCACACCATCTGCCTCAACCCATGCCATCTAGCAAACAGAGACTAGGACGAGCGTAGATACAACTTTGAAACATTTTGTGTAGGAGGGTACTAGAATCTTTTTCCTGGACGCGCCGTGTTGATTAAGTTATTCGGGATCAGTTTTGGAGGCGTGCGAGAATCGGTATTCTTGCTCGTCGAGTTAGTCCAAATGACTTACTGTTATTAAACCACCGGCAAGGTCCACAAAGGGCTCTTGGCCTGCCGTTTGTCCCTAGATCGGGACCAATTTCTCGCAGAGGATCACTAGCAAGAGCAGCAGCACCAGCTCGAGATGGACAAAAAGCATGACACCACAAGACATCTTTGTTTCCAAATCAGAGTTTCCCTGCAAGATGTTGTGTTGAAGCTGCACGTTGCTGTGAGAATTCCAGAACATGTAGTTGCACCGAAGAGTTTCTAATTTGGCATTTTCGTCACTCTTACTTTTAAACCAAGAGACAGAAGGAACAGCTGGTCCATCAAGCTATCTTCAGAGTGCACAGACCTCATTTTACATCATCCAAGTCACAGTAAACGTTGGTGGGGTCTTCAAGGGTTGAGCAGTGTCAAATGGCACTTAATGGCCATCAAGTGGCAGGCAGACTGCCTGTCTCTTCTTTGCCAAAACTCTTTTTGCATTTTTTATTTAGTCCCTATTTCCAATTGAAGGAGAGAATATATGTACATGGCCTGTAACTTCAGCTCCATTCCGGTCAGAAAATCCTATTGCCGTTCAAATTCTGAAACTTGTTGGTGGGAAACTACAATCGCACGACAAAAGCATCAAGAGTGCCATTTTGAGACCTTGGCTTTTTGAAAGAGGGGTGGGTGCCAGAACCCTCCCTGCTCCTTGTCCGTGAGAAAGTCCTCCCATTAAAAGATCCTGTATTGTTCTCTTGCAAATCCAAGCTTAAAGCCAAATGGTAGTCTGTGTGCTCCTGTCTTGCTTGGTCAGTTTGTTCAACCAATCGGCCACACTCTCTGCACCTATCTCCATCAAAGCAGGAGTCACTCTCATTGCACGATACCTCCAGGGGGGGTGTTGCTAGAGGGGTACCAACTGCAGAGGTCTCACTAGCATCATTCTGCCTATTGTCCATTTGGCAAACCCCTTTGTCACCAGGCCCGCCACTCTTCCAAGGAAAGCCAAATAGTGAAAGCTGTGTATGGCTTTCAGTGTCAACCTTCGATTTACTATCCCATGATGAGCTCAGCTGGAAAGCCGACGCTGGCCGTCTAGACTGAGTGTTGTTCCAACCCATCCAGTTGGCTCCCCCTTCATCTGCACAGCAAAGCACATTTGCCAACCCATGATTTTCACCCAAACTTAAAACAGACAGGTCAAAGCAAATTTGTCAATGGGTGTTCCGCAGCCAGCTGACACGGGAAACTAATTAAAATATCGTAAGAACAGGTACAGATAAGGAATCTGACTTTCAGCCGGCAAATCCGTACCTTCATCCTCACTATTATCAGACAGATCAGAGGTGAATCCGGTTCTCTCATCTGCGGTCACCCCCGAAAAATCCTCTAATTGCAGACACTTGGTTTCACCTTCCATCGTGGCAGCTCTGCTGTGCAGCAAGACAGAACCTCTTGGATGGCCCTCTCGATAGATCCGTGCTTCACGCTTGCTTATAACCGTTAAGCCCATTGTGGATGACCTCTGTTTTACAGCCTGTAACCCTGCACTTACTTCATAACTCAACCTTCTCTCTCCCTTGATATTGGCCAGTCCATCGGAGACCACCCCATCTCTACAAAATGCCTCCTGCTGTGAGCCCACTTGCAAGTTTGCAGAGCTATTTCCAAACCCGTCCACCACAGGAGTTTGTAAAAATAAGCGAATGTCACCGGCAGATGAGATCCCCTTGGACGCATCACTAAAGCCTGTGGCCCCAATATTGAGAACCACCATACAAAATGAGCGGCCACTTAGACTGTGAAAAAGGAGCCTCATTCCTGCTTCAACTGCAACCTCTCTTCGCTTATCTGCTGGCAGGGAGGTGCAAAGGAGTTCTGGAGGCATAGGCCCTGATACACTCCTGAAATTCCTTCATGCCCAGAGAGAACTCGACCAAATGATATTAGTGACCTGAGGTATTCGGTTATCCAATATCCTCACCCTCAAAAAGTGAACAGAAGGTGAGATGACATTGAGTGTTGAGCATCCATGGAGCAAGTAAATGAGGAACACTGTGGGCACATCATCCACCTTAAAAAATCACACAACTGGGTCCTCCTTGTGCTTCTCTATCTGTATCTATTTTTCCATCTCCTGGCCGGCATTCTTTAATGTGAGTGCAAGTGGGAACAGTCCCATAGGGGTGTAATAATACTCTTGGCGGGAGTGTTACTTTTACTACAATGTTGCATTTGTTTCAAAACCAGCTGCTCCAAAGCTCAACAATGCAAAAAGGGACATGTTGGGTTTGACACAGGGGAGTGAGACCATCACCCAGACAGGAGAAGTTACATCTTGCAGGGTCTATGACTGCTTACCAGACACCTTTGCTGCGCCACTTTATGGTCAAAACTTTAGGGGTGCGCCCAGTTTCTGCCTTATCTTCATCAAGACGATGAACCAAGTCGGGTGCAAGCGACCGCATTATTCCCTGCCCACACACCAAATGTATGATAACCCATTGAGAAAAGACTGCGACAACAAAAGTACAGTTTACAGGAATTTAGAGTGCTCGGTGATGAGTGATTAAGTCTGTATTCTGTTGCTATAGGAATAACTTTTCACCCTTAGAGGGGGAGGGACTCCAGCCGACGCCAGTGTAAATAAGCCACAGCCCCCAGGGTGCTGTTCCTCCCCCACAGAGAGTAACCATTCCATGCGTGTCATGCTAGCCATAGCTCCAGCCACTCTGACAGGAACAAATAGTATGTAAAAGTAAGTGCTTACGGCTGTCTGCTGAAATGTAGAGGAATTGACTGTAATATAAAACCGACATGAATGAATTACTAAAAATGTTCCCTTTGCCACAAAAACACTCGTCCCTGTCCCAAAAGAGCAACAGTAAAGAATGAACTACCTCAACTTGTGGAAGTGTTGTGCACATTCTGAAGGAATCTTCAACAGAGAGTGATTTGGGGGGACCTTTGTCACACACTGGTGTGCCATCATACCCTCGGCACGCATGGTACAGAAACACCCCTATTCGCTCTCCTAACCTGTCATTGAACCCCATGACCAATAAGCCCTCTCATCATAACCCCATATATTGATAGCGAGAAGACGAAGGTCTCACTTAGCAAGGGGAAATGAGGAAATCAGAATACTGCTAATAAATTTCATCCAAAATCACGAGAGAAAGAGAGAGAGAAAGCAAGATCCTTGGGGAAGTAGAACAACACAGTGGACTAAAGAGAAATCAATGACCACCTCAAAGCTCAAATGTTGCACAAAGGCAGGGGACCTCGTGGAGGTGAGCAGCTAGCATCTGGGGTCCTCATAGCTCAAGGCCTCTGCCAGGGACGGGGAACACAGAGCAAGAGAGAGAATGTACTCATAAGACGTTGTTTGCCGAGCCTTGTGGCCATTGACCCCGCGCCCAGTTTGAGCGGAAACCAAAGGGACAGAACCTACCTCTGTCAGGGGCAGACGTTGGTAGTAAGACTTACCTTGATACATAGAATTGATCCGGGTTTTCCAGATATCCTCTAGAAATCCCTTCACACAAGCATCAATCTGCTGTGTGTGATTTGCCCAAAAACTAGGCCTCAGAAGGGCCTGGGCTTTTGGCTCAGCCTCGAGACTTTCAAAGTTGGTACACAGAGGTACAGGCACAATTCCCAGAGCAAGAGAGAGAGAGAGAGAGAGAGAGAGAGAGAGATAGAGAGTACCCACTTCTGGGAAAGGTGGCCAACAGAAAAATTGCGAAGATCAGCCACTGTTTCAATGCCCATCTCTTTTAATACAGCTTCCATGCGATGTCCAACACCAGGGAGCTGTCACCACTTCAACGGAACTAATGTCACAATCTATTACGAATGACTTGCATTTTCCAGATTGCATATCACTTCTTGGGAGAACATGACCCCACAACGTCTTCACTCATGTGCACACAATTTTCATCATGAGCAAGCAGCTACAGTTGCAAACCAAAATTGGCCATACTTTATGTGGTTGTGGTCCATGTCCACCTATGCCTAGGTTCAGGTTACTATATGCAGTCAACCAGCAGCTAGGGACTTGACTGGGTATGCCGGTCGTATACCAACATGATCTTTCCAGGTGGAGAAACCCGCAATAGCAGGGAGTGTGGGGAACTGGAAATCAAAGTACCGGCCCATAAGTACATAGACACTTTTTAGGGCCCCCCTGTTCTGAAATTTGGACATTGAAAGGGCCATATTGATTAAAGGCTTGGCTCAACAGACAAGAACATGTAGGGCACTACAGGTCGTCACCACATGCAAAGCAATGAATGTGACTAACCTTCCTTGCAGGCATAGGTTCAAGAAAAGCAGCCACAGCTGACTGAAGAAGGCAGGTCTGCTTGTTAGGCTTGTTCACGGAGGATGACATTTTTGCCAGCATTTTCTGCACGATCCACCAACATATGCAATATCGCGTTGGAGAAGGACTATCAATCTCTCTGTTTCTTGAGAGGAGGAGCTGACAATGCGGGAAAATGGTCAGAAATATGCAATTTAGATCTGCAGAGCTTGGTTGCAGTATGGACTATACATTATGAGCTATGCCGCAAGACATGCGAAAGCCTGTCTCTCTCTCCACAGCTGCCCGAGCCTCGCTCACAACATGGCTCCCCACCATAAGTAATCTGTCCTGTGTCTTTTTGGCGTCCTCATTTTCTAAGCAATTGTTCTCTTCTTTAGTTCCATCCAAGCTTCTCCACCCATTGGCTCCAAGTTCCCCACCCTGTGCCTTCGTGGTAGTTGCTGTGCCTAGACCAATCACAATGCCTGAAAATGCATTAACATTTATACCAGACGCCACCCGGGCTTGAACTTCCGCAGTGATGTCCACTGCCCCTTCATCGAGGCCCAATCTGGCAAAACACCCACTGGAGATGTCAAGGGAATGAATTCATTCCTCTTAGAGCTGACACAGGCCAGTGGGACCCTCATTCATTGAGTATGGCTGTTTTTCCCCCAATGAAAACTCTTCCCACTTCTTGCTCTTTCACAATCTGGGCGAACAGAATAGCTATGCTTCTGAAAGACAACAAGTACCTTTCAAGCGTGCCGAACCGGCGCAAAACTCCCATAATATGCTTGCTTGCAGCACGGTACGGTGTCAAATCCTCCCCATTAATCAACACCAGGTCAGGGCACCTGCCATGAATCCATCCTCATTTCATTTCCTGCAGAGAAAGTGAAAAGTGGGAACAGCTCATGCGAGTTGTCTACTCGCGTCTATGTTCTGCTTGGGCAAAGATAGTAAGAATATACTTGAATCATACAGAATTTCTTCACAACTGTTTTGCTCTAATCATCATGTGCGTATGTCTTAACGAACAATAACCGTTCTTGCAAACAAAAATGTCTGAGCGAGGGCTGTGCTGGAGTATTGCTCTCTTTACCGCTTATGAGACCTGAGCTAGTAAGTATACTGGCTAACCTTTTCCTGGCCTCGTCAATCGACACCATCTTTGGCACTCCCAGTCGCCGAGCCGTGTAGTTGCATGTTACCACCAGAAATTTCTGCACAACAACAGCAATTAATACGTTCTGCCACATGAATTTGATACGTCAGACAAAAATGTATCACACCTTTCCGCCCAATTGTTGAAAGCATACATGTGACCTAATTGTACGAGAAACATGCACAAAACAGGGAGGTGAAAGGAAATGCCTGAGTGATGCCAACAGGGCGGTCGCGCAAAGATGGGCGGCGCAATTCTTCCGCCTGGGCATAGAAGCAATCCACATCCTGCCCATCCCTCGAATTACATACCACAATCGTTTATTGTAGCCGTGCTGTAAAATGGAAAGAATACAACAAGCAGCAGTTTACAAACATTTGCATTCCCCAAGAACTCTTCAACCAACAACCAACCTACAGCAGGCAGGACTTTCGCAAAGTGCAGCGTTAGCCAAATAAGCACACCAATTGCTCTCTCTCTCTTCTCCAAGTAGGAACTAGGAACCCCTTGTTCAGCTCAAATTCTGTACAATGGGTAAGTACCTCCCAAGTCTGTCCCTGTTGTTTGACGAGCATACAGAGAACGAGTATGGAGAATCAATGATTTTGTGGGGGTATACAAATTCGCTATGCAAGACAGTTCGATTGCTAAGCAAGAAAATCTCAAAATCAACCCAAAGAACATACGAAACGTGCATACGAAACGTGCAACCACAATGTCACGGAAAACGGAAGCATACAAAATGTGCCACTACACGGGCGCAGGCGTCGGCGGCATCCGCCATAGCATCAACTCCGACACTACACCCCAAAACCCACCCCAAAACCCCGACTGTTGTGAACCTCGACCGATCCGGGCTAGCATTAACACGTGTCGGTCGGGCTGCATGGTGGCTGTGACAAGTCCACCGCCTCTCTATTTCTAAGTAGAGTAGCTGGAGTGGCTCTAAAAATGGAGTTGCTAAGTTCATATGAGGAGGAGAGGGAGGACCCTCTTCCCCAAATAACTTAGTTGTGTGTCAGGCTCTACAGTTGTTCCAACATGGTACTCTAGACCCTGTTAGAGTGCAAGAGGGAATTTCTTTTATCTGTCTCGTGCACAAGGAGCAATGCAGTTGCCCAACCACGGAGCTCACTGTTTGGGACCGAACAAGACTGCGGTGGTGTACTGTGTGGGATATATAAGCGTTGTGTTGGTTGGGGTGGTTGCTAGCGTTTTGCTGGCGTATATTTTGTACGTGATCGTGACGAGTGCAATGAGGGGGGAAGGGCTGAACCCCATTTGGTGGGTTGCATATGTGGTGGGATTGGTGATGGGGATCGGATCTCTTGTTTTCTATTTCGTTCACATTCGAATTTGCTTGGAGAGCAGGCTGCACGCCAAAGCAGTGCACGCAGTGGATGAGGACTCAAACATGATATGAACTTGTCGCGGAGACATACTACAACTTTCAACTTTGACTTTTATCTTTGACGAAGTCGAAGAAAAATTAGGATGTAGCACACAAGTTGAAGTGTTGGAAGGAACTGAGTTGGCATCAAGAAGCCGAGTTGGAAGCTCTAAAAATGTTTTGTCCCCTCTCCAATTTCTCCATGTCTTTTACTAACAAAATGCCTTCATGGAGTAACAATAGTTGGGTAAGTTGATCATTGTATCAACACCATTTTTATGTTACTTTTTCTTGGTATCAAGTATAACACGACAAATTAGTAGTTGAGATCGAGCCGCCAATTGCCTCAACGTTACTACTCATATGTAAAACTTATCTCTAGCATAATCTTTTCTTTTGATGGAGTGGGGACCAATGTTGGGCGATTCTTAACTTTTTACATACTTGGGAAGGTGGGTTCTAGGACTCAGTTGGAATTTAAGATATCTGGTGGGGCTGCTGGTTATTAGCATATATTTGACCCTCCGGATCTCAACTAAATCAGTTTGCAATCATCTATAAGGTTTTCAGTTTAATCGTGATGACGGGCCAAGAGTGACATAAGGTTAGAAACCAGAGTTTGGGTCTCTCTGTCTAAGTGCAATTGTTAATCCCCCTCATTTAGGCCTAGCGTCTATAGGTTGAGAGTTCTCCAAAAAATCTCAATTAGATAGATTTGTCGGAAATTTCCATAATCAAGCATAAATATAGTACAAAAAGTAAGTATAATACAGGTATGAGCTAAATTTGACCTAACACCCATTTTAATTGTCATCCTTCAAATATTACAAGAAAAATTTAAATAGACCTTTAAACAAAAATGTCCTCACTTTCTAATTGTGATTTTGTGAATGCATGAAATTGTGATTTCAATTTTATCTATTATATAGAGCTGAATTTTTTTTTTCGATTTTATTTTTAGAGTTAAATTTTCATGTATTCCCATTCCACAAACAATTAAGGTTTCTTTGTGGTGTTGCAAATCTGGTTTACTTGTGCTCATCTTTGCCTGCTTTAGAGTGCATGTTAGACAACAATAACAAGTGTGAAAGTCTGTGATTCACCTGGGGTTCCACAATCCTCACTAACCTGTTGGTTTTGTGGGGGCTTTGTGATGGGACCAGGTGAGGACCTTCACTTGACATGAATTTTGAAGCTTGCAAGTGATCTAGTAATTGCAGGAGATACGGCTACTTCTACATATTTCTTCAACGAGGGATGTTGAACTACTTTCAACCTCTACTCTTTGTTGTTTTTGGGTGTTGCAATCAGCTTCTGTTTGCATGTAGTAGAAACATATGATGAGCTTTTAGAATACAAACATTCTTTAAGGACTTTTGGGATACAGTGAAAGCATTCTACTATGGTTTTGGGATAACCTATTGATGAGTTCTTGGTGATAAGGGAATGGGCTACATTCTCCAGACCTAGAATTGTCCATGCTACAAGTTTAAAGCAGGCACATTGTCTGTGCTGTTTTAACTTAGAAAATACCATGCAGTGTTTCAGGACCTACCATTGAGAATAAAACAAACTTGTTTATGTTGTTTTCAGAGTTCACACTATTTGTTGTAAGTCTACCAAACAGTACTTCTGAAACTACACATTTTGTTTAAAACAGGTCCTCTTGTACAATTTTAACATAGGAAGTACCAGACAGTACTTTTAGACATGACCATTAGCTTAAGACAAATTTGTTCATCATGTTTTGACTTAAGGATTACCAAGCAAGGTGTTTTGAAGGCTTTTTGCAGACTACATACTATCTATTTTAAGCTACCAAGTAACATTTTGGAACCACCCTTTGAATGAAAAATAGACATGTGTATGCTTTAACTTAGAAATTTCCAAGTAATTATCTTGTAGGGCTTTTTAGATTACAAACTGTTTTCTAAAGCTCCCCCAAATCTTTGGGGATATGACTTGGCAATATCTATATAGTTCTAATTATGCTTACTGTGGTTTTCTTGCTTTGAGGGATTTATGGTGCTGGAATACCACTTCCAGACTTGCAAATCTGGTCTGTCTGAATTTATCTTTGCTGACATAGTACTTAGCACAAGGTTGTACGTGTAAAGGTAACACAGCCTAATATACACATACATGTTTGAGTTTCATTTTTTTCACAAAAAGGATTAGGGTGATGGGTTTCTTACAGAATCCCACCCTATCACCCTTAGCGTTCATATACATTGAAGTCTGCAAGGTATAATCATATATGAAGGTGCTTATGGAAGGAGGTGATAGATGGTGCCTTGTTTCAAGGCTGATTTGTCTTTAAATTGACAAGGACCTTACTGTGTCCATGTCTCAACAAGGCATAAGTATATTCTCTCTTTCTCTCTTTCTCTTCCATGTAGGAACTAGGAACCCCTTGTAATTGACTCGTTCAGCTCAAATTCTTTACAATGGGTAAGTAACTTCCCAATTAAGTCCCTCCTTGTTGTTCGACGAGCATATTGAGAACGAGTTTTGAGAATCACATGATTTTGTGGAGGTATACAAATTCGCTATGCAAGACAGTCGATTGCTAAGCAAGAAATTCTCAAATGCAGATCAATCGAAAGAACATACGAAACGTGCAACCACAATGTCAAGGAACCGGAAACATACAAAATGTGCCATGATTTTTTGGGACCTTGATTAGTTGTAAATACTAAATTATCATACTCCTAAATGACAATGCTGATAGTAAAAAGGGACTCAGCTATGAAGGCTCAACTACATATATTTCTCCTATTCCAAGTCTCATAACCAAAAAAGCAAATAGTTAAAAATTATGGATTTTTTAACGAGTCCATAAATATTTGTTATAGTCCATATAAAAGGCCGTTATGGACTTGTTTTTAAAGCATGATTCATAGAAAATTAGAAAAAGAGACTTGACCAAATATGCTTTGAGGGAGAAAGAATGTAGAATGAAAACATCCACTCAAAAATGTTAAATAAAATAAACTTTATGTACTATTTTAAGCCTTCAAAATAACTATTTTTGTAAAGTCCTTTACATATAGAATTCTCTGAAATATCAACACTACCTCATTAAATACATAGACCAAGGGTAGACCCCCGGGTGGATGTCAAATTTGAGAAAAACTATCGTGATCTGAAACTATCGCGATTTGAAAATAAAGTCTTTAATGGTCAATAATAGACGGTTGAGATTGTAAATTGAAGCAAATCCAATGGTTGAGGATTCGCCACATCCCCCTTTATGTACTTTTAGGGACTCATGATGTGTCTCATTTTGGTCCACCGTAAGTTGCAACTACCCTACACCCCAAAACCCAGACTGTTGTGAACCTCGACCGATCTGCCCGAAACTTCCCAAGAATTGCGCGGCCTGGTAAGACCGGGCCGAGTCGGGCTCGCGCGGGGCCGCGTTGGCACTAGCACGGTGCCCATGTGGAGATCGGCTATTGCAAGTCTACAACCTCTCTATTTTTGAGTAGAATCGTTGGAGTGGCTCTAAAAATGGAGTTGCCAAATTGATGTGAGGATGAGAAGGAGAACCATCTTCCCCAAATAACTTAGTTGTGTGTGTGAGGGAGCTACAGTGCTTCCAACATCATATTCTAGACCCTGCTGTCAGAGTGCAAGAGGGAATTTTTTATCTGTCTCGTGGACAAGGAGCAATGCAGTTGCCCAACCGAGCTTACTGCTTGGGATCGAACAAGACTGGGGTGACGTACTGTGTGGGATGTATAAGCGTTGTGTTGGTTGGGGTGGCTGCCATTGGTTTGCTAGTAGATATTTTGTATGTGATCGTGACGAGTGCAATGAGGGGGAAACGGTTGAACCCCATTTGGTGGGTTGCGTACGTGGTGGGATTGGTGATGGGAATCGGATCCCTTGTTTTTTATATCGTTCACATTCGTATTTGCTTCGAGAGGAGACTGGAAGCCTCAAAAGCAGTCCACGCAGTGGATGAGGACTCAGACATGATATGAAGCTTGCCGCGGAGATGCACTACAACTTTGGGATCCTTTGCAAAGACCAAGAAAATTTAGGATGTAAGTTAGCACACAAGTTGAAAGTGTTGGAAGGAATTGAGTTGGCATCAAGGAGCCGAGTTGGAAGCTCTAAAAATGTTTTGTCCCCTATTTTTGTTTACTCCATGAAGACATTTTGTTAGTACCTAATGACATGGAGAAATTGGAGATATTGGAGAAGAGATGATGAGAAAAAGGAAGAGAGAGGGAGAATACGCTCTATACTATGAGCATTTTAAGTATTCTGATTAGTAGGATTCATTATTCAATATCTGGGTAAGTTCATCATTATATCATTGTTATCAAGTATCAACACGACAAATTAGTAGTTGAGAATGATCGAGCCGTCAATTACTACTCATATGTAAAACTTGTCTCTAGCATAATCTTTTCTTTTGATGGAGTGGGGACCAATGTTGGGCGATTCTTAATTTTTTACATACTTGGGAAGGTGGGTTCTAGGATTCAGTTGGAATTTAAGATATCTGGTTGGGCTGGTTATTAGTTAGTAGCATATGTTTCAAATTTGAGACCTTCCCGATCTCAACTAAAACAACTTGCAATCATCTATAAGATTTTCAATTCATGATGACCCAAGAGTGACATAAGGTTAGAAACCACATATTGGGTCTCTGTATCTAGGTGCAATTGATATTCCCCTTCATTGAGGCTTAGCGTCTATAGGTGAGAGTTCTCGAAAAATCTCAATTAGATAGATTTGTCAGAAATTTTCATAATCAAGTATAGATATATTAGTACAAAGTCTAAGTATAGTACAAGTACGAGCTAAGACCTGACACCCATTTATAATTATTATCCTCCAAATATTACAAGCTAGACAGTTTTAAAATAGACCTCAATTTCTATCATGATTTCTTGAATGCATGAAGTTGTGACTTCAATTTTATTCTATTATATAGAATTGAAATGTTTTTCTCAATTTTAATTTTAGAGTTAAATTTTCATGTATTAATATATAATGGGGCTTCACACTACTAACTTGAAAAAGCATGGGCCGAGGCGTCCTCCTTTAAAAAAAAAATAGGGGTCTAGGGGTTTTCCTTTAGAATGTGAGCATAGAAAAATGGAGACTTGAGCACAAAACACAGTAATAGGGTTCGAATGTTTTCACAGAAATGGAAAACAAGACAGAAATAGGGTCCCATTTACTACACGCAAATAGGGTTCTTACAATTATATCTGCAAATTATATGGTAAATATAACTATATTACTACATATAACAAATTTGATATTATTTGCAGAAATAACAATTATTGGAAGAAATCTAATAAAACCCTCCTAATATCGTGAGACATACCAAAAAATATAATATAATGAGGAAACATAAGTTCTTACTTCGCTAATCACGGTAATTCTCTCTCTCTCTCTCTCTCTCTCTCACCCAAGTTACGCTGGCGAAATTTCAGTATTTCTGGCTTAGACTTGCCTAGAAATAAACACAAAAAGTTTTGCCGATGAAACTTTCGTAATTTACTCGGCCGTCGAGCTCCACATGACATTGGAAATTCTTGAGTGAACCCAGCCATTTTTTTAGCACCCGGCAAATTCCTTTTTCTGCGGACCCAGCTCCTCCCACATGGAAGGACGCTCTAATTCCTGGACCACTCTAGAATCAACTGGGCCCACCTAAACTTTGGGGGCTTATTAGCTTACTGTTGCTACTATTTAATAGATTGATGTTTGGGGTTTTTTTTTTCTTGGGCCCTGCCTCTGCAGAACTCCCAATAACTTAGTAAGTAGCAAGAGGGGGGGCCTCTCCTTTATATACCTCTTAGGCCGGTGAGACCTTCTAGAAGTCCGCAAGTGGTAGAAGGCCCTGACACATGTCACCCCTACAAACCCCCTTACTGGGATGTGGCGGCTAAACAATCCTCTATTTAATACCTTTCCCCTTCTTGCCGTCTTTTTTTGGACCCCTTCATTTCTTGAAATCCCTCTATGCATGCCTTATTATATAAGCCCCCCTTTTTAATTTCTGGACCACTCTAGAATGAACAGGGCCCACCCAAACTTGGGGGGCTTATATAGTAACTGTGTTTTTAGAGGAAAAGCCCAAGTTCGGGCTCACAAGACTTGCTTCATGCTACTATAATTGGCATTAACACTACTTATCTCTACTTACAGAATTCGCCGTTCTGCCTTTCTAGTTCTAGTTTCATGCATAAATGCATAAAGAAAATATAGATAGGATGCTAACTGACTACACGAAATTTCCATCCACGCAGAGGGTCATTGTGAGAATCGAACTCACGACCTCTTGCACCCGAAGCAAAAATCATACCACTAGACCAAATGCCCGCACAATCAACGATAGTGTGATTGATTTTTTATTATAGCGAAAAGTGATGATAGGGACGGTGAAGGCATAATTAAAGTCTGTGACACGTGTCGGAAGGGCTTGAAGGTGAGAACGAACGGGAGATGGACAAATGGCGAGGTGCCACGGGGGTTTGTGGGTTCGTCTCGCTAGCGAAATTATAGTGTTGACGGCCAGCTTCTCAACATGACATTAGACATGGTTATAAACACTTGTCTTCAGTCTGGACTAGTGGTGGTCTTATGATTCCTGTGAGGCTTTGAGATGCGCTGTGGAGTGACAATTCTCTAGTCTGCCCTGTGCTGCATTCCATGGTTCTCTCATGGGTTTGAACTTTTGCGCGTTTGCAGTTTTGTAGTGGGCTTGGGGCCTCAGGCATATCATCCAGATATCAATTCAAATGGAAGCCTTGGTTTGGCATGATCAAAGGCCATTCCTACATTGATGTAGCGACGAACTCCCTATCCAAGTGATCGAGGTTCAACCACTTGCTGCTAAGGAGTCTACAAAGGTGCCTTTCAGCACTGGAGCTGGATCCCAACAACATCACAGCCAAGGAGAACGTGCTTGTACTTCCACTCCCCTCTTTACTGTCAGCTACTTGTTGGGCTTTTCCCCAAGGTAGAGGCAGCATGTTCAATTATGAAGATAGTATGATCTTCAAATGAAAAGTTGGTTTGTCATTACTGGCTGAACTCACTTGTCAAGCTTTTGTGGGCAAAGCCCTGGCTTGCTTGTTGTTGGGTACCAACATAAGGGCTTAGGAGGGCTGTGTAAAACACATCAGCATCTGGAGTGCGCTGGAAGAGCAAGACGGATAAACCTTCGCTGCCACAGAGGTAGAAGCTTGCTGCTCTTGGGAGTCCCTGAGAACCATGGCTTGAGATATTGTGTTCTTTTTGTCTCCCAGGCAACTGATGGAGCAGCAACAACAGCAGCGACAGGATGCCAACCGACCTGGTCAGGTGTGTGAGCTGATATTTTATCTCATCACCATTTTGGTCCCTGTGCTTTCAACTCTTTCGGGCCCTATCCAGTAGGTTTACATGACTGTTTATGCTCTAATGCTGCTTCTTCCTTTTTCTTTTGTCCAGGACAAGGCCAGTAGCTTCATAAACATTGATGAGTGCTTACTTGATTAATTTCAACCTAGTTCGTCGTTATCAACAATGGACTCCATTATAACGAGGAACAGCATTCATGTATGGGTTGAGTCAGGTGGGGTTAGTTAAAGCAATGTGGCACATGTTGTATGGCTAAAACTGGCCTTGACGCTGCTTAAGTGTGGTCTATAACTCTTAAATCTAGGACAGAAGAAGAACGGAAGGGGAGAATATTGTCATAGAAAGAAGTGCACCTGATTCTTGTGATTGGTTGTAGATCTATCACTTGAGTTTTCAGTCGGATTGAATGTCTTGACGGATCTCAAAACTATTTCTGAACCAGCGATCTCAACTAATCAGCAGGGTGCAATACCTGGGTTTGGAGGGCAATTGCCCAGAATTATGCAGCTGCCACCAGAGATGGCCAACCTAATTCCAGGCATCATGAACTTGGCAGCCCAATTAGGCCCAAAGCAACAATCAGAGAATTTTCTGCAGGGTGCAGCTACTGGTGTAAACCAGGGTAATAGTGTCGACCATGAAAATTTGGATGAAAACATTCAAGTGAACGGTGTGGAGCTCCACCAAGACTTCAACAGGTGTCGATTCAAGGGTTCTAATTAAGACAATTAAAATGGTACGTGTTTTCAATTTATGTTGTAGATGACTGCAGTAGCTTTGTATCTCTTTTAATATGTAGAAGCAATGATGTCCTCTTGCAGATATCACAGTCAAGTATCGAGGAGCTTTGCCATGAATGGTGTTTGACCTGAAGGTCTGTAACTGTCATGCAGGATGGCAGGGGTTAATCATCAGTTTTGTGAGTCATCTGGTTTTCACAGAAGAGCAAGAAGGGAGTCTGCAAGATATCTTTGACTCTTGTGGGGATTGGAGGATGCTATGTAAGGCAGGGCACTGCGCATTTTGAACCAAGGAGAGATTTCGCCAGACTCCAGTTCTTATGTTTGTCTCTTGCAGGAGTGCATCAAAATGACAGGTCTAGAACATGGAAAGCAGGTGCATGCCCACATTGTCAAAAGGGGATTCAAGCCAACATCTTTCTATACAACACCCTCATCAACATGTATGCCAAGTGTGAGAGCATTGTGGATGCATGCTTAGTGTTTGACAATATGCCTGAACGATTTGTGTTACATGGACTACAGGATGACGGGGCATGGGTGTGGTAGAGAGGCCTTTGAGACCTTTGAGCTAATGATGGAGGAAGGGGTGACACCCAACCAGGTCACGTTCATTTGTGCTCTCAAGGTGTGTGCAATCCTAGGAAATCTGAAGAGGGCAAAGAGGTCCATGCTGACATCAAAGCTGGAATTGTGCCAGGCATTATTCTGGACCATGCCCTTGCTGCAATATATGCCAAATGTGGGAACATAAAGGATGCACAAAGGGTGTTCACTACTATGGCTTGACAGGATGTGGTTTCCTGGAGTGCAATGATCACAGGGTATGCTCAGCATGGGTGTGATAAGGAGGCTTTGGAGACCTATGAGGAGATGATACAGGAAGGGCTAATGCCCATCTAGATCTTCATTTGCGTTTTCAATGCATGTGGTGGCCTGGCAGCCCTGGAAAAGGGCAAAGAAGTCCATGCTGACATTATGAAAGCTCGAATTGATTCAGATATTATTCTGGAGGATGCCCTTGTCGACATGTATGCCAAATGTGGGAACATAAAGGATGCTCATCAAGTGTTCTTTAATATGGCTCAGTGTGACATGGTCTCATGGAATGGCATGCTCACAGGATATGCTCAGCATATGGTTTGGTAGGGAGGCTTTGGAGACATAGGAGCCCATGGTAAGGGAAGGGGTGATGCCCAATCAGGTCACATTTGTTTGCATTCTCAATGCTTGTGCCAGCCTGGTAGTGCTTGCGCACATGAAACGGGAAGGGGTGTTGCCTAACCAGGTCACGTTTGTTTGTGCTCTCCAGGCATGTGCCAGCCTGGGAACCGTGGAAAAGGGTAAAGAAGTCCAATGCTGACATCATTAAAAGCAGCATTGTGCAAGATATTATTCTGGAGAATAGTCTTATCAACATGTATATAAAGTGCGGTGACATAAAGGATGCACTCTGAGCATTTGACAATGTGGCTCAACAAAATGTGGTCTCAGATAGTGTATCAGAGGATATGCTCAGCGTGGGTGTGGTAGGGACGCTTGGAAGATCTATGAACAAATGATAGGGGAAGGGGTGAAGCCTCACCAGAGCACATTTGTTTGCGTCCTCCATGCATGTGCCAGCCTGGCCGTCCTGGATAAAGGCAAAGAGGTCCATGAGGATTACTAACAAGATGTAGGGGTACTGCTATCACTCATATGACAGATGCCCTGGTTCCTGTGGAATTTGGCATGCAAATTTTTGGACATTGTAACCCAAAGAGTTAGGCAAAGTAAGGACCAAATAAATTGGGCAGTGTTTCTGTTTCCTGCCAGGGATCCCACCTTATTTGGTACTCGTGGACTTTCGTTTGCTTATTATGCTTTTTGTGGCTTTCTTATTGGCATTTGCGTCATTCTTTGCGATTGTTCTGACTTACAATCTTTGGTGGCCTTCTTGTCCCATAGGTATGATCGCACTGATATAGCATCCGTGCATTGCATTATATCAGGTGAAGTTCGAGATGAAAGATTTTATCATCACTATCAATGGAGAGGAAGTACCTCCGCAGTTTCGCTGGGCTGATGCAATCTGTCTTCTCTATGTTTGGGGTGCCACTACCACAGCCTCAGCCTCAGGCCAACCACCTTACTCAAATAGGCCGGCGCCTGGCCCTGGCCCATAATCCAGAACAAGGTTCGTCTGCAGGGACTGGGTGACAACAAATCTTTGGATGTATCAAGGTATCACCAGGATGTGGAGGTGTATGTGAAATACACATACACTCAAGCAGGTATAAGTTATGAGTTCTGTTTGGACACGGCCAAAAGTCACTGTCTAGTTATGCGGGCCTTATGCAGTCTGTTCTGATCATGTGGAAGTGAAATCTGGTTGGTTCTACATGATGCTCCTTACCTTATTCATGTTGTATTCTCCCATACTGGATCTCAGGTCACCTGGCGGCCATAGCCAAGGCTGGAATGAGGGAGTTCGGAAAAACTAAGTTATTTTCTTAAAGTAGCTCTTGGAGCCCAGAGGTTGTGGCCTTCAAGCCTTGCCAAGGAAGGTTTACATGGAGACCTGTGCAAGTATATTATGGGCCACCAACCATTTATTAACTTTTAGCGAGACACATATGGGTCTCTTTCGTTTGGGGTAGGGTGGGGTAGGGTTGCAAGATTACTTCTGTAAAAGAGACTTTCAGGGCTTTCATCCTTGTGCCATCACCTTATATTCTCTTGTGGCAAGTTGTGTGCACTCTATGGTAGCATGGTCCTTGGCAAATTCTACAGTAGTACAACATTATGAGAAGGGCCGATCCCAACCCCAAAAGGGTGCAGTACGAGGAGAAGTGGCTCTTGTTTATACTGGTTTTTGGAGGAATCTTCTGACTCTCTCAGGAGCTCAGTGGGCAGTTTTGAAGATGTCTTGCATTCTGTGTTTGCAGACTGTGTAAGAGGGGTGACCAGATCTCAGATGGAGTACTCGTAAACACCTACTGCCTGCATGAGTTGATATGAAATAATTCAAGCAATGCACTACGATCCTTCTTCAACAAGTGGAGATGTATATATATAGAAACCTGCATATGTTAGTCCGTTCCCACAGAAAGATGGCGCCACTTTCATGAACTATTTCATCCTAAACATCTCTAGAGCATCGGGCCAGTCTTGAGCTGCATTATCGGCTGTGCTGATGAGCTATATAGATCTATCAAGCTGCACTACTTTCAGTCGAACATATTTATAAGGACAAGAAGTTAGAAAATCCAAAATTGCTAAAGGAACATTATGTATTGACAGATATGTACAATTTGGCACGAATTCAGGATATTGAACCGGAAACATCGTAGTGAACTGTCTGCTTGTATAGGTGATTGGCACAGCAAGCGGCCGTTAACGTCTCCACTCGAAATTCGTGTCGTCCGACATAGAGAAATAGCTCATTGAGGAGCTCGATCACTGCACGAACAGCAATTGAATCACAGTCCAAGATGTGCAGACCGAGAAAAGAAGCGAGAATGGCATCGAGAGCTGATTAAGTATACCTAACAAGGGAAAGGTTGTGAGCAACACGAATCAGTTCATCTCGGATAATTTCGAGGAACATCTACTACTCGCCTACCAACTTACACGCTCGATCAAAAATCTAAAAACCGGAAAAGGCAGTGCACATCGAAATATCTAGAAATTGATGTTGCTCAGCAACCTTCCCTTGTATGGCCTTCTTAACCTGCGCCATGATGCCATTGTCATTCCTATTTTTAGTCTGTGCATCTTCAGGAAAATCTGTATCTATCGACGCGAAAATCGGAGGACCAGGCCTTCTGAGATCCTGACAGAGAGAGCTCAGGGACAAATACTACGTACTAGCTGAGAGTCAGCAACGCAATTGCGACAAATATTTTCTCACAAGAGTAGAGGAGCTGACTAGTCACGTCCGTGCATGGTGGAGCACTGGTTCGACTTTTACTGTCAAACACTGAAACCCAGATAAAATAAGAAACCATGGTCTATACTTGTATAGAAGAAGAAGAAGTCTATAGAGACATAAGAATCTTATAAAAAATAGATGCGATTGAGAGTACTACTAGCGCCCGGACATCTGATTTGGGTCTCGATTCGAGTCCGAAGGACGATCAGAGACAAGTCTAAGATGTTTGAAACTTGGACGGAGATAGAGAATTCAGTCTTCAATATAACAGAAGCAATACTAGCTCTAAGCTGGAGTGTCTCATCTCTTAATCGACTCCACCAGAGCGAGACCAGAGATAACAGGATTAAGGTATTTCAAACCAGAGAGACCTAGACATGAGGGCATGTAGAGAAAATCGCAGACAAACCCAAGAGGAACAGATCTGATCTAAATCCTCCAGGCAGGGAGAGCGGGCCTAGAGAGATTTGAAGTTACATAAAAGAGTGAGTTAGAGAGTCTATGCATGAGGAGAGGAGCTTAATATAGGATTAGAGAGGGCAGCAGCGCAGTAAGGGGGCCGTTACAGGCATGTGTGTGCAGGGCTGGCTTGTAACCTTCTTGCAACATTGATTAGGCCTTCATCATAGCTGTAAGCAACCCGTCATTACGCTTAACGGCCAGCCAGGATCAACAGACTCAAACCGCGCGGTCAACCTCCGCGGTCGGGCGTACCACCGCCGGCCCGCTCCGCCTCGACGGCCCGGTCGCTTGTGAAGTGGAAGGACGGCGGGTTTACCGCACGGGTACAACCCACGATGCGGGGTCACACGCGGCTCACCCGCCCGCGCTAACTGTGGTAACCATTTCCTCCGGTTACGCTGGGCCGCCCTGTATCTCGGCGGGTCAGTTGCTTGTAGAGGCGTTTGGATGGATGAGTCGTGAGGATAATTCGTCATCCATACGAAACGTCTGTTAGGTGACGACTGGGGGCTTCCAAAATGAAGGTTAGGGCTTCACCCAAGGCTTCTACTCTGGGGGAGACTACCAATGTGGGTACTTATCAAGACGGCTAACTTATGGGGTAGAGTCGTGTTAGGGACCTATAAACTACCTTGTATGACTTACTTTGGTACTGGTACAAACCAGTGTTGTGCGAGTAATTTATTTATTTATTTAATGAAAGGCCTTTTAATCAAATAATAAACGAGGAATAAATAACGTCGAGGCCATTAGGAACAGGGCGAGGCCACTTCAGGGCCGCATGTGTCCACAGGTTCAGTCAACAGAGAATAACCAAGAGCTAACCAGCAGCCAAACTACGTGCAAGGAGCTATCCGCAGCCTAGCTAACAAGAAACAAGCAGGCAGGAGAGCTGCAAAACAGAAAGCTAAGCAGCAGCGGAGAAACCAACAGCCTATTCTAACAACAAGTGAATCACGCAGCCCCTTAAAAGAATTATCAAAATCTAAATGAGCCTAAGATTATGAACTTTGAAGCTTGCGATGCCGCCAGTTGATGTCTTCATCTCGCTCAGGGGGAGAGGACCAGTGGTTAGCAAGCCCGGGGAACACATGAGGACCATACCATGCCCTCATTGGAGAAGCCAGAGCAGAAAGTTCCACGCCAACCCCATGAGGAGTCAAATTCCTTGATGAGCTTGGAGCCAACAGAGAGAACATCTGAGTAAAGCTGCAAGCAACACCTCCCATGCCTTGTGCCCTTCTGTTAGTAGATTAAAGAAAATACATTGTAGAGAAGCCTCAACAGAGGGGCTTGTACCAAAGTACAATTTAGCACAACAAGACTTCCGGATTTGCCAAAGGGAGAGTGAAATCAGGCAAGCCCATATAGCACACTTGGACCAAAGCTGTCCTTGATGAAGGTTAAGCAAGTGAATAGTGGGACTGGAAGCATCGACTGGTTTCCAAGCTTGGTACAGGGCTCTAACCGCGACCAGATGCAAGCAGCAAATCTGCAGTTGAAAAGGCAATGCTCCAAAGATTCGGTAATCCCCTCATTACAAACACAACATGCAACTTGAGGATGAAAGGAGGAACCCATAGGGAGAATCATGTTGCCAATTTTCCATAGAAAGGCCGAGATCTTTGCTGCCCTCTGAGGAGCCCAAACATGCTTCCAAAAAGCCTCCCAGTTAATAAAAAAAAAAGGCATTAAGTGTAACCACTTATCAGCCCACTTGGCAGTGGGAACAGAAAGCCCCAAAGTAAGAGAATACCCCAACTTTGCAAAATACTTAAAGGGGAACTCGACCCGGCCAGTTCCACTCCCTGAATCGAAGGAAAGATCCACCAGAGGGCAAGATTTATACCAAAAAAAGCATGTGCGAGCCCAAGGGGCTGGGTCTTTAGAAGGATTAGGTAGAGGGTCAATGCAACCAGATAAGCCATCAACCACCCGAACAGAGAAGAGGCTGGCCAAAGGCCACGTGAGAGAGTCTAGGACAGTAACCTTCCAGAAATGAGAACCGAAAAACCAAGGCCATGACCAAAAAATCACCAGAGGAAAAAACAAGAAGGCGAGTAAATAGAGTCTTACTTATCCTTCGATAAAATAGAAATGAGAGGATTATTTATCCTCCAGGTAAGGATAAAATATTTGTATGTCCACTTATTTATCTTACAGGTAAGAGAAAAATTGATTTATCTATATGGAAATGATTTATCCTTCAAGTAAATAAGAGTAAGGTAATTCAAATTATTTATCCATCCGAATGGTAAGGATAAGGGTAAATAGAATAGGATAAATCAGAGAAAATCATTTATCATTATCCTGATATATCTGCCGGGTGTCAGGGTAAATGATTTATTGGCACAATGTTCACTAGTACAAAACCAGTGTTGTTCTTGTATTACATTTTTCACGTACCACCCAAGTCTAAGTTTGTTTTTTTTTGTTTGTCCCAAGCAAGTTTAGTAGCAATGGTGAGGTCGTAGAATATATAGGTGAGAATTCATTATCCAAGGTCCAATTGCAGCGTGCTTTCCAGATTTGTCAAAGTGTGGCAGTGCGAAGAGCCTCGAACATATGGCAGCTGTTATGTCTGCCTTTGTTGGCCGGACTGTAATTGAGCAGCAAGGTAATAGGATTGAGGGTGATGTTGTACTCCCAAGCCCGGTAAAGATCTACAACCAATGGCCAAATGGCCAGGAGAGGGGAGTCACACAGAAGATGAGGCAGTGTTCCAGTGATGCAATAGTGTTAATCATGCAGCATTTGCATAGGATAGCCTCCTGGAAATCCAGGAATTGCCCCACCTTAAGGACCCTAATATTGGCAATCTGCCAAAGAAAGGCAGTGAGTTTGGCTCGTTTCAATTTTTCCCAAATAAGAGCCCAGATGCAGCTGCAATTCTCATCCCTGAAAAGGACGTGTCCCCACTTATCATTCCATTTTTTAGCCAGAGGTTTGGCTTGCAAAAGAGCCAAGTTATACGTTTTCTTTGCAAAATAAGAGAAAATGAGTGAATAGATCCTCCAAAATTCCACTGCCATTCTACCGGATCAAGTTGTAGTTCTTGGATAGATTGTCCACTGATCCAGGCGAAAGAGTTTCCAGCAAGCCAAAGAAGGATTGGTTTCCCCCTTGGGAGGGAGGGGTTGAAATCCTTGAATTTGGATAACCAGTGTCATATTCGTGCTAGGGAGATTTGAATTGTTAGGATATGACAGTCTGAGTGGAGTGGAGAGTAAGGGCTCCCGAGAACAAGTCCGCTTGAAAACCATAGCCTATGACCATTGGTTGAACCAGGAGCATTTGAGGGGTGCTGCTCCAAATATTGGAGATCTGCGAGAATCCTCTTGTTGCCCACACAACCATCTCTTTGCTTGGCCTCTTTCCAAAGGTGTGGGTTGTGAGGAGTTTAGGATTAAGAGATGTTGTCTGAGAACCTCTGGGAAGGAGGAAGGCTCAAGCTTATGAAGGAATGTCCTGAATTTTCCCCAAGCAGACCAAATAGAGTTCCAAAGCAAAGAGCCTGGGGAGTTATGGCTGAACCCCTGGGTGATCCATCTAATCGAAGGAGCCCAAGAAGCACGTAGAAGGAGGAACCCAGGGAGATCGTGTCAGCCACCAACAGCTTCCAACAGCTCCCTTAGGGCCCAGGAATCTAGAGAGCCATTTGCCCAAGAGGGCCCGGATCTGGGTTTTCGGGTCAAGAACCCCAAGGCCTCTGAGTTTCTTAGGCAGACAGATCTGCTGCCAAGAAACTTGTTCTGTGAGGAAGTTTGGGCTCCCCAAATGAAATTCCTGATGCATCTCCTCACTCCCCCGATCTTTTATTTTTGAAAACCTTAAATACTAGCCGGTTTCAAGTATTTCACAACGCAAATGATTGGTTACCAACAGTCAGTAGCTCAGTTGAATAGTGCACTGAGTATCACCTAGATGATTCTGGGGTCAAAAAATCCTGTTACCTTGATGGGTGTTGTATGTTCTTCTCCCCCTTCCCTGGGGCGGTGTCCCATGTGAAAGCCTTCATGGCGAGGTTACTGTGAAAGAGGTTATTTTTTTCTCTCACTATAATCAAGGGGCCTGATTTGTGAGTTGTCACTCCTAGGTGTTTCTCTTTATTTTTTTTTAAGAAAAAGAAGAAGATTGGTTACGGGGTTGTATCCCCTTAATACGCTTTACGGCTTGTATCTAATGGTATTTTTTTTCCCGTTCCCTTTAATCTCTCTCCAGGGCCACTGTCCCCTGTTTTTAAAAGAAAAAAAAAGACTGTCGAACAAGTCAAAATCTTAGTACCTAGCAAAAATTAACGTGTATCAACTTGGTATTAACCATGTATCAACCTGGTATTGGCTAGGATATTAGAATATTTTCTGTCCAATGATATCAGCATGGTAGGTTCCTCATTTAGGTATCGGAACTCTTCATACCAACCGGGTAGGTACCAGTGTTGGGTGGTTATTTAAATTTCTCTTTAATACCCGGCGGTTACCTATCCGGTAAGTTATATATATATATGACCAATGGAGGCAAAAAAAATGAAGCAACCGGCCGTTAGGAACCGGCGCAGGTCAGGCATTGGCAAATAACCGAGCAAAGAACCTTTTAAAGAACTGCCCAATACCCGCGGTTATCTCATGAAAACCACCGGTTATTTGAGGTTTTTGCAAGGTTTTAGCAGGGCCACCGTCCCCTGTTCAGGTTTAAAAATAAAAATAAAAAATAAAAAATCGTAACTGTAGGTTATATCTAGCTATAAAAAGATAGAATGACGCCAGACCATTTATTTATTTATTTTATTTTAAGACCACTTCTAGACTCAAGTGCAAGAACGACTTGGAGTTGCACATAGCAATAAAAGATTTAATAGTTTATCTTCATATTTTAATCATTTGTTTAGTTATTTTTAGTATTCATCTTTTTAGTCATAACCGAAACTTATTAGTCATTAAAAGTTATATTACTGTACGAATTAAATCAACACATATTTACATTTAAAAATAATAAAACATTATTCAAAATTCTTTTATACAACCAGTCACTTATAACTAGACCATGCTCTTAAACAAGTATGTTATATATATATATATATATGTATATTCAAAGATCTATCGCACAACATTCAGTCTCACTTTCATTTTCTAAACATCTAAAGATCGGACTTGTAACAATCTGATTCTAAGTATTTCAATCTTCTTTCTACTGTAATTAATTAAGAGAGTCGGACTATAGGCAACATTGTCAAAAACTGCGGAAGATGTACAGGTATTTTTGAAGAGGCTAAGGGAGATCATGAGAGACTTGAAAACTCTAAAAGAAAAGAATATTTCCTAAGGGAAATAGAAAAAATATAAACTACTATAATAAATGTATCAACTCTGGTCATTATATTTATGAATCACATATACTATTTATTGGTATGTACCGACAAAATTGGTAGGTTGTCATCATTTATTATAATTAAAACAAAAATTTATTTTCGATAAACGTTCATACCAGTGTTGTGCGGGTTCTGCCTTTTTAAGGAACCCGCCGGGGTCCGGGTGCGGGTTTTTTTTCGGAGTCAAGTCCGGGTCCGGATCCGGTTTTGAAATTTGGAAAATCCGGGTTGGGGTTCGGGTCCGGGTTCGTCAGCACGGACTCAGGTTAGGGTCCGGGTAGTTGTTGGGAAATATTAGCGGGTTCACGGGTTCGGATCCGGGTCCTAATTTATTTGATTAAAAAAAAGATTAATTAGGGATAAAATTATTTTTGGCTGGAAAAAACTTTAAATCCTAATAATGAATTTTATTTTAAGAGACATTCCTTCAAATATACCATGAATATGAATATGTATACCATGAATAAGAATTAAAATAGAAGTTTGAGTTCCATTTTCTATTTTCCAATATCAATTCTTTAAACATGTTAAGAATAGTAATATGCCTCAAGGATAGACTATAGCATGGATGTGTGGGATCTGGCCTAATAATAATATAAGACGCCTCCTTTGGGATGTGTAAATTATGGTCCCATAGGGCACAACTTTGTGACACCACTCCGTGGATTGAACCCACAACCGCTTTTGAGGTGGTATGTGGGCATTACCACTGGTGGGGCTGGCTGCTGCGGCCTATTGCTGCTCGTCCCCTCCACACATATGACAAAACCTACCAAATCTAAGGTGGACCTGCATGCCCCATCTAAAATTAAGACCCGGACTCTGATCCGCTACATTGGCCCGCATGTAGAGGGTTCAAGAGATTCTGGACCCAGCAGGCGGGTCCGGTTCCGAGTTCATTTTAGAAATGAACCCCGGTCAGGGTCCGGGTTTTTGTGATAGCACGGTCCGGGTGCGGGTAACCCGGATCCTAACCCATCGGGTACACGCCTTCAAAACCAGGACCCGCACAACACTGGTTCATACATCCATTTGTAATGCATTGACATCATTTTTTGAAATAAATCTTTACATATTAGTACCTATGTTAAAAATAGAAAAAAAGTAAGATATTATTTATAACTGCCTCCTTAGGATTGCCCTAAGGAGTCCAAAGGGGGGGAAAAGGAAATATGTAAATTATTGTTTATAACTCTAAAAGAAAAGAATATTTCCTAAGGGAAATAGAAAAAATATAAACTACTATAATAAATGTATAAACTTTGGTCATTATATGAATTAAATATACTATTTATTGGTATGTACCCACAAAATTGGTAGGTTGTCATCATTTATTATAATTAAAACAAAATTTTATTTTTGATAAACGTTCATACATCCATTTGTAATGCACTGACATCCTTTTTTGAAATAAATTTTTACGTGTTAGCACCTATGTTAAAAATAGAAAAATAGTAAGATATTATTTATAGTTGCCCTTAGGACTCCATAGGATTGCCCTAAAGAGTCCTAATGGGAGGAAAAAATGGAAATATGTAAATTATTATTTAGAATTGTCCTTAGGACTGCTTAGGGCAGCCCTAAGCAGTCCTAAGGGGCAGGATGAAAACATATATATTATTATTTATAATTACCCTTAGGACTTCTTAGGACACTCCTAAGGAGTCCTAAGAGGAAAAAAATGGAAAGACATAAATATTTGCCCTTAAGACCCGCTTAGGCAGCCTAAGGGGTTATAAGAGAGGAGAATGGAAACATATAAATTATTATCTATAATTGCCCTTAGGACTCCTTAGGGCGGCCCTAAGGAGTCCTAAAAGGGGGAAAATAGAAATATATAATTATAGGAAAATAAAAACATATATATTATTATTTATAATTACTCTTAGGACTTCTTAGGATAGTCCTAAGGAGTCCTAAGAGGAAAAAAATTGAAAGACATAAATAATTGCCCTTAAGAGCCGTTTAGGTAACCTAAGGAGTTATAAGAGGGGGAAAATGGAACATATAATTATTATCTATAATTGCCCTTAGAACTGCCCTAAGGAGTCCTAAGAGAGGAAAATATAAATTATTATTATAATTGCCCTTATGACTCCTTAAGGCGGCCCTAAGGAGTCCTAAGAGAAGGAAAATGAAAACATATAAATTATTATTTATAATTATCCTTAGGGCTTTTTAGGACAGTCCTAAGGAGTCATAAGAGAAGAAAAATGGAAAGACATAAATAATTGTCCTTAAGACCCGTTTAGGCAACCTAAGGGGTTATAAGAGGGAGAAAATAGAAACGTGTAAATTATTATTTTATAATTGCCCTCAGGACTCCTCAAGAAGGCCCTAAGAAGTCCGAAGGGAGGGGAAAATAAAAACGCATAAATTATTATTTATAATTAGCCTTAGGGCTTCATTGGACAGTCCTAACTGAGTCCTAAGATGAGAAAAACGGAAAGACATAAATCATTGCCCTTAAGACCCGTTTAGGCAACCTAAGAGATTATAAGAGGGGGGACATATAAATTATTATCTATAATTGCCCTTAGGACTGCTTAGGGCCGTCCTAAGGAGTCCCAAGAAGGGGAAAATTAAAAGATGTAAATTATTATTTATAATCTCCTTAGGACGGCCCTAAAGAGGAAAAATAAAAATATATAAATTGTTATTTATAATTGCCCTTAGGACTCTTTTGGGCCGCCCTAAAGAGTCCTAAGAAGGGAAAAAATAAAAACATATAAATTATTATTTATAATTACCCTTATGACTTCTTAGGACAGTCCTTAGAGGAGAAAAATGGAAAGATGTAAATAATCGTCCGTAAGACCCGTTTCAGTAGTCTAAGAGAGGGAAAATATAAACATATAAATTATTATCTATAATTGCCTTTAGGACTCCTTAGGGCCGTCCTAAGGAGTCCTAAGAAGGGGAAAATTGAAAGATGTAAATTATTATTTATAATTTCCCTTAGGACTCCTTAGGGCGCCCTAAAGAGTCTTAAGAGTGGGAAAATAGAATCATATAAATTATAATAGCCTCCTAAGAGGGGGAAAATGGAAAGATGTATTTTTTTATTTATAATTGTCATTAGGACTCCTTAGGGCGGCCCTAAGGAGTCCTAAGAGGGGAAAATAAAAAGATGCAAATTATTATTTTTATTGCTTTTAGGACTCCTTAGGGCAACCCTAAGGAGTCCTAAGGGCAACCCTAAGGAGTCCTAAGGGCAACCCTAAGGAGTCCTAAGGGGGGGGGGGGAAATATATATCAACTTTAAGAATCACATGTACTATTATTTTGTAGGTGACACCATTTATTACAATTAAAACAAGATTTTGTCTTCGATAAACGATCATACAGCTATTTGTAATGCACCGACATCCATTTTTAAATAAACCTTCATAAGTTAGTACCTATTCAAAAAGTGTGTGAGATAAGGTTAATAAATAACAACTTTTCATTATGTTTTCATCCAATTATTTTATTTTTCATTCATTCTTTTTAGACTGTACCTCATTTTTTCCCCTATAAGTATAGAAAACGAGGATCATTTTTTTTTCCTTCTTCTGCAAGTTGTTTGCAGACAATAGATCTCTTAGTTTTGCTCTTTTACCTTCGTTTTTGTGTTTCTTCTTTGTTTCTGTTGCTTGTTTATGTTTCTCTGTCCTTTCGATTCTTTGACAATGTTTTTTAGTTCTTTTTAGTAGTTTCATTTGTCTTTCTTCGTCACTTTTGGTTCTCTGTTTATGTTTCTTTCTAAAATCTATTCTTTGTCTTTCTGTGTGAGTTTTTCGATAGAATAGAACTTTCTCTTCTTCTTTTCTTTCATTCTGTTGTCTTTTTTTCCTTTGAAAACTCTATAAATATGCAGAACGAGGATCATTTCCTTCACTTTCTTCTGCAAGCAAGCTTTTTGTATAGAATAGAATTGTCTCTGAGTTCTGCTCCTTTGCCATCGTTTGTGTTTCTTCTTTGCTTCTGTTGTTTGTTTATGTTTATTTGTTCTTTCGGTTCTGTTGCAAAATAGAATTGTCTCTTAGTTCTTCTCAGTAGCCTTCATTTGTTTTTTCCTTTCACTTTCTGTTCTTTGTTTATGTTTCTTCCTTATCTCTGTTCTTTGTATTTATGTGTGAGTTGTTCAGCGGAATAGAACTGTTTATTCATTCTTTCTGTTTCGTTTTGTTTTCTTTCCTCCTTGTTTGTGTTTCTTCTTTGCTTTTGTTGTTTGTTTATGTTGCTTTGTTCTTTTGGTTCTATGGCTAAATGAACTGTCTCCTAGTTTTAGTTCTGAGTAGCCTTCATTTGTTTTTTTCCTTCGCTTTCTGTTCTCTATTCTTTGTATTTATGTGTGAATTCTTTTTCGTTTTGTTTCTTTCCTCTTCGTTTGTCTTTGTTCTTTGCTTCCGTTGTTTGTTTATGTTTCTTTTTTTTTCGGTTCTGTGGCAAAATAGACATGTCTCCTAGTTCTTCTGAGTAGCCTTCATTTATTTTTTCTTTCACTTTCTATCTTTGTTTATGTTTTTTTAAAAATATCTGTTCTTTGTATTTCTGTGTGAGTTGCTCAGCAAAATAGAAGTTTCCCTTCTTTCTCTTCATTTTTTCTCTTCGTTCTTTCTCTTTCGTTATTTTATTTTATTTTATTTATTTATTTAACTTCTTCTAACATATTTGACACACTACCAAAAACACTATCTTATATTTCCAAGAAATCATCAAAATTCATTACACTGTGATTATGCCACTTGAATGTTACATCATAATCTATAGTGTATATGATATTCAAGCATGATATCAATATAGTATATACAACTTAGAGATTATACATATTTAATTATAATCAGAAATATATATATATAGTAAAAATAAGTATATGAAAAACAAATATTTATATTATATTAAATAAAAATTAAATAATAAGTAAAATATATTTTAAAATCTAGCTATAATCTAACGACGTCGCTACATAAATCAACTATCATTCTATTCATCAACCAGTCAATTATCATTCCATCTATTATCATAAATCAATCATTATCAGTTACAATCATGTGTTATTTTTACTTACTACATAATTATTTATTCATATCACTTTATCTTATCATTGCATTTTCATATTTTAAAAATTAAAATTAGAATATTTATATTATTTTTATAAATAAATATACTAAAATATTTATTAAAACGAACCAATGTTATAGTATATTTATTTATTTAAACATAATGATGTATATTATTTATTATAAAAATAAAAATATTATCAATTTATATCATGCTTTCAATGTCAGATTCACCAATCCAATTTAAATCTAATAAATCAAGTTATCTATCATATTACATCTCAAAAATTCAAATATACTATTTATATTAACAAAGTTAATTTAATTTAATTTAATTTAATACTAACGTATAATAATTTATAAATTTTTATATAATAATATAATATGTAATAAATATTTTAAATATAAATAAATAAATCAAATTATTTATTATATTATATTTCAAAATCTCCAATTTGTTTTTAACCTTTATGGTTAATCTTAAGGCCTTTGGGCCATAATTTGTATGCTATAATGGATAGCTATAAGGGTTTGAATCCCTATACATTTTTTTTTTTTTTTTTGTGAAAACCAGGGCTGAACCAGTCCATTCTGATATAGGAGTTCATATTCATATGTTGTATAATGTGTATATATCCATATATATACATCAAATATGACATGTATAATATTGATCGTAATCTGATATACCAATCCAATAAGCAATAAAAAATCGTTAGAGTGATTCTAAGAAATTCTTAGAGTGAATGTGTTGTTTTTTAATCACTCTAAAAAAATCCTTAGAGCGGCTTAGATCGGCTCTAAGGGATCCTTAGAGCGATTGCAAAAAACAATATAGTTTATTCTGTTTTCTTGCTCTAAGTAATGCTTTGGATCAAATGTGAATAGCCATTTAGTTTTTTTTTTGTTTTCCCGCTCTAATAAATCCTTAGAGCGGCTATGAAGGATCCTTAGAGCAAATACAAATTGCAAGTTAGCTTTTTCTGTTTCCCCGCTGTAGAAAATCTTAGAGCGGCTTAGAGCGGCTCTAAGGGATCCTTAGAGCGAATGTAAATAGCTATTTATCTTTGTTTATTTTCTTACTCTAAGTAATACTTAGATCGAATGTAAATAGCAAATTAATTTTGTCTGTTTTTCCACTCTAAAAAACCCCTAGAGCGGCTCTAAAGGATTCTTAGAGCGAATATAAATAGCAATTTAGCTATTTATGTTTTCCCGCTGTATGAAATCCTTAGAGTGGCTTAGAGCGGCTCTAAGGATCCTTAGAACGAACGTAAATAGCAATTTAGCTTGTTCTACATTGGCTCTAAGGATATTAAGGGATTGTTAGAATAAATGTAAAAAATATGTTAAGGTTTATCTTCTTGACCGATTTGTTTCCCGCTCTATGAAATCCTTAGAACGGCTTAGAACACTATAAGGGATCCTTACAATGAACGTAAATAGCAATTTATTTTTTTATATTTTTTTGCAATTTAAGAGATCCTTACATTGGCTCTAAGGGATCATTAGAATAAATGTAAAAAATATGTTAGGGTTTTTCTTCTTGGTCATGGTTGACTGTTGAGGCCGTATGACACCCTTTGAGATTTAACTCTTCTTCCCCTTCAATAATTCAACTATTAACAATATAGTTATTTGGTTAAAAATAATGTGATTTTTTGGCTTAAATATATTAGGGTTTAGCCAGAACTTGTCGATGTGGCCTTTTGTCTTGCCGAGAAACAAAAACTTGGCACTAGCTGGCATCCTAAAAATTTAATAACCGCAACCGCAGGTTAATAGTTTCTTAAATTTTGAAGCAACTGGAACCGCCGGTTATGAGAAAAATCAAATAACCACCCAACGCCGGTACGTTGTGACCAACCAACGCATATTTCTCCCCGCATTTGCATAGAAGCAGGCTAAGTCGCTTGTAAAGAACTGCCAAAAAACTTTGTTTGTATTTATCGTGCCTTTAAGAAGCAGAATTCCTCGGGGTGCATTCCACTTGGCGGAATGCACCCTATCAGCTCCATCAAGTGCATTCCCAAGGCCATTCTGAAATGCAGAATGCACCGGCCATTAGATTTTCTTAAAGAAAATTTTGGCATTTCTTTACGTAGGGTAACGGCCTTCGTGTGGGGCATTCCCGGATTTAAGGGCGTGACGCATTACCCTATACCTAATTGCAAAATCTAGGAGAGAAGGCTGCAATGGAGCCACGTTCCAGTTGGAATGTGTGCTGTGGCAGATTAGGGCTACGGGGAACGGCGTGTGGAGGAGTGTGTGGCCTGCGAGTCTCTGCGTAACAAGAGCGACGGTGATCCAGAGGATATTCCGATAAGTAATAACTTATGTGTGGAAGGGGCCGCTCGCCGCCCTCCTTTATACCGCGTGTCTCTCCTGCGCTGTGCCTTCCATCTCGCTCTCGTCTATGGACTCTGAGCCTTGAGAGGAGAGCTTGCAGCGTCCCTGCTGGGCCTTTGCGAGGAGTCTCCACGCAACGCACCTGGAGCAATGGCCGGGCTTGGGATGGCAGGCGGCGTGCTGCAATGGGGCCAGGGAGTGAGCGGCAAGCAGGCTGCTGCTGCTGCGTCCAGACATTCAGGCGCGTGCTGCGTGAGGCCACCAAGAGGGCTGAAATTAGGGGCTGCGGAGATGCTGGGCGTGTCGTTGTGCAGTCAGACGGGATGGGAAAGATTGCGTGATAGTCACTCGGTTGGTGTGGCGCGTTGTACTCTCGCAACGGAAGCTGAGCCCCCACAAGCAAAGGAAGAGCGCAAGTTGAAGGTGAGAAAGGATGTGAGGAACATTGCTATCATAGCCCACGTCGACCATGGAAAAACGACTTTGGTGGACGGCATGCTTCGACAATCCAAGGTGTTTCGCGATAATCAAGCAATGCAGGAGCGCATCATGGATTCGAATGACTTGGAAAGGGAGCGTGGAATTACGATATTGAGTAAGAACACAGCCATTCGCTACAAGGGCACCAAAATTAACATCATTGACACGCCTGGGCATTCGGACTTTGGTGGTGAGGTGGAGCGGGTGCTGAACATGGTGGATGGGGTCCTCCTGCTGGTGGATTCTGTGGAGGGGCCAATGCCGCAGACGCGGTTTGTGTTGAAGAAAGCCCTAGAGCTGGGTCACACAGTGGTGGTGGTAGTGAACAAGGTAGACCGGGCATCAGCACGGCCTGAGTATGTGGTCAACACCACCTTTGAGCTCTTCCTGGAGCTCAATGCAACTGATGAACAGTGTGACTTCCAGGTAGTGTACGCCAGTGGTATTCAAGGTAGAGCTGGTTTGGAGCCCAACATGTTGGCAGATGATTTGGAGCCCCTGTTTGAGACAGTGCTGCGTGTCGTCCCAGAACCACGGGTTGACGCTGACGGTCCTCTACAGATGCTTATCACCAATCTGGATTACGATGAGCACAAGGGTCGCATTGCAATTGGACGTGTGCACGCTGGTGAAATTAAAAGGGGATTGGAAGTCAAGGTGTGCACACCGGATGGACCTTGTAGGCCTGCGAAAATAAGTGAGCTCTTCGTGTATGATAACTTCATTCGAGTGCCAGCTGAAGCTGTGGCGGCTGGGGACATTTGCGCACTTAGCGGCATCAGTGATGTCCTTATAGGGGAAACATTGGCAGATAAACTGGACGGAACAGCTTTGCCCACAATAAAGGTTGAGGAGCCAACTGTGAAGATGTCCTTCTCTGTCAACGTCTCGCCCTTTTCTGGCCGCGAGGGTAAGTATGTTACAAGTAGAAACTTACGGGATCGCCTGTATCGGGAGCTGGAGAGGAACTTGGCAATGAAAGTAGAAGATGGTGAAACTGCGGATACCTTTATCGTCAGTGGCCGTGGCACGCTCCATATAACCATTCTGATTGAGAATATGAGAAGAGAGGGCTATGAGTTCATGATTGGCCCACCCAAGGTCATTAACAGGGAAGTCAAGGGAAAGCGGCTTGAGCCATTTGAGGATGCCATAGTGGAGGTTCCTGAAGAATATGTGGGTGGAGTCGTTGATATGTTAGGCAAACGGCGTGGTCAGATGCTTGACATGCAGGCCTCTGGACTGGAAAACACAACTGTCGTCAAGTATAGGATGCCAACAAGAGGCTTGCTTGGTCTTCGCAATGCCATGCTCACTGCATCAAGAGGCACTGCTATTCTAAACACTGTGTTTCACGGATATGGTGAGTGGGCTGGCGACATTAGCACCCGTGAACAAGGCTCACTGGTGGCATTTGAGACAGGGACTACAACCTCATATGCGCTGTTCAGTTGTCAGGAAAGAGGGCAGCTATTTTTGGCCCCTGGGGTTGATGTCTACAAGGGCCAAATTATTGGCATTCATCAGCGACCTGGAGACTTGTCTTTGAATGCCTGCAAGCGAAAAGCAGCCACTAATGTGCGCTCCAACAAGGAGGCAACGGTGGTATTGGCATCCCCTATTGATTTTAGCTTGGACGATTGTGTGGAGTACATCCAAGAAGATGAGCTGGTGGAGGTCACACCTTTGAGTGTGCGAATGTGCAAGAATCCAAAGTTGCAAAAGAAGGGTGGTAAATGAGGATGTGCAGTAGCAAGCAACATCTTGTCTTGTCAAACTTGGGACACCACTTTCATTGACCGCCACATTGTGACACTAAATGAGTTAGAACCACACTAAACAAAAAAGAAAAAACTATTCTTAAGGCGTGGTGCACCCCCTAGACCACCCAACGCTGACATTCAAAAAACCCCAGAGGCAGGAGCTTTGGAGTCTTAATTAGGCTTTGCCCTCCAGTAACATTCAAAGGAATGTCATTGACAAATGTATTGAACTTGTAAATGTATTTTTGCTTCAACGATCTGGCTTTGGGCCTTCTCTCTCTATCCTCTGCGGAATCAGAATCTCACCTTCCCGGCTTCCTTTCTGCTGTTTCATGTTCATCAGGGGGTCAATTTCTGTTCTTGCCCCAGTTTGGGATCTCTTAGGGGTATCATTTTGTGGCATATTTGGAAGATGTGGTGCCTGGTTGTTCACCAAAATGGTAACCCCTGCATTCAGAGGGTGCTGTACTTTGCTCACTCAGATCTCATGTCTGAAGCTCGCCAATCGTGTTTCTTGTGACACCTCTTCCTAGGTGCAGCACTGGAAGGAGGGCCCAGTTGCTTTGCAGATTTTGACAACTTCTGGGGAGCAGATGATTCCTGACTCTCGGATCGAATGGGAAGATTCCCTCCCAATCTGCTGGCAGCTCAGTTAGTGCTAGAAAGTCACCTGCTGAGCCTGATGAGGCTGGGGTGAACTGGAGGCATAAGCGTAGTCTTAGGAAAGCAAAGTCTAAGACTCAGTTATCCTTCGATGCTCCCCAAAGGAAGAGAGGCAGCATGTAAGTAGTTCTAGCTTAGTTCTGACTACTGTCTTAGTGATTCCCTGCCTTCCTGTGTTTCCACTACTCTTCCTTCCTTTTCACATTCTAAGTTTTGGCTCTGAGTGGAACCTCTATACTCTGCCTTCATGGCTTTGTAAGGTTATTTTTTCCTTACCATTCAATAAAATTTACCAGGGCCACTGTCCCCTGTTCTCTATAAAAAACAAAAAACAAAAGAAAAAATTGTAAAAGGAGCCTCAGAGATCCCAAAGGAAACTTATGAACTACTTAAAGACTGTCTAAGTTAGTTAGAGCGAGGTCATAGGGAACCAGCCAGGCTACCTGTTGTGAGTTGGAAGATTACCTCAGTGGGCGTCTGTGAAGGGTGGGGGGAAATGCCCAGATGCGTGTCAGCGAAGGGAGAGCAGCAGGCGGATTGCTATGGCAGTCCAAGCAGGCGTCGGGGTATCCAAGGTGTTGCTTCTTGTGGGCGCTGGTGTGACGGGCTCAGTTTTGTTGCGTAATTCCAAGGTCTCGGATCTCTTAAACGACGTCCCCAAGGTAATTGGGGCTCGACTGTTATTGTATAGTTGTTGCTGCCACTCGATTACTGGCTGGACTTTCGTCACTCACAGACTTGGTTGACTCCAACTGAGCCCTCATCACACTTGGATTTGGATCATCCGGAGAGTTGATGGAGGAGTTGTGAGTCAATTGGGTGCTGTTCATTGTTCTAGATGCCGGATCTTGACTGGACTCCACCTGCTAGCATATAGTCCAATTGGGATCAGTCCAATTGTGGGTCATTTACAGACTGGGGTTGATCTAATTGTCCCGGTCCAAGTCTCTACATCGTCGCTTGTGGGTGCAATGTTGCATCAAACCATGGTGAATCCAGACATGTGTGCCGTGTCAATATGGGGGTATGCATCAAGGTCGTGGTGATTAGATGTTCCAGCTTGTACGTTGTTTCCCGCCCCTTGGATGAAAGGAACCCAAGCTTATATGGAGCCTGACCTACATCCTTAGTCCTAGATCTAAGTTTATGTAGCTGATAATGGAAGGATATCGGAAGCATGTGCCCCTTTGATTTGCCCAGAATGTGTACCGCTGAGGAGATACCTAGTCGGGTTTCAATACCCTCCAAGAGCCACGAATTATTTCGCTTTGGATTTTTCCACAGCCAATATGATTGCGCCGCCAGACATCCTGTTGAGAAAATTGTGTTTGTTGTCTTTTGCTTTACCGGGAAAGTCTTCCCCATTCACAGCAGGAGATGGCAGCAGGTCTTCAATCATTCGTGTCAGAGAGTTGGGATGAAGTTAATTATGCTCAGATCAAAGGTGTTGTGACTCCTCAAGGTGTAGCAGTGCAGAGAGAAATAGTTCCACTGAGCACAAACAGGGAGGGATTTAAGTGGCTGTCAAAGACTTGAAGCCACCCAAGAATTCAGGCTTAGCCCAAACCCAAACTGCACAGGCAGTAGGCAATAGTTGTCGAAGTTGCAGCATTTGCTTGTATCTGTGGTGTGGGAGGCTGCCAGATACACCGTTGGTGGAGAAACATGTTGGTGGACTGCACTTGTCCAACGTCCCAAGTTGATTCGTCACTTCAGAAGCCCATATATCTGTAAAAGCACTGTAGGATTCCTTCCTCAAATGTTGTTTGAAGGTCAGCTATGCCATGGACATGGCCAAGACAAAGCAGCATACCCTCAGGAAACAAAGGAGAGCTCCATATGATATCTCAAAACTAGACTTCAGGTGGACATGACCTAACCTAATTTCCTCCCAAAGGTAGAGTGCTGCATGTTAGACTGATGAGCAATGGCCTTATCAGATGCAGGCCTCCCGCACCGTTGTTAGGGTTGTATATGCTGTCAGCAGGTAAAATTTGCTCAACTGGGAGTGCATCCCGAAAAGATCATCAGCTAATGAGTATACGGTTACAGAGGCTTCAGTGTCCCTGCATAGGAGAAAATATTCCTCTGTAATCCTCTCCACAAGGCTGCGGCAAACAACATCTCATGAGCACATTCTCTGTTACAGGGGCTTCATTGTCCCTTCCTAGGAGCTAAGCTTCCTCTTTTAGCCTCTCTCTGATGAAAGTGGTCCATATATTTGTTGCTAGGTGTTGGCCAAACATCTGAAAGAGGAAGGGGATGGATCATCGAATGGCGGGGAGACAAGTACTCTCTACATGCAAGTTCATCAATTGACTCAAGAATTGAGACAGCTAGCAGCTTCATCCAGAGACATCACTGTTGTAAATGGGACTGGGAAAAACTCTGGTAATCTTACGTCACTGGTTGTTCCAATAGCGGTCATAGGGGCTGCAACTTATGGGTATATGTGGTGGAAGGGATTGTCATGGACAGAAGTCATGTATGTCACTCGAAGACAGATGTCAAATGCAGTGGGAAGCTTCTCAAAACAACTGGAGCAAGTTTCCACTGCCCTCACAGCCACGAAAAGGCAACTGACAGCCAAGATAGAATCTGTGACAAAGACTCTGAACGATAGTCTCGCAATGCAAGGGTTGATCAAAGACCAGGTAATTGTAATTCGAGAAGAGGTGAAAAGAAGTAGGGCTGAGATTGATGAGGTGCAGCGGCTTGTCCAAGGCTTGGAGGTGAAGATCGATGGAGTCCAAGGGAAACAGGACTTTGCCAACCAGGGCATCATTTTGCTTTGCAGGTTTGTTGCATCCAGAGAGATGTTCCAACAGCCAGAGCGCCTTCAGGGATTTCAGTCATGGTCGTTGAATGCTCCCTCTTTACAACCTTTGGCATCAGATCGCGAACCTCCTTTATCAGGATTGAAGAAGTTGCAGTATTACTCAGAGTTGGTTGCAGCAGGGACCCCTGGGGACAAAGAAGGGCGGCCAGATGCAGGTACTGCAAATGGCGATGGGAATGTGACGCCTGTCCCAACTCTGGGTTTGGCACTCAAGGGCAAAGGCCATCCAAGCCCAGGGCTACACAGAGGTTTTTCGTGTGCCCGGTCTTTAGCGAACACTTAATTCACCAGATCTGAAGCCCATCTTGCCACCAACTATAAAGCCCACCATTGGGGTGACCTCCATTTGAGAGCGCGCTGAGTGAAGTGGCAGATACCCCATATTCTTGTATCCAGGATAGATTACCCATAGTAACACAAATTGACATTTGCTGTTTTCTCAGCAGTGCGACATGAAGATTAACATTGCGCACGTGTACTGTTTTTCTGCAATCATGAGTTTCTTTAGAGAAAAGTCAAGACTCCATCTGTAATGTGAACTGAAAGTTGAAGTCCAAAGAGGCACATTGAAATAGGTCATTGTCACATAACACCAATATGCTGCGAGTTTCTTTGAAGGCCTTTGCTAAAACTGGTGAGAATCTTTCTGGTGGGGATGTTGTGTGTAGGGGATCCTTGTTGACTATCTGGACTTTCCATTGAGAGATAGAATGTATCCAGTGGACTCCTCACCAAAGCCTTGAAGAGTGTGTGCTTGTTATGGACAAGCACCGGGCTGGGGGGCAAGACAGTGTGGGGTCATGCCCTAGCCAAGGTCTCAGGAGCTTGCTGTTCAAATTAAAATTGGTGCTCTTCATTCAAACTTCCTTGTGTTTATAACTTAACTCAATGTGTAAAGTTCACCATGACTCAGCCAAGGACGGACACCGGAGAGTGTGCGAGGAAGAGAGACGATATACTCATAAGCCAACATGTGCCCCTCGAGCAAGCAAATGTACCCGTAAGACGTCTGCATACACCCTCGCCCAAACCCTACGTTGTTTGCTCGAGCCTCGAGCACAAGACAGGGAGAGAGAAATGTCATATTGACATGCAGAAATTCCCGTTGGTTGTCGGCAGTCCGGACAGCTCCCCACACCTTGGTCGCTTTCCGGCTCGCACGCTTACTCACATTTAAGCTGTCTCAATTTGGTAGTCAAGTAAATAGAGAAGAACAACAGCTCTATGTACATTATGCAAATAGGAACAGAAAGGATAAAACTTCATAACAAACTCCAAAGAGGTATATATAGACAGAATGTACTCGTAAGACTTTGTTTGCTGTAGCCTTGTGGCCATTGACCCTGGCACAGTTTGAGCGGAACCCAAAGGGACAGAACCTACCTTAGGGGCTGACACCAGTAGTAAGACTTACCTCGGAATAAACAATTGATCTGGGTTTTCCAGATATCTTCTAGAAATCCCTTTCAACCTGCTCTGTGTGGGTTGCCCACTAGGCACTGAAAGGGCCTGGCTTTTGGCTCAGCCTTGAGACTTTCAAAGTTGGTAAACAGAGGTACAGGCACAATTCCCTTGATAGATTTGAAGAGAGTGTCTCTCTGGTGAGAGAACCCCGGACAATGAATCAGAAAATGAATATTGTAATATATAGACAGAGTCTGAACAATAGCATTACATGGAAGGATAACCCTCTCACCCCGTATGTGGAGATAAGTGTGCAAAAAATGAAACAAAGAAGCCTCAAATGAAGTAATGAATACCACTTTTCAACTCCAGTCGAACCCAATGTTGCACCAAAGCAGTGGGGCAGTTCTTCCACCTCCTATAGCAAAGGACCTTCCTTAACAGCCTCTTGGTACATCAAGACACATCAAAAACTCATGAGCAATGTGTGCTTGAAAAATTCTGAGGGTCCAATGCCCAATCAATTATGGTTTCTCTAACTACTCATAAAGCTCCCATCCATCAAATGCGGTGCGCCCAGTTTTTCCTCTCACAGTATTTAGTACACCTTTGAATGCAGCATAGACATTGAAGAAGGTACCAAGAGCAAACATATCCACCAGAGAAACATCTTTGAAAGCCTGCAAATCACGATCACTTGGTCTTCCAGGGCTGATGCCTATTCCTTTGCCAGCACCGGCAGCCATCGAAAAACCATCAGCTGCAAAGAAAAGTCTCCGACATTAAGGCACTGCCAGATAGAGAAAAGCAGAGACTAAATTTTTGACCATAGACTTCAACCCATAACCAATAATTGTTCATTCACCATAGCCAGCTATAAATCTGCATTCTGTGATGAGGTCTATTGCCATACATGGAGACCTGCACACGTGGCCAGAGGAACTTTGGGACAAAGTAGAACTACAAAGCAAAAGACCCCAACTGTGACTCGCAGATGGAAAGACTGTACTCCTAAGACGTTGTTTGCCATAGCCTTGTGGCCGTAGACCCCGCACGCAGTTTGGGCGGAACAAAAGGGATGCAGTTGGAAAGAAAGAATTAAAAAGAAAACAACTTTGTGAAGTCCATGAGGGGGAGGGGGAGAGAGAGAGAGAAATGCTTCTAGATCCAAGGTAAGAACTAAGAAATCCAAATATCCTGGAGTGTGGAGGGCAAGCCTGATATATCACATGTCCAACAGCTCCAATCAGAAGGGTGCATAGCTTTGATACAATGCCATTACATTACATGAGTTTGAAGGGAACAACTTACTCGGTACTCGTTGAGTGCAAATCAGCTTGTTATCCACTAGGCCAGCATCCACAAATTTTATCAAGCCTTTCACTTTCACTGTTTCAATGTGGCCATATGGTAGGTACTTGCCCAGCACCAAAACATCCAGCGGGTCCCCTGCATCCACATTGAACTGTGATGTAAGAAAGATATCTTTCACATGTGCTGGTAGCCAATGCGTATTCATAATTACTGATGAGTTCAGGTGAATCTGTTTCGAGTTTTTTCCCATAAAAAATTAGTATGCACCACAAGGGCCGGACACACACCCTGAGACACAGCTGTGAGCAAGTAGTTATCAAACACAGCCTTCCAAGTCCTCATTTGGAAGCTATGTCTACTCTGCCCACTTTCAGGGAGTTCCAAAGACCAGGACAATGAAAATCAATTCCAAACAGACACTAAGTTTTCTGGAAGACAGGAATAGCGTGCAGTTCCAATACCATCAGCGGCAGGCACAGCTGGCACAGAGCCATAATTGAATGGAGACGGCAACGGTGCCACAAAATCAATGGAACCATTGGGGCTTCGTTTCACAAAGCTCCCTTGCGACACCTCCACCACGACCTCTACGAACCCCGGCTGCCCATCTCTGTCCCTCTGTTATGACCAATCCCTTCATGCATGTTACAATCTGAAATTGGGGTTGTGCCTATCTTGTACTCGCACCCTCCCATTGATTTCAGCCTTTGACCCTGCAATGTGACGGCAGTGCATCCCAGCCGCGTCTCACATTGTGTTAGGGTAGAGTTCTACAAAGCAGTACCCATATCTACATGCTTTTGCTTATGAGGTCAATGTCTTCTCACACTCTAAAAGAAAACATATACACTGAAGCCTCAACAGGAAGACTTACACCAGAACGTACACTGCACTCTCAGAGTCGAGTCACCCAACCTTAAATGATGGGGGCACATAGGCATTGCAGGATTGAATGGAAGAAGTGGGGCGAGCACAGGCCCGGGTGCAGGCGACTGCAGCCATGGCTCCCGTGTTCACCATCGCCATCTGCAATCTTCTGCTACCTCCCCAGTCGACACAAACTCACAGTCAAAGGTACCGTTCTCCAGCACCCTTAAAGCTCTGTCGCATTCCAACAACAAAGCAAGGCTTGGCCTCTACACACCGTACCTCTATGAAGGTAATGTCAAGCACGTTTATAAGGGGTTCTGTTACCTGTATAGGGTAATAATGCCCGAGTGGAGGGCATTTCCATTTTTGAGGTGGAATGCACGAATGCACCTACCGTATGAAGAATTCCATTGTACGATGAATTCTACTTTTAACGGCACGATAAATACAAACAAAATTTTTGGGCAGTCACGTTTTACGATAGTTTTTACAGTCTAAATATCACCGCTATAAACGTTAAACTACCGTAAATGTTAAGAAACTTTTACTCCCCTGCTTGTGCACACTAGAAGCAAACGTGAAGAGTTATTTGTTAGCAAATGTTTACTCCCCTCTTCATTGATTTGCCCTTAGTAAATGTTAAGTGTACCCTGAAGGCTATGAGATGTGCTCACTGAGCTAGCTTGAGCTAAGCTTCTTTTTACCTTCCAGGTAGGTTAATCCCTTCGAAGTCAAAAGTCCTTTCGCTTGTAGCCAGTGTTTGGACATGCAGCTTATTTATTTTGTTGGTATTTCAGTTCCAACGTTGCAATTTCCAATGACACCAAGGGAATTATACCGCACGTAATGCTAAGAATCTTAAGTGAGGTTAATTTGATATTTTTCCGAAGGAGCAGTTGGTCGATTTTTCCGAACTCCTTTCGGGCCGAAGAACATCTCAGAGCTTGCTATCAGGGCAGGAAGAGCATAGTAGAAGACCGCAAAATATACATCAGACCAAAACGTGAGCAAGGACAACATTTACAGAATTCACAGCTATGTAATCCATTGAGCGGCGAACTGGGCTTTCAAGAAATAGGGGAGAATGCCTCTGTTGACAGCATTGTTCTTGGGGATGCAAGCGCCTCGCTTCCTAAATAGGAGACATTGCTGCCTCTTCTCAACATGTGACAACACCCCCTCCATCTCTTCGCGGACTCTGAAGCTGCAAGGTAGGAAACATGGCAATCTGCAGAGGACGCTCGGAGATCTGTTTGGTCAAGGGGGTGAGCACCTCTGTCTTCACCAGAGAGCGTCTGCAGTCGCAACCGGGATGTCATGCTCTGCGTTGACCGCAGGACAGGAAGAAGGTCGGTTGGCTGCAGCAGTATAAGCAGGACGGTCTGGGACACCCACCGATTCAATAGCCAAGTGTCCTTTACAGACTCCTCTGACTGCGGTCTCTTTAATTGTAGTCACAGTCACAACAGTGGACACTGGGAAACCTTCAGTTGAAGGGGCCGATGTGCGGAGACCCTGGAACGGCTGTAGTACTCATCGAGGAGAATGTGCCGTGATAGTGTCCCACTTTGAGCGTTTTTCCTTCACCAAAGTGGATGTCGGAGGAGACAGGTTAGGCATTGGCAGCTCAGAAACTTCTGAGACAGGGCGCATAATGCCTAATGGTCGAGGGAAACATGCCAAGGAAGATTGACCAGGAAGCTCGCTTTCCTGGCACCGACTTAGGCAGGGATTTTTGGTCTTCTCGGACCCTGCTGCAAATGTCGTCCCACTTCTTTTATTGGAGCCAGGATGCCGTTTAGGAGGTGTGAAAGAAAACTGGGAAAGGTTCACACCCTTTGAAACATATAGTGGCTGATTATCTAGAAACCTGCATATGCCGTTCAACACAAAGACATTATAAAGAGTATTACAGGAGGGAAGATATAAGATACAGGTCAAATTTGCATATACTCTTTCGACCTCTGTATAAGAACCACAGGCCAATCTTGCTATGAAATCAAATCAGGTAAAAGCACTATCATTGAAAGTATAGAGCTTTAAAGGAGATGCAACAAGAGTGGCTAGCCAGAAATTACTAATGCAGCTACTATCCGCAGAAGCAATGAACTTACTTTCGAACGTCAACCATGGAGCGCAGTCTTTTGCCGCAGGGCGTCTTGTAGTAGCTGCAGGAACCAAACAATGAATAATATAAATGTGCTTGAGCAAAGACGCGGTCAGTCCTCCTACTATACCTGATGGATATACACATACGAATAAGCAGGGGCGTCTTGTAGCTGGAGGAACCAAAGGATGAATTTAATGTAGATGTGCTTGAGTAAAGACACGATAAAGTCAGATGCCTGATGGATACACATTGCAGATAAGCTAAACATGTAAGGCGGGAACATACACATCAGCGAATCGAGAACATAGTTCCCCCCTTATGACAACTTTCCGGTGAAAGCCTTGCGGTGGGTAAGGAATGCCGTGCTTGTCGACAGCCCACACAAGGGAGGGTTCATCCTCTGAGAGATCTGACGGGTCGTTGCATGAAACATCCTTTCGCCAAGCTTGGGCATTCTGACAATTCCATGGCTGCTCTAGAATTCGCTCCCCAATGGCCTGGTACTGCTCCTCTGTAGGTATGATTCTCCACTTCCCACAGACACAGCACTGTACCGTGTAAGTACCGACCGTTAGCGCTGACGACCTGCACAATGTGCTCAGTTCAGAGTCATTAGAGAATAAAAACGTTGATTGACGAACTTCAATATCTCTCGACCTTCCAGTGGTGCATATTGTGCAACGATTGATGCACATCAGGTCCAGCTATAGTCTTGCCGAGCTCACTCTTAGCCACTGCCCGAGTTTTCCAGAGACGGGGTTGATCACTTGCCAAACTTGCCGTGGAGGTGCAAATACGAACTCTACATAAGTCGGAGATTCTCAATGTCTTTCAGTTGGATACTTGTCGATGTAAACTTAACTTAGACAAGTCTTAACCATGAGGATATCTATTTATAAATCGTACTGGATTCTGAGAATCAAAACTCGTCCGTAAAATCTATAATGTACCTTGGAGTATCTGGAACCTTGCCTCCTCCCAAACTCTCCCAGCCTAAGTTAGAACCCGTGCCAGGGCCGTCAACTGCAGCGCGAATCTGCACAACACAAGGTGCAGCCACCGGAGGTCCTCCCCGTAGCGATTGACTCCCATCGCCGGAAGTCTTTTCAGCAGATTTTGCTGTGGCAAGGGGAATAACTGCACGCTCAACTTGAGGTGTTCCGTAACACAGAATCTTGCTATCTTCTGGAGAAACATTTAGCAAAAATGCCCCGGGTTCGGTATCCACCACAACGTCATTGTCTTCTGTCAAATCTATCACCACAGGACCGAATACACCTGCCACATGAATAAACAAGATTCACAAACAGCTTCCAAAATAATTAATTACCAGTTTCCTAACTCCGATTCTGCATGCAGCATAGCCAGCCTGTCATACAGGCCACGACTTAGTTATAGACGCCTCCCCAAGGGAGCGTAAATTATTCACCACAAGGGCTACTGCCTTCCAGCTGAAAGGTGGACACCTTCATGACACACCAGATCGTGGTTTGAACCCACAACCACATCCAACGTGGTATGTGCCCATTACCACTGGGCTACATGCTGGTTGTCATACAGGCCACGATCTGATGTGCGAAGGGCTAATAAACCGAGGTGCCTGTATCCGGGGAGAGATACTCTGGACAATTACAGCTGCCCAGTGAACTCTTTCAAGAGTGCTTAATCACCGGTCAGACTCGCCTAATTAATAAATTCTACACAAGTTCAGCTAATTAGATAGAGGGAGCCAGCCTAATTGACGTCCCAAACGCAAGATAAACTCAGTTGCGTACGTCAGTTTCACAACCACCATGTAGAGGTGTCAGGCCATTGCTCCAGACAACAAGATACTAGAACACTACGAAGCCTGCAGCAATGTTTTTGAAATTATGTCCTCCAAATCGGGGATGGAATTTGTTCCTGAAGCATCACCTGTATGAGGTAGGAAAAGGTCCTTTGTACTGACTCCCGCGCTGGCCTCTGATGCAGTCGGAACAATACGGGTTCCCCCCTCTTGCGTGTCAACCTTCACCGACGCCATTTTTAGATACGCATTTTTATTATGGAGCAACTCTGGCAGCAGAAACCTGCCTACACAGAAAACACAAGGAAAATCTCATAAACTCGACATTTGTAGGCTTCAGACTTCCGAGAGAGTTTCCTATGATCATGTATATGTGTAGAACTGAGTAAGGTCCTCAATTGATATATCTCTAAGGATAAATTACGCTAAGTTAAATAATCCTATGCAAGTTGAACCCTTGACGAGCTGAATTGCGCAGCTCCCTGGTATTCCACAATCATGACAACTCAAACATCTCCAGCATGCAGAGCTGTTAGATGATAAATTATCATTCCATCTCAGAACCGAGCTAGGTCAATCCGAGCAGTATTGAATTGAGATTGAATTCTCAAGGCCGCAGGACCTGTCATCAGACACCAGTTTTAGAGCTCAACATGCAGGAATGTAAGATCCATTCTTGGAGTTACTTGTATCGTAACACTTGAGTCAAGACTGAAAATTTCAATTTAAGGAGCTCCATTCCTGAATTCATGTATAGATAAATTTCACAAAATAGGCATCGCCAATTGCAAATTCTCGCCATTTTCCGACAGGCCTGACAATGTACAAGACAATGCTTCAGGAAGGCAACTTGTTCGTGAATAGTAGTTAGCAAGAGGCGCCGCATTGGACTCAGCTGATGTAAAGTAATCCGATTGATTTGATCAGCTCGATCATGAACTGATTATATCGAAATTTCCAGCGAAGGACCAAAACATTAGAAAATCGTACCTAACACTAAACATCAATTCGGGAATCGTGTTCAAATCTGGTAAAATCATTGAGCCACTCAACATGTCAACCGGCTGTAGGAATTCCTCTGTGGGAGATTACTATCTATTTCACACTTACAACCTGTTCAATGCCGCTGGCCGAATTAACAGATCTGTTGGACCGATTGACCATTCAACAGCAATCGCGGCAATAGCATATGTACATGATGTAAATTCAAGCTCCTCCAATATATGTAGAGCCTGGGACGGCCCGGAGGACGGAGATGCTTAGACATGTTTTATTCTAGTAGGTGAGGGAGGCAGCCACATGTACAACTATCCCTCAATTATCAATATCCCAAGAGTTTAAGCACTTGAGCCTGCTCCAAGCCTCGGGCAAATGAGTTACGTCTCATTAGGTTCCCCGCCACAACTCAACCTGCTCGAGCAGCTAAGCGTGTAAGAGTTAAGAATCATACTTTAAGTACTGCAAGTGCCAAGTGCTCCTCAAGTGCTCTATCACCCCTCATGCAACCAATACATTGCTTTTTCCTCTAAAGCGATGCTAGACTCAAACTAGAGAAAGGGCCCTGGGATGTGAGTAAAAATACAGAATTCAGAATGAGCGCGAGAAGCGGAGACAAAGAAACCAACGAAGGAATGCAAGCGAGAGTCCGCAGTACTCAAGATGAAAATACTCACAATTTGTGTCGATAGAGATACCTGCAGATAATCCGTCCTTTCACAGAGCCTTCACGTAGCACAATTCCCAAAACATACTGGTCTCTCTAGTCTCGGAAATGTAGCGAAACATCAAGAGCCGAGGGGGAGCCGAGAGAGACAGGAAAGGAAAGGAACATATCGACGGAGAGCGCGGCGGTGCGGTATATGTGCGGTCGGAGAGCCGAGAGCCGTCTTGCGTCATTATGAGTAAGAACTAAAAGCGATCCTGTGCGATGCTCTGGATGACCTCATCCATCCCTTACGCTTATACACGTGGATCAGCAAGAGCACAGTCTACATGGATGACGCAACAACCTCTTTTCGTCAATTATATTTTCTCATCCACAGTTCTCCTTAAGTACGACGTCCATAATTAATTACTGAGGATTATGGTTACGATTGTATTATCATTTTGGGGACGGATGCTGATTATGCCCCTGGATCTTAACAATTATTATTATATTATTATATATATTAATATATTAGAAGAGGGGAAGTAGCCCTCGAATTTTATTTTAAAAAAAGAAAAAGAAAAAAGAGGAACGGAGGCCTCTCAGCTTTATATATTAGGACATAGAACGTCCCAGAAGTACAAGAGGAAAAAATAACCTCTATCAGGGTGCCATAAGGCTGACCTAGGAAGAGGATGCTTCCTAACCAGATTGAAGAGAAGGGGGAGAAGAGAGGTCTTAGATCAAGGATAATCCAGAGACCAGGAGCCATAACCAGTAAGATTAGAGCCTAACAGCGGTGCCCCCAAACATCAAGATGCTTGAAGAGCCCTAGTGTGAGGCCCTCCCTGGGTCACTACAATAACTGGAGAGCAGCTGTGTGGCTGGGCAAGGCCCAAGCATCTCCTTCTATCTACTATGCAGCAGCTTCAGTCAAAACCATGTGAACAGCGAGGTAATACCACAGAGAGCTACTCAGCAGACCTGCTGACTAATTTAGGCTACCAAAAGAGAGCGCCTTCGCTTTGCCTTTCTCCGGTTGACATCCAAGGGGGGAGCGCATGGAGCTAAGAGAGCTGCCACTCCTCTGGGAAGTTGTCATTCCATTGAACCCTCGAGTCTGATAATCTGGTGCAGATCTTTCCTCGTTTGCCCCAAGATTGATCAAACTCTTGGAGGAGTTTTTTGCGCCTCCTCTCCCCACATCTGGAAAGAGCTCATCCCAACACACCCCAAGCTTTCCGAGCCTCAGTCATGATGTCTGAGTGAGTCATAAACAGTACATACCTTGCTAAGAACGGCTTACCCCAAAAAATCAGATCACATCTGGCCTTCCACACGTTCCACAAAGTGTGAGCCCTCAGGGCACATATTGGACATTTGGACCACAAATGACCTCCCTGAAAATTTAGAAGCAAAACAGCTATATCATTCCGAGGCACAGGGCTCTATGAAAGTAGTCACATAATGCCAAGCATGGCTGGCCCTCGGGATTATTATTATTATTGTAATAAAAACCCGCCAGAGATCCTATTATCATTATTATCATTGTTGTTATTATCATTATTTTGGTTATGAACGAAAAAATTTAAGGTTATTTTTTTCCCTCCAATTTAATAAATTACAATCCCCCTGTTCTCTAAATTTTTCTTAAGGAAAAAAAACATTTTTGTTTTTTAGAGAACAGGGGGAAAGTGGCCCTGGAAAACTTTATTAAAGGATTTGTAGAAGACAGATGGAGGAAAAAATAACCTCCGTAGGGCCGTGAAGGCGTATCGCAAGGGGAACACCCTGTGACCAGAGAACACTAAAAACGGGGGAGTGAAAGAACAGCAGTGACGTGAAGCCTGCAAGCGTAGTCTGGCTTGCACAAGGAGGCGAAAGATAATCGAAACTACAGTCACTTGGCACGATGAGTTCCCCAGGCAATGGGAAGTCTCCGGGTGATTTGGACGACCCAGAGATCAACTGGCGTCACCTGAAGCCGCGCGCTTCGAAGGCCAAAGCTCGGCTTGATTTCGCAGGAATTTAGGCTGCTGCTACCTTGGGCTGATATATGGCTCAAAAGCCGTTCTTCCAGAATCAGTGCCTTTCTTTGGAAGTTAGCTAACAGAATTCTACCAGTGGCTGCGCACTATCAGGATGCTGACCCCTCATGCCAGTGCTGTGGAATTGGTATAAGTGAGACAATTGAGCATTGCCTTGTCAATTGTGCCATATCCCAGAGAGTCTGCATCTAGTCTCTACTTTCTATTCCTCTTGGACCCCTCTCCCGCTTCGATCTGACCTTCTGTTTTGCTCAATCTTCATACCGGTGCGATCTGGGAGAAATGCCCGATCTGGGCATGCCTAAGAGCACTTACTCCGTGGTCTCTTTGGAAAGCCAGGTGTGCTCTTGTTTTCCAGGGGAGGCGCCCCAGTCTCAGATTAATTCTACATAATATTTTTTGCAATATGATGACTGAGGGGCGTAAATGTTGGGTTTACTTGCAATCAGTGTTTTCCAGGTGTGGTGACAGGAGAATGAGACAATTGCTTGCTGCCATGGCAGGCCATGGAATCCCTCCGAGAGGCTGCCCCCATTTGTGGTTCCATTTTACCGTGAAATTGGCATTCCCAATCTGCAGGCGGTATCCTAATTTAACCGTGTATCCCATAAAGGGTGTGTGAGCACGATCCATCCAAGACCACTCGGCCGGGTCGAATTGGAGTGGCAATCCCATGAACCAAGTGAGGGAGGATGCTTGTGCCCACTCAACACCCATTCCAGGGGCTGGTTTCGGGTCAGCCATACCTGAGTAGGAGTCCAGGGCACGAGTGTTCACACACTTCTCCACTCTCTAATTCCTGCAGATGGTCAACACAGAAAAACACTGGGATAGTTTTCACTGCTTGTAAGTCCATAAATGTTGAGCGCTGTAACTCAACATTTATGGACTTACAAGCAGTGAAAACTGTCCCAGTGTTTTTCTGAGTTGACCATCTGCAAGAATTAGAGAGCGGAGAAGTGTGTGGATTTGTTGTGTGAGTAGGATCAAAGAAATCAGTGCAAATGTGGGTAGTATATTTATGTGATAGGCAAGAAAGTTGGAGTGAGCTTTCTAAACTCTGGTCATACAAATCTGCTGCTGTTATCCTCTTTAATGGAATGGACGCGCCCTGTGATGTTGAGCTTGTCATGGACTGCAGTTGACCACCCACCACCTCACTCTAACCTCCAGCCCCTGCAACAGTGCAAGCAGCCCACGCACTTGAGCACAGACTGCCCAAGAGCCCAGCCTCCTCTGTTGGCCAAAAGAGGATCAAGATGAATATAGCTCATCCACATCTCTCAAAGCATACACTTCCATACGCAATGTCCAGAAGAGGATGAACTGGCTACGTTAACGGCTTGTCAATGCATCCATGGTGGGTACCTCTCAATCCACATCAACAACGTGATCTGAGTGTAATGGTTGCCACTCTAAGTGGAACACACATGCTTTTTGTTAATGAAATCCTTCAATCGCCCCGCACGACCAATAACAAATGCTGCAAGTTCTGCTAGTTAGCCCCGTGCATCCCGCAATTCTGTAAATTCCAAGAATGTCCAAGAGTATCCAAGAATGTCCATTGAATCAATCCATTGGACATTGCTGCATAGTGGACATTCTTGAACATGCGGCGCAACGTGCTAACCTGCAGAACTTGCAGAATTCAACATAAAAAACCAGGGATGAAGTCTGTTGAAGGTGTCCTCACCACATTCTCCTTGACATTGTGTCATGAAAGCAGCTAGCTTTTCTTTCACCCAAGGGGGATTCAACCAACCATCTACCCAGCTGAGATAAGAATAGCACTGCCTTCACACTTCAGAAGGAAAGAAGCGAAAAAGCAAAAGATATCCCTTTATGAAAGCTGCTCATTTCAGAAGGCTTAATGAAGAGCGCCCAAATATCAAGCCTGATTTTGCACATTAATTGCACCACATGTTTCCACCGCAAGCAGCAAACATCAATAAAAAATACCTGGTTTGAGGAAGGTGTCAAACCAGGAGCTTGCTTCTTGACCCATTGATGCACCAATAGTATGATCACATCCTTCTTCTGCCACAAACTGCTTACACGTGTCCCAGAATAAGCTTGCTTGCTTAGTTCATTCAGCTACCCTGTAAGCCACTTTTGCAGTTCTTTTTGCTCTTTCTGTAGTGAAAATTGAGGCATGTGACAACCACAGTGACATCCAACATGCAATCCATCTCTTTAGTATAAAATTGATGCTGAGTACCTTGAAATGATCTGGCACACCCGCATCCTTGTATACTTGGGCTGTTTTAGTAATCAGCAGCTCCAGGCCTTCCACTGGGCATCGGGGGTCATCTTTTCCTGTCCACAGTTTGATGAAGTGCAGGGCTCTCAGATCCAACCATGAAACCCTTTCCCTTGCAGACATGTTTATGCAACATTCTTTGCAACCAAAAGTGAATCACACCATAACACCCTACACCAGACAGTGTGTTGAACACCAGCAACACAAACCATTCAGTATAAGTAGAGGACGAGGGGCAATTGCTGGAATAGTGTAAGGGGAGTCCAACTTGTCTGTAAGCCCTGGCGCTAGTCTTTGCCAAACCTTCATGCGCAGGAAGGAAATGCGTTAGATGAGCATGACACCTCCCATGCTGCCACATAAATCTTCTCAATAAAGGTTGCATATAATATATGCATATAACCTCCTTAGAAGTCTTTCGCCAAAACCATGGACTGCTTTCCATCCAAGTCACAGTAAAGGCCCACGACGTGGACGAAATGAGAGAACTTACAGCAGCCACAGTCTCGGCATCCACCTCATCTTTTCCCAGATCCTCTGCTGCTACTGTTTGACACACCCAGTTCTGGCCCATCTCAGAAAGTTGTGGTTGTTATGATCAGAGAGATTCACAAACTGAACCCACAACTCCCCGTAGGCCTTCTTTGAGCAGTTCTGTTCAAAGGATGACATCCTGTAAAAGAGAACTGAGTGTCCATGTAAGGGCTTGTATAGACATCAAGGTTGTACACAAGGGATTCCTGCAATGCTCCTCTAGCTCCCACTCTCACACAGATATGCGCACTGCCAGTCAACCACGCTTGATAGTAGAAAGAGAAAAAGAAAGACAGAAAGAAAGGAGATTCATGAAAAACTTATATGATGTGCTGAGGCAGAGCACATTGTGACACAAAGGGAGAGCTAGAACCTTTGAAGCTACTCACCCTGAAATGGATGTGGAATGCTGTTGACACGTGCATGCCATTGCTTGTTGGAAAGTGCCCACCCAAAGGACTGCACATCCAAGCACACTCCAGTCAAAGCTGTCTTTTTGTGCCTAACATGCAATCCCAACCACGTACAAGAGAAAATATGAATCCTGTAATGATGCTTTGTTTGCAACAAACTTCATCACCACAGAAAGGTAAAGGCCAACTTCACTCCAAATCTCCCCGAACTCCGCTCTCTCCACATTGGTAGAAGGGTGCATGAATGGAAGACACTGACAAATTCCTCTACTTACAGAATGGCTGGATCACAATATGGCTACCTGGACACCAATGAGGGGCACAACCACGGCAATGCGTGGATCTGCAGCTGCTGCAAACCATGCAATCATTCCTGCAGTTGGAGACAAGTGAGAACACAGATGCTGGATACATATCGCAAATGGAAGAAGCATTTCATAAGCACAAGTTCAGCATTAAAGCATCTACACCCTTCAAGCTCAGAAGTTGAGAGTAAACTCACACATGATGTCTTCCAATTTTCATTAAACCTATATACACATGCAAGGATTGAAGATGAAAGTGAACAGGTGCTATGCAAAAGAAGCGTCCTCTGGCTATTCCTTAAAATGCATATAACGTGCGCTATGGCACAACATACCTCCAAGTGAAATACCCATCATACCAATGTGTGCAGGATCAACATCAGGCCTTTCTGTGAGATAATCCATCACTTTGATGAGATCCCATACCTACAGCATTTATAACCACATTTATGTCCTTCATCACCCATCTCAATCAAAGCAAACATGTTTGATATAAAAGCATTTCTCTTCAGAGATGAGGGGAGAGCCCAAAACAGCAATTTCCTTGGCACATATAACCTTTACAGTTGACAAAGTAGACATCACCACAAATAATATACAGAAATCTTAAACAGAGTGAACCATCAAGGGTTCCAGAAGTAAAGGAGTTGACACTAGATTTTACTATCAGACTCTCTGCTTAAGCAGACACAAATAACAATCGAAGAAGAAAGAACCAAGTTCTCCACAGCAGTCCTTCCAGAACGTCACATGATATTCCCATTCAGGAGGAATATGCACGAGGAGCCCTCAGCAAAGCAATGAGTAGTCTCTGCCATCTTAGCAAGCAAAGCAACTGAACTTCACAGTCTGAAGATAGAATGATAGTGACAATACCGTGTCAAAAATAAATGGCATCTCCTGACCAGTCTTCCATGCAGCAATCAGTGCCTGTGCCAAAACAGTTTGCTACTGTCAGGAAATTGACCTGGTTCCCTCTGGAATCTGTAAAAGCCAATTCCTGGCTTCTACTCATCAGGCATGGATAGCAAAGGAGAAGGCTGACTAGCAATGTACCATGGTAGTAAAAGACATTGAAGGCAGATTGGCGAAACAGATATCACATACATTAGCATAGGCATGTGGGGTGTGCCCGCGGTCTCCATGATAACGGGAGTCTATAGCCACAGCTACATAACCTTGGGAAGCATAACTCTGTGGACAAGTTCAAGCATGCCATATACTCTGACAATGTCAGCAAGCATTCCCCTTTGGACAACGGACAGGCGGCAGAAAAACATTATCTGTACATATATCAGTGTAGGTGATACGAAGTACGCAAAAAGTACACCAAACTTATGGCAATTCAGCAGCGTAAACATACAATGTTTGGAGGGGCATAGCCCTGCCAGTATGTCAGGAATGAAGTTGGTGGCCTTCATGTGATTGGGACACTAGAGTTGTTGCTATGTCTTTTGGCTGCTGAGAGCAGAATCAGGTAGAAGATGCATCCACCTGAAGAGTGCATTCATCTTGGCTTTGTCCTCTTGATGACAGTTGCAATGGTAGGCCAGTCCAAGGAGAGTAGTGTGATTGTGATATAAGTGATGAAAGGAAGAACAGGAAGTCTGCCTCTTCATGGTAGCTGAACCTAGCCTGGTTAATTAAAGAATACATGTTCCATTGTGTGGAGGGCACGTCGCCAGACTTCCCACTGAAACAATCCTTAAAGCTGCACAAAGTATAGAAGTACTTCAGACAGGGGGCTCTGGATCATACAGAATTGGAGACAAAGTACAACCCTCAGCACAATCCCTCACCCTTGAAGCATTTGGATGTGTAGCAGAAAGAGGGCAACCTGCATGGTAGGTCGCATCACCTCCTTGCTACTTCCTGTGGAGTGTAGACACACAACAGTGGGCCTTCGATTTAGCTTGGCAGTGGGCTGTGACAATTTGGGTCGAATTATCAGAAGTGGCACCTGCCCCTGCTCGCCGGCCTGCATTTATCCATGCTGCCCACATGTGTCTCATAAATGCATACGCCGTGTTGGCCCCTAGGCTGAAGTAGCTTCTGTGCATGCCATGAAGTTACAAAAACACTCGAAGAGAACTGCTCTCTCCACCAACCCATTTTGGCCTCCATATGCAGATAACTATCGCAGTTGTAGTCCAGCCAATAAAAAATATCGATGTTGTCTACACTGGCTGCACAATGTCTATAGGTTGCTTACAAAGACAAGCTTGCATTCACCTCGGTGGTTAACATGAGATTCTCCTCTTCAAGTTCGTCTGCTACAGTAGGGGCCTCTCCTCTTGGGCACAATGCGAAAATCTACAAATGGGAGAATGACATGAAGATCAGTCCACTTCAAAGTACTCCGGCAGGATAATTGAATGCCATGAAATGCTAGACGCTATGAACCAAATACTCACTAACATACCAGAGGATTTAACAGAGCAACTTCTTGCTGAAAGTAAGGCTTCCCTTCACGCTTGGCGGTATGGACCTCACGCGGGACTGCTACAAAAAGCACATGATCAGTCCCCCAAACAGTACAATCAAAGCTGCAGATGCGAAGATTCCACAGATGACCTGTTTCAATCAGTCCCTCTCTTGTTTGCATGCTCTGAAACCCCTTCTGTTTTACCTTGCAACCTCTGAGGTGTGCCATATTCAAAGAGACCCTCATATGCAAGGAATGTGATTACCTTGTTGCTGCCTTCTGCTTGCCAGTACTTCTAGCAACTGCTGGCGCACCTTCTCACCCTCTTTATTTGTCCAGTCCATATTGGTTGTAATGGATGAATTAACATTTGTATCCTGAAGTCAGCAACAACTTCCAGGTAGGATCAAAGTTCTATGACTCCTTTATCAATTTCCATCCCTGGTCTCAGCCCATACTCCGACAAAGTTGCCAGCGGAAGTGGCTCTTATTTATGCTGGCTTTGGCCGGAGTCTTCTTTCTCTCTATCTCTACAGAGTGACACAGGTTTATGTTCAACATCAGACTCAGATGGCCATCTCATTGAAAATTTCTCTAGCACTAACTAAGCATCAAAGAACAACTTTAGTAACTGTGTTTGCTGGTGCTACAAGAAAATTACCAATTCCTTACCGAAAGAGCCTCTATGTTGTCCCTCCCATTCCCCCGCCAACCCTCGGGACCTTCGAGAGCACTTTGGCTGGTTGATCTACTATAGAAAGACTCCAGCTCTGATTGATGCTGGACGACCATGAGGTGACTCATTACAATAGAAGCATTGAGAGACAAGGCTAAGCATGGAGCCTGTGTGTGAGAATTGCTGTATCGGCGACTTCTTTCTAAATGCTGGAAACAGTTCCGATAGACAGAACTCGATTCTACAATTTCTATGCTCCCTACTTCTAACAACACGTTGTTGTCAATCAAATTGATCACTAGTCGATTCACTCCGACATTGAAAAAAGGTAGCGCAGTCTAACAGAGGCGTAAACTGAATCCTATGAAAACAGGCGATCAAATTTTCAGCATGTGCTTAGCTAGCAAAATTCACGAACATACCATCTTCAATTTTAGGATAAAGGGTCACCAGCGCAGTCTAGACACCCCTGTTTTCAGCCAGCAAATTACATGTCCCGACTCCTGAAAACGTCTTCACACTGTCTATGCCGCGATCTGCCGAAGTGCGTGTCTCTCACATGAACATACCAGTACCAATTCTGGTCAGATCGATGAGACGCCTTCTCGTACGACCAGACGTGCCCTCTTACGGATGGCTCCCAAGCTGAAGTTGTGGGGACACAAAACTGTAGAAGCCACACGATGGTGGCAGCAGGTGGGTGGTCACTCGTCTCTACGTCACTGCCTGTTCGAGGATGAATCCTACAGCACAAGTGGGCTCCACATCACATTTCCAATGTCACAAGAGAAGTTCCTACCTCTGAAGCAGTGAATGCTTACGATATTGCAGGCCAAATACGCGTGATTCTCTCTCCTTCTGGTAAGCATGGGTGTTGCCTTTGAGGGCGTCGTTTACACCTTCGAAGGCTCTATATACTAGCCGCAGTTATGTATCTTTACTTCCAACTGCATGAACAGAGATCTGGGAGACTGTTGTCGGTGGTCTGTAGACTAGGAAATCACAAGCATCTACATGGAGCCATTCTGAAGAAAAATTATAAACAGCTGAACCGGGGGAGTGGCACTGGTAATCCATCTGCTCTTACTTGTGTTATCCTGCATTCTTCATCAAAGCCTATTGAACCCATTTTTGAGTGTCAATGTTGCCCGGCGCTTATGAAGGTTTGTTTCCAGTAGCAGGAGGTGGTGAGCCATCAGAAAAAGTGCAGCAAGTCATAAACCTGATGAGCTGAACCTGAATAGCTGACAGATAAATACATTTTGAGGGCAATAACATGGACTCCTCAGAAGTTACTTTCTTCAGATTAGGTCATAGAACTGCCTTCAATTTTTCAAATGTTCAAATGTTTAGATCGTGATACTACACATAGCCAACATCTTGCTGAGGACCCACATGTTGCCGAGGACCCGCATCACATTGGTGCACATGACAGGGGGTCATGTCGTTGGAGCATAGAAGGCATGATTCGCCAGGTCTTCGGGCAGAGCTCACACCAAATTTGACAGTTCTGCGAGATCATGCATACGAAATAGGCATGCTTCTGACCTGGTGGCTTGTTACACACTTCGTTGGTATCTTTCCAGGTACTGTCATTTGGCAACAGAGCGTCATATATATCTGGATCAACTCGAGCCGATCGAGAATTCGCTTATCAGTACGGAGGCTCCATAATTGTTGATTCAGGTAGTCAGATCATAGTGGTCTAGCATGAAGCAGCTTAAGGTAAAGTTCATGTATTAGTGTACCTGTCCATTAACATGTGAGTATCACCTGCTGGAAAATAACCAACTACCCATGTACAAAATGAATGACAAGTATTTTGGGACAGCCAGAAATCGAACTGGAGTCCAAATCCTTGTTTATCTCCCTCTGACTACACCCTGGTCTTCCCTTCATTTGATGAATATCCCCGATGGCAGTCCCTCAAGGGATCGTCTCTGACCATTGTGAACACCTTTTTAGAGGGGATTTCTGAAGGAAGATACAGACTACTGCTTTTGACAACAACAAATATCAAGCCATGCAACATTGGACTTTCTTTGCCAGATTCTAGCTAGTCTGATATAGTAGACCCAAATCTACCAAGGAGGCACCTAGTTTTTGGTGACAATAAATCCAGTAAACAGAAGAGAAGATATATAATAGAAAGACCTGCAAGAATTTCACCTCAAGTGATATCAGATCTTTTTCCTTGCTTTCCTTGAGCTGTTGATCTGAGCAAGCTGTGTATTTCTCATGTGTGCAGTTCCTCACTTTGAGAAAATGCTCTACGACCAGGCCCAACTAGTGAATGTGTATCTAGATGCATATGCTGTTACTAAGGACATACAATATGCATATGTCGCACTTGATGTGCTCGACTACTTGCGCCGTGACATGACACACCCTGAGGGAGGCATATATTCTGCTGAAGATGCTGATAGCGTAGAGGTCCCAAATGCTCCCCGGAGGAAAGAAGGGGCTTTTTATGTGTGGACTCTGCAAAAGGTGTGTCCTCTCTCTCTTGGCACAAAAATTAACCATTCATCATCAGAAGAACAGAAACCGGCCTAACTTGCTGCTCAAAGATGCGTCATGAAGCTCAGCTGCAAGGATTTCTGTCTTCATAGCTCAATGCGTTTGCCTCGAGCTGTGGACATTTCTGTGGCTGTTATGGAGTTTCTTACTTTCTTTCTTCTCGTCCTGTTTGTCCATTACCCCACCTGTCCTTACGGTGTGACATGCAGTGCACCATATGTCATGCAAGGTAGAGAGGACTGTAGAATCAAGGTCCAACATGCCATCCTCTCGAAGCACACACACCCTCTGTCACTGGATTCTTGTCTGATGTATGCGGGACTATGGCACATCTGACTGAGGTCCAGAACTGGTTCTGGTAGAAATGGCACTTGGGGACTATGCTTTCTAAGGTAAGTGACAATTCTCTGTCGTGGGGTACAGTCTATGAGGTTTTAAAAATTGAAGAAGTACTAGTAAATTACTGAAGCAAGCATAAATTATGGTGTCTCTTCTCCCGGAAGGTATACTGCCTTTCATAAGGATGATATTATTGCCCTCTTTGTATGTGCAGATCCCTGTGAGTGCCTCTGGGTGTCTCTCTGTTGCAGCCACGGCATGCAGGCCATTGACTCTTACTGTGTCTGAACTTGTGTAGATTGAGGAGGTGCTTGCAAAGGAACGCGCACAGAAGTTTATATCACATTATTATGTGAAGCTAGAGGGTGACTGCGATCTTTCCAGGATGAGCGATCCCCATGGTGAATTTGTGGGCAAAGAATGTTCTCATCGAGCGCCAGAGTACAGCTGAGACGGCTGCCCAGTTTGGAAAAGGATGTCGCACAGTACCTTGGTGAAGTGCGGGCTGAGCTTCATGCATACAGATCGCAAAGACCACGCCCACGTTTGGACGATAAGGTCTGTTCTGGGAACTCCATGTGGACCTTTCCTCTGATACATAGGTCATCCTTGCAGACATCTCAGTACACCATGAGTACTACGCCCTCAGGGCATGTCACAGCCAGCAGGTACAGGGAGCAGTCATTGAGTTCTTTTTGGTTTCTCTTAATTGTTTGTTGTCCAATGACTTACCTCTCTGTTTTCAGCTGACCGGATTATTATATATAACTAAACTCTCATTGAAGATCAACTATTTGACGGAGAGAGGAGGGTTCTTAATGCCAGTGTTTTCCTAGCGCTTGGTATAATGCAATCTTGACACTCAAATGTTATTAGCAGGCGTGTTCGAGAAGTATGGGACTCGAAAATGGACCTGCTACGAGAGACAGGGAAGCAGGTGGTCCAGCAATTGCCAGAGGCCACTACTGCAAGTGCACCCTCACAGGAGCTTCATAATAACTTCCCGTGATTATGTGCTTGATTGGTTTGGTCTTGTTTTGATCCCCACGTGGTGCAATCTTCAAGGGGCTTTTACAGAAACTTTTGTTTTGTTCTCCAAAAGTTTCACGGACTCCACCCTTGGCACAGCCAGCTGCTGGGTCTCATCCAGCCAGTGCCCACCACATATCCCATCTACTGAATGACCAGCAAGTTGGGCAGGTCATCTCAATGAAGGAATCTGGCTCTGGACAGCGGTCACATTTCAATCCCATTGTAGAAGCAAAACCTTGGTTTCCTTTATTTTCTTTTGCAGCAACAAGATTGGAGAGAGTAGATTGAAACTAGAGCAACCGTGACAAATTATCTCATCGAATGATGGAACATTTGCATCTTGTCCTTGATCACGTCTTAGCTACTTGAACCAACAACTGTAGAGCTTGCCTACTAATAGGTGAGTCCTCAATCAGCTCTAGTTGATCCAAGTAGACATGATTAGTGGCTGCCAAATGACAATAACGAGAAAGATACAAATGTAGCATGTAACAAGCTACCAAATCAGGCTGTCCAACCATGCCTATTCCATAGGCACGATCTCGCAACTCTGTCAGTGCTAAAGTAAGCTCTGCCCCTGTTGTGGGAAGGTCAGGCAACTCATGCCTTCTAACTTCCTCCATCCTCCTAGGCCCACCCTCACATGCATTGATGCCAAGATTGGGGTCTGTGAAGACATCACGTGGGTCCTCGGTAAGATGATCAGTCCACCTGCAGTACCGAGTTCATTAGAATCTGAGATGCAATCGAACATGAATGTCACATCTATCAAACACTAGGAAAGACTCTTCATGCACACAGAAGTAATGCGATAAACCTACCCATGCAGATGCTCATATGCTCGAAAATATTGAGCAGGAACATGAGAAGGACGGTAGCGGCCATTCTCATTGATTGATCGCACACGATGTGTGTTCCATACGTCAACATACTCTATCACGGCCGCTCGGATAGATGGCAAGAACACGGTGAGGAAGGATTCCCGTTGCCATGGATCATCCATGTCCAATGTCCCTTCATTGCTTGGAAGCCATTTTTGTAGAAAAACATGACCTTCTCCCACAATTGCCTCCACCAATTCCCAATTCTCTGCATAGGGAAATTGCTTGAAAAATTATTAGAAGATGAGAGAGGCATGTTCAATGTGTGAGTTAGATAGCAAAGAGAAGAAAGGTATCCAACCCTGCCCCCATGATTTTCGGAATAAGTATGAGTCTTAAAAATCACAAGGTTGAATACCTGGTTATGTGTGGAGGATCCTCTAAAGAAGGGGTTGTGTACTTTTTGGCGCCTTTCCTCAATGTGTTCTTTGACAAGGTTATGCCCTGAGGCAAGGTCCGAGCGGATGTGCAATGGCACTCCGTACTTTGAGACTGCCTATCGGTACCCTATTGGAAAAGGAAACAACTCATATTCACACTCAATTAGCATATGCAACATACATTGATTAGCAAAGGTACAACATGACTTATTCATATACTGGCATTAAAGCAACCAAATAACTACATAGTTTCCATAGCTTATATAGCAAAACCGTTCGTGTAAAGACTACAGCAAATTGTCAAAAATCTGGAGAAAATGATCTATTTGACCATGTTAAGAAGATACCAGCAAATATTGTCTCTGCCTCCTTGTCGCGAGCCACATTAGCCCACAAAACAAAATGTGAAGTGTCATCAATGCCATCGTGCACTCGGACACCAAACATACACAATTTATCATAGGCTGTAAGACAATCAAGGAATTTGGAGTCAAGGAAGTGGCTCTACAAAAGAAGTTTATCCTGTATTATACATATATCCTATTGCACCTCTACAAACAGCCAAGAGCACTGCTGCATTGCCTCAAGATGGATTCTAACAATAATTCCTCAATTGCACTCCAGCCTCACTAGAAACTAGAAACTCTGTATATGTGGCTAGAAAGATGCTATACACAATTGAGTTATTGGTAGTCCCTAGCAGATTTTCTGGAGCTAATTATTAGAATGTTCAGATTCAGGTGGCGTTGCTTACTTCTTGCCCATATGTCATGGGCAAGGAGATGTTCTTTTTGAGCTAGACATATTGGGATACTTACTATTTGAGTGCAAAGAGGGAGAACACTTACAACCTATATGCCACAATGCCATGGGCATTGTGACACTAAGTCGTCGTTGTTCATAATGCACTGCTATCTAAGGTACTCCCAAAGTGGCATGGTTGCTCCATATTTGGCACACTCTTTGTCTAACTCTCTTGCCCGCAACTACCTGCTCAATATGTGCAACACCTCTTTTAGTTGTGAATTCGGGATTGCAAACTTACGGATCCAGACTAGACATGCCTACAGAATCATTCCAACATCACAGAATATCCTTTCGAGACTACAGATTCTTTGTCCCAAGGGTGGGGATTTGACAGAAAGGCGACGGCAGGTTCCTGGAGGGCTGTAGGCTAGTGTAAACAGCGCTGCTGCCATGGCTTTTGCTAGTCAATTTCCTTACTGAAAGTTGGTGGCATCGTTATCATTATTGAGGTCGGCACCATGACCATTTCGGTGTAGCTAGGATGGTCAATACTTACAGAGACACACTAATTTTAGAAGGGCAACTTATGGACGCTGCATTACGTTGAAAACCATCTTGAAGCCCTCTCTACCCATGTATGTCCCAAGGAATGTTCTCTCAGTGTTGGCTGCTCATAACAAAGAGAGAGAGAGAAATAGAAGCGCACAAAAAGGTCCCTAAGTTATTAGTTCCACTTCGCAAACATGCAACGATGGATCTCCACTGGGGTATCTTCACTGACATTTGTACACCCAATATGGCTCCGAACCCAAGGCCATGGCAACGGCTTGGCGACATCATTGGGCCAAGAGCCCTGACAACAGAACTCAGTTAAAAAAACTAGCACTCTAAAATCCATTGTTATCGTTTGTTCGGATAATAGGTAGCTGCAGTTGAAGTGCCTTGCAAGTCCTGTCCAACATAAAGTAGGGAATTTCAACATGGGACCTACCGTCTACTACTACAGTGACAACGAACGGGACATTGAACAAACATTGTCAACCGATTTTCTGATTACCTATGCAGATATACCCACGATGCCAGATCAATCATACTAAGTAGTGAGTGGGTGATGATGATAGAGAGTGTGGAAAATCTGAGCAGAATACAGGCAGATCCCAGGCATATTCGTGGACATCGGTGAAAGGGGAAGGCCAGCTGTGGCTCTTCCGTTACTTGTGGAAGCAGGCAATGGCGGCCAGAGCTGTGCTGTGCTGTGCTGGGCAGGCGAGTGCAAACGTGGGATGAGTGTCACACATGCACACAATTACTTATGAGAGCAGGGTCCGGGAAGCTCACCATTTTCACGGCTGCTCAACCCTAGCTTAGCTGGAGATGGCTATGGCGGTGGGCCACTCCGCATCACCTGCCTGGTTGTGCACGTACCCAGGTCTTCCTGCCCGGTCATCGCCTTTCTCTTCTCACTCTGATCGTCTCACAGCTCTTGTGGAGCTTCCCTCCAAAATTTAAACCCATGATGCTCTGTAAAGTCGCAGGCAAGCCATCCAGTGGATGTTGAACTACGAGTGCGCTGGATTACAGGAGCCAATGAGCCCCTCAGCGTAGGCCGCCGCTCAATCCGCTTCCTAGCTAAGTTTTGCAGTTTTGCAGGAGAATCTGACTGTCATTCCTGACGCTCTCACACCTCCTTCCGCAGTGTCTTTACAGGGATTGAATGGTAGGCCACGGTAGGGCACATTCTTATTACCAAACCAGCAGCCTGTACAGAAGTAATTACTCCGCAAGTCATCTACTGTAGCCATGCTTTCCGTAACTATTGTTGCTCACCATTTTCACCACCATATCTGGTCAAACATGGTCAGTCTCGCCGACCCTCCACAGTACATCCCGTACAGGCATGGAATATTTGGTCGATTGACCCCATGTTTGTGCAGAGAATCATGACTATTATCACGTATGTACTAAAATTGCAACATAGAACTAGACACCTCCTCCATCGCATTTCCTACCATCTCGGATATTTGCATACAATCTGAACGAGTAAGTTAAATCAACAGGATGAGAGGGGAGAAGAAAGCAAAGTGCAAGTGATGAATCGCTTCCTTGATGTACATAACTTATCATAAAAACGACTGTGCGAGCTCGCTTCCTGCAAATCATTCCCTCTCTCTCCTCCCCATCATCACCACAAGACCTTGCATCATCATATTGGGCCCAGCCTCTCCATCGATTGACCTTGAAATCATGATTTCTACCACAAAATTACACAGACACACTTAGCCCTCCAGATCGGATCAACCCGGAGAAAGCATTTTTCTTATTGGCGAATTTTCGCCAGATTTCGACCTCAAAAACGGAATATTCTGTCGAACATTCCCTGTTTTTTAATGGATGAAATCGCCAAACCTCCAAATAAATTTTTTTTTATGGATGATATCGTCTAATATGGATGATATAAATGGATTGAAGGTCAGAAGTGGATGAACAGAATGTACGGCTATATTTTGCAGAACTCTGTAGCCACTCGGTTTTCCAAATTTCGCCAAAAACACTGCGCTGCCGAGGATGTGGATGAAAAGGAAGACGTTACGGATGAACGTTAGTACATCTCGCCACTGCATGATGGCACCGTCATGGCGATGGCGATGGCGATGTGATGGGATAGAGGGGGAGGGGGGGACGATAGTAGGTAGAAACGGACGGTAACATGACGCCGTTGGCCGTTCGGCGGTGGAAATGTACCGGGGACCGGCAGGCTGACGTGGAAAAGTAACGGAGACCGGCAGGCTGACGGGAGGAATCCGTCAAACTTGCTGTGAATGAGGAAGAGTATGCGCGTTGAGAGGGGAGAGGCGGCATTAATAGCGCAGTAAAAAGCGTGGTCCGCCAGCAGACCATTGAAAAAGGAAGGAGAGAGAAGAAGTGGGGAAGGTTCTTAAGCTTGGTTGGCATGGTGGTGGCGATGGTAGGTGGTGCAGCAAATAATGGAGGAGATATGGGGTAGAAAGTATGTAGAAGGAAACAGTGCGGTGGCAGGGATGGGGCCCATGCATGTATGTAGAGCCGTCCACCAGCGTGATTGGCTATTTATTGCCTGTGTGGCTTCCAGGCACTGAATCGTCTGTCTGAGCTCGAGGGGAGGGGTGGTAGAGCGACGGATACAAGTGGGTTTTTATGCGGAGAACTATCTGAGGTTGGTTGTATGTGAAAGGAGTAAGCACAGGTGCAGAGAAAGGAGAGTCGACAGATTTGCATTTGTGTGGAACAGGGTGTTCAGGTAGGCAGGTCTGAGCTGCATCCGGTGGTGGAACTTGGTGATTAGGCTGCAGTGTGTGGGTAGTAGGAGAGGCAAATGGCGGGAGGGCAGGGAAGAGGCAATGCTGGGGGGGCATTGGTGGTGCTTGGATTGTTAGCGTTGCTACAAGTGGCAATGGCTGTAGACTATGTTGTGGGTGGAGCAACGCAATGGACATTTCCACCCGATGGGACTACAACCTTCTACAACAACTGGGCTAAGAAGAACACGTTTAAGCCTGGCGACAATCTAGGTGAGTCTACCTTGGACCTGGCCTTGAGCTGTGCTTGGCGTGGAGTCGGTGGGAATGTTGAGTTTCACTCTACCGGTAGCTACTGTCCACTGTGTCTGTTGATTTGGGCGCTTGCCTTATTGATGATGGGATCAACACATGTATCCCGAGCAATGACGGCTACCAGTCTGCATTTAAGGAAAATGACATGTGAGGGGGGTAGGGGAGGAGTGCTCGTTCCCTGGTGGGAGAGGTAATGGGTAAACGTAACTTGACCATGACTATCTTAGCTCCTTAGAAAGAGGCGTGTCCTATAGTGCGTCCGGAGGCGGAGCTGATACCTAGTGAGGTTTGCATAGCTTCAGACTGGTTGAGCCTGAGGGAGCGACTGCCCCGGTAAGGCTCGATGGCGGTGATTGTCCGACTGAATGGCTTCAGGGTGGTGTTATAAGTGCCTTATTTCCATGGGTATTTGGGTGAATCTCTTCATTAGTTGCTGTATGGAAGTTAACATTGAGGATCTATCTTCCCAAGTCAGTGAATAGTTTGGAGGTGATGCCTGTTGAATTTATAAGGCCGCATCCTATGAGCTGCCCAGAATGAATATATGTATGTCGATTAGTGCGCACTTGTAGACTCTCAGGGTACCTTTCCACTAAGCTAGCTACTGGTCGCTTTGAACCGCTCTGGTGGAATGTGAGACCCTCCCCCACATCTACATTCTGGAAGGTGAGACACATTTATGTGAAAGCAGGTAGAGTCGCAATTTCCAGTGTCTTGTCTACCTGCACTTGCTGTTCAATAGATTAGAAGAGATAATTCACTTGCTGCTTGTAATGCCCAAATCAATATCCCTGAGGCTGGTGTTTTCAATGAAAGATTTCTTCTGGGATGTTCTTGAAAACTTGTCAATCATATCATGAAGAAATTGAGGTTGTGGCTTTATCAGTAATTGAATGATTCCTGATGCAGTTTTTGAATATGGAGTCGGCACCCACAATGTCTGGCAAGTGACTCAGGCCGACTACAGTACTTGCAACTCAAATGCGACGCCTATCAAACAATATGCATCAGGAAAGGATAGTGTGGCATTGCCTGCGGCTGGCACCTTCTACTACATCTGTGGATTCCTCAGCCACTGCAGTGCTGGCATGTTGATGGAGGTAACAGTAGGTGCTGGTTCAGCAGCACCTCCACCGCCCCCCTCTCCAGCACCCGCCACTCCACCTCCCAGCTCTCCCCCTCCCCCTCCCAAAGTTCCCGCTCCAGCTCCCAAGGCTACCACTCCAGCTCCCCCTCCCAAGGCTACCACCCCAGCTCCTGCCCCCAAGGCTACCACTACAGCTCCCGCCCCAGCTCCCAAGACGACTTCCCCAGCTCCTAGTCCAACCACAGCTGCCTCCACCACCCCTACAGTAGCTCCACCAGCCCCGGCAGTCAATACACCATCTCACAGTGCAGCCTCGACCCTGCAATCTGGTGCAGGAATTGTACTGGCTGTTGTGGTTGTTATTTGTGGCAGTCTTCTCTGGTGAGGCCAGGTTTAGTTCTTGCCACGCTTCCAGTTCATAATTGAATCACTCCCAGCTGCCTTTTCAGTCTTGATGCCTTAAAGAGTTACAACCAGCAGCCGGGGGAAAAGGAATCCAACTACTCCGGAGATGTTCATTGAGCATTAGAGGATGAGGTGATGCAATCGACATGAAGACTTGAGGTGGTCCTGTAGACACGATAGGTCATGTGGTGTTTTTCTTGGTGATCCTGTCATTTCTGAATACTGGAGGTTGTAGATTTTTAGGTGTGGTGTGCAGCTCCTTGTGGGGGGGGGCACCAGGCCTTTGGAACCATCCTCATAAGTGGGGTTGGCTGCATCTTTTTTTGTAAAACCATGGGGGGTCCAATTTTATGTTAGTGCCCCTATTTTTACAGTAGTCACTTGAAATAAGGTCTGCTTTTCTACCAATCTGCAGATGTTACAAACAGATTCTCACCATGTTTGAGAGCACACTGGCACAGATTCCTACCCTTAGTGGTGGACCAGCATTCTTTGTTGAGACAGTAAAAATCACAGACTCTTTTTGTCCCTGCTGGTATTGTGGTACTGAAAAATGATTAAGGTGCTGTTTGGAGTTCTGTTGCATGTCTTATGCCTTGTGAAACTTCTGTTACCTACACAGAAAGCTTCGAGTTAGATCCTCATGGAAACTTGTAACTTGAATGAAGAAAAGAGCATCTGAAAAATGGGGTGATTCCACAAAACAAGGTTTCTTTCTTGGCTCTTGGGGATACTCGGAACTCTGTATATGGAGTGAATGAGCGTACACCGGTAAGACAATTATCAAAACCTCCCGAAGGATAACCTGCTGTGACTTCGTCAAATTTGTTAGGTGTGGAGTGCTCTGGTGGATATTTGATGGATGGCTCACACCCTCCATCACTTCCGGACCATTGACCAGTTCGTAGGATTACGAACTGCACGGTTCAAAGTTGGAGGAACCCGAGGTGGCAGCACCTAGAGAGCCAGGTGTCCTCCACCATAGATCTCGGTGGGCGACAGATCAAAAACAGTGAAACAGTGCTTCACAAACATTCGAGTTTGACATGCATTTCATTCCATTGCATAAGGCAAAAAAAGTTTCGGACATGACATCACTGAGGTACTGACAAAAGTTTACATGAGTGTGACTTAAAGAAGCGGAATTAACTTAACAGCGTCTCACTAATGAGATACAAGAATTTGGGCTGTTTTTATGCTCTTTACACCCACAAGGATAGCTAATGACACTGAAACCTGGACAGACTGCACCCAAAGAAGGTGTGCTGAATTCCCCAAAAGCAGACTAGGTGCTCTCGAGTACATATGGTCTCTCCTGATTGTGGGCCAAACAGTAATATGCAATTTGAGCGTGCTTATCAAGCTGAACTACAGTATTAGCCACCCAGTCTTCGGAGGGGGAAAACAATATTCAAGCTTTGTACAAACAGTCGGCGGATGATGGGTCCTCCTGAAGATATCCTGATGGGGTTTTACACGGGTATCACCGGTTAGTGGCAGTCGCAGGTAGCTGCGTGGCACGTAGCACGATCGGAAGTATAATCTATTGATTCAAGTGGGTGAGAGGAAAGAAAGAGATTTGAACTGTGTTAACTGTGTTGGGTACATCACCACTGATTCTGTGGTGGTGGTACGACATCCCAGAGGAGGTAGAAGCGGTGAGCGGGGAGAACCTCGTGTATTGGATTGTGCTGGTTTTTGTTTTGTGTTTGTTTATCGAGATTGAGCTGAGAAGATCTCCGCATGGTTGCACCTGCCACGGTTCTTGGATTATCTTTGAATGAGGATGGGGAATGCGACAAGACGTCGGGTATCACACTCTTCACTGGCGTCAGTAGAGTGTTGTGGGGAAGTGATTTTCTACTTGAACAGCTCCACAGTTGTACAGGCACCCTACATGTTTTCAGCATGGCGACATATTCATGATCCCAATTACTTAGTGCGGGATCTCTGTGCGTAGAGGGCCTCTCTGATTTTTTTGATGGCGGGTGAATAATGCCTGAAGGCAGAGGAATGTATTGAGCCGAATTGGCGAAATTTCAATCAACAAATTTTTCTTAAAGAGCAGCCCTAATTCCTTGGATCTTGCTCTTCATTCGGAGGATTCATGTGTTGGCAAAGCATCCTTCTTCGAAATCAATCACCATCCCAAGGGCAGCCAGTCGGGGAGTTAAACTTGTGTTAACCACGTCATCATACTAGGTTTTGAACGAGAGACAAGGTCGGTTTTGGTACCCCTATTGAAGAACATAACAAGCTTGTTGGTGATAGAGAGCTTGCAAAGTCTTTGAAAGACAGACAGTTATGGAGTCATTGCTCTTGAGGGCGCTCGAATCCACACTTCGGTACTGGCTGAAGACATTTGTCAGGGAACAATTCAAGCTGCGTGGCCGCAGCGTGCATCTGTATGATCTCGGTAATGTGTAATGGAAGTTCCCTTTTCCTTCGTTGTGATGTTGCTATGTGATGTTGCCACCGCACCAGTTGAATTTTGATAGAAAAAATATAGATTCTATGTGGTTGGCCTACTTACAGCAATGTCAGAGATCCTCTCCTGAGCCTGGTAGTCCTGTGTGGGCAACGAGTTTGTGAGCTGGAAACAAAGCTCATAACTTCTCTAACTATCCCAATTCTAGACTTACTCGTAACTTTGTTCATTTCCAAGTCCCTAGCCTCTGTGTCTGTTTCAATTTCTCAATCACCATGGAATTTGAAGGTTCAGCAGACCTATTTTGATAGGACATACATTGCCAGTAGCAAAGTCCTTTGACTGAAGCCTGTCACTGATAGAGCTTGCAACTGCGACCACTCACTGCTGCTTGGTTTCACTCCAGAGAAGCTGTTCTGAGAGAGAATTCAAACAGCCATTCTAGCTAAAGCTACAAAGTCAAAGTTAGCCAAGTGGTCACAATTGACGGTGGAGGAACATGTAAACTCTTTGTCAAAAAGCCTATTAAAACTTCACCCGAGGACCCCAGTGCTCCTTGGAGTGGGGAGCTGGAATTCTGAATCGTGGGGCACGTTCAAGAATGCGTATCGCTGTAGTTCCTCTCACTGGAACAGTTCCCGATCAATGCTGTGGAGACAGCAGCCATTTCTGGGTTTGGTATAAGCAGGCTAGAATGTAATTGTTTCTTGGCAGAAACCTATCCACCTGCTTCCAGCCTATGCACTCTGGTACAAATCAGTCTGTATGGGATAAGTGCTAGTTGAAGCCCTTCCAGGTCTGCAGGCTGACTCGCTTGATTAAGTAGTAGCCGGTTGCTGTCTTTTCAAGATGTTGATGTTCGAATTTACACTGAAAGTAGATGCTAAATGGTGATATGCTGGAGCAGCCAGTAAGAGCATCTCTGGCACGCTCCTAGGGATTGCTCTACCAGGCTTCAAAGAATTAAGGAATTGTCTGCCCCATTTGCAGAGCGAAGACAAAAGTTAAAAGCACAAACAAAGTACTATTTGAACCTCTAATGATTACATCTTGTTGTGTGCAGATCTCAATGGAGATGTTCTACATGCAAGCATTGGCCTCCCGCCAACTTTGCGAGTAACACAAGCCCGGGTTCGCAAGCTTGAGCTTAAGGTGCCTTTCTTGCTATCATGTTGTGGTCAAATCCACCGTGTGTCACTCACCTTATATCTTTGTTTAACAGAATGAAGCACCACAATTAGCGAGCAAGTCATCTTTAGTGGTGGATTGTTGCCATATCCGTATATTTGTGGTTTTGCGTCAGGAAGTTACAGCTAGGTGTCCATTCAAGAGGCACCCATGTTGTGCTGGCTGCGCAATGTTTGGAGGTAAGAAGAAAGTAAATGAGCTACACAACTTTTTTCGTTTGTTGAGATGGCAGATACCCTCACTCTCGAATGTCAACAAAGACCCAATTGTGGTCGAAATCGATAAGCTGGAGCTGATTCTTACTGAGAAGCTACCAAGTGATCTTGGGTACATTCCAGGGTAATTACTTGCGATTGCCTGCAGCTTTGGGAACTAGCTACACTCGTTGACTTTGTATTTGTCAGGAAAATTGTGGGGCAGAGAGATGTATATATTCGTGAATATTGCCTGTGAGCCCACAATTGGTATGTATAAGACCCTTGCTGGTGTGCATTTCCAGGGTGAGTCTCAATTGGAGATTCTGGTAGCTCCCAGTGACAGATGGTTTTTAGGTTCATGATTTGATAATAGGGTTGGCTGACATCATAAAAGAAAGCATAATGTTGATTGGAGCCCCTCTTGTGGCGAAGGAAGAAGAAAGGGACAAACCACTTAAAGTTTTTCATGTATCACCACAAAAGTGGTACCAAAGTAAGAAAAAATGTACTTCCGTGGGAGGCCCAGAGGGGTACACAGTATGACTACAAGAGAAACCATAAGAATGTGTAAAAACCTTCTGGATTGGAGTGCCTGATCAGATCCTTGGATAATTATTTATAGCTGCAGGGGTACCTGCCTTGATTCTAGATATGAGAAACTTAAGTTGGTCTCCATGCAAAGGAAAGAGAAGAATCTATAACTCATCATAAACAATGTTGGATGCGCGTGCCTCTCCTGGAGCACACCCTAGCCTGACAGCGTCTCTGTGGATTTCACCGATTCTCGTCCCCATTCTCATTATAGTTCGAATGAACAAAGTAGGGGCTATGCCAGCCTGGAACTACTGTAGGTCTTGATTTGCTTCCCTATCATGGACTGTTTTACTGCAGGACCCTCCCCTCAGCCTCTTCTGGTAAAAGCAACAGCTATGGATATTCTGACAAGGTGAGTTTTCCTCAGTGAGCCTCTTTTGACCATCTTGCTCTTCTGTTTCCTTCGAAAGGATGCAGTCTTTTGTGTGGCTTTGATTTTATATTAGAACCCTGAAATGCCTTTCCACTAGTAGTTTCCCATATCTAGAGATGACTGTTGGTTATGCTGATGCTGCGTACGTTTCTTGGTGTTCTGTGGGTACTAATATTTCCTGTGTAAGAGAGGTTGATTTGGAAGTGATCGGCAAACCAGCTTGCAGATGGCATGACTGTACGGGTTGGTACTGTCAATCTCATGCTGGAAACTCAGGGTGGCAGCAAAGGAGAAGCTGCTTGGTAGGTGGTTTTCTTTGTAGTTTGCCTTCCCTGTATTTGACTGATGTTGCTGTCTCAAGCTGTAGCCTGAATGTTTTCATTTGAAGTGCCTGGTTGTGAGATGGGTTGTCTGACAAGGCCCCGTACGTGGCCACAATATGTGATCGTGCTCTTGGTTGTAGTCTGTTCACATAAACTGAGGATAAATCTTCTGACTGCGTTGTTGATCTTGAAGTTAAAACGGTGAAATGTTGTCCTGTTGGGAGCAGGACCCCTCCATTGGCATCCATAACCATGCGCAATTTGGATCTTTACACTACTAATGAATACTGGAGGGTAAGTCAAGAGAAGCAGTTTTTCAGTGCTGGTTCAAAATCCTCCTTCCTTGACCTTCTGTTTATTAAGTACCATTTGTGGCTATGTCTCCTAGAGTTGAAGGGCTTTGATTGTGAATGGGTGCATTGAACAGTAGGTTATGCACTTGTCGTTGGGATACGGAATATTGGATTCTCTGTCACACATTTGGTCTTTTCCATTGAGGTCGATTCCTCATTCCACAGGCTACATAATTGTCAGTTACACACTTGGTTGAGTGGAACAGGTGGTGCCCTTGAATCAAGCGAGGGAGTTTCCCAACAACAGAAAGGCCATCTATGTCTTCAAGGTATGGTCTTGTATCTCACTGAGAGGAGGGTCATCTATGTCCTTAAGGTTCACTTACTGCACGTTTCTGGTCTCATTCCAAGTATTCCTTCCTAGCTCACTTTACCTATGAAAATTGGGTCAGAAGCCCTGTAGGGATAAATTCTTGACGGTGGCTGCTCTACTCTTGGAGTTTACGCAATTATCGGAGACTCATGTTTATGGCCATAGTGTTGCAAGGTTCATCCAGTGGAGTCGTGGTGGGGCATGACTGCTTTAGGATCCTAGTTTCTAACCCCCAAAGCATTGTGGTACATGGTCGTCATGGATGCAGAAACTGGAATGGGAGTCGCTTTCTGTTGACCTGCTTCCACACCCCAACATGTTCACTGACGATAGACTTAGCAGCCCTAGCATGGGGGACTCAGAGAGAGATAATGATGGTGCCAAGCGGTTATTCTTTGGTGGGGAACGCTTTCTGGACAACATTGCGGGGGCTGCCTATGTAATATTAATCCTCTTGCTCACATTTGAACGTGATTGTGGCTGAGTCTTTGAACCCTAGTGGTTGACACATGCATCTTTACAATACAATGCTGCGTTTGTATGAGCTGATCTCGACGTTTGCAGCAAACAATAAACGTACTTGTCTTGATGGACATGCCCTTTAAAATTTGTGTTTATGGGTGGTATGTGAGACTTTGCAGATAACAATAAAGAGAACGGAGCAGAACAAACCTCTTGGTCTTGAGGTCCAGCTACATGTGCCAGAGATTCTTTGTCCTTCATTAAGCGAACCTGGTAAAATACCTCTTCTTGTACCATTGTGTAGGATTCGAGGTTGCTCTAAGATGTTTTTGTTGCAAACTGGAGGCAGTAATTGGATGCATCCTAGCAGTTGGAAGCATAGTAGAGATTGATTCATTCTTTGCACATGTATGTATAGTTTTACAAATCTGATTCTTTCGTTGTCAGTTAGTGGTGTGAAAATGGTAGCTGGGGTTTCCCTGCATTCTGCAAAGGTCTCCTGTTTTCGGTGATGATGTTAGTTCTGGCAAGAGTGGTGACAACCTACGCAGACAAAGTTGCCTTGTTGGAGGCTGCATCTGTGTTCATCAGAGCGTGATTATGCTACGCAGGGTTGCGGGCTCTGCTACGATTTATGACAGGAATCTACGTCTGTATGAATCGAGGAGATGTTGATGTGAGAAGTACACAGGTATAGTACCTCCAATGATACGACGAAGTGGTAAAAGGAGTGGGACCTTTCTTGGTTTCAAGCCTTGTCTTTGAGACACTTGGGAGTAATTCCCAGGAGAGTCGCATCCATCTCAATGTTTACTGGACTGATGAGCTATCTCGGCCTCATTGCCTTTTCAAAGCACATCTCTGACAAATTGGCAGATCCCTTTAGAAACGTTGTCTCTCTTAACAGCTTTGGCTGTTCATTGCCAAAGATGGCAAGACAGTGCAATACATGGTGGTGGACCTGGCAACAACCTTGCAGTGCCTTGAAGTAGTGCCACAGATCATGATGGCAATTGCCATGAAATGTCACTGATCAATTTCGTGTGAAATCTCCCAACCTAGAAGCTGGGTTGGATGTCAGTCCATGAGAAGTGTTTTAATTTTTTAACTTGTTTAATTGTCCTGCAGTCTGATGACGCTGCTGGAAGGACACTGGTGGGAGTGAGGGTTGATCACATATTCCTCTGTATCAAGGACACTGGTGGGTTTGGACTCTATTTCTTTCTTTCTTTCTCTCTATCTAATGTGTTGTTCTACTGAGTCACATGGGCCCTTGTGGCCCTCTGTGGACGTTTGAAAGTCGACGAAATGATCTATTGGGTCGGTCCATTTGGGCCTCCTGTCATGGCAATAAATTTCTTCATCTACTCTCTCACATGGCACCCCGATGCTCCATTGTCCATGCTTATTTTTAAGCAACTGGTGCGTGATTGGCCTGACCACATTATGTCTGTATACAGTCTTTTGTAAAGCTCAAGATCATTTCTTCCATGTTGGCTCTCGTTAGGCTAGTAAAGACTGTAAACACTTGCAGTTGGGGGATAAGATTAATTGCTGGCATGTGCAGAGTTTCAGCTGGAGCTTTTGCTGCAATCGCTACACTATGTGCGGGTATGTTTGTCCACTTTATAGGTCTTCATGGCTTCTATGAGAGGTGGAGCTAAGTTTCTCAGTTGAATTTTGATCATAACTGCTGCTGACTTGAAGGTTGTGCATTGGAGCATGCAGTCTAGTGCGAATGATGGAGATTGCAGACGGACAATGGCTCATATCGTGCTAGGCTACTTGTTTCTAAGGTGTAGCTTTCTTCCCGTCAATTTGTATGTAACGAACACCACTATCTTTTCTTCCTCCATACTGGGATTGCTTATCAAAAGATGTATTGCTCAAATAAGCAGGAGGAAGATGTTCACACCAAAAGGTAATAAAGTGGAATTGAAGTTGTAATAGGGAGATCCTAACACCAATTTTTTATCTGCAGAGACACATTTTCACATCCCTCATGCACTCTTGTTCAACCCAGCATGCACCCTTCTAGGCCCCGCATCTCTCAACCCGTCCCCTCATTTGGTGAGTTTCTCCCTCTCTGGATGTTATAAAGTTTCTTTCTTTCTTTCTTTCTCTACCTTCCTGTATTTTCCGTGCAAAAATTGTAGTTGGATAGGCAGCTAATGCAAGCACGGTTATAATTACCAATTCTCAAGTCAACTTTTACACTTCCAGTCTGCCCTCGGTATCCAGATTCTGCAGCCCTCTACTCTGGGGTGTCAGCCTTTCTCATGCTGGGTCTAAGTTGTTGTTAGTTGGGGTTTGAAATGTAAATAACATCACAAGATTTTTAAAATAGAAGTCATTTCTCTGTGTTCTGTGATCACACTCTTAAATGCTATTCCGCTCAAATACTTGCAACTAACCTCCAAATAAAAGGTATGGTATCTCACAAATAAGAGGTAATGCACTTTTTGAGAGCAAGTTGTTGGTAACTGCTGAACATCATGTGTAATTTTTTGGCAGTTGTTATAGAGCAGTGGACTTCCTTTTCACCCCAGGGGTGAGTGAGGTGAGTGTAGTGAAAGCACGCTCTTGAAGCTTGGAAAAAAGGGGGAGAGGAACACAAATGAGGAAAGTAGAAATTGTGATGGGCATGTTGGCTGATGTGCAAAAGTAAATCCATTGGCATGGCCTGTAAGGGTTCCTTACATTCTGTTCGAGAAGGTACATGTCCTTTAACCTTTCTCGAAGACAATGATAAGATTGTAGTGCAAATAAGTAATCAAACAGTTGCTGAAGACCTGCCCATAACCAGGGGTTCATACGTCTGTTTTGGCAGCCAGTGAAAAGCTATGGCCAAGAATTCATCCCCTGGAGAGAGAGCTGGTGCCAAAAACTGAAGATCCACCGATGCTGTGTATGTACTCATCTCAGACTGCACCATCACCTGCACCGCCAACTCTTTCATCACAGACGGTCATCCAATGCCAACCTTTGAAGGTATCGAGAGAAGTTATAATAGAGTGCAGGAAAAGGTAGGGGTGGAGTTGGATTGAGAGGAGGAAGCATTATAAGAACCACAATGTGAGGGGGTTGTGGTGTGTGGGTAAGGCAAATGGTATCTTCTTTTCTGATGCTAACTATCTTCGGGTTCAGAATAAGCTACATACATCCATGAACTATTGCAGAAGTGATATTCTGCTCATGTGTTTGGTTTGTATGTAATGACAGATCAACCTCCAAGAAGAGTCCTGCCTGCGAATCGCTTCTTTCCTAGCAGATGGTGTAGTGGTGGAGCCTGGAGTGGTTGTGCCAGACACATCACTGAATGCCATGTACTTTAGTCTCAAGGAGTTTGATCTCACTGTCCCTGTGAAGACATCGCCTTTGGATGAAGGTCAACTTGATGGAGAAGATTGTTTCACAGGAGCCAGACTTCATGTTGAGGGATTTATGATGGCCCAAAGCCCATTCCTGAATTTCAGACTATTAAATCTTGACAAGGACCCTGCATGCTTTAGTCTGTGGAAGGGCCAACCTGTTGATTCGAGCCAACAAAGGTAGCCACTGTTGCACCCTGCAGTATGATGTTTGTTGTCAACCATCGGAAATGGATCACAACGAGGTGCATCTGAATGGTTTGATCATCAAGTTCCATACAGCAGCTCTATAGATCATAGGGAATGAAAGAGAAATGAAATGAAATGAAATGGTGCTTTATAACATCTGCGGAAAGCTCATAGAGAAAAGCAGAAAGAAGCTTTAGAATATCAGTGAGAACAGAGATATGGACTAATTTCCCCAGAGCATTGGTTAGAGGTTTTGTGGATGTGTGGGGGCGACGATAGAGGAAGAATTGAGTGTTACACAATTCTATTTCTTTTTCAGAGTTGGTGAAATGGTTTCCCTTATAATGGTTTTCTGACGTGTGTACCATCGATGATGTTCCTATCCAGATGTCGAAATTTGGTAATGTTAATTTTTTTTACTCATTTGTTGTGTGACATGAAGGTGGGTGATGCGGGCAACACACTTGAGCATTGCTCTTGAGACTGGCAGCTGCGATGATTTGGCACAGAGCATGACTGCAGCGGATTGGGCTGCAGGTCTATGGCGTTGTGTGGAGATGTATGAGCCATGCGTGGAAGCTGCCATGGTGACAGCCGATGGGCGTTCATTGATCACCGTCCCTCCACCAGGTGGGACTGTCCGGTTGGGGATTGCATGCAAGAAGTACATGTCCAACACGTCAAGTGAGCAGTTTTTGTTTGTGCTGAAAATGTATACATATATGGGGAAAGTGAGTGAGGCTCTTCTCCAAGTTAGCAAAGCAGTGACACAAAAAGAGAAAGGTCTGCGAGCGGGTGCCCAAAAGTTGGTCAGTTCAAAGGAGTTGACACGCACAGCATCACTGGTTGGGTTGGTAGAAATGGCCCCTGGTGACAGTGCAGTTTTCCTGAGTGTGGAAGCGCTGGAGCTGAAGCTGCTGGAATCGGTGCCTGCCCAAGCAGCTACTGAAGGCCCCCCGTTGGTGCAAATTTTGAGCTGGGGGATTAGCCTCAGTGCCACCCAGCGGACTTTGGCAGCTGCAGCGGTAATCTCATCTAGTCTACGTTGGCAGGATATACGGGTTGATTGTGTAGAGACTGAGTTGGCTTTTGCTGCACCGACGGTTTCACACTATGGAAGTCCCTTAACGCAGATGTTTGAGAGAAGGCGGGTCTCATTTAGTGACTCTCCTTTGGGATCCCCATTCAGAACACCGCAGACGTCTTTTTCAGGTGCAAGTTCCAGCAGAGAATCAGCGAGTTCTGAGAGGCAACGATTGCCTTCAGAAGTACCCCAAACATCAGGTAGGAGACAACGGTTTGAGCAAGGTTTACCTCATATGCGTGCTGTTTTCTGGATTGGAGAGGAGAGAGGCAGCATGGCACCAACGGGAAGAGATGTTTCCGGAAAGGAATCAAGAACTGAAAGGTTACCGTTTTTAGACATCCATGTGGAAAATGTCATTCCTTACAAAGACCAGGGTTCTGAACGCCACAGTTTGAAAGTGGTTGCGAAAGTCGGCGGGGTGAGGTTAGGAGGAGGCATGGCTTACAATGAAGCCCTGCTGCATCGTTTTGGTGTTTTTGGACCAGATGGGGGTCCAGGAGAGGAGGTCAAGAAAGTGATAAGGAGTTTGTCCAAGGGGTCCTTGGCAAATATGTTTCGACCTTCTCCTGATGTTGTGGGGAGTGCAAGGAAAGGTATGTGAGGAAGCTTGTTACTTACTACTGTGTGGGGTTAAAATTGATCTTGATTGTCATTATTTCCAGGGGCGGAAAAATGGTTATAAAACTTCCATATAAAGTGCAGGTGTGTCAACACGTCTATGTTTGAACATGCTTACGTCCTGATGCTCTTCGGAGCACAATAGACCTTCCAACTCTTGAAGATAAGTTTCCATGCCTGGTGCAGTTCAGTGCAAATAGAAAATCAATTGTAGGGTAATATAGGATACCCCAAAGAGTCCAGTTCCAAAGCAGACATGAGTTCCAACTCAAATGGTTTGACTCACTACAAGGCTCCAAAAGTAAAGTGCAGGGTGGAGCCCCCTTGATTGGTAAATAATCGTTGTCATAAGTGGGTCAATTTGATTAGTTCTAAAGTTTCTGTTTAATTGACAGGCATGTTATGGTTCATTTCAGGAACTTATTATGTTGACTAAAGAAATTGCATGGCCTTAGCACTGAGTTTCTCATCATTGGTGCTACAATCAGAGAGCTCACTTTTATAGTTTGAAGCTAACAAACTGTTGCTGGAGCTGATGGTTTGTGCGATGTATGTTTGCCAGGTGACGTGCCAACTGATGACACGGATGACAACTCGTGGGAGGTTGGTCTGCCTGATGAAATTGACTTAGATCTTCAACTTCTGGACTGGCTCTTTGCCCTCGAAGGTACCAAGGTTGCTGAGCTATCACCATCCAAGAGAGAGAGTCCTCCCTCCCGGGAGGACAGGTGTTGGCATTCCACATTCCGATGCCTGCGGATTATAGCCCGGGGAACGAGGCAGTCGAGTGATTCGACAATCAAGGATCAACGAACTAGTTCAGGCCCTGTGCAACGTGTGATCGTGAGTACATAATTATTGCTGTTGGGAAATACGAAGCATGTGAGATTTTGGTTTAGTTTGATTGTCAATCCTCATTGATGAATATTTTTCCTTGTGTTCTTGACAGCTCTTTTCATCCGCCGATTTAAGTATGCTTCTATCTGATGAGAGTCTCACCTTGTGTAGTTCCCTTGTGCTGCCACGCACTAGATTCTGATCATGACCCATGGCTTTCTTATGGTCAGATGAAAATTGAGGGGCTTCAGGCCTTGAAGCCAAGGTCGTCGTTTGACCCTGCTATTCAGGATCCAGTGGTTGTAGACAATGGGGATGGATCAAAGATACCTCTGGTTGCTGAGTGGGATGAAAATGGAGACACAGTTTTGGAAAATGGTGATATGGGGGATGCTACTGGCTCAGAGCGTGTGGACAATACTGGAGCCTCAGAGAACCATGATACTGGTTTGGGGAATGAGCCACTGGATGGAAGGGAGAGATTAACTCCAGAAAATCCAACTGTGACAAGCCATAGTGGCTTTGATGTTGAGGTCCGCTTGGTGGAGAGGGAAGATGAGATCGACACAGATATAGGTATGGGCGAATGGGTGGTTGAGAGCTTTCGGGCTGCTGTTAGAGAACCGGTAAGCTGCCAGCACCCTTTTCTTTTTTGGATATGGAATCTCATGTGTTATGCTGTACAGAACTCGCTTCCATAATCAGTGAAATTTTACCTGCGGACTGTGATTGGCTGGGGCATACAGGTAGAGGTTGAGGCAACGAAGCGGGAGCTGGAGTACATGGTGGAGCTCTGTAAATTGGAAATTGAGTCAGCAAGCCGAATCGCTGCAGGAGGGCTGAAGCTGCTCCAGCTGCATGGTCCCATTGGCCAGTCTGCCATTGACCAACTCAGTATCATTGGTGAGCAGATGTTGACAGAACTCTATCATTTGTAACAAACAATGAATTGTACTTATGGCTGCTACAGGATCTGTAATTTGATGGAATGATGGCTTTTTCCAGCTTACAACATTGTAGGAGTAGATTGACATTTCATGTTCTGTGTTGGGGTGGCCTTCGAGTCTGTCTCTGGCGACTACTTCCACCAGCAATGGTTTGTCGTACTCCAAGGTCACCATCTCAGCTTCCCAGAAGGGAACTCTCATTTTATGGACAAATTATGGCTGACAGTTGCTCCTTGTAGAGCAGTCTCAGTTCCATGTGCCCTTAATTTTATGAGACCTTTGCATGTTCTGGTGATCTCATCAGCTTACAGCGAGTATTGTTGCTAAATCCTTGCTTTGGGATGCAGGTAGTGGCAGCTTGGATAGAGTACTCACACCAGACAGAGATAAGCATAGCCGGCGGTTTAGCGAAGGGAGTGTGCAATCTACACCCATGCGGCGGTCAACTAAGGAGACCACCATAGCTGCACTTGAGGCAGCAATTGTTGCGTCCCAGGCCTTGTGTTTAAGGATAAGTCAGAATTTGATATGGGTTCAGGAAGAGAGATGTGGTTCGGCTATGCTTTGTTGTGATTCTACTCTTGTCGACGAAGCTCCTACAACGGAATTGAATGCACTAACAGAACAGCTGCAGAGTATGCAGGCCTTGTTAGGGATCCTTAAGAATGACATTTAACGCTCGTGCCCTCCTCACAACTAGTGAGATGAGGTGTTGAGGAAGGGCTCAGTACTGAGATGATGGGCTGATGAGTCTGTGAAGTATATAGCTCTACCGAAGGTCATTCGTGGGGCTTATGTAGACCCTCCAGGGATGTAGGCCATGTGTAACAAACCAATTTCAGCTTCAATATGTCAAATTTGTGGAGAGAATCTGACAGTTTTCCAGCCGGATTTAGTCTGAACTGGATCATATGCTTTGTATGGTGAATGAAGCAGATAAATCGAAGGCTGGGAGTTACCACCTATGAATCGTAAAGGAGACCCTTGACGGGTTGCCTGCAGACTGGCCTCTTGCACAATTGGGACACAGCACAATGGTCACCATGGGAATGTAAAAAACTTCTTAACAGTTAAAACTGCAGTGAGTGGAGTGATTAACCCATGCTGCCGCAAGCGAAATGCAAAAACTCTCAAACAAGATCGTTGATCCTAGGAAGTGCCACAAACAGAAAAGAAGGACCAAGCAAGTTGCAATGTTGCAATTTTTTATGATGATTTAAATTTCATGCAAGTCAAATGTCTTGTACTAGTGGATTGTTGGAGTTCTGAATTAGATATCCCAATGAGCAAATTGTCACAATAGGATGTTCATCCCAAATCTTGAAGCTGAACCCAGTAGAAATGCCGTAAACCACTGTGTATACAGAATCATCTATTTTTATATAATCTTTGACAATTGGGTCATCCAAACCAAACATTGCCTCCCTCATTTCCCAATTACTTGAAAGACGGCTTTTCCTTCTAAGGGTAGCCCTTTTTCTCTCCAGTTCTGGAGTTCTTCGTAGATGTCCGTCAAAAGCATATGTACAGACTCACTGTAGCACCACAGGAGCTCTACTTCCATCTCTGAAGAACCCGAACGCTTGCTAACAGTCATGCTGAATTTTGGGCAACTATTCTAGGCGTCAGTCTGCCTGCAGGCACAAGTAGGGTTGACAATAAGTTCACCCCTCACTGGCAGCCAAACACTTGTCCACCATGTCCACCAGATGCGGATTCTCTAAGGCCGCTGCCACCCTTTCCTTGTCATTCAGCTGCTTGTTCACTGCAACCCACTCCACATGTCATCTATGTTCTTTCTTCCCCTCTTTCTCTGGCCAAGCTGCAGTGAGAGCATGTGAAGTTTTCAGGTCCTTGAATATCTCAAGGACAAACAGTTTTGGAAGGCAACAGCAGAAATATCACTCAGTCAATGAGCTAAACCCAGCATACTTTAACCACTATAATCCCTTCACTGAAAGACAGGGACTCAAAAACTAAGAAAAAGACATCCACATGGTCCAGTATGCTAAATTCCAAATTAAGAATAGGCTTGGACATTCAGGTAACCTGTCTGGACAAGATGGAATGCACAAAGCCGATGTTGGGCATGTTGTGAGGACTGAAAGTTTTCTGATGCATTACAGTGTGCAAGTCTTGTGACGGACCTCATTGAAATCAGCTGCACTTCTTTCACCTGGGTTCAAGAAGCTTAAGACAATACTGAAGTTGTGATCCTCACTGGTTCAAATTCTGAAATGAATACTCACATAAAGTTGATGGCAGGGTTAAGAGCTTCCCAAAGAAGTCTGTAAAGGTCACTCTTTGCTCCTGAAGTGACATTTTATTCTTCTCTGTCTCACCTCTAATTGGAGCAGGTCCACAGCCACAAAGCTACAGCAAACAAAGTCTAAAAACTATAGCATATATCATCTCTTTCAAAGCTGCCACACAAGGTGGGGTGACAGCTTTACTTCACAAAAATAAGGGCAAAACAATGACAAGGAACACACCTGCAGCTTCAGATGCATGGGAGCCTGGTGCTACTTGGATATCCACCTGAGCATCCTCACCCCACCATCCCCTTCAGATAGTACTTACAGCCAGAACACCGATGGAGATACACATCAAAATATCACAACACTCCTTGTAACCATACAGGACTGCCTTTCCTCTCTAACTTGTTTTTTGCTAGCATCCCAAGATTATTGCTAACCCATGTAAACTTGCTCCTATACAAAATACACAACAGCTGCCGCCGACAGTACCTAGAATACAACACGTGCTCGTCACAGAGAACTATGTGTCTGCAGCTTGAAAGAGCACGAACCCACCCTTTTAAGCACAAAGAGTCCGTGAACTACAGAAGTCCTGCCAAGACAGGGAGTGCCCATCAAGCCTTCCAATTGCTTCACGCAAACACAGGACGCCTCCTTAGCCAGGGCGAGGTTCTATAGCCACAAATTCATGTTTCAAAAGCAGTTATTATCAAACATTGTGAGCAAAGTGAAGTGTGTGAGCAAAAGATGAAAACCTTAAAGCGCGGGGGCAGAGCACGCAAGAGCTTCACACGCAAGCACAGTCCAATCACAGTAGCCATGCTGCAGTGCTGCACAGTTGGTGTGAACGTAATCCTGTCCATCGAACCAGACCCCTCATTTGGATAATCTTCTTATGTGGGACCTAAACAACCCCCTAAAAATCAAGGGTATGAATTTACATCTCTTGCCCAAACTGGTTGATAACATATTCACAAAATCAGGACATGGAAAAAGGAGAATTTTGCAGTGCTCGTTATCTTCCCCCTTCGGCCCTCCTCTGTCTTCCTCTCTCTCTCTGCATACAAGGAGCACCATGCTAAGAAAGAACCAAGGAGCACTTACGTGACATGGCTGTTCTTATCGTCCACAGATATGGAGTCCTCTGAAACTACGTTGAGCTGCTCCAGTGAGTATGGATGCTCTGGATCTGTTATGTCCCTCACATGGTGTGAGACTTCAAAGTCAAGGACAACAAGTCTCCCCAATTCTATCTTCTCTCACACACACTTACAATTCTACAACACAGAAACGCATTCTCCAAATTGGGTGCCGTGAAAAAAAAGGATATCATAGATTTCCAGGGCATCGAAGGGATCGACTGTGGATTCTTGGTCGCTAATTTCCGGTCGAGAGGAACGCTCCTTGCGCTGGTGCACCACCGGGTTGGCGTTGATCAAGCCTGGTGTCATCTTCTCTCACTGTATGTCTTGATTGCAGTCTTGTGCTCACAGGAACCTTCAAATTTCAGCAGCCTTCACAAGCCCAAGTCGCCGCCCTCTCTCTTCACACTTACTCTTGTTTAGCAAAGTTGCTTTCTTTCTCTCTCTCTCTCTCTCTGTTACCAGTGCCCATCAAAATCTAAACACGCTGGCTGCCTACCATTCCTGTGGGGCCTCCTGTCCAGTGTTGGACTGGTATATAGGGTCTGGCCTGTTATTAACCCCAGTACCAAGTATCAACCAGGGGATTAAAAACCGGACCGGGCTGGTAATTATTTTTGTAATAGTGTCAAGAACCAGGTCAATACTCTACCTAGGGAGGAATGGCAGCACTACCCATATTAGGGCGCAGAAAAAAAGACCATGCACAAGGTATCATTCAATCCTTTGCATATACATATATATATATATGACGCCAACCGAAGCTAGCGTAAATAAGAGCCTCTTCCCCTTGCGGGCACCGTAACGTGTCACACAGTGGCTAGCTGGTCACTTTCAATCTTACGTTTATTGAGGATTAGGGATGTGAGTGATGAAATAGCCGTGAAATGCAATGCAACGCTCGTAGTAGAGGTGTTAGGTTAAGATTATCTTTCAAACCTTGGATATTATGGGTATGAGCACCGCCCCTGACACCCGCAGTGATGACCGTCAGAGGTGCCGCCTTCCAGCCTCCGTCGTGATGGAGGGCATGTACGATTGGGTCATATTTTTCATGTTTGTACATAAATCCCTTGCATATTTTCTTTGGCCTCTTGAGAGTTGAGGCTTCCTCTGGCCACATAGAAGATATGGATTGTTTGATGCGTAGTGGTAAGAAGAGTAAAAAATATTTCAACATCAAGACCCAGCTTGTATTACCCACCCAACCATGGAGGTGAGTACATAGCTGCCGCAATCAAGCTAGAACCAAACACGGGGAGCACTGGTAGATCCTTGGCTTCTGGGTGTATGAACATGGCGCATCTTCAAGTCACCATCATCAAAATCATTTCTACTGGATATCTTGAATTGGTATCAGGGCAAGGTGGCTGCTGTCCTGTGTTGATTTCATGAGTAGGGGGGATGCTTCCGCCATGAATTCAAGTAGACACCACCCTCTCAGAGTACCTGTTCCGGAGCGAGGAAGCCAAGTCTTCCTTCGATATGCCTGTGACGGCATAGTAGTAATACATGCAATATCTCCATAGTACATGCCACCACCAGACTATCAATGTTATTTGCCAGGCTACTCCTGTGACCAACATTGTGCACCTCCCCATAAAGGGATGGATGAGGGGGATGGCTGACGTAGATGGCATCAATTTCAATTTACTTAAAGAGTATCCTTTACTTTTTGCCTTGGGAGTGCAGAAATAGGCTCAGATCACTGGCAGGAAATTGAGTTTAATAAAATCCTTCTAACCCAAAGGCTACATTCAAATCACTTGGAGCGCCTCTGCTAATCCAACCAGCACTGATCTGTGGCACATGTTTCACTCAATGAGAACGGAACAGACGATCAAGATGGAGAAGGTGGCCACGGACATGGTATACATGCACCGAATACAATGTGGCTGCCAGAAAAACAGCACCAAATGAAAAAGAAATGGGAATGCCGAAGTCCTGAAACAACCAAAGACATGCAGAGATTTAGGGTTCAGTGTCCATCCCTCCAATGTAAAGAAAACATAGTTTACACAAAGTAGATCAGCATAAAAAAGGACATTACTTCTCATCTCTCTCTGCCAACCAGAGCCATAACATGTGTAGGTTCAACAAAAATTACGAAGCTTGATACACAGAAAAGACATGGCGTCTGAATCCAGTTCAACTACATATCATACCTGGGGATGAGAAACAACCATGCCCATGGCGTAGGTTAGCATGTCCATTATAGCCTGCAATGAATTCTGAACCCCACCTACCACCCCTCTTTCTGCTTCTGGCACTGATTCCTGCAATCCCAAAACCACACAATCGCATTTAGATGTAGCAACTGAAGGTCTTTATTTTTGGCTGTGACTACAATATTCTATTTGGTTTCAATGGTTTAGGCGATGGTCTTGCACAGGAGCAACTGTTTTCTAGATTCAATTGTACTGAAGATCTTTACTCCAACCCCTTGCCCATTCTGTTTCAATCGGCACTAAGGTGCTTCTGTGATTGCTGTGCAAGCTTTCTAAGAAACTCCTCTCATGTTTGTTGAAACAGGACATTTAGACCATAACCATAACTGCAGGCTGCCAATTCAGACACTGATTTCTTGAGTAAAATATCATGCTCAACCAACGAAGACTACCAGTATGAAGACTCAAACTTGAGAACTAATCTACACCCTATATCCTTCAACACACAGATCAGACAAGAAGGGGAAGAGTTTTTTCCTGCATGAGCTGGGTGACAGAGAGATCAAACATCCAAAGGCCAAGGCGTGAGGCTGAGACACCACCAATCAGTAGACCTGCTGCTACACTCGAGCTACGGACCCAAATTGAAGCCACACATAATGAGAGCAAAGAGCACTGGATTTGGCACACATAGTCAACCAGTTAGATTCAATTTTTTGGCTATAAAGCGCTTGCAAGAGAAAGATAACCCAACATTCCCTCACTTGCAGCCATAGACCCCATGAGATACTACCTTCCAAACCTGATGGAGCTGTTATCCCATGAGAGAGAGGGAGAAAGAGAGAGAATGAACTCATAAGACATTTGCCGTAGGGACCAGAGAGGGAGAGAGAGAGATTCCTCATTATGGCACCATGTGGACACTATGCGAGAATCCATCAGACCTGATAGGCAACATGCACGTCTGACCCCACTAAACACGTGTTCAATAGGATAGACAAGTGCTTCAGAATCAAGAACCATAGATTTCACTCACTCTCTTAATGGACAATAATTCATACCTAAGACTATTAGAATACCTTCCCAGGGGACAATTTCAACAACCAATATTTTTGTTAGCTTCGAAAGAACCCAATCAAATGCTACTGCCTCACAATCACACCCTGAATTGCTGGCCCCATACCTAATCCTTGACCGCTTCTGGTACTAACTGCTCTTATATATGAACTCCCATTCTCTGCAAGGGCCATTCAAATTCAGGAAAAACTTGATGATGCATCCCTTCTTATATGAGACAGTCAATCAAACATACCTGCAACCAAATGGACCAAAGACCTGTGCGAATCGTTTGCAGGCGAGCATGTACTGATGGGTAGACAACCGTTGCTAGGATTCCCACCAAAGCTGCTCCTCCCCGGGCCAGGCCCAAAATGTAAGGTGGCAGCCCTCTCCACTTCAAAACTGCAGTCATCAATGTCCCAAAGCTGGCAAAAGTTGCAAGATCGGGGATCTGATTAGACATTATGCGGACTTCTTTTTACTGCAGATGAGGCGAATAAAAGCAAGAAAGAAATCTTTCTTCAAACAACTTATTCCGGGAAATACAACAGACCAAAAGTTACAACTTGGATGTTGCACAGGAGCAATGCATAGGCTTTTAGGAACGGATTACATCATGCCATCACCACATACATCGAAATTACATGTTACGGGGAGGCAAACACTGCAAAAATTCTCCACCAAGAAACAAATGATTCGTCTACCTGTAGCACCTAAAGACTAATTGGTCCCACATTCACTAATTGGTCCATATAAAATCATAAACACGCATCTGTTTACAGTGGGGAGCACCTCAAAACTGTGAAGTAGAGCAGAGCAAGTGCCAACCCTGCCAACATTGCCTCCTGCCTCATATAAACACCCCACCCTTCAATGACTGGCAAGTGCTGCAATCTGTGCACCAAAGCATTGCTCCATGACTTAGAGTGCATCAGCTTCCCTTGAACCAGTCCCTCTTCTTCGTCCTCAATATTTTCATTCTGCAGCAGGATCACTCATCCATTTCAGTTCGCAGGTAAGAACAGACTCATGTCTGCTCCTCTGTCATCTTTTCTCCCTGCTTTTCCTCTTATCTATTCCGTGGACATCTACCTCAGATCCCACTCCGGGAGCAAGCAATGGAGGACTCGGACCTTTGCTTGCCCTATCAATAGTCTATGCATGCCCTAATTCCGAAAACAGCAGACACCGGTCATGAAGAGTAACAGTATGCCTTCACTTCGCCTCTATCTCTCTCTTCCACTCCGTCCAAACTTGGCATGGGTATACTCCACTAGCCTACGTCAAACCACACATGATCCCTCCATAATTTGTCCCATAGGGTATTGGGGTCCCCCCACAGCCATTATGAAGCCCCAGAACCATCACGAACCTCTATCAGGCGACCCTTTCCTTTTGCAACTCTGCCACTTTCTTCTTGCCCCACCAGCCAACTTTCAACAAAGCCCCCTGCAACTGGAGTCTCCATTACTGTGCCTTTGGTATGAGCCTTGCACTGTAAGCCAGGCATTCCCATATAAACCGAGTAAAGGAACCAGTATTCCAATCCAACAGAAGCAATGTTCCACACGGCAATGAAGACAGCACTTGAAATTACTGACACAGAACTCATGAGAAACCCAACAGCCACAGGTGCCAAGAGCTTGCAGCTAAGGTCAATGCGGCGCATGACTGCATTCATCCCAGTTAAGAGCCCTGGGGACTGCGATTCCGCAATCACAACTACCCTGCAGCAAATTAGACAGTATTTGAGTCCTGAGTGCACCAACTGCTGAGAAGCCAATTAAACCACTCTGTTAGTCCATTTATGTGCCACATACGACACAGGCAAGGCTTCTTAACCATCTGGTGAAATTTGCACTCTACCCTCCTCCTCTAGAGCAGAGCCCAAGATGTCTCCTTAAATTTCCTTCAGCTGAACATTTTGACTCCAAAGTATGCAATTCTAAGAACCTAGAAAAGACTTGAATCACAAAGTATGCATATCATCAAGGCAGTCACCCTGTGAGAAAAGCATCAGCCTCAATCCTATTTGAGGTTGGCAAAGGGACTCTAAGCAACACCACTCAAAAAACCCACTTATGATCTCTATGGGGCAAGAAGAGAATTTCTTTCTGTACAACTTTGTTTGGGGTCATCCTCCAACTTAAAGCAACTTACAACTCTCCAAGATAGTCACATGTGAGTGGCAAGTAGTTTTAGAACAGCCTATAGAGCAGAGTAAACTCCAAGCTCACATTTGAGAGGTAACCAAAGATTAACAGAAGAGCATACAAGATTGAAAAACAAAGGAACTGGGACAAAACCTCGGGAAAAGAAACAACCAAAAAAGAAAGGAAACCAGAATGAATGCTGTCACATCAATTAGACAGCCAATCCAAGAGAGAGAGACAGTTAAGTCATGTTATGGGTTTTAGGTCATGCAGCGGCTAAAATAACTCTCCAATGACTTCATCAGTTCCCCAACAGAGGATGCTGACCCGATGAGTTTCTGTGCAACATGTCAAGACTCAGCTAAGACAGTGTGTTTGGCATTCAGATCATAGGAAACACAAGAATAAAAACCACAAAGAGGGAGGGAGAGAGAGAGAGAGAGAGATTCTAAATTTAAACTAATCAAGATACAAACTGATGAGATTTGTATAATGCTATTATGAGACCTTCCGACACAACTAAGCAGCAACATTGGGAACACAAAGGTAGTGGAGAAACGTAGCAATATATATGCCACTCCCCAATTGACTTTGTTCAGGATGCAATAAATGACACCAACCTGAATAGAGGCCTTAGCTACATACCGGAGGGTTTGCATAGCCAACTTACCAATCACGCTCAACGATAATATTGCTCGCAAGACCAGCAAGAGCACCAAATGCGCCAAAAGTGTTGACAAGAACCACCAGTGCAATGAAAGCCTTAAAACCCCCAGGAGCAGACCCTGGATGAAGCAACAGCACAACCACCGCCAATGCAGCTGCAACTACTGATCCATTCTGTACACCCAATGATATCTGCACCACCTGCCCTTTACCCAACCCTGGCTTTTTTTAAATAATCACTGCCCCTCTGTACAGCCATAGCCGTTGCTCCACCACCCACCCCACTTTCCTTTATTTTCTGCTACATCCAAACCAGCTGGGGTGCATGACCTCAAGGCCAGGACAAGCAAAGTTGGATGAGTATATATTTCCTGTCAGGAATGGAGGCAAGAACCCAAATATTTTTTGTATTCCTGGGAAAATCCCACACAGCCTTGAAAATCCTGGTAATGTGATGCGGTAGGGCCAAAGGGAGACAAAGAAAGGTGAACTCCTTACAACTCATCAGACTGTGGATGCAGCAACCTTTGTGAGCTCACACCCCACACCCAGTTTGATACAGCATGAAGAGAAAGAGATGCATACCCTCAGCCCCGGCCTTTTATCCACCCAACCTCCAACAACGACACCCATGGCTGCCACTGATGCAGCTTCCACCAAACCATAGATGGCTGCCAATAGTAAGGAATTGGGCCAAACTTCTATCATGAACAGTCCCACAGCAAACTCCCACATTCTGTGTGATGCAACCATGGATCAGAATACATCTGCTACAAAAGGATCTGTTTGTTCGACCATAAAATCCAGACGCGCAAGATCAAAGGTTTCCTCAGAGAAAGTGAGACAATTAGACAGAGAGAGGAAGCATTTGCGAATTGATCACTACCACGATAAAAAGTTCACCCACATTTGAGCAAATGGAAGAATACTGCTGCGTCCTTCACAAATGGTTCTACAATTTTCACTTTACAGGTGCTTGACCAGAAAACAAGTGAGAGCAAAAACAACACCCTCTCAGGGTATCAATTACCACACAAGAAACAGACTGTCGTTGCCTTCCTCTTGCACTCTAACAGCAAGGTCATTTAACAACCTGACAGCAGGAGCAGACAAGAATGCCTCTCCCAAATAGAGGGCGCAACAAACAATTTCATTTAAAGCATTGTAATATCTTTGGTAAAGGCACTGCAATAGAGAAACCAGGGGAATGAAGAACAAAGAACACCAAAAATATTGTAGCTTCTATCATCCTATATAGCGAGAGGTACTAGAAAGAAGGGAGGTTGGACAGGGCGAGAGAAATGAAATGAAATAAAATGAGAGAAAGGCAGGAAAAGGGGAGAAGGACAGGGAAGTAGAGAAATGACAAAGGAGAATATCAGAAACACCTGTCCCCCCATCTCGAAAGAAAATGGCTACAGTAGAGATAGCGAACCAAAAGGTCCACTTGTTTCTTCTCCGCGAGCCCCTCCATGTCTCTCTCCATCCTGCTCAATTGCTCACTAGTCTCATGTATTTGTCCAGACCGTGATTCATAGCCGGAACCACCGTCTCCAGAAATCCAACCAACTCCTCGGACCCCAGCTTCTTCGGAGACATTCTTTGTGGACGTGCTTGAATCCTGTTCACCATAGCCTGTTCCAGATGAGGATCCCTCTGGAAAGGATGAGAGGTTTTCGTCACCATATGATTTTTCTTCACTTACTAACACTTCTGAGTGAGACAGAAGAGGGGAGAGCTCCAACAGGTGAGGAGAGTCCCCGCTGGCTGCCTCCATCGCCGAGGTCCAATGCAGGATGCCAGAATCCGCCCAAACAAATGCCCCAAAACAACTTGCTGCAAGTAGGTGCTTACTATCTTTTGCGGTGCTTACTTGGGCCTGGATACAAACTTTGGGGATTTTGATACCTGTACTTCAGACTCAGAGAGTGATCCCGGGGCAGGTTGGCCATGCCTTGTAACTTGGGTCCACTTTTGTGGGTCCTATGCATTTCACATTTGATGGAATGATCTTTGTCAAGTCACCTCCTTGCAAGAAGGACTGGACCTCATTACGACGAGGCCACGCAAAATTCAGAGGCCTTTTCCTCAACCGAACTTGTCTGATTCTTTGTAAAATGTTGGGAGAGAGAGAAGACTCGGGCCAAAACCGGCATAACTAAGAGCCACTTACACGGCTACTAACTGTTCGGATGGGAGTGTTTGGTTGGATGTTGAGCAAAATTGGTTGAGGTTTAAATTGAATCTTATCTGCCCAGCAAAAGTTATGGCCAGTTTAAAAGGTGGCAGGAGAAAAAACCTGGTTGTATGGGTTCTGATTCTCAAGAAAAGACTATATACCCATGTCATATTTCAGGTTTGAATAAATGGGAGAGGTAGAAACTCTCTCCAAACTTTCATGGTCAGCATTCCTTTCTGAAGTTAGGCCAGTGAAAGAAGGTCGACCTAGTGGGAATCTGAGTAGCACGCTTGCTAATGGGTGTCACACATGCCCTTCTGTGGAGGTAGAAGTCTTCGGACAAGACTCATAGAATCCGAGTTCAGAGTAGAAGTGAGCTGCCAGTGTGAAATGTGAGAAGCAATCTTTAATATCAAATCAGATGTGTCCCAACAAGAAGCTGTCAAGACTGATGACTTGGAAATATCCCGCTCTACAGCAGTACTCTGTAACAAAAAGGACAAAAAAAGTTAGTACCAAAGACTGGACATTGTCCATAGGCAACCTGATTCGCACTAAGCCTGAGAGAGACAGACGACAAACAGAGAGTGTTCCTTCCTGTCTATCTCATGGTGTCATGACCTATGCGTGGGCCAGAGTCCGTTTTAATGCTGATGGGCTCCAGCTGAACAAACGCCAAAGGATGCTACCAATTACAAAAAAAACTTCTGAGAGAACTTTGAGAGAGGCCTACTGACCTCACGAAAGCTCAACAAAAACAGCCAGCGAGAAAACAATGACGGAATTGTGAGGGTGGGCAAAGAGCCGAAATGATGACCACCGATTTGGCCCAGTTAATCTTCTATCCAAACTCATCACTGAAGGTTTGCCGAGCCTTACAAACTTTGGAAACATTGCTTCTAGAGGAGTTATTGACAAGGAGGACAGAGTCATCAGCATATAGAGGAACTTTGATATCCTTCCTAGGTTGGGGGTCGGAGGGGATGGTAAGCCCCACAATGTCGTTTGTGGATTCCATAAGATGACCAAGAGCATCTGCCGCAAGTAAGAAGAGAAAGCTGCCAGGGGGCGACCGGAGGTTTTGAGGGGATTTAGGAAGGTGTGCACGCTCAGGCTGGGCATTCGCGTGCTTCTCTCTGAACAGATCAATCGTGAACGGAGTTGTGGATGTGGGTCTTTCGGTGCTGAAGGAGGTGAGAGGCGGGGAAGGGAAAATGGATGCACTTGCAGCGTTTCTGGTGCAGAAGCGAGAGGAGCATTTGGAGAAGTCGTCTGAGGGTGGGACGCTGGGTGATTTGCATTTGGAGTCATCAGGTACGGGAAGTATCAATGGTAGGTGTTGGGTCTTTTTCCCAGGTGCAACGTACTGCATTCGAGTGTACTCTGACCATGAATTGATCCTTGTGCAGCTCTTCTGCAATCATCAGATGTAAAAAAGTGAGGTTGACTGAGAGGGTAAGAGCCGGAATTCATATAAATGTGGGGAACCCCTCTGCATTTTTGGCAGCATGTGAATGTGCGTTCTTCTGGGCAATTATGTGTGCAGAGGCATTGGCAAATGGCTACTTAAACTATTTTAGCAAGCAAAGGGAGCAAGAGCAACCGAGTGGTGCACCAGATCCCCGTCCAAAAGGTGCACTATCTTTGGTTTTCTGTCCTTTAGCGACCTTAGATAACAGTAACAGACAGACATAACTGTAGTGTCGTATTGCATGGTTGGCAGACAACCTCAGTTTGGTTGCCAATCTACAAAGCATGGCCAACATTGTATGTTAGGGTCTTCAGGAACCAGCAACAATCAAACATTCCCTGTTAGTTAGTCTTCAGGATTCATAAACCTGAAATCACTACTAGGCTGTTCGATATGATTTGTCTATTGCTCATGTGACGAAACTCAAAGAACCTTTGCACTGGTGTCTGACTCATCATTTTGTCATATTGCCACACAGTAATCCATGAATAATGTGTTGCAGATGCAGAAGGGAACTGTGCAATCTGTATGCTGATAGCATTGAAATCAGCCAACTAGTTTCAAATTACCTTGAGTCAGCTGCAATAGACACTGACATAACTGCTTCTGCAACCTACTCACAAGCTCTCAAGCCGACCAACTGTTGCAGCATGCCATAAGATCTAGTCTTCTGTCAATCCCATGCAGTCATTGACACTCTAGTCAATGACTTATAGAACTTTATTTCCTCTGTCGTGCTTATTCACGACAAGTGTGCTCCCTGTGCAGGAAAGCAACCCAAGCACCAAGGCATTATCTACCTCAGAAGAATTCAGGCCCTTATGCCATTCTTATCACCTTATGTCGGTATGCCTTATCTTTTTTCTTTCTGTTTCTGTTTGCGGAGAAGAGAGCCTGAATAAGGAAGGTGGGTAAAAACTCATTGAGAAAAGAAGTGAAAGGGAGTAATAGAGATGTTTGTGCCAATGTTGTGACCACGGACCAAGGTACAGTTTTCATTATGTTTTTAGCATGTTTCTAGTGCCGGGGAAAAAAGTCCCTTGTAGAAGAAATGTCATGGCAAATATGGTGGTGCTGCAGAGCCATGCAGGAAGGTAAAGCCTAGGAACTGATTGATGCTGCTGAAGCAAGTGGCCTCTTACGCTTACCCATTGAGTAAGAAATGAAATGAAATGGTGCTTTATAACGTCCACGGAAAGTAAGAGAAAGTAGCCCTGGGATGAGCTCCTTGGTTCTTAGAGGCTTAGATTGATCCAATCCATGTATATTTTTTTTCCATGTAGTTCTGGACTGAAAGTGAATTGGGGAAAGAGCAGGCCCAACAAAGGTGTTATCCCACCAAGGTTTGGTTCCGGTCCTCAGTATTCGTACTCTGGCTGGAACTCCATGAAGCCTCTCATTGAGAAAGGCCTGGTGATCAAGAAAAACAATCCTGCCAAGTGAGTGCCACCACCTTCCAGTTTAACCTTATTCTGTCTCCCGAGGCTCTGTCAGCTTCAACTTCCATTGACTTCTCACCTCCAAATAGGTATGCTTCACATCCAGACCTGACTCAACGATCACAATTACGGGGGCTTTGTGTATGGTAACTTGGCAACCTGTATAAGCGTCATTGCTGTACGTGTTATAGAGAGAAAGATAACTCCTGCTGAAGCCAGCGTAAATAACATATAAGAGCCACTTCACCTTGTGACTGCCCCCTGTCATGGGTGAGCTATATGTATTACAGACCTATCACTGCTGATACTTCTCACTAGATGTGGCATCAGGTGGGAGGAACAAAAGCTCTTTTTGTTATGACTGCAGGAAGAGACAGGCCAGAGCTCACCCCTCAAACTACCTACAAAACAACTCAAGTTTTTACTAATAGCCTTTGGTGCCATTCAGGTACATGCTGATCGATATGGGTAAGACAACAGCACAGGACTGTATGGTGAGGTCAGGCCTGGGGGTTGAAAAGGATCCTAGCCAGGGTTCACCTATGGAGGAGGATATGGAAAGGGATGAGGGTTGCAGACAGGAATCGCTGGGGGAACTGGATGCTCGAGGCCCACAACATTCTTCAAGTATTCAGAGTGGATCCCAACACCGCACTATGGGCAGTTTTTCAGAAAGAGACACCATTTTGGAAATGAACAGGGTTACTGTATGAAAATTCATTACTCAAGCCTCAAATGTGAAAAGATACCTGGTCTGGTTAAGGTTTTTCTGCTTATGGATGGTCTAGAAAAGTCCTCAAGGGAGCTTTGACTATCATCCTTCTGCAAAAAGTTTCGATGGTTTCAGGTCAAAACTGAATGGCTGTGTGAAAGCTGACAAAGACCCTCTGCATAGAGTACATTTGCATTCGGGAATTCTCATAAATTGTAGAGGGAGGTAGGAAATGTAAATAAACCTGTGTAAGTGGGCATGGCTGGTTCTTTAGAGGCTGCTGGAGCAGATCGGTACCAAGTTCCATTTGATGTTGCAGCCCCTGCTACATAGAATAGTCACATTGATTTGAACCAGAAAATTTGCTAAAGGTAGACTAGACATTTTGTGTGTTGCCTCCAAGAGATCAAAATGGAGACAATTTTTTGTCTAGCTGCATCCCCAGCCATTCATCCAATTAGTAAACTCAAATAGCTGTAAGACCTTAAAACCATCATCAACGCAGAATTCTGAGGTTTGGCCATGACAGATGAGTCAAAACCTGCCCTTGGAAGATCCCTTATCCTTGACTTTTCTGGCCATCCAGTGAAGTCTATTCCTGTTAAGTGAAGATGTCATCCTTACCTCTTTCTGATGGAGTAACAGTTGGTGTTCTATCTTTCTCCACCCTGCTGCCATAGCCCTTGCCTAACAGGAACTCCAAGGCATGTGCCCACAGGTCTTTGTCTGGCAAACCCTCCCCTGTAGCTCGCTGCAATGCAACACGGATCTCTGGCTCTTTGAATCCCATTGACTTCAGCTGTACCCCCATGATTGCCAAAATGTGGCGGCCTCAGTTTTCCAGAATTTCAATAAACACAACTATGAGCCCACATCCATGGTAAGACACCATAAGCACTCCAGTTTGTGATATGGGCTGTGTAGGGATAGATACAGAGATAGTGGGGAAGGGGATGTGGGAGAAGAGATTAGCTACTATTTGGTCTTCCTATGCATAGGTCTGAGAGTCTGTGATTACAGTTTTCAGCAAGGTCCAGGAGATAAGAGAAGCATGAATTGGTGGTGAACATAGCAGGGCCTGCTAGCTCCAGGACTGGTGGAGGAGAAGCAAGCACCTTAGGAGGTAGTGAACTGGCAGTGCCACCTCTGGATGTGGGTGAAAGTTTGGTGCAAGTCTACGACATGGTTCTCGTTCTAGATACACGGGAGCAGATTCGACATAACACTACGGGGTAGACCCTTTTCGTTCATTTCTTGAGGCCAAGCAAAATACGTCCACTATCTCTGCAAGAGGCATGGATTGCTTTTGAGACAACGTTTTATCATGGAGAGGCTTGCTGCCAGTTAGAGGGTAAAGCCACTGAAGGCTTGGTGGGACCAGATGCTCTTCTCTTTATGCACAAATGGCTCTTACCAATATTGCATGCAGAACTGGCTCACTTCAGAAGTTTGCTGATCGGCTCCGTGATCAATACAATGTGAATGTTGAGGTCGGTATTGTGTCTGCAGTTTAGCTTTCCATCTTCTTAAACTGAACTGCAATATTACTGCTCATGCAGTTATTAGATTTTGCCATGACGATGGGATGATGAGTTAAGTAATGGGATGAAATTTGCAAGAAAAATTTAGTTAACAGGACAGCAACTTCTTATATTACAATGTAATTCAGGCTGATGTTACAGACTTTTTAGAACTGCGAATGATCCGGCCAGTGCACTCTAATGTCACCCTATTTGATAGGTTATTACAAATTTATCATGTGTTCAATTACAGATAAGGCAACTGCCAGTGGGTGATGCAACATGGATTGCAAGGCACAAGCAGCGAGATCAGGAGTATGTGTTGGGCTTCATGCAAACCCTAAATGTGGGTTTGTAAGATGCTGAAGGTGGGGAATATTGCGCGACAAAAACAAAAAAAAACCGCTTCCAGATAGAGCCCTCCTCCCAACCGTAGGAACACAGGGTTTGTTGTGTTCCACCCCCGAGCTCATGCCGAATTTTGAACTCGGCGCCTCGGGGAGGAGCATGTTGTCCAAGGACTTAACGTCTTTAATGGACAGTATATTAAGTGTAATTACAATTATTGATGATTTGTGCTCATTAATTCTGGTGAAACACATGAGCACGCTAAGGGCATCGAGACAGTTGGAGACGCTCTAACCTTAACACAAGACTAAGAAAGAGCGTCGATGATCTCTGACAGTCCATCAAAGACACCTGCTACAAGCAGCAAAAGCTCCGCCTTTTTCTATGCATCTACACTGTTGGTTTGTTATTGGAACACGGTTCTCTTAAACAAGCATATCCGTCTGATTGACCAAGAGGTTGTTGTGTATAGGACATTCACAACCGAGATTTTGGAAGGATTTGATGTTCAGCGGACTCGTGACGCAAATGACACGATAGCAAGATATGGTGAATTGACTCTTGCAATTACTGATCGATACTCGATGGAGTTTGGAATATCCCGTGCAGATTGTCTACTACTGTCTGCCAGACCTTCAAGGATTTTGTGGAGCACTGCAGCTTGAGATGGAGCGAATCAGTGATGTCTTGGTGTCCAATTGATGCAAGTTGGCCATCCTGTTTCTAGTTAATGTCACATGACTAATGCCAACGTTAGTGAGGAAATATGAGACTCCCTGCAGGTGTGCCCTCTTCTTGTGTTCACCTGGTTAGAATTTCTTTCCGTTTTACAGCTCCTGTTGATTGTTTCAGGGTTTCAATTGGCAGTTGCTTTACAGGATGTTGTAGAAGTAGGTTGAGACTTTTTCCGTTAACATCACTACAGAGCGTAATCAAAACTTGCTGGTAATTACTTGATCTGTCTCTGGACCACCCACAGCATATGGTGCTTACACTGGCTGAATCAAGTGGTGTGGGAATGGGGGAGGACCTTTCAGAACTGACCTTCAGAACACCTTTGACGTGCATTTGATGGGTGGGCTTGCAGGTGCGTAACGTAATGGAAGATATGGCTTTGTCAATTCTGGACCGATATCCAACTCTCCTTTCACTTGCCCAAGCATACTCAAAACTTGTATGTTTTAAACTTGAATTTTAGAATGCGCTGATGGTGGATGGGATCTAGGAAAGTTTGATATGTCCTTTCCATACCTCAATTTAGTAGCAAGTACAACTGTGTACAGAATAGAGTGCTTGGTGAGTGCTTGACTGGTTCAGCCTCATCTTTCAAATTAAATTCTAGCATCTCCAAGAGAATGTAGTCATAAGACATTGGCTGCTACGACTTTCCAACCACCATTCTCCCATACTCGACTGAAAGTGTGTTAGTCATTAGACACATCATCTTCCACGTCTTTAGACACATCACCTTCCTTTAGCACATGGTTCCTCCCGTGTGTTAGTGGCCGGTTTCCCCTCTACTAATGGCAATCTCCCAATCACCTTGATTGCCTCTCGTGTGTCTACGCCCTGACTGTGTGTAACTCCACTTGGGGGTGTAACTCACACTTGGTCTCGAACTTTGACTAAGTCCAAATTTGGCTAAGAAGAGACCGGGGTTATAGAGGGTTAGGATACTGACACCCGGATTACATTTCAATAGCCTTCCCATCAAGAATCGAACCCAATATTTCGCAGCCTGCACTTACCAACATTCTTCAGTATATTTACTAGTGAAACCGAGGAAAGACTCATATTTGTACTAGGTGGCAAGGATGGAAGCAATCCAAGCTCGGTAATAGGAGTGCTCTGGGAGCGGTGATAGGTGAGGCATATCCAGTGAGAGAGGGTGTGTGGTTGCACAGCTTCATCTCCAGCTCCAGCTCTAGCTTGCACAGCTCCCTTCACTCCAACATCATTCCTCACTCTTGTCTGCACAACAAGGCCTTGGAGGGAAGTGGGGGAGTATTGCAGCTTCGCACAATGGCATCCTTTGCGCTTGCATTGCCCATGGGGCAGGTGATGATGAGCGCTGCAAAGACGGAGAAGAAGGGATTCTTAGACTGGCTGGGCGGTGCTCTGGACAAGGCGGAGATATCAGAGTTGGACCCCGTCCTGAAGAAGGTGGAGGGAAAGAATGGCGCGGCCACTGGCAAGCCTGCAGCCGAGAAGAAAGGCTCCGGCCCTGCTCCTCAAAAGAAGGCCGGGCTTTTTGGAGGCAAAAAGTGACCACAATGTAGATTAATCGCTGGCGGTACACTTTTGAGTCCTTGGTTGTTCGCAGTCCTCTCTCTTATTTCTCTGCAATTTACATTCTGGAGCTCACATTCTGGAGCCGATTATGGCTTAACAGATCATCTACTCTCTGCCCACCAGTGGATCTGTGGGGAGGCTAGTTACATTATGTACTGGCTGATTAACAGGTTGCTTCACCATGTTCACTTGTGTAAATTCAAAACATGTTTCAGTATGGGTATTTCTGTTTTCCATTGAGTAAGCAGGTCACGCAGAGCTGTTCGCATACGCTATCGACTTGCCTTCTACACATTACTCAACAAATCTTGAATTCGTCTTCCTCTTGCTTTTCCTCTATTCTGCACCGATCTCCTTCGCGTTTTCTGGGGGTGGTTGAGAAATGTTTGAAAATATATGCAAAATTTTACTGTGAAATGGGGGGCGTTGCAGGGATTCGTCTCGTGATAATCATGTGTCAAAGACCGGTGGCAAGAGAGTTGAGACTCGCTACTAAAGACGAAGAGATACGAGAAACAGTTCTAGATATGATTGATCTGTATTATTATGGAGAGAATAAAATTAGGAGCAGAAATGATGTTTTCAGCCTTTTAAAGAGTACTTTTGCCAAGGCTTCTGTAGAGTAGATGTTTTTTCTGGAGATCTCTCTGAAGTTGCAATTGTTAATAAGCTGGTGGTTTAAAAGGGCTTGAAAATGGGAGTTCTGAGATTCGCTTGGAGGAACCCTGTGCAAAGTTCATCTATGAGATGATATCATGTAGTGTCCCTGAGATTTCTCAGATCTGCAGCAGCAAGTCCACAAATTGTGTGTCTTGCTTGATCCCCTTGCTCCCAACTTGCTTGCTTGGGTACATAGCAGGCTGCTCCACACCAGCAATACAATGACAAAAACGAGAACCTTGAAAAAATTGCAACTTTTTGACCATGAGACTACGAAGGTACATTGGCAATAAAACACTGACTTTGGACAACTGTTGACCGGATTCAAGGATGACTGGTACACATGAAGAAAAAAATATCGTTCATTGGTTGAAAACCAACCTACCAAGTATCTTTCTTGGTAAACCCTCTTCCAATCTAAGCACTTAACTGCTAAATCCTGGCACACATTTGGCAGAAACCTATTTCTCAACAAAAGATCATAATCTCTAGCACCCTGGCAGAAATGGGCGAAGCTGAACAATAAAATGAGAATCTTGTAGATGACTTGAGCATTATCTGTGAGCAAAGACTTTGAAAGAATTGTTGGCCAGTATCACAGAAAGCTTGTCACAAGTCATTTTACAGAAGTTGCAGCCTTTCCTAAACAGGTTGGAGAGAAGAAGACAGAGCAATCCCACATTGAAGGAAGTCTTCTGCTCCCGTGATGTTGCTCACTTAACTCTTGAAGACCAACATACACACTCCCAGCAAATCACGCTGCCATTCATATGGGCATTTCCAGCTGTAATAACTGCACACCCACAATGGCTCTCTATAAATACCTAACTTCTCGAGTTGACAGCTGTGTCCTCACTCTGGAAATTAACTGTTGGATTTCGTGATAGTGTCTCTAAAAACAGAAGTTCGTGTGTGTGTGTGTGTGTGACAATTGACAAACTTGATTACAGGGTGACAACAGAAACTGACCTCAAAAGGTGTACCTTGGCGCTCCAAGTCAATCATGCAAAGTGCCACTTCACAGCTCTGCGACACAATGGGCTCATAGTCCTTTTGAAATGCCTTGAGCAACTCCACACTTTCCTCATCTGCTAGAACATGACATCCGTCGCACAAGGCCACCCCCATTCAATTGTTACCAGAGTGTCATGTACTGAGGACATTGAAGCTACCAGACTCAATAGCAGCTAAGCAGGTCCCTGGCACTCCATATGGACACATAAAAGCAAAGACATACCAGCAATAGAACCAAGTGCCTCAGCAGCTTCATGCCGCACCATGGGGTGCTCGGCAACATCCTTCAGCGTCCTTGCTAGAGCCTGTGTGGCAGCCTTATCTTGAAGTTGCCCTAAAACATATGCAACCTGCAAACAATAGACTCTTTAGCCACCCCTTTCCCTACACAAGCAGGCTCTGCACAAGAGACCAGCATGGGACAAACAAAGCTAGCTGGCTTGCGGGATGGAGGTAGAACTTTCAGCACAAATACATGATACCATAGCAACCATGCGTTTCAACCTTTTACTCAATGGAATATGCACACCTCATGTCGGAGAAGGGCACTTTGCACTTGCAGAGCAGTGACAATGGCGGCAACAGCATCAGCACCAGCCCGATTGCGAAGGGAAAACAAGGCTGCATATCGCTCATACATGCCCTCTCCCTCATCCAGGAGCACCTTCCTTTCCCAACCCATTGCATGCTTTTCATCAGGCTATTCAATCCAAACTTCACCTCTTGAGGCTGACATGCAAACACTTCACTCTCTGGTGAAGCCTCAAAAGAAGCTACCACTTCCAAAGCCAAGAGAAACTGATAGACTCACAATAAAAAAATGGCAACAGTTACCTCAAATCCGTGACAGAGGAGGTTGACGGAGCAGGGGCAGCAGGGTCCACCGACAGAAAGGGTGAGTGATCGTCATCGCAGGCTTGGCCCTGATGTATTCGGCGAAGCGCTAGTTCACACGTCTCTCGTACCTCAGGGGCCGGATCTGATACACAGCTCTCCAGTAAGAACGCCACACACTCTGCTGCTCCAATCGCCCCCAATGCCTCTGCTGCCTGCACTCTCGTCACTGCGTGTTACCATAGAATTTCACACAGACCTTACTTCCCTGACCCTCATGCCTAATTCCCAAATATCCAAGCAGACCAGACGTGGGAGCGGCCTGTCCGTTACTAGGAAAAAGAGAAACAAGGCAATAGCAATTACCTCATGGCGCACTATGGGATGGAAGGAGTGAATGTCCTGAAGAGTGGTCCGCAGCGCAGGAATGGCTGCCGCATCCTGCATCTGTCCCAAAGCAAACGCTGCCTCGTGCGCCAAAAGATTCGATGCGTCACTCATAGCTACCATCCATCCATCAACCCATTCATACACAAGTTTCCTTTCAGAGACTAGGTCGAGTACGTCGGTAATGGTGCAACCTCATTCTTTCTTGCAGCCAAAGCGCGCATTCTACAAAACCCAGGACTGAAAAATGCTGCAGGCCACACCAGAAAACAAACCTGCAATGAGAGCCTGGCGAGGTCCATCCCCCCTGAGATTTCGGAGAGCAAAGAGCGCCCGCCATCGTTCTGCAATCGAATGCCTCGGGTCCAGAAGCCGCTGCCCAATGAGCGCCTCGGTCTGGGCCGACACCACTGTACCTGAATTGCCAGGCGACGCTACCACAACCTCCTCCATTGCGTCCTCCCTCTTTCTTTCCCGTCTCTCTTCTTCGGTGCAGAATTGCGCCATCCCTAAACCTTGAGGCGATTTCCTGTCAACGAGGGACCCGCACGTGCGACTGCGTGAAATTCTTCCCCTTCTTCCACTTCCAGTTAATGTTTTCCTTGAATCTCCACAGCCACATCAGAGTGCCTGCATTGTCTGCCTGCTTTACATGTGGATGAAAGTTGTCAGCTTTTTTGGGTCATGTTTATTTGCAGCACTTGCCCAAACATGTTCAAAAAATATAGCATAGTACAATGTCCTTCACATTCTGGAGTCTTCGGCCTCACCCCTACGTGGTTGCCCTCACACTATCACTTCCTCATGCTCAGCCACCTTTTCTGAGAAAGACAGGCATGCAGATGGCAGATATGGACAGTGAAATCCAAGTTCCCTTGCTCCTAGACCAAGCTGAGGATATCTCTAGTGGACCACCAGGATGAGGAATCTCCTGAGGATGAACTAGGTTTTGAGAGCCTTGACTATGATCCAATCCACAGTTCAGTGCACTCCCAACAGAAAGTGCAAAACCAGCGGCATTTCTATGGGTAAGCTTTTCCTATTCAGGCGTAGTTTTCACACAACTTGACATTTGTCAAGCTCTAGGGTGAAACAGTTATCTTCAGTCCTCTTGCACCTCCAATTCAGCTCAGGTGCAGAAGGTTTTGGTTGGCTCATCTTCGTTGAGCATTACAAGCTTGTACAGGAAACAGGAGGCCTTGGCTCAACTCCTGTAGAAGTCTGATTGAGCTTATAGAGGCATTACTTTTTGGACTCTCCTCATTTTGCATCGCCTCCTACATTCATGATCTCTTCTAGAGACAGCACTCAGCGAATTTGAAAGTAAGTCTCCTCTGTTCCAATCAGAAGTTGTAGAGCTCGTTTAGTAGAATTTGACATTGACTGTGCTCACCACAATGCCCTTAGTTGGCCACTTCGTTGGACCTTTTGACCTTTGAAAAGTTTCTCAGCTGTATCAATTTCAATCAATTTACAATTGATTATCACTGAGAAATCTGGCTACTGGTGTGTGGGTGTGGACAGGTACACGGGGTTCGCAGTTGCCAAGTGGAGCATCACAATAATGATTGGTGTTCTTGTCGGTATGCCCTCCCCTACCTCGTTCTTCTTCAGGGGCCCTACAAGTCCTATTTATTGTGAGATACAATACTCTAACCACTGGTTTCCCCCCTCCAATGCAGTAACAAAAGAACTGCGTACTTTTCTGGGCTCACATACTCCTGGTTTCAGGACCTGCTTATCAGCTCTTCCAATTTTGCAGCCAAAGTGCCATTTAAGTTGGATGAAGACAATCTAGGAATATTGACAAACAAAAGAATTACTATATTCCCAGGAAGCAAGGCTATGGACACTCAAACTTGAAAGGACAAGAAGAAAACAAAAGAGTCTGTCAACTTTTTCCAAAATTTGCCTACAGTTCAGTCTTGATGGTCTAGGGGACCAAAAGGAAGTCCAAGTGAGAGAGTAATAGAAATAAGACAGAAAATCGAAAACACCTGGTGACTTAAAGATCTTGACGCTGAAAAGAGAGAGAAACACACATTCAGAAACGTTCACGGACTGACATGCAGGTTGGCTGTTGGATTCAAGATGTGACAAATGAACTTTGGAATCTCTCTTTCACTGAGACCATGCCACCGAAGCTCCTCAATGGTGGTGTATCGTTTTTTCCCTTTTGAGCTCCCGCGAGCCTGAGTTACAGGGTCTCATTCCTAAGTCCGGTAACTTTTACTTTGATGAGGTAGCAATCATACAACCAGGCTAGAGATTTAGCACCTTTGACTTTAACAAATCGTCCGGGAACATTACCTAAGAGAATCCTTTCATGCTGCACATGTTCAGTCTCTAGAGAGCATCACACACCAGGCTAGACATTTGAAAGCTGTGTTTACACAACCTCCAGAAACAGTACAGGTAAGACCATCTAATCAGTCGCAATGCACATAATTGAATTTCAATTAATAACGAATAAAACAGCTGGCCCCATTACAGGACTGAAGGTCGATGAACGGTACAATGGTAGCTGAAATTGGGAATTGGCAGTCCAGAGTTTGCAGAGGGTCACCATCTAGCAGCATGAAGAGCATTATACACTACACAATCACACTCATGAATGACAGGGAAACTAGGTGGCAGTGAGAAACAAAATTGTGTCTCCGTATGAACCTATGGCAGGAAAAGGCATCATTCCAGCGGCTTTCGAACCAAGAAGAAGTACATGGGTGTGAATATTTCTCTCCTGCAATCACAGGCCAGCTCAATCTCAGAAATGTCCAACTCAAACTCAGAACATCAAGAACAAGAGCAGTATCTAATCTCCCTATAGATAGCTCTTTTGCGTTTCAAATCTTACATCAACCCAGATTTCCATAAGGAAATAGAGCTGACTTGGGAAATGAAATAGTACTTCATAGCATCCATAAGATGCTCAAAGAACTTATGGGACAAGAGGAAGAAAGAATGAAGAAAGAGAGGGTCACAAGCAGCCCAAAAGCAACTAAAGCTAAAGGGATTGTCTAAGAGTCAATGCGTCATGCAGGTAAGTTGCCGAGCATTTCTGGTCCTCGTAAGGGAAGAAAGAGAGTTCTCACACCATAAAGAAGTCCATTAAGAGCAAGTGAGACTTACCGGCCACCCTCAACCAGGCCTTCTGCAGCCTTCTCTAAGAAAGCACTGACTCGACTGCTGCCTTCTGGGGCTACCTTCAAGGACTCCAGGACTCGCACCTATGGTGGGGAAAATGTGAGCAAACAAGAGCAGCATTTCCTTTACAACATACTTCCAAAGTTACCTCGTGAACTCCCTATGGACTTCGACAGTGCGCTTGTACAGCAGCAAATCATTTCACAAAAACCCAAGATCAAGGAACAAATGAGCCATGAATAATTACATCCCGGTAACAGAGTCAATTATCATTTGCTGATTCAGTAGACACCTTCCCACACAAGAAAGGTAAGATATGCCCCCAAATAAGAAGGGTTGAGCCTTCCCTACCATGTTGCGAGTGAGAAATCGGCCAACAGTCGTGAGACGGAAAGTGGAGATCGAGAAATAGCTGGGGTCCAAAGGCTGATACCATGGCACTTGTGAACTCTTAGACAGGTCCTCATCCACCAACACCTGCTTTCAGCAACCATGGTATTTCTGTTATACGTTATGGGACGTTGATCTGATAGGACATTTTATCATACCTCCAACTTCAATACTACAGCACTCCTTACCTCGAAACCAGCCGACTTAAGAGCATCAAAGCACTGCTTTGTTGTGCGAATATCAGGCAGTCCATCACCCAGCTCAATCTCTGCCTGCATCATGGCAACCCAGCAAATGACTGATTTCCAAAACTACGGTGCAAAAAGCTGTAACTCACAAAAGCCTGACAAGTGAATGAATGAAGTTTCCCAATTCCTGGTCCTCTGTGCAGATGAGCCAAGGGTACAGGACTTTGAGGCTGACCAGAAACCAACAATGGACTAAACACTTCCCCATTCAGTACCATATGTATTCATACCATGTCAAGGATAGTTGGCAGGAGTAAAAACCTTGCACTTTTGATGAAGGTCATTTTTGGGGTCAAAAGCTTCAGTCATGCACCATTCGTAGCCAGCAAACAGCTGCCCAGGTTTTAGCACTCTATGTATTTCCTTGTAGCACGCAACCTGTGTCTCCACCATTAAAGTTAAGTTTTTGAATCTTGTAGACAACATGAAGACAGAACAAACAAAACTGATGAATGAGGCCCATGTACCTAGGAGAAATATGTCATCCCTTGCAGTAGCTCTCACTGCTCTTGACAAGAGAGATTGAGCAGAAGCCTAAGTACCACAAAGATGACCCACACCACGTCATCCCTCAACTTGTGCCAAACACACAGTGGAGAGAAAGAGGACAAAAAATGATTACATCCGTTGGAGGCCCAAAGGGCCGAGGAGAAGAAAATAAAGAAGTGAACATCATAAAGTGGGGACAGATAAAGGCAAATATACAGATGTGGAAGACTTACAGGGTCAGGGGCATGACAGGTGGCCTCAATCGTATAAACTGCATCATACGTGTTGTCAGGGACCGGTATATTCATGAAGTCTGCCTGCATCATCCAAACAAAGTGTGACTGTCTAGAAAAGCCAGTCAACATGGATTTCTAAATCTCAACACGGAGGCAAGGAAAAACACCAGCAATAAGAGAGACGTTCACATTTAGCTACTCAGTGGCATTGACCAATACCTGCATCCCACTACCACTGGACCAGTTGCACAATTGCTCACCCCATTGTTCTCATCTTGAAGTTTTATTCATCACAAGATGATAACCACTAAATATTTAGTTGAGTCTATTGACAAGAACAGAACAACAAAACTAGGCTGAAACTTGTAGAAACAGAACTCGGGTGCCGCTAACATGCATACTTTAAGGTAGTCGCATGTTTTGTCCAAACCAGCCTTCTTGTTTAACACCTACAGCCACCCACAAAAACACAATAATAGTCAACCAACAGTTAGCTGCTTCATGGTCTGAGAACGGATCTCCCAATTTCATGTGAGGTCAGAAGCATTCCACGGTTGATCCTTCACTTAAATGGGCAGCAATTAAGAACTTACAGTGCCACGGGAAATTTGATAGGCATTGTTGTTAAGTCCTGTGACCAAAGCGCCGCTGCAGCATACAGGGCATATTAAAATTTTAACGCCCATTCAGCCTTCCATGCTACAACTTCCAATTAAAGCCTGCGGTGTAACTTCTAAATGAATCATGGCACTGAGAAGGCCTTACATCACTGGTGAGCAGACAATATTGGATTGACAAACGGTATAACTGAAGACAAAAGCCAAGTCAACTTATGACTCCAAATACCTTGTCATTCCAGCAATAATGAGAACAGAATTTGCTACAAATAACAGGATTTCTTGTTTACATAACACAACCTGATAACATAAGAGAATGCGAGTTATGGAAAAGCAGGATACCTGAAGCCAGCAATCTCCCTCAATGGGCCCCCAATGCCACAGCCCACATCCAAAACCTGACACGAGCCAACATCCATCCACAAGGACAATCTATTTGTCAATACTAGCTCAGAACTAGCTCACAGACATTAGTAGATGCATAATTTGCTTGTCAAGACACAATGAAGTGGATCCTAAACGCAGTGCTTGACCACTGGACTTCCTCATCCAGACCATGTCTGTAATATTAGAGATCTGTACAGCCCTAGTTGTAGCCCAACGTGCTCTCCATTCACAAGTTTGACTGTGCTGAGAGAAGAAAAAGTGCATGCTTTGAAACCCAAAAAGCTAGGGGGTGGTCACCTTCTGTCCTGGGACCAAGCCAAGCCTTAGGGCCAGGTAGTGTTCATGGCGCTTAATGCTCTCTCGCAGAGTCTCTCCTTTCCACCTGCCGCCAAAAGAACCCAGAACAGACAAATCAATCAACCTGCGTCACATCTCTTTGCCAGCTGGGAAGCCTGTCAGGAGACGAAGTTGTACAATTCAGGTCATGTGATGATATTACTGTCATAACAGAGCAACTGAACTAATCCACAACCCCTAAAAGCTCAATAGTTTGGGATACCTGTTAGCAAAGTGGAATGACTCGCCCCATCCATACTCGTAGAAGCTGGTTGCAAGGTCATAGTACTTGTTCACCTATATCAAGTATCGACATTATGATTTGCAACAAATGTCTTCACCACTCACGTACAATGCATCATATCCGAGGACTCGGTTGACGTATTCCTAAGAGTGTATATGCCTGAGACAACTCCAAGGAATACATCTCAACCCAAATACCCTCAAATTCACATTTTCAGATTCGAAGAAGGGTTGAGAGCAGTATAATCAATGACAATATCATCAAACGATGTGTTCAAGAGCAAACATTGATAGATACAATATCAAGGTTCGGAAGGAAAAATCGATATTACCATGTCAGTGTAGTTTGACTTCCTTTGCTCTTCATCACCACCATGGTACGTGTGGTACTTTTCATATCTGCGGGACCAATCCCACATAGCAGCTGTTAATGAACTTCTCTTATTACACTACAGAAGCAACTTATCCTCGCTCACCAGTCCTCTCATCCCAAGAAGTGAACCGCAGTGGTGCTGTAGCTATAATGCGGAACACATTGTCCTCCAATCTCCAAACCACACCCATCTACAAGCCCGATACGCTGACTGAGGAAACATTGCAAAAGCGAGGGGCATATGACTAGGTACCCATCAACAGCTGACAGCACTTCGCCTCGAGACAACAAGCCTCCTGTGCCGTTCGCCAGGTTAAGTGCATCCGCCATGTTCGAACCGCCCAGAACCCACCTCCACAAAGACCTTGCAAAGTGCGTGGGACCGTCCTCCCCTCCCCCCCCCCAACAAACACACGCTCTCTACTTCTCTTTCTCTCTCTCTCTCTCTCACTCTCAAAGGGGTGTGCAGAGAAAGAAGATACTTAGAAGACGACAAAGAGAATTTGATTGGGTCTGTTAGCCTCCCGACCTGTTCACACGACAGCTGTCCCTGCGTTGGTCCTACAACGCGAGTATGGGCTTCTCCCGTGAGCTTTGCCTCTTCAAGCCTCGATTAGTTTTGTTTTTTGTAAGAGGGAGATCGACAACCATCCGATCAGCCATTCACACCAAAATTTCTCATTGTAAAATGGGACTTTTCAGACAAGAATTCCGCATGGACAGTTCCAGATTCCTCTGTCCGTGTATTGGCCAGGAGAACTCAGTAAGGCTGTAACTGCAGATCACTGGCGTCTGCCGGATTTTCGACCCCTCGCTGATCTGTGCACTTTCACACTCTGTACTCTGCACTTGTGTGGGGCTGGTTCGGATATTCTTGGTACTGTAGAGCTGGGTATTATTAGTCTTGTTGATTGATGCCGCAGATCAGAAGGAGTCATCCGACAGATCTTTAGTTGGTCTTGAAGGTATGTATCATGGCAGGGAAAGATCCTTGAGACTCACCTTAAATACTATGCTTGGTTCATGTTCCAGTTTGGGTTTGGGAGGGCCTCTGAATTTCAAGAAGCTTTCCTAATAACGGCAGAGGGACAGCGCCCTGAGAGCATGGAGGTAACATAACATTACCTTCATGGAGGTAGCTATAATTTCCGTTCAAAAACAATTGGAAGTCCATCTAGTCTTGGGGCATGTGTGGCTTTCCAGCACACTGAGATTGGGAGAACTCTAGAATCATTGTTCTTTCAACGAATGTATGCCATATCTTGCATTGTGATCTTCACCAATGCAAGAACGAACGCATGGCATAACTATTCATGCTCTTCGCTCTGTCAAGTTATTTTACCACTAGTGTGAAACTAGCTAGGAAATAGCTAGCTTTTACATATTGACATTTGGGATTGGCCCAAGTGTCAATCCAGGGGTCAAGGCAGATTTAGGCCCTGGAGTGGTTATCTTCACGGCAAGCGCGGGAGGCTCATCTTTCTCGAGTTGAGCCTCACCGCGCCTAGCTATGGCGCCGTAGTGTGGATTCCCCATGGCGTGGGGTGCACTTGGCTTGACTTGTATTTGAGTGATGAGGTTATATATGCATGAGTTTATGCTTCAGCTTTGTGAGCTCGCATGAGCTTGTGCTTGTATTCTTCTTCTTTATCACTCGAGAAAGATCAGCTCGTATCTATGAGTGCTAGATACGAGTTAGTTGTAGCACTTGTGGTTTTTGCTTGAGAATGAGGGAAACCAAGTTGTTATGCAAGGAGCACCGTGGAGCTCTTGGTTGTTAGAAGCGGAGGCGATGTGGGTTACGAGGTGGTAGACCTTGGCATTCGATCTTCAGCTTCAGAGATGAAAGCACCATGCTGCAGGTAATTCCAGAGCACCTTGATGGTTTCAGATTGTGTACATACATGAGCAAGCACGATTGGGAAGAGGACCAGTCAAGAGCAGGTTATAGTGGCTTTGGTGGCAAAGCTAAGAACTGGACCTGGGAATGCGAGCTTTCATTGTGTGAAGGATTGCAAGACCAAGCGAAAGGGCTGATTTGGCTTGGGGCAAATCAATGCACTTTGTGGAGTATGGTGAGATTGGGTTTCAATCTCGAGCTTCAGCATTGAGAGGGCTCTTGTCATGGCAAGAGCAGGGCTGGAACAGGAGCTAAGAGGTGCGGCAAGGCCATGGAATGTGCACCTAGGGTTTCAGAGCTTGGAAGAAGAGCTCTTGCACCACAAGAGAAGTGTCTTGTGGCTGGAAATGTAAGCCTTAGGGTTTCAGGAGCTTGGCAAAGGCTATGGAGTGCTTAGTCTTATCTTAGAGAGCATCAAGGAGCCAAGGAGCCAAGATAGGGGGCTGATATCTCTTGTGTGAAGAGGTTGCATGTGTGGAGCATGTATTCAGCTCATTGAAGCTTCCATCTTCAAGCTTGGAGGGCAAGCAAGGAAGAGGGAAGGGCTGACTTCCCTTATGTGAGGGCAATGTATGTGTGGAGCATGCTATCAGCCTGGTGAAGGCTTGCACTTTTAGGTGTGGGAGTGCAAGAAAGGAAGGAAGGGGCTGGTTTCCCTGTAGGGCATGTAGAGCATGCTTTCAGCCTGCTGAAACTTGTATTATCAGGTTTGTGGGTGCAAGAAATGAAGCAAAGGAGCTGATTCTCTTATGGTGAGAGTGGGGCATGTGTGGAGCATGCCTTCAGCCCATTGAGGCTCTTGTTTTCAAGCCTTAGAGAGCTAGAACGGAAGGTCTAGGGTTGGTTTCCACTTGGAGTGAAAGAACAGCACTTGTAGGGCCTATGTGAGTTGGGGTTTCAACTTCAAGCTTGAAGGGAGCGCAACTCTGGAAGCAACAGGTGTAGAGGGCTGGAATAGGCTCTAAGATAGATGCTATGGCCAATGAGAGTGCTTGAATGAGTGCTCACAAGGGCTGGGAACCAGCAGGGCTTGGTTGTTTGCCATTGAGTTTAGTGGCGTGTTTGGAGAGGCTAAGTGAGAAAGAAGGCTTGGTTTGTGGCAACCACCTCATGGCTTAGGGCTACTATGGTGGTGTGTGGGAGCCGAAAGAGCAAGGATACCTTGCTGATTTCCTCACAGCCACCATAGCTCGGTGGAAAGAAGCCTAGAGTCCAAGAGACACAAACCCTAGCTTGGCGTGGCTAAACCCCTTGGAGAAATGGCTAAACTTCCAGAGCGGCCATGTGTGGGGCTGTGACAGGCTGTGACAGGCTGTGATGGGCTGTGACAGGCGGTGCCCTGTGCCCTGTGGGGCTGGGACGGGCTGTGTCAGGCTGTGACAGGCTGTGCCCAGTGGCCTTTGGGGCTGTGACGGGCTGTGCGGGGCTGTGACAGGCTGTGCCCATGGCCTTTGGGGCTGTGATGGGCTGTGAGGGGCTGTGACAGGCTGTGACCAGTGAGCTGTGTGGGCCTGTGCTGGTCTGTGGTGGCCCGTGTTGACCTGTGGACGGCCTGTGCTGACTCGTGGAGGCATTGGTGGACTGCCTAAGGACTGGCATGTGGTCTGGAAGGCCGAATTTTGAAGCTCGTGGAGGGCGGTTTGAGGAGTATCTTCATGATATTCCCATGGTCATGCAAGTGAGGGTAGAGAGGAGAGGCAGAGTGTTGGGATGAGAGCATGCTGGGGTTAGGCATTGCTTTAGCTTCTCTTCCTCGTAGTTTCCACCCTCTCATTAGGCCAAGACCTTTCCGTAGGTGGAGGCAAGAGTCAGTCCGGGTTTGGGCTGGGGTGTCCTTGTAGGAGCAACACCGTGGAGTTGTTTTTGGTGTGGGGGAGTTGTCGATCTGATTTCTTGTGTTTGGATCCCCTCCATACCTGCATGCTTGACTGTGCGCCATGCTAGTTTTGTGTGGGCGCTTGTTTTTATAGGTGATTGGTCCGGATTTGATCACCGGCCAGTCCTAGAGCATGCTGTCGATGGTGAGGCTGGGGTGATGACCAGCCAGACCATCATTGTTTCTCCTGTGGTGAGGTTGGAGGTGATGACCAGCCAACCATAGGAGTGCTTGCGGTGGATACAGGTACAAGTGTAGGCTATGTTAGGAACTTAGTATTCCAAACCATAAGCCGCAACAGGTTCTCTACCCGGTTACCTTGTGGAGAGGGGGTTAGGGACATGTTCATGACCGGTTGAGTGTCAACACGGAGGTGCCACTAGTTGCTGGGGACAGTGCCGGTTCGAGCACTAGCGATACTAGTGGGTACACGAGACGAGGTGTGCGGTTTAGGCCACCTTCACCTCCTGTGTCTTCCACGGAAGGTTCTGATTCGGATTGTGAATCAGGAGGGCTCATACCGGCGGTGCAAGTCGTTTCTTTGCCATTGTTGTGGGACACAATGGAGGAGATGTATGGAGCTACCAAGGGGCCACGAAGGTACTCTGGGGCGGTGGGCACCATCGAGTTGGATGATTTTATCCAAGAGTTTGATAGTTGGTGTGATTTGCAGCAAATGCGCAATCCACAACTATTTACGCCTTTCATGGCATGGAAGGGGCTGTTTCAGCACCTTGAGGGGCCGCCTATGGATGATTACCATGAGTTCAGGCGGGGGCATGAGGTCGAGATCGAGGAGTGGAGGATGTACTGGTCACCCGACTATGTCTCCATCACTAGGGGCACTAGAGCCACGAGGGCAGTGGCTACACCTGCCGCTGCACCGGCAGCTTCAGCAAGCAGCAGTGGGACTGGTGGTACAGTAGCTACGACGCCCACCCAAGCCACCACCGCACCAGCACTAGCACCCGTGCCTGCCTTCAACCCTGTTGTGGAGTTCTTCAAAGAGTTGAGAGGGAACTACCAAGGGGTGAGGACAGAGAAGTTGCGGAGCTTGCAAGAGTTCCAACGGAAGCCGACCGAGAGCTTGAGGGAGGCTTTCACTCGCATGAGGCGCTTGATAAATGTAACCCAAGGGGTTACGGAAGCTCAGGCAGTCCAATTCTGGTATGGGATATTGGACAAGGAGCTGAGGAGAAGGGTGCGGGATGCGACTCTCCTACAAGCGGCCCAACCCACCTTAGCAAATGTGTTTTTGCTGGCAGAGCGGATAGAGCTCAACATGGTGGAGGAACGAGTGGTCATGGTGGGATTTGCTAAGGAGACACCACGGGGTAGTGGTGCTCCTAGCCAACCACTACCTCAACGTACTCAAGGCAACAAGGGGGCTCAGGTGAAGCTCAGGGAAGGGCAGAGAGGACCTCAGATGCAGGGGTCTCTCCCTTCATTTGCTGGCCAACAACGGGCGGATGTGGTGTGTTGGACATGTGGAGGACCCCATGCCAAGAAGGATTGCCCAGAGGGAGGCAAAGGGCCGGCACATGCACAGCCTGCACAGTTGCAGTGTGGGCATTGTGGCAAGCACGGGCATGGAGAGGCCCAGTGTTATGGTTTGCATCCTGAGTTGCGCCCAGGCCAGTTCCAAGGGAACAATGGTGGCCGGGGGCGAGGTGGAGCAGCCCAAAGAGGACGAGGTGGCCAGCCACGAGGTGCACGCCAAGGGCAAGCTCAACGTGGCCAAGGACGCGGAGGTCAGGGTGTTGACCAAGGCATGGCCAACCGGCTTCAGCAGCTAGAGCAGAGGCTCGCTGCCATGGCTACAGCTCAGGCGGTACCGGCTCTAAGGCCGGATGGTCCCCCTCCTGCTCCTGAGGGAGGAGATATGGGAGGCATGGGATTCATGTGTGGAGCAGCACTACCACTAGTGCAGGTAGAGTCTGCTGCAGCCGTGACTCGAGGAGCAGCACGAGTTCCTGAGCCACGAGGTGCAGAGGTGCAGTTGGATCCACAGCGTGGGGAGGCAAGCCGTCAGGCTAGGCTTCCTCAGTCATTCACATTGGCGGAGACAGTGTCGACGCCATCCATGGCACCTAGTTCTCGCCCGACTGTTACCGAGGCGGAGGTTACTATGCCATTGGGGAGAGCTACACGGGTAGCACCACTACCTAGTGTTGCCAAGGCTACGGCAGCTAGTGTGCTGTTAGGAGCGGCCACATCTGTGTGCCAGGCTCCATTGTTCTCGGCTACCATGATTGCGACGCCGGGGATAAGACCAGCTGAGGTGTTCAGGCTGGCAGCTACACTCTGTGAGAGTGGGGAGGTTACTTCATCTTCTGCGGAGATAGTGGGAGGTGTAGTGCCGGAGGGATCCTCGGATTTGAGGGTCAAGACTGCCACGGCGGCGCCATGGCAAGCTGCAGCTGCCAGGTTGATGGAGCTGCCAGCTAGGCCAGCCATTGAGCGCGCCATGGTGACACCTGGAGTTGTCATGTTAGACAACCAGGATGGCATTTTCTGTTTGAGTGGACCGGCAGGCAAGAGGTACCGGCCACTGCGAGTCTTGTTGGACTCGGGAGCTCAGCCACTGATGCTGGGCAGAGCTGCTATTGCAGGCTTGGGCCTCACGGAGGCGGATATGGAGCCTTGTCCTTTCCAGATACAGACGTCTTTGGGAGGATCGGAGCAGGCTCGGGGCATGACACGGCGTGAGTTGGCTATCAGACTACGGCCGGATCACCCTACAGATGGCTCAGTGATGCGAGCCAAGGCCATTGTGACAGATGTAGTCGCATACGATGTCCTGGTTGGTGGGGCAGTGTTGTACCCCATGGGCTTCACCCTGGATTTTTGGGAGGAATCAGCTTCATATAGGTCTGCATGGCAGTCAGGGGAGGGCCGGCGTGTGCAGCTCCCTGTGACGTTCATAGGAGGAGTTGCGGTTGCCCAGCGAGGCAAGATGCCGACACTAGCAGCATTCACAACGGCAGTGAGTTGGCCTAGAGAGTTGCTTGAGGGCAATGCTCATTCAGAGGATGTACCACCTCCGGGAGAGCAGGATGACATGTATGGTATGACGGAGTTGCCTACCATGGTTGCTCAGACTCCATTGTGGGGCACGAGCAAGGATTTGCAGCGGGTTGCTGATCGACGGGTGCAACAAGCCTGGGTGGAGGCTTTTGTACCGTCAGGAGAGGAGGAGAGTGTGGGGATTGCACCAGGACCACCTCAATTGTCTCCATTGGACACCACACCTATTGTGTGGCAGTATCCGGATGAAGGCATTTGTCTTCTGGACTTGTTTGGCGGGATCAGCACCGGATTGGCTGCTGTGTTACAAGCAGGTGTACGAGTTCGGCGTTACCTGTATGTGGAGAGGGATGAGACTGCACGACGCGTTTCACTTCGCCATGTTGCTCAGTTGGTGCAGCGGTAGCCTGAGTTGTTGTCGGTGTCTGCAATTCGTGGATATCAACAGGCCTTGCCAGCAGACATTTCGTTGCTGGGGGCGCAGGATTTGGAGCGGGTTGGCTCCATTGATCTGGTAGTGGCAGGTTGGCCTGCCAAGGGCATTCATCAGCCGGGCATGGCAATGGATTGCGAGACTCGAGGTCGGGTCTGTTTTGGGAGATGGTGCGGGTTTTGCGCCACTTGCAGCTTCATCAAGCTGTATCTCCAGCATACATCTTGGAGAATGTGCCACTGATGGGCGATTCTCGGGCCAGGGTGATGGCCAGTGTGCATCAAGTCCGGTCGTGGCTTGGGTCAGCAGTGTTGCTAGATGCAGCTACAGTGGGGTCACGAGCTCATCGTCCACGGCTATGGTGGACTAACTTGATGCCACCCGCACTGCTCAAGCGTGCATTTGATGGGGTGCAGCGGCCAGCGCATCTCACAGTGGATAACATTCTGGACACAGGGAGGCAGTCTCAACGTGTGAGACACGATGACCGTTCGCCTTTGGCAGTGGTCAACAAGGTGGGTCAACCACGAGCAGCATTACCTACACTGCTCAGCTTCCCAGGATCGCATGCTTTCCGGGATAGTGGACCTGGCCTCCTGTGGGATGCTCAGTTGCAGCAGTTAGTGGAGCCTAATGTTGACGAGCGTGAGCGGGCAATGGGTTTTACCACTGGTACCACGGCGGTGTCGTCTCTTTCTGAGGCATCACGTCGTCAAGTGTTGGGGCAAGCAATGGATCTCAATTGCTTGACCTGGATTATCAGCTTGGCTCTAGCTGAGCAACGCAGAGTGCGGAATACACTTCCCTCAATGGTCTCTCTGCCTACCGAGACGGTACAGGCAGTGAGTGGGGGCGAGCATATGAGGACCACGGGGTGCATGCATCCATGGCACACGTGGGAGGTGCTCGAGGTTCAGAGGGAGTTGGCAGCCAAGGCGGCTGTGATGGATGAGGTTGGGGATTCTTCTCGGGTTGAGGAGGTCCTCAAGGATGAGATGATGGGGCAGGATGAGGCCTTGTCATTGACTGAGCAGGCAGGGAGTACTGCTCAAGAGGTTGCAGCATAGCAACCACGGGACGCGTCCTCTACCTCTAAGCCCACTGGACTTAAGGTTGTAGTTACGGAGGACAATTGGGAGCCTGACATTGGACCCATTGTCACCGGAGGAGAGAGACGACGTATACGGCGATTCCTGAGGGCTTACAAGAATTGCTTTGCCTTCAGTTTGAAGGACTTGGGAGCACTGAAGGGTCAAGAGATCCGTATTGAGTTGGCCACTGACACGCCAATCTTTCGGAGACCCTATAGATACAGTGACATGGAGAGGTCTTTGATTCAGATGAGGACTCAAGATCTCTGGGAGGCAGGTTTGGTGGAGCTCTCTGGTGGAGAGTATGCTTCAGCCACAGTGATGCCAGCCAAGAAGGATGTCTATGGCAATTGGACGGAGAGACGTATGTGCGGTGATTACCGGCCTGTAAATCGTCAGACCAAGTCCGATAAGTATGCCATGCCAACACCAGAGGAGATCTTTGATGCTATCGGGCATGCTAAGGCCTTTAGCACTTTGGATTTACGATCCGGATATCACCAGTTGCCAATCAAGGAGGCGGACAAGCAAAGACGGCATTCTGGGGGATCAATGAGCACGGCAAGGATTGCCTATATCAGTGGCGGTTCTTACCATTTGGGCTTAAGAATGCTCCTGCAGAGTTTCAGAGAGTCATGGATAGGATTCTAGCAGGGGTGGACTTTGCTCGGTGCTACATAGATGACATCATCATCTTTAGTGTTACGATGGAGGAGCATGAGAGATACCTTCAGGTGGTATTGGAGCGCTTGAGAGCGCACAGATTGAAGTTGCATCCGGGGAAGTGCAAGTTTTTCCACAACCAGATTGAGTATCTGGGTCACATGATATATCCTGGAGGATTGGGGGTACAGCAGACTAAGGTAGAGGCCATTGCACAAATTCCACGCCCCATGGATGTGAGCCGAGTTCGAGCTTTCATGGGGTTGGCAAACTATTATAGACGGTTTGTCAAGGGATTTAGTACCATTGCAAAGGCTCTAACCAAGCTGACCAAGGTGGACCAGGAGTGGCAGTGGGAAGATGAGCAGGAACGAGCTTTTCAAGAGCTCAAGGCGAGGTTGACCTCGGCGCCTATCTTGAGACGACCTATCAGGGGGCGTCCCTTTCAGCTGCATACGGATTGGAGCATGCTAGGGCTTGGAGCAGTGCTCACACAGGTGGATGATGAGGGAAGAGAGTTCGTAGTAGCTTATGCTAGCCGCTCGAACAACGCTGCAGAGGCTAAGTACAGCTCATATGAGGGAGAGTGCTTAGCTGCAGTGTGGGCCGTGGCACACTTCAGGTGCTATCTATACGGCAATCTTTTCACCCTTGTCACGGATCACCAGCCACTCAAGTGGTTGATGGAGTCAGACAAGCTTACGGGGAAGCTTGCACGGTGGGCACTTATACTCCAGGAGTATGACTTTCAGGTTGTGCATCGACCGGGTTTGGTCAATCGAGATGCGGATGGATTGAGTCGCAATCCATGCATGAGCCAGCAGGATGACACTGGAGCTCGGTGGCATGGTGAGACGGACGAGGAGATGGTGCCGGGATGGCACGCATCTGCATTTTTGTGTATCTTGGCATCGGGAGGTCAGATTGGACCTACAACAGGGATGACTGTAGAGGAGTGTCTGAGGACCCTGAGGCTAGTGATGAGCTAGGTGGTGCCGAGATATACATGAGGATTCGGCTGTGTTGGATTACCTCCGCACGGGAGACACGGCAGCCATTGTGACTGCCAGGGAGAGGGATCGGATCCTGCAACGAGCCAAGAGGTTCAAGTGGGAGGGGATACACCTACTTCGAGTGTGGGAGGATGGTCGGGTGAGGATTGTGCCTCACCCCACACAGCGTGCACGGTTAGTGCGGCATGCCCTTGAGGAGGATTGGGGCATTTTGGAGTGCGACGCACTCACAGTTTACTGCAGGGGCAGTATTGGTGGCGTGGTATGCATACAGAGGTGCAACAGTTCGTGGCTAGGTGCATGGTGTGTGACAGGGTGCGTGCTTCATTCAACGCCCCTACACCACAGTTGCATCCTTTACCAATCATGGGATTGGGCTACAGGTGGAGTCTTGACTTCGCAGGACCGTTGCCACTGACTATGCGCCACCACAGATATGTGTTGGTGATGGTGGAGCACTTCTCCAAGTGGATTGAGTTGGTTCCATTGCCTGACAAGGCTAGTGAGGGGGCTGCGTATGCATTCTTGGATCGTGTGCTTAGCCGATTTGGTGCTCCAGCTGAGGTACTCACGGACCAAGGGAGAGAGTTTTTGGGGGAGTTTCAGGCTTTGTGTGATAAAGCCTTGATAGACCACCGCACCCACTTCTCGGGATCATCCTGAGGCCGATGGCTTAGCAGAGAGAGTTGTTCAGACGGTGAAGAGGGGTTTGCGCAAGTATGGCTTGCAGAAGGGACACCTAGGAGATTGGGATCTTCAGGTTCCTTGGTTAGCCATGGGCTACAGGTTCAGCAAACAAGCATCACTTGCCTCCTTCTCACCATATTTCCTTCTCTTTGGCCGAGAGCCGGATTTGCCTGCAGCCATTCGTAGGGACACTGCTCAAGTCCTTAACCTTGACGATCCGGACGTGTGGGTACGTGCATGTGATCAGCGTGCAGAGTTGTTCAAGAAAGTCATGCCCATGGCTTTTGAGAACCTTGCCATTGCACAGCACCGTGATACGTTGAGGTATGCCACTATACGTGGTGGAGGATATCGTCCTGGGGTTCGGAGGTTTAGCCCTGGTGACTATGTTTATTTGCAGCAGACTGCTCCTACGACTCTGGATGTTACTGCAGGGCGTGTTATTCTGAGGGTTCGAGAGGTGTTGCCCTCAGGGGTCCTGATCTTAGAGGGTCGGGATGGCATGACTTGAAAGACCATGTGCGTAATTGTGCGCCATGTCACCTTCCCAATGTCGATGGCAGAGTTGACCCAAACTTGGCAGTGGTACCTGCAGGTTTGAGGTGCATGCTCTGTGGGTCTGCCAAAGGGGCAGCCACCATGCTGGTGTGTGATCGGTGCTCAAGGGGTTGGCATATGGGATGCTTGACACCACCTCTTGAGAAGGTTCCTGACGGAGATTGGTTGTGTCCACACTGCTTGGGATAGTGACAATGGACATGACTGGAGGCAGCTAACAAGACATGGGAGGCCAAGCTCATAGGAGTCAATACATGAGATCCCAAGCTCAAGTTCACAGGTTGCAAGACGGCGACTAACGATGGGGCAACTCTTGCACCCGGCCTCTTGATCTATCGAGTTTGAGTGTAGTAGGGATAGTGGTGGAGGACTTAGTGAGGCTATGGTCACTATCACATCTTGTGGCTACCTGGACTTAGAGGGACCTAAGCACCAGCTAGGGGGGCGATTGTGTGGACTAGTGACTGCCATAGTGGGGCGGAGTGGCAGCCTAGTGACTGACTAGTTGTAGCCTAGTGGTTGGACTAGTGGCTGGACTAGTGGTAGACTAGTGGTATACTAGTGTGTGGTGTGCACATGTGTTGTGTGGTTTTGGACAGCGATGTAGTTGTGTAGCGATATGTATGCGCACGACAGCTGTCAAGTTATTTTACCACTAGTGTGAAACTAGCTAGGAAATAGCTAGCTTTTACATATTGACATTTGGGATTGGCCCAAGTGTCAATCCAGGGGTCAAGGCAGATTTAGGCCCTGGAGTGGTTATCTTCACGGCAAGCGGGGAGGCTCATCTTTCTCGAGTTGAGCCTCACCGCGCCTAGCTATGGCGCCGTAGTGTGGATTCCCATGGCGTGGGGTGCACTTGGCTTGACTTGTATTTGAGTGATGAGGTTATATATGCATGAGTTTATGCTTCAGCTTTGTGAGCTCGCATGAGCTTGTGCTTGTATTCTTCTTCTTTATCATTGTGTGGACTAGTGACTGCCATAGTGGGCAGCGGAGTGGCAGCCTAGTGACTGACTAGTTGTAGCCTAGTGGTTGGACTAGTGGCTGGACTAGTGGTAGACTAGTGGTATACTAGTGTGTGGTGTGCACATGTGTTGTGTGGTTTTGGACAGCGATGTAGTTGTGTAGCGATATGTATGCGCGACACGACATAGACATGCCTGGAAAGCATTGGTGGAAGGTTTCTTTCACAAACGACATCAAGAATTGGGCGTACTAAGTGGAAGAAGGGCTCAACACTGAAGAATGAGTTGCTGCAATTGAACCAAGAGTTGCCCGCAATGTTATGGACAACTTGCAGCACTGTACGATGCCCATGTTTATCTTCCTACCCATATCTGGAGTGCAGATGAAAAAGGATGTGAGGGAGGACGGGATTCCAACAACAAAGTGTTGACCAAGAAAGGTCCCGAAAATTGTGTACTCAACAATTCCTACCATTTAAAGACATTTTGCTTAGCAGAATCCTAGTAATATTCATTAAAGGGAGTGAGAGAACATTCATAACTGACTAAAGACTGGTGCAGCTATGGCCATCGTGCAACCAAAAGCTTTCATGAATTGTTTCTGAAGTGGCTTCTGGGTTCTGTTAAGGAAATTGTGAATCAATGGGGCCAAGCTGCAGCACCCGCTACCCACAATGGCCTTGTCACATGGATGCCTGTCCACATCAGAAACGGCACCTACACAGCTCCAGAGAGGTGGGAGAGGAAATAGCAAAGATTAGTGGTAGGTGAGCAAAGCTTTTACTACCATGGTACATTGCTACTCGGCCTTCTCCATGCTGTCCATGCCTGATGAGTAGAGGCCAGGCCGGCTTTTATGGATTCCAGAGGGAACTAGGTCAATTTCCGGACCGTAGTAATCAGTTCTGGCACAGGCACCGATTTCTGCATGGAAGACTAGTCAGGAAATGCCATTTATTTTGATACGGTAATGTCACAATCATTCTATCCCTTCCATGGAACTCACTGAAGTCTTGCATTATGAGGATCAGAACTAATTGGCAGCTTACTTGCACGAGGCCTTGACCCTTACGCAATCCCCAGAGCAGCAGTAGCAGTAGCTTTGGGCTGCTTTTTTACTTGTGTTTTTCATTTTGTCCCATAAGCTCTTTGAGCTTTCCGCAGATGTAATAAGTACCATTTTGTTTCATTTCATTCATTTTCATTTCATTTTGGTTCATGGCATATCTTTCATCGTTTGTGCATTTCTAATGCATGATTAGTTCTCTTGTATGGCATTACTAGTCGACTCACTACAAACACCAAAACTCCAAAGCATGAATCGCTATGAATGATTGTTCAAGTAATTTCGAGCACTTCATGGAAAGTAGTAAAGCAGTGGTTGCGCCAATTTCCACAGTCGCAATTGCCACTGGGCATGTAGCACTGCAAGTTATGTGGTCTACTACCACATGGCGCCCCGGGCCCGTGGCCATGTGGCAGCAGTGCTGCTCGTCGTGGCGCCGCCACGTCGACGTCCACATCGTCGTCCACGTCCGCGTCCATGTGTCACCGCGCTTCGGTGAGTCGGTGCACTCATCCGGAGGGAAAAGTCAAAGTCAGCCCAAAAGGTCAGACACACGGGCTTGGCAACAGCCCAGCCTCCCGTTTGATTACATGCGGTGGAGCCCCCCTTGAAGTAATCCTCAGGAACCACGTGGTTCTTCAGCATTAATCGCATTAATCGCTGAGCAGTTGTTCGCGCGTCTTCGTCCTTTACCACTCCAATCATTGGATGTCCAACCCAACTACCACGTCTGTTGTAACTAGTCGTTTGTAACTTCCAGTCGATCCCGGTTTTTTGACTTTTACGACTCAAAATGAGTCGTTACTCCAGTGGTAACTGACACAAATGCTTCTAGTGTAATGTCTTAATGTACCATGTACAGTTCTAAGTTAGTCCATCCTGCAAATGTGGGCTCTTGGCTCTTGTTATGATTTGGTATCTTTCCTAATGTTTACAAGGTCTTGGGGAGAGTCAGCTTGGTCTTCGCAAGCTGCGTTTCAATCTCTGCCATGTCGTGCGCATACATATCGCTACACAACTACATCGCTGTCCAAAACCACACAACAATGTGCACACCACACACTAGTATACCACTAGTCCACCACTAGTCCAACCACTAGTCCAACCACTAGGCTACAACTAGTCAGTCACTAGGCTGCCACTATGCTGCCCACTATGGCAGTCACTAGTCCACACAATGATAAAGAAGAAGAATACAAGCACGAGCACAAAAATCTGAAGCATAAACTCATGCATATATAACCTCATCACTCAAATACAAGTCAAGCCAAGTGCACCCCACGCCATGGGGAATCCACACTATGGCGCCATTAGCTAGGCGCGGTGAGGCTCAACTCGAGAAAAGATGAGCCTCTTGCGCTTGCCGTGAAGATAATTACTCCAGGGCCTAAATCGCCTTGACCCTGGATTGACACTTGGGCCAATCCCAAAATGTCAATATGTAAAAGCTAGTATTTCCTAGCTAGTTTCACACTAGTGGTTAAAATAACTTAACAGCTATCGTACGCATACATATCGCTACAACAACTACATCGCTGTCCAAAACCACACAACACATGTGCACCAACACACTAGTATACCACTAGTCCACCACTAGTCCAACCACTAGGCTACAACTAGTCAGTCACTAGGCTGCCACTATGCTGCCCACTATGGCAGTCACTAGTCCACACAATCGCCCCCCTAGCTGGTGCTTAGGTCCCTCTAATCCAGGTAGCCACAAGATGTGATAGTGACCATAGCCTCACTAAGTCCTCCACCACTATCCCTACTACACTCAAACTCGATAGATCAAGAGGCGGGTGCAAGAGTTGCCCCATCGTTAGTCGCCGTCTTGCAACCTGTGAACTTGAGCTTGGGATCTCATGTATTGACTCCTATGAGCTTGGCCTCCATGTCTTGTTAGCTGCCTCAGTCATATCCACTGCCACTATCCCAAGCAGTGTGGACACAACCAATCTCTGTCAAGAACCTCTCAAGAGGTGGTGTCAAGCATCCCATATGCCAACCCCTTGAAATCGATCACACACCAGCATGGTGGCTGCCCCTTTGCAGACCCACAGAGCATGCACCTCAAACCTGCAGGTACCACGCCAAGTTTAGGTCAACTCTGCCATCGACATTGGGAAGGTGACATGGCGCACAATTACGCACATGATCCTTCTAAGTCATGCCATCCCGACCCTCCAAGATCAGGACCCCTGAGGGCAACACCTCTCGAACCCTCAGAATAACACGCCCTGCAGTAACATCCAGAGTCGTAGGAGTAGTCTGCTGCAAAATAAACATTAGTCACCAGGGCTAAAACCTACCGAACCCAGGACGACGTCCTCCACCACGCATAGTGGCACAACCTCAACGTATCATGGTGCTGTGCAATGGCAAAGTTCTCAAAAGCCATGGGCATGACTTTCTTGAACAACTATGCACGCTGATCACATGCACGTACCCACACGTCTGGATCGTCAAGGTTAAGGACTGAGCAGTGTCCCTACGAATGGCTACAGGCAAATCCGGCTCTCGGCCAAAAAAGGAAATATGGTGAGAATGAGGCAAGTGATGCTTGTTTGCTGAACCTGTATGTCGCGGCCCTTTGCCTTGAGGGCAGGGGGTTTGGGACACATGAGGGGCTGCCCCTGTGGTGGGGGCAGCGGCAGCGATAGGTACGGGGGGCTGAAGCACCCTTGAGTGCCCAAGGCACTCAAGGAGGCGGAGGCGCTCACTAGGTGGAGCCCCGCACACCGGGTTGCGGTGGGGGTGGCTCCACAAGGGGTGGTGGTAGCTTAGCGGGACTTAGTGGGGGGTGGCATAGGACTCACCATGAGGGCGGAGACCTCGTGGTGGGAGTCGTGGGGAGTCTTGGGACTCATCACGGTCCATAGGGGCCGTGATGAGTGGGCCAAGACTCACCGCGACTCATCACCGGGAGTCGAGGGTTTTCGTGGTGGTTCGCCATAAAATGGCATGGCTGGTTATGAAACCCCCGCGGACAGCTACAGTATATAAGGGAGTAGTAACCCCGAGAACGGTGCAAGCCCGTTGGTGACCAAAAACTAGTGAGTAAGCGAGCGAGCCGGAAAGCGACCAAAGAGTGGGGAGCTGTTCCGGACTGCCATCTACCAAAGGGAATTCTCCTAGTCCCAAAGAGGTGGAGGGTTTAGAAGGAAGCGAAGGGGGACCGTTATGTCCCGGTGAGCAGCCGAAGCTCCAAGTTGGCCCGGGCGGCCAGGTTGGGAGTCAGGCGCGCGCATCAAAGCGAGTAACTATGACTTGAAGGGGAGCTTACCGAAGTGAGGTGCGCGACATTTGGTATCAGAGCTTAGAGTTCAGTACGCGATCGTCCTTGGGATTGGCCTCATCATGGGGTCGGGCAAGCCAAAGCGAAAGCGGAACGGCCCAAAAGATGATGATCCTGGTGAGCCCGATGGGGGCGACGTGTCACCGAGGCGGCCGTTTGAGGAAGCGATGAATGTTTCCGAAAACGAGGCCGCTCAAGAGCGGAGGAATCCGAGGAGTCGGAGCCCGAGGAATCCTTGAGAGCTCCGACAAACCAAGAGATGCCTCCCATGCCGGCAGCCTTTTGGGAAGGGTTGTTGGCGCAGTTTGGCGGGACGTTGAAAGACGTGTTGAAGGCGGCTAATGCCACTTCCACTAAGGCAAAGTTTAAGGTGAAGCCTAAGGAACCCGACACCTTCGAGGGCGTTCGAAATCGGAAGGCACTCAACACCTGGCTCTTGGAGCTAGAGCAGTACTTCCGGGCGGCCAAGTTGAGTGACGAGGATCGGGTGGAAGTGGCTCCCACCTATTTGAGGGGCTATGCTCAACAATGGTGGCAGAAACGCCTTCACGACCGAGGCCCAAGCCCGGAAACCTTGAACTGGAGTGGGTTCAAGGAATTGATGAAGAGACAGTTTGTGCCCCTCAACGCGTCCTGGCTTGCCCGGGACAAGATGAGGAATTTGAAGCAAACAGATGACATTCGGGGGTATGTCCAGGCTTTCAATGTGCTGTTGCTCGAAGTCGCGGACATGGCAGAACCAGAAATGGTCTTCAACTTTGTGGCGGGACTGGCCCCATGGGCCAGGCGGAAGTTGGAGGAGAAGCCACCCAAGACTTTGAACGAGGCAATTGAGAGGGCTGAATGTTTCTCGGATGTCCCTAGGGGTGAAAGACAAGGCCGTACGGAGCTGAACCACAAGAAGATTCGGCGGGAAGGTGACTCATTCTGACCGGAAAAGAAGTGGGATAGGCCACGCGGCGATAATGGCACGTGGAAATCGAAGGGAGGGCCTTCGTACGTCAAGGCGGCACCCGGTGCTCCAAAAGGAAAAGCGGGTGGAGCGGCTTATGGCGGACAGAAGGCGACCTTTGATGGAGCGTGTTTTCAATTGCGGGGAGCCCGGGCACATGGCCAAGAAGTGCACGAAGCCCGGCAATTGAACATGACTCGGGCGACCACGGAGCTGTCGGAAGATACCATCAGTCGCTTGGTGGAAGCGGTGGTCGCCAGGACTTGCAAGGTAGGCAAATTTTCTTGTGAGTTGTATCAGGAAACTGGCGCCTTACGAAAAGGGAGTCAGTTATTGTTCGTGGATGGGATAATATCCGGAACTAATGTGTCGTTGTTGGTGGACACAGGAGCGTCGCACTCCTTCATGACGCCGGCGGCGGCGCGAAAGTTGGGACTCCCGACAAGTGACGTGGGGGCCTCTATTGAGGTGCGCTCTGCCAAAGGAGAACCTCAGTTGGCGACAAGGTTGGCGTTTGATGTTCCTCTTCAACTGGGGAGTTGGGAGGGACGTGAGAACTTCACTATCTGCGAGATCGATGGAGTGGATCTCATTTTGGGAATGACCTTTTTGAGCAAATCCGGAGCGGTCATAGATGGCCGCAAGAGAGTAGTCACGCTGCCATGTGGGAATGGTGGCGAGGTTTTACGAGTGTCGGAAACGCCCAAATCCGTGGGAGGGCGAATAAACCTTCTATCAGCAAAGGAGTGGGCCGTGGAGGAGACACACGAGTCCCAGTTTTTGCTTTACATTAGAGAAGTGAAAGGAGAAGGCGATGGGGAGCCGAGCCCAGATTGGATCAAGGGGATTTTGGAGAAATACCAGGATGTGATGCCGGAGGATTTACCAAGCGGCTTGCCACCGCGAAGAGGAGTTGACCACAAGATTGAGGTGATACCGGGATCGGAACCGCCTGCCAAGGCGCCCTACCGGTTGAGCCACAAAGAGTTGGTCGAGCTGAAGACTCAGCTCAAGGATCTAATGTCAAAGGGGTACATCCGGCCGAGTAAGTCACCTTACGGAGCCCCGGTGCTATTTGCAGACAAGAAGGATGGGACGCTGCGGATGTGTGTCGATTACAGGGCTCTGAATAAGGTGACTATCAAAAACCGGTACCCTTTGCCAAGGATCGACGACCTCTTCGATCGGTTGGCAGGAGCGAAGTATTTCAGCCGGATCGACTTGCGCTCCGGCTATCACCAAATTCGGGTGGCGGAAGGAGATGAGGAGAAGACCGCGTGCAGGACAAGGTATGGTTCATATGAGTTCTTGGTGATGCCTTTTGGGCTCACCAATGCACCAGCGACATTTAGCACGCTGATGAACAGCCTTTTCCAGAGTGGTTGGATGACTTTGTGATCGTGTACATCGACGACATCTTGGTGTACTCGAAAACAAAGGAGGAGCACCTGGAGCACCTCAAAAGGGTGTTCCAAAAATTGCGAGAAGGGAAGCTGTATGCCAAAGCTTCAAAGTGCGAATTCGGGGTCACAAAAGTGGAGTTTTTGGGGCATGTGATTACACAGGATGGGATCAAAATGGATGACAGAAAGGTGAGGGCGATCTTGGACTGGGAGCCTCCGACTTCGGTCCCGGGAGTGCGATCCTTCCTAGGACTCGCCTCCTATTACCGGAATATGTGAGAAATTTCGCCAAGATCGCGGGGCCGCTGTCGGACCTTCTGTGTAAATCCAAAGTCTGGGTATGGAACACATTTTGTGGCCAAGCTTTTGCTGAATTGAAGCAGCGGATGACGGAAGCTCCAGTCTTGAAAATCCCGGAGTTCGATCGCCCGTTTGAGATTCATACAGATGCATCGGACTTCGCGATTGGGGGTGTACTTATGCAAGATGGACGTCCAGTGGCTTACGAAAGTAAGAAACTGAATGAAGTGGAGCGACGGTGGCCGACGCACGAAAAAGAGATGAAGGCGGTGGTGCATTGCCTTGAGCTCTGGCGCCACTATGTTGGTTCCAACCCAGTGAAGGTGTTCACGGACAATGTCACGGTGAAGTATTTTGCCACGCAGCCCAAGTTGTCCCCAAAACAACTTAGGTGGCAAGATACTTTGGCAGTGTTCGACGTGGATATCCAGTACAAACCGGGACGGGACAATGTGGTGGCCGATGCTTTAAGTAGAAAGCAACAGCTCTTGTTGGTGTACAAGGGCGAGACGGCACTCCAAAGGAAGATCCGGAAGGCTTGCCGGAAGGATGAGCTGGCGAAGTCCGTGATGCAGGACTTGAGGATGGGGGTTAAATCGCAGTTCCACTTGCAAAATGGACTGCTCCGGTATAAGCAAAAGCGTCTCTACGTGCCGAAGGGAGGGATCAGGGATAGTCTCTTGAGAGAATGCCATGATAGCCCGCTTGCGGGCCACGGTGGAGCCAAGCGCACTGCGGCACTCTTGAAGAAAGAGTATTTCTGGCCCAAACTGAGGGAGGAGGCAGAGGAGTATGTCAAAACATGCACCACATGCCAACAAAACCGGAGCGAGTACAAAAAGCAAGCGGGGCTATTACAACCCTTGCCGATTCCAGAGGGGACTTGGGAAAGCGTCTCGATGGATTTCATGACTGCTATGCCGCTGTCAAAAGGATTCGATGCAATCATGGTGGTGGTAGATAGGTTCAGTAAAATGGGCCATTTCATCCCCACCAAGGAGACGGCAACGGCGCAGGAGACAGGGCGACTTTACTTCACCACGTCTTAAAGCATCATGGAGTCCCGAAGGATATTGTCTCGGATCGCGATCCAAAGTTTACGAGTAAATTCTGGAGAGCACTTTGGAAGAAGATGGGGACGAGGCTGAAGATGAGCACCGCCTTCCGACCTACGACGACGGCCAAACGGAAAGAGTGAATTCCGTAGTGAAGCAATTCTTGCGGAATTACGTGTCGGCAGACCAATCAGACTGGATGGAACACTTAGACGCGGCAGAGTTCTGTTATAATAACACAGAACACTCCGCAACGGGAGTTTCCCCTTTCGTGTTGGTCTATGGAAAAGCACCTCTGGTGCCGACAAGTTGGGCCGCCCAGGACGTTGAGGAACCGGGCAGTAGCGGCGGTACTGGAAGAACGCGAGCGTTTGTTGAAGCTCGCAAAGTACAATATTGCCAAAGCTAGGAAACGGTATGAAAGGCAGGCGAATCGGAAGCGGAGGGAAGTGAAGTTTGAGGCAGGCACAGAGGTCTGGTTGAACATCAAGAATTTCCGACTACCTCCGGAAGTGAGTCCGAAGTTCGTGCCTCCGTATGCGGGACCCTTTCGCATTCGAAAGGTTATGAATGAGGATGTGTATGAATTGGAGCTGCCGGCAAACAGCAAGGTGCACCCAGTATTCCATGTCTCCTTTTTGAAGCCTTACTTCAAAGATGAAGCGCGTCCGAATCGGCATCAAGTGTTGCGTCTGCCACCTATGCTGTTGGATCATGAAAATGAACCTGAGTACGAGGTGGAGGCAATACTTAAGTCGAGGAGGTTCAGGAACCAAGAAACGGAGTATCTCGTCAAATGGAAGGGCTATCATCATGTGGAGGCATCTTGGGTGCGTGCCTCAGAAATGGGAAACGCATCCGAGGCGGTTGCAGCTTTCGAAGGGCGACCTCAAAAGCGGAAGAAGCGTTGATGGGGACATCAACCTTGGAGCGTGGGGGAGGAAATGCATGCTTAGCCCGGTTTAGCTAGCTCAGGAATCCGATTGCAAAAACTTGTATTGTACAAAAATTTGTTATAAAGGAAAAGGGTTCCAAATATTGTGCGTCCTATTGTGTTTGGAATGGTGATGCATGGTGTGGTTGGCTAGTGTGTAGAATGCATGCTAGCTTACAAAAGTGGGAGAGGTAAATTGGGTAATCGTGTGTTTGCGCAGTGCCGAAATCGGGTGACTCCCATCCAAGGGGCAAGGAAACTTGCGCCTTCTTTGGGAGTTCACGTGCTAGTGCGCACCTGGCGCGTGCGCGTACTATAACTGCGCTACCGAGGGGTTGCCTTGTAGTGCGGGCTAACGCGGAAGCTACGTGCTTCCGTTCACGTACTATAATCGTGTAACCTCGGGACGAAGTCGTAGTGCGGCTTCGACGTGTTCCCGTACCTCAGGCCAGCATTCCAAGGCGGACCCAATTGTAGTGATTGGGGCGCACGGTTGGTTCAAGGTTATCTTCCTAGTCAAAAGAGGGTTCCAGGTGAACCCTTGCTCAAGGTGATGCCAAAAGCGGCATCATGAGCGATCGCAAGCAATGTTGTTGCAGTAAGGCGATTCGATCCTCGGGGAGGATCATTCCTTGGCCTTGAAGTAGGCCAAGAAGAGTGCACTGGGAGGAGCTGGAGAGGCTCCACCCTTGGCCGGGACTTGGAGGAAGTCGGCCGAACTAGCTAGTGGAGAGTAGAGTCAAGTGTGGGGTTTGGTTCCTTACCATGGGACGCCATGGTACAGAAACAAACTCCTTGATGTGGGACGCCACAACTTGGATGTTCGTTTCTACAAAATGGACAAGTCGATGAGGACATCGACTCCCTGTTGGTAGGGGTGTGTGTCGCGGCCCTTTGCCTTGAGGGCAGGGGGTTTGGGACACATGAGGGGCTGCCCCTGTGGTGGGGGCAGCGGCAGCGATAGGTACGGGGGGCTGAAGCACCCTTGAGTGCCCAAGGCACTCAAGGAGGCAGAGGCGCTCACTAGGTGGAGCCCCGCACACCGGGTTGCGGTGGGGGTAGCTCCACAAGGGGTGGTGGTAGCTTAGCGGGACTTAGTGGGGGTGGCATAGGACTCACCATGAGGGCGGAGACCTCGTGGTGGGAGTCGTGGGGAGTCTTGGGACTCATCACGGTCCATAGGGGCCGTGATGAGTGGGCCAAGACTCACCGCGACTCATCACCGGGAGTCGAGGGTTTTCGTGGTGGTTCACCATAAAATGGCATGGCTGGTTATGAAACCCCCGCGGACAGCTACAGAAGTATATATAAGGGAGTAGTAACCCCGAGAACGGTGCAAGCCCGTTGGTGACCAAAAACTAGTGAGTAAGCGAGCGAGCCGGAAAGCGACCAAAGAGTGGGGAGCTGTTCCGGACTGCCATCTACCAAAGGGAATTCTCCTAGTCCCAAAGAGGTGGAGGGTTTAGAAGGAAGCGAAGGGGGGGACCGTTATGTCCCGGTGAGCAGCCGAAGCTCCAAGTTGGCCCGGGCGGCCAGGTTGGGAGTCAGGCGCGCGCATCAAAGCGAGTAACTATGACTTGAAGGGGAGCTTACCGGAGTGAGGTGCGCGACACTGTAGCCCATGGCTAACCAAGGAACCTGAAGATCCCAATCTCCTAGGTGTCCCTTCTGCAAGCCATACTTGCGCAAACCCCTCTTCACCGTCTGAACAACTCTCTCTACTAAGCCATCGGCCTCAGGATGATCCCGAGAAGTGGTGCGGTGGTCTATCAAGGCTTTATCACACAAAGCCTGAAACTCCCCCAAGAACTCTCTTCCTTGATCCGTGAGTACCTCAGCTGGAGCACCAAATCGGCTAAGCACACGATCCAAGAATGCATACGCAGCCCCCTCACTAGCCTTGTCAGGCAATGGAACCAACTCAATCCACTTGGAGAAGTGCTCCACCATCACCAACACATATCTGTGGTGGCGCATAGTCAGTGGCAACGGTCCTGCGAAGTCAAGACTCCACCTGTAGCCCAATCCCATGATTGGTAAAAGATGCAACTGTGGTGTAGGGGTGTTGAATGAAGCACGCACCGTGTCACACACCATGCACCTAGCCACGAACTGTTGCACCTCTGTATGCATACCACGCCACCAATACTGCCCTTGCAGTAAACTGTGAGTGTGTCGCACTCCAAAATGCCCCAACTCATCATGGGCATGCCGCACTAACCGTGCACGCTGTGTGGGATGAGGCACAATCCTCACCCGACCATCCTCCCACACTCGAAGTAGGTGTATTCCCTCTCACTTGAACCTCTTGGCTCGTTGCAGGATCCGATCCCTTTCCCTGGCAGTCACAGTGGCTGCCGTGTCTCCCGTGCGGAGGTAGTCCAACACAGCCGAATCCTCATGTATATCTCTGGCACCACCTGGCTCATCACTAGCCTCAGGGTCCTCAGACACTCCGTCTACAGTCACCTCTGTTGTAGGTCCAACCTGACCTCCCGATGCCAAGATACACAAAAATGCAGATGCGTGCCATCCCGGCACCATCTCCTTGTCCGTCTCACCATGCCACCGAGCTCCAGTGTCATCCTGCTGGCTCATGCATGGATTGCGACTCAATCCATCCGTATCCCGATTGACCAAACCCGGTCGATGCATAACCTGAAAGTCATACTCCTGGAGTATGAGTGCCCACCGTGCAAGCTTCCCCGTAAGCTTGTCTGACTCCATCAACCACTTGAGTGGCTGGTGATCCGTGACAAGGGTGAAAAGATTGCCGTATAGATAGCACCTGAAGTGTGTCACGGCCCACACTGCAGCTAAGCACTCTCCCTCATATGAGCTGTACTTAGCCTCTGCAGCGTTGTTCGAGCGGCTAGCATAAGACACTACGAACTCTCTTCCCTCATCATCCACCTGTGTGAGCACCGCTCCAAGCCCCAGCATGCTCCAATCCGTATGCAGCTGAAAGGGACGCCCCCTGATAGGTCGTCTCAGGATAGGCGCCGAGGTCAACCTCGCCTTGAGCTCTTGAAAAGCTCGTTCCTGCTCATCACTGCCACTCCTGGTCCATCTTGGTCAGTTTGATTAGAGCCTTTGCAATGGTACTAAATCCCTTGACAAACCGTCTATAATAGTTTGCCAACCCCATGAAAGCTCGAACTCGGCTCACATCCGTGGGGCGTGGAATTTGTGCAATGGCCTCTACCTTAGTTTGCTGTACCCCCAATCCTCCAGGATATATCATGTGACCCAGATACTCAATCTGGTTGAGGAAAAACTTGCACTTCCTCGGATGCAACTTCAATCCGTGCGCTCTCAAGCGCTCCAATACCACCTGAAGGTGTCTCTCATGCTTCTCCATCGTAACACTAAAGATGATGATGTCATCTATGTAGCACCGAGCAAAGTCCACCCCTGCTAGAATCCTATCCATGACTCTTTGAAACTCTGCAGGAGCATTCTTAAGCCCAAATGGTAAGAACCGCCACTGATATAGGCAATCCTTGCCGTGCTCATTGATCCCCCAGAATGTTGTCTTCTGCTTGTCCGCCTCCTTGATTGGCAACTGGTGATATCCGGATCGTAAATCCAAAGTGCTAAAGACCTTAGCATGCTCGATGGCATCAAAGATCTCCTCTGGTGTTGGCATGGCATACTTATCGGACTTGATCTGACGATTTACAGGCCGGTAATCACCGCACATACGTCTCTCCGTCCAATTGCCATAGACATCCTTCTTGGCTGGCATCATTGTGGCTGAAGCATACTCTCCACCAGAGAGCTCCACCAAACATGCCTCCCAGAGATCTTGAGTCCTCATCTGAATCAAAGACCTCTCCATGTCACTGTATCTATAGGGTCTCCGAAAGATTGGCGTGTCAGTGGCTAACTCAATACGGATCTCTTGACCCTTCAGTGCTGTTAGTCCTTCAAACTGAAGGCAAAACAATTCCTGTAAGCCCTTAGGAACCGCCGTATACGTCGTCTCTCTCCTCCGGTGACAATGGGTCCAATGTCAGGCTCCCAATTGTCCTCCGTAACTGCAACCTTAAGTCCAGTGGGCTTAGAGGTAGAGGACGCGTCCAGTGGTTGCTATGTTGCAACCTCTTGAGCAATACTCCCTACCTGCTCAGTCAGTGACAAGGCCTCATCCTGCCCCATCATCTCATCCTCAAAAACTTCCTCCACCCGAGAAAAATCCCCAACCTCATCTTTCATCGCCACCTTGGCTGCCAACTCCCTTTGAACCTCGAGCACCTCCCACGTGTGCCATGGATGCATGCACCCCGTGGTCCTCACATGCTCGCCCCCACTCACTGCCTATACCGTCTCGGTAGGCAGAGAGACCATCGAGGGAAGTGTACTCCGCACTCTGCGTTGCTCAGCCATAGCCAAGCTGATAATCCAGGTCAAGCAATTGAGATCCATTGCTTGCCCCAACACTTGACGATGTGATGCCTCAAAAAGAGACGACACCGCCGTGGTACCAGTGGTAAAACTATTGTTGGTATCATTTCTATGCTATCAAAAGCCTCGCTCTTTGCTCTTGCTATTCTGGTACTTGAACCTTTGCCTTAGTGGAAGTGGCATTAGCCGCCTTCAACACGTCTTTCAACGTCCCGCCAAACTGCGCCAACAACCCTTCCCAAAAGACTGCCGGCATGGGAGGCATCTCTTGGTTTGTCGGAGCTCTCAAGGATTCCTCGGGCTCCGACTCCTCGGATTCCTCCCGCTCTTGAGCGGCCTCGTTTTCGGAAACATGCATCGCTTCCTCAAACGGCCGCCTCCGTGACACATCGCCCCCATCGGGCTCACCAGGATCATCATCTTTTGGGCCGTTCCGCTTTCGCTTCGGCTTGCCCGACCCCATGATGAGGCCAATCCCAAGGACGATCGCGTACTGAACTCTAGGCTCTGATACCAAGTGTCGCGCACCTCACTTCGGTAAGCTCCCCCTCAAGTCATAGTTACTCGCTTTGATGCGCGCGCCTGACTCCCAACCTGGCCGCCTGGCCAACTTGGAGCTTCGGCTGCTTACCGGGGCATAACGGTCCCCCCTTTGTTCTCCCAAAGAACCCTCCACCGATTTGGAACCAGAGGGAATTCCCTTTGGTAGTTGGCAGTCCGGAACAGCTCCCCACTCTTTGGTCGCTTTCCGGCCGCTCGCTTACTCACTAGTTTTTGGTCACCAACGGGCTTGCACCGTTCTCGGGGTTACTACTCCCTATATATACTTCTGTAGCTGTCCGCGGGGGTTTCACAACCAGCCATGCCATTTTATGGCGAACCACCACGAAAACCCTCGACTCCCGGTGATGAGTCGCGGTGAGTCTTGGCCCACTCACCACGACCCCTATGGACCGTTATGCCCCGGTAAGCAGCCGAAGCTCCAAGTTGGCCAGGCGGCCAGGTTGGGAGTCAGGCGCGCGCATCAAAGCGAGTAACTATGACTTGAGGGGGAGCTTACCGAAGTGAGGTGCGCGACAACTCATGTCTTAAGTTCACAAGCCAATCATAGTAGTAATAGGCTTGGTTATATAAACCAATCACCATCTCAGTCACTGTAAGCATATACATTTCATGAGCCATTCTCCAGCCTCTCCCTCACTCTCAGTCCAGCCCCACACACTCCCTTCTCCATCAGTTCATCACTCCAAAGATCATTCCTCCGCCATACACCCCAACCTCTTACTCACTTAGATTTACCCTAAACCTTGCTCGGTTCTGCCTCTACCTCTGCTTTACACAAAACCCTACCCTAAACCCTACACATCATGAAAATGCTCAATCGCTTCCACAATCTGAGAGGAACTAAGGGTGAGATTGTACTCATAAGACGTTGTTTGTCGTAGCCTTGTGGCCATTGACCCCGCGCCCAGTTTGAGGGGGAACAAAAGGAACAGAACCTACCTCTGTCAGGGGCTGACGTTGGTAGTAAGACTTACCTTCATATAAAGACCGCATGTCCTCCTTCCAACTAAGTTCAGCAGATGTTCAACAATCCTTTCACCATCTCTTCACACAAGACATCCCCTACTTTAATGATTGTACCGCTGGCATGAGCAACATCTAAAGGCAGTACACCAGCAACACTTCACCAGCAGAGACACCCATTCCGTAGCACTTTCATGACCTCCTACTGTAATTCAGAATGTTGTTCCTTCTCCCATGAATATCAAACCCCGCGATCGCGGTTGTCCCACCATCGTGCATGCCTTCATGCCCCGATTCTAGGGCTTGAGTCCCTGTCTACCCCCTATCCCACCAGCTCCGCTCGTCATTGTACATTGAGAAAAACCACACCTTGCGATCACGGTTGTCCCATCATCGTGCACGCCTTCATGCCCCGATTCTAGGTCTTGAGTCCCTGTCTGCCCCCTATCCCACCAGCTTTGCTCGTCATTGTACATTGAGAAAAAGCCACACCTTGCGATCGCGGTTGTCCCACCATCGTGCACACCTTCATGCCCCGATTCTAGGTCTTGAGTCCATGTCTGTCCCTATCCCACCAGCTCCGCTCGTCGTCTCTCATGATCAAACTCGACACTATAAAAAACAAACATAGCTCTGTCATGTTTGTCTTTCACGATCAAACTTGACACAAAGAAAACAAACAGAGGCCACAATGGCAGGGAAGACAAAAAAAATGCGAAGTCCCCTCACTCATGACTGGATGGATGAATGTAGCGATAGATGGATGGATTTTGGGTTTTCCATCAACACACAAATCACTAAAGTTTTTCACCACAGAAGTAATACCAATCACTGGTGTGTATGTAATCACTAACGCGTAACCACTGGCCGAGTGGTTCCAGTTACTAAATGGTCTGTAACCACTCACTCTACACCACTCTCAAAGTGGTACCAATCAATGGGGGTCTTTAACCACTCTAGATCTATGTATATTGTCCCCGTCCACGTGGAATAATATAGTTCATAATTAAATATATTTCGAAATGATAAATCTTAAATAAAAATCAAATTATTACACGTGGAGTAGCAAGTGGTTTCAATCACCTCCCATCACTCAGGTGTCTTCAACCACTCACAACCCACCCCAGAAGTAGTACCAATCACTCACGTGTATGTAACCACTCACAAGTGCCCACTTGAAGAGTGGTTCCAGTTACAAAAGGGTCTTAACCACTCACATTCCACCACTGTGCAAGTGGTACCAATCACTGGGGGGTCTTTAACCACTCCAGATCTACGTTACTATCCTCGTCCACGTGGAATAATATATTTTGAAATGATAAAAATCTTAAAAAATAAATTATTACACGTGGAGTAGACAGTGGTTTCAACCACTTCCCATCACTGAGGTATCTTTAACCACTTATAATTTATCACTGTACCCGTCCATGTCGGATATTATCATTATTAATATAAATATTTGACCAAATGTCGAATAATAAATATAAAATTAAATATTACACGTGAATTACTCAGTGGTTGAAACCACTTCCAACCACTCCATATTTTGCCACCGTGGCATTTCATCGGAATTAACCACTGACCAGTGGTTACCATTTACTTGGAGTGATTTATAGAGTGATAAAAGACAAGAGTGGTTAAGGGGGCCAGTGGTTATTCCGCGTTTTTCTTCTAGTGAGAAAAAGCCACACCTTGTGATTGCGGTTGTCCCACCATCGTGAAGAAATTCAGGGCCAAGTCTGATGAGAGGTCAAAACAGGCTGAAATAGGTCGAAGAAGAAGGTGCCCTCACCACATTGTCCTCGACCTTGTGTCATGACCCATGGAGGATTTGACTGACCATGAACACAATAGGACCTCTTGTGTGTGTTGCTTATGTCTGTAGTCAGGTAATGTCGTATTTGTCTGTAAGAACCACCACGGTGCAGTTGAGCGGGCATCGATTGAAACATGGACTGCTAAGACCAAGCTGTCTCTCCCAATAACCTTGTAAACATCATGAAGAATACCAAATCATGGTACTAACATGAGCCAAGAGCCCATTGCGGTTGCGGTGCAGGTTGTGCTACGCCTCTTCCTGCATCAGTAGCTCAAGAAAGGTCTACAAAGCCTCCATCCTACGCCCCTATCCAACGATCATTGCGTTCCATGACCCAACACAACAGCTCGATACTAAGAAACCGCGCAGGAGAAAGAAAAAGAAAAACTAAGTCCCAACCCTCTCATGCGCAACCCTATAAACAACTTTTAAAAAAAAATTAACCTTTTGGCTACCAGGCTTGCACTAGAAGTCATTCTGGCGACTATTTGGTGGTGAGCTCGCGCTGGTCAACCATCCGTTTAGTGCGGAGCCATTCAGTCATGACGACGTCTACCAGTAACCAAAGTAGTCGCCCAGAGGACTACGTAGTCACGTAGTCATTTCAACGACTACGTGAAGCCCCATTTGATCCAAAAATATAGGAAAGTCATGGTCAAAGTCAGAAAAACCATGACTACTACGGCTCGGCAGTAAGATATACTATGATCTGTTGTAGTGTGTGCATGGATAGCTGAAGGAGCAGGGATAGAGTGTGGGTCCAGATTCATCCAAGAGGGCCGGACTATTACGTATGTTTCCCTGTGGATCAATAGCTACAAGAAACCTGCATGGGTAGATGGTCAACTACATCACATTTGTTTGTGTTTGCAATACGTGTACAAGTCTGGGAGCTCTGGAAAAGGGGAAAGAGGTCCATGGTGACATCGTTAAAGTTGGAATTGTACCAGATGTCATTCTGAACACTGCCCTGGTGGACATGTATGCCAAATGTGGGTGCATTAAGGATGCGAAGGGAGTTTTCAACACTATGGCTGAAGAGATGTGATGTCATGGAACGTGAGCCTGGCAGCTCTGGAAAAGGGCAATTGTACCAAATGTCATTCTAAACAATACCGTTTGTTTGCATTTGCAATGCGTGTGCAAGCCTGGCAACCCTGGAAAAGTGCAAAGAGGTCCATGGTGACATCGTCAAATCTAGAATTTTACCCGACGTCATTCTGAACACTGCCCTGGTGGACATGCATGCCAAATGTGGGTGCATTAAGGATGCGAAGGGAGTTTTCAACACTATGGCTGAACGAGATGTGGTGTCATGGAACCTGGGGGGGGTCACTCTTCATTAGGCCAGAACACCATCTGCGATCAATACTTTACCGGAGAGGGGGTTTTGAAAAAAAACAATTGTACGAAATATATGTATGGGAAATGGTATGTTTGGTTAAAATATTGAAGTATACGTAGGGGATAATGCATTTACATAAACTTTACAAAGATCTATAAATACATATAAGAGTACAAGGTTTTTTTTTTTTTTTTTTTTTTTTTTCCTGCATTTGTTGATGGGATTGACCCTAAGACCTAAATTTTTGTCTCTTTTTGTACGGGGGGGGGGGGCTTTTTAAAAAATAAAAATTTGTACAAGTTTTTATACACAAGGGATGGGTAAATTGGTAATTAAAATACATACAGGGGGTCAATATCAGTGTACAATTCTAAGTACAGAGGTATTAAAAAACATGTCTTGATCGCACATGTTATGAGATTTATATGAATAGTGAACCCCCCGAGCATGGAACGCGAGCCTGGCAACTCTGGGAGGTCCATGGCGACATTGTCAGAGCTACAATTGTACCAAATGTCATTATGAACAATACCGTCGTGGACATGTATGAAGGAGTGTGCGACAGTATGGCTGAACGAGATGTGGTGTCGTGGAGTGCGATGATTGCAGGATATGCACAACAAGGGCGCGAGATGGAGGCTTTGGAGACCTATGAGCAAATGATGTGCAAAGCGGTGAAGCCCAACCACATAACGTTTGTTTGCATTTGCAATGCGTGTGCAAGCCTGGCAGCCCTGGAAAAGTGCAAAGAGGTCCATGGTGACATCATCAAATCTGGAATTTTACCCGATGTCTTCTGAACACTGCCCTGGTGGACATGCATGTCAAATGTGGGTGCATCGAGGATGTCAAGTGATTATTTGACAGTATGGCTGAACGAAACGAAATGTGGTGTTGTGGAGTGCGATGATTGCAGGATATGCACAGCAAGGATGCAGGATAGAGGCTTTGGAGACCTATGAGCAAATGATGTGCGAAAGGGTGAAGCCCAACCACATCACATTTGTTTGTGTTTGCAGTGCGTTTGCAAGCCTGGGAGCCCTGGAAAAGGGGAAAGAGGTCCATGGTGACGTCGTCAAAGCTAGAATTGTACTAGATGTCATCTTGAACACTGCCTTGGTGGACATGTATGCCAAATGTGGGTGCATTAAGGATGTGAAGGGAGTTTGGCTGAACGAGATGTGGTGTCGTGGAATGCCATGCTTGCAGGGTATGCACAACAGGGGTGCGGGATGGAGGCTTTGGAGACTTATGAGCAAATGATGGGGGAAGGGTTGAAGCCCGACCACATCACGTTTGTGTGCGTTTGCAGTACGTGTGCAAGCCTGGGAGTCCTGGAAAAGGGCAAAGAGGTGCATGGTTGCATCGCCAAAGCTGGAATTGTACCAGATGTGATTCTGAACAATACCCTTGTGGACATGTATGCGAAATGTGGGAGCATTGAGGATGCAGAGGTAATGTTCAACAATATGGCTGAATGAGATTTGATGTCCTGGAACGCCATGCTTGCAGGATATGCACAACAGGGTGCGGGATGGAGCCTTGGAGACATATGAGCAAATGATGGGGAAAGGGGGGAAGCCCGACCGCATCACGTTTGTGTGCGTTTGCAGTACGTGTGCAAGCCTGACAGCCCTGGAAAAGGGCAAAGAGGTGCATGGTTGCATCGCCAAAGCTGGAATTGTACCAGATGTGATTCTGAACAATGCCCTCGTGGACATGTATGCGAAATGTGGGAGCATTGAGGATGCAAAGGTAATGTTCAACAATATGGCTGAACGAGATTTGGTGTCCTGGAACGCCATGCTTGCAGGATATGCATAGCAGGGGTACGGGATGGAGGCTTTGGAGACCAATGAACAAATGATGGGGGAACGGGTGAAGTGCAACCACATCATGTTTCTGTGCGTTTGCAATGCTTGTGCAAGCCTGACAGCCTTGGAAAAGGGCAAAGGGTGCATGGCGACATCATCAAAGCTGGAATTGTACCAAATGTCATTCTGGACATTGCCATGATGAACATGTATGCGACATGTGGGTGCATTGAGAATGCAAAGGGAGTATTTGACAATGTGGCTGAATGAAATGTGGTGTCGTGGAATCCGATGATCGCAGGATATGCCCAGCATGGTTGTCATAGGGAGGTCCTGCAACTATTTGAAGGAATGCAAAAGAACGGCTTGAAGCCGGACAGTATCACCTTTATATGTGTTCTCTCTGTATGCAGCCACACTGGCCTACTGAATTAAGGAAGACGCTACTTCGATTCCCTAAGTCAAGATCATGGTATCACCCCGCCAGTAAAGCACTTTGGCTGCATGGTGGACCTTCTGGACGAACGGGACAAGTATATGACGCAGTGGACCTGATTAATAAAATGCCAATCAATCCAGATGTTGTGGTGTGGAAGGCCTTGCTTGGTGCATGCAGAATCCATGACAATGTGGAGATGGCTGAATGTGTGGCAACATCTATCCTCAAGTGGGATGAGCAGGATGCCGCGACTTATGTGTTGCTATATCAAACATCTATGTTGCAGCTGACACGTGGGATGATACTGCAAAGGTGAGAAGAATGATGAAGGTCAGAGGGGTTAGAAAGGAGCCAGATGACAAGTTGCATCCCAGAATTAAGGAAATCCATGCTGAGCTGAGAAGATTGTCTGGGCAGATGAAGGAGGCGGGGTATGTGCCTGACACACGCTTTTTATTGCATGATGTGGAGGAAAGAAATTTTCTATTTGCCACCAAGCTAGCCAATGGTTTTGGGCTGATCAGCACGACTCATCAAGAATCTTCGAGTGTGTGGAGAGTGCCACACATCCACCAAATTCAAAGATTGTTGGCCGAGCAATTGTTGTATGGGACGCTAACTACTTTCCACCACTTTGAAGATGGGATTTGTTCTTGTGGTGATTACTGGTGAAAGGATGTTTTCTTGGAAAGATGCTAGTGTCTTGCTTCATTCATTGATCTGTGTAGCTACTCAGACCATCCACCATTTCCTGATAGTGGGGTCTACCCGGCATAGGTGGGAAGTTAGCCCACAATTGCACTTGATTGAAGGGGTGATTTTTGATTGATTCTGACGACAGTGGATGGTAATCAGAGTGCTGTCCTAATTCTGGGTTTGGGTGGTGGAGCTTCTCCAAAGCTTGAAGATGGAAGTGAATACAAATTTTAATGAGCTTGATGAGAGGGGCAGCCCTGTGCACAAGTTTGTTCAACATCTTAAATTTAGACATGTTTGTTTGTTTCTCGTGGTGTGGCTTTGGATGGAGCCCTTGACGAACTTGCATGAATATTGTCAAAAGCTAAGCCTTAACCCACCAAGATCCAATCCCATTGAAAGTTCATATAGTGAATGTAAGGGTATTTGGGTATGTTGTTATTGGTTGATGCGGCTTGTGAAAATTGAACATTGAAATGCAGATCTTTTTCTTCCAGAAAAAAACAAAACACGGGATCTCTGCATGTAACACCGTGGGGATGACCCACCCCTCTTTTGTGAAAAATTGAATGTAGTTCTCAGAATTCGTCGCTAGTAGTGCGGAGCAACGCGAAGCCCTAGTTTTTTACTTTTACTCTTTAAAGGGAAACCAACAGTCAGTAGCTCAGTTGGTTAATGCACTGAGTGCCACCCAGATGATTCTGGGGTCAAATCCTGTGATAAATAAAACCACCTGGGAGCGACAGCTCACAAATCAGGCCCCTCAATAGTGAGAGGAGAAAATAACTAGTGTTGTGCGGGTTCTGCCTTTTTAAGGAACCTGCCGGGTCCGGGTTCGGGTTTTTTTTTGGAGCCAAGTCTGGGTCTGGATCCGGGTTTTTGAAATTTGGAAAATCCGGGTCTGGGTTTGTCAACACGGACTCGGATTAGGGTCCAGGTAGTTATTGGGAAATATTAGCGGGTTCACAAAAAAATTCAAAAAATTTGTGTGCTTCCTAACATTCTTTAAACATGTTAAGAATAGTAATATGCCTCAAGGGTAGATCACTATAGCATGGATGTGTGGGATCTGGCCTAATAATAATATATGACGTCTCCTTTGGGAGGTGTAAATTATGGTCCCATAGGGCACAACTTTTTGACACCACACCCTGATTGAACCCACAACCACTTTTGAGGTGGTATGTGGGCATTACCACTGGGCTACAACGTGGTGGGGGCTGGCTGCTGCAATGGCCTATTGCTGCTCGTCCCCTCCACACATATGAAAAAACCTATCATATCTAAGGTCGACCCCGCATGCCCCATCTAAAATTAAGACCCGGACCCTGCTACATTGGCCCCTTTGTAGCGGGTTTAACGGGTTCTGGACCCAGCAGGCGGGTCCAGGTCCGGTCCCGGGTTTTTTGTGATAGCTCGGGTTGGGGGTTGGGGTGCGGGTAACCCGGATCCTAACCCGCCGGGTACCCGCCTTCAAAACCCGGACCCGCATAACACTGTCTTGCACAGTAGCCTCGCCATGAAGGCTGAGAAATGGGACACCGCCCAAGGGAGGAGAGTATACCACACCACTCAAGTAGCAGGATTTGACCCATAATCATCTGGGTGGCACTGAGTGCAGTAACCAACTGAGCTACTGACTGTTGGTGATGTTCTTGGTTGGATCGGCCATTGCTAGGACACTGCAGTATTAATCTATGCCATTAGAACTTAGACTTGCGAAAATATGCTTTATTCATTTTACATCTCATTGATTTTCTGGGCTCTCTACCAAAAAGATCCATTTTTATGAGATGAAGAAAAAAAAATTGTGTGCTTCCTAACCTTGCTCCGATACCATATTAGAATTAGAACTACACAAATGCTAATTGTTGATAGTGTTAAAAAATTGTGTCTAGGTCATGCTACACAAGTTAGTACATCCAGCAAAAATTGGTCTGAAAATATTCAAAATATAGATATGATGAACAAATGGTTTTTGTGGAAACAATATGTCAATTTAGTCATGCATGCAAGTGACGATGTTCTATCACACATTCATGCATTTAAATTGCTCATAGAACAATTGGCCTCAGTGGGGGTAACTTATACAGATGAAGATAAAGTTCAAACCCTCTTTGGAAGTCTTCCTAATTCTTTGATCGTAGTCATGACTCTTGAGAACACAACAAGATTAACCTTTCAGGATGTATCAGCCAAGTTAATTCAAGAAAACATGAGAAGAAGTAAAAATAAGAATTCCACAGAAATAGAGGATCCACAGCTTTGTGGGTTGGCGGGAGACCCCAATGAAAGGGTCAGTCAATCAAACCTCATGGTGTAGACAATCGCACATGTGAGAATTCTATTGTTGGATCTATGAGTTCACAAACTAGATCAAACATTAATCATATCAAACTTGGCCAGAAACTTGGAATCAGATGTAATTACTGCAAGAAATACAATCATATAAAAAAGAATTGTAGAAAGTATTTGAGGGATCTCAAATTGGGACAAGTCAAAGCTGGTCACCAACAAGGAGGACAAGTCCCATAAGCTCAACCTTGGAAATCAAGGGCTTCACCTCCGAGCACTGCAGTTACATGAAAGGTCCAGTGACTTCCCTTCACTGACTATTTACTTTACCATACTTACTAACCTACATTGGATTCACTAATCCTTCTAACAGATAACAGCAGCAGATTTGTATGACCAGAGTTTAGAAAGCTCACTCCAACTTTCTTGCCTATCACATAAATATACTACCCACATGTGCACTGATGTCTTTGTTCCTATTCACACAACAAATCCACACACTTCTCCACTCTCTAATTCTTGCATATGGTCAACACAGAAAAATCCTGGGATAGTTTTCACTGCTTGTAAGTCAATAAATGTTTTTTTTTTCTTAGAGAGGAAGGGGAGGAAGCAGTGTTTTTATTTCTGGCGAAATTTCGCACTTTTTCGACCTCAAAAATCAAAATCGAATATTCTGTCGTAAATTCCCTATTTTATCATGGATGAAATCACCAAAATTCTCAAAAACAAATATAAATCTTGGATGAATTCGCCTAATATGGATGATATACATGGATGAAAGTACAGACGAGGATGATTCTGTCCAAATTTCAGTGGATGAGCAGAAAATACGGCTATTTCCTGCAAAACTCAGTAGCCAGTCCTGTTCTTTTCAAAATTGAAAAAAAAACACTGGGAGGAAGCCCTGGAGGGCTTTATATTTTCCTTCAAAACCGAAAATAATAATAATGATAAGGAAAACTATGGATGATAAGTGTAATTGATGAATAGAAGTTATTGTGACTGCGCTCTTGCTCATCCACGTGTATAAGCGGGAAAGGATGGATGAGGTCATTTTGTTGAGTGTTTTCAGAGTGCAGACTCTGGCTTGCATTCCTTGGTTGCTTTCTTTGTCTACACTTCTCACCCTCATTCCCAGGGCCCTTTCTCTCGTTGGAGTCTAGCATCGCTTCAGAGGAGAAAGCAAGATTGGTTGCATGAGGGGTGATAGAGCACTTGGCAGTAGCGGAATTGAGTTGCAGTAGTGGGCAGCTTTGTGGAAGGACTGATTATCTGCAGGTATCTCTATCCATACATTTTGTTGAGTGTTTTCAGAGTGCAGACTCTGGCTTGCATTCCTTGGTTGCTTTCTTTGTCTACACTTCTCACGCTCATTCCCAGGGCCCTTTCTCTCGTTGGAGTCTAGCATCAGAGGAGAAAGCAAGATTGGTTGCATGAGGGGTGATAGAGCACTTTGCAGTAGCGGAATTGAGTTGCAGTAGTGGGCAGCCTTTCGAGACGTTATAATTCATCCGCCTCTTGGAGCAGGCTCACTGAACCACCTCGAGTGCTTTAATTCTTGGGATATTGATAATTGAGGGATAATGTAATTGTGGCTGTCTCCTTCGCTGACGTACTAATAAGACATATATATAAGCATCTCCGTCTTTGCGTCCTTCCCAGACTCCACATAATGGAAACAATTTACAATTTGGCAATTCCCACTTTGTCATATCTGCATATGAGTGGCCTCTGAAATTTTTCAAGTCTAGTGTTACGACATAAGTAATCCCCAGAACTGAGATGACATTCTGAACAGCATGTTGCTAAACCTGGTGTCCGATGACAGGTCCCCAGCGGTGCCTGAATTCTCTGCTGTGATTGCAAAATTGCCAAGCTGGCTTAATTCAGATTTTGAATGATAAGTGATCTAACAGCTCTGCATCCTGGATCGGACATGTTTGAGTGGGTATTGCGAAATATTGAAGCTGCGCAATTCATTGTAGCCTTGGTCCTGCCTTGGTCACACTTTGAGCAAACAAGTGTGCTTTACGACTCAAGGGTGGCTAGTACTGTAGGACCTCTGAAGCTTGCAAATTTGAGTTTATGTACACTTCCTTGTGTAATCAATTGTCTGTGTAGGCAGGTTTCTGCAGCAAATGTTCATTGGACAGATCTTTCTCTGTCCATGCAGGCTCAAAAAGGGTCTTAAATTTGTGACAGGAATGCTGGATGGAGTCTTTTGAGTTTCTGTGGCATGATGCTACACATGTGGCGTCTTGCACCAAGTAGGGACAAAATGGCAGCTAGCAGTTTTAAGAAGATCATTTCTGAACCTCACCCTTGTTCTATCCGTGCTGTAAAAGTTACAGTTTGTAGTACCACTGGAAAAACTGTGCTAGTGAAAATGTGGGTCTATGTCCTAATTGTTCTGGCGCCCACTGAAGTGATTGTGCAGGTTATCCATTTCATTGCACGTGCATCAAGCAAGTAAAGCTCAGGGTACTTCCTCAGCCGTGGCATCAAACAGAGCAACATAAGACCATTTGATTCCGCTTCTCTGCGCTGGCATCTTTCCTCAAGGTCCTCGGTGTGCACAATCCCTCTGTGAACTTAACTTTTCTAGGCTTGAATTCAGTTTTAGTGGGGATAATACCACCACATGCTTTGAACCGAGTAGGTGTAGACGGCTCTGGCTGGAGAGTTCGTGTGACTAGGCTTTCCCGTGCCTGCGCTGGCAGCGCCTTGTGGACTGCAACCAGCACTGGAAACGAAATGTGTCTGCGACATGACCAGCCCCTTTTCCATCCCTTGATACTGTTGAAGACCGACCAAGAAAGGAGGAATCACAAGAGCGGCGTATCCAGCTTGCACTCTGCCATCTCCCTCCCGGGTGCACATGGAAGGATTTTTCAAGGATTTTTAGGGTTTCCATAAACTACAAAGCAGGGCTGGAAATAGTAAAAGGGAAGTGGATGGCCAGCAAAGAAGGTTCAAGTATCACCGAGAGGCTCAAGGCCGAGGCTATCTTTCCCTTCGTAAATCTTTACGAGATGTAAGCTCACTCCTTTTCTTTTCAAAATTCTTCACGCGGGGCAAGGCCGTGCGGTGCTTCACTGGTTCATACCTTGCCATACACGTCTCTTTTCCCAAGCTCCGTGTTACGATCACAAGAACACATTAGAGAGGTTTTGTGGGTGGGCAAGATGGAGCAGGAGATTTGGAGCAGGCTTCTTTTGGAGATAGTGATGGTAGTGTTGGCCTGGTTGCCGTATCCAAGTCTTGTCCGCTTTAAACTCTATGAAACTACATCTCATTTAGTCATTCTGTCCAACAAGGCTTCTTTCACACTTCCACGATGTCTTATTAGCTATTCACCAAGGAGCTTTGAACCATGGAGATACTATATGTAGTACTATTGCCATCTCTACTGAGGAAGGAAGAAAGACATGTGGAACAACAAAAATGCTTGAATGCATGAAAATTGAGTGGGGCCATAACGATTTTGAAGTTGGTTTCCCCCAATCCAAGCAAAAGAGGCCCTGGAAATCCATTGCAGAACTGGTTGGTCTGGGGGAGGGACTGGGTCAGCGTTTATTATTATTATTATTATTATTTATTTAAGTGTTCTTTAGTGACGAATCTCGACCTCAAAAAATAAAATGGAATATTTTGTCGCAAATTCCTTGTTTTTCGATGGATGAAATCTCCAAATTTTTCCAAATAAAGAAATAAATTATGGATGAATTCGTCAAATATAGATGATAAAAATGGATTAAAATACAGAGATGGATGAATAAAAGTGGATGAACAGAATGTACTGCTATATTTTTGCAAAACTCTGTAGCCACTCGTGCTGTTTCCCAAATTTCTTAAGAAAAACACTGGGCTGGGTTGAGGTCCTTCCTTGGTGAGGACCAGAGGCAGATACCTTACTTAGGAGCTGGGAGCCTGGAGGACTCAAGTTATCGGAAGGGATACAGTACCTACATACACCAATACAATGTTTTGCAATGTCTCGTCTCCCTCTCTTCATCTAGGTCAATGGACTGATATCGTCTTATGTCATCCATTCCTTTATTTATCCAGTGTATATAGGGCAGCCGCCTGTCTGCTTGCGTCTCTCTATGTCACTCGTTGCAGCCGTCCACTTCGTTGGAGCAGGATCCCCTCCTCGGAGTGAAGGTGGTCTGGTGTGGTGGGGCGTGGTGGGCAGGGTGGCGTCGTCGGACCTGATGTGGTTGTTGGTAAAGAGAAACGGAAACGGCAATGCCACTATGACAACTTGAACACGTTTAGATACGCAGGTACATGCCAAAGATGTTCGCTTAGAAACTAGTGACATCTGGGTTTCCTGTTTTGCTGTTCTCCCTAGGATGGATCACCTTGTTGGGTTCCGTAGTCCACTTAAGCGTGTTGGACGAGGGATGTAGGCCCCGTGCAGTGACGAAGAAGGGGGGATCCGGCTGTATGGCAGGGACTTAGGGTGTCACACTGCTGTCTTTCATGCCTGCATTCAAATGGTGTTTACCTCTCTGTTAGCAGGATTGTGACTGGAAGTGCTTGTCTGTGGGATTCGTTCTTCTCAAGTCAAAGTGGGGTGGTTCACGTTGGTCTTCCATGGTCGGCGGGTTTCTCCTCTGCCTTTGAAAGACTCGACATTTAGGGTTCAGTAGGTTTTCAACCTGTATGCTGTGTCTCCCAAGCCGAAAAAGCTGGGGCAATGCAAACCCTAAACGCGGGTTGTATCAGTGTCTGAAAAATAAAAAAACCGCTTCCAGATAGAGCCCTCCTCCCAACCGTAGGAATACAGTTTTGGTGTGTTCCACCCCCGAGCTCATGCCGGGACTGAACCCAGCGGCTCCTCGTTCGGGCAGCAACACGCTGCCCAAGGAGCCATGTCCTGAACGGACAGCATAATAAGTATAATATTTTAATTTATACACATAAAGGAAGCAGTTATTGATGTTTTCTGTTAATTAATTTTGGTGAGACACGCCTAGGACCAAATTATCGGAAAGACTACCTGAATCCATTGGGCAGCTTACGTGGCTGACCGCATTGGACCTCAGCAACTGCATGAAATTGCAGAGTTTGCCACGCTCGTTTGGGCAGCTAACAAGTCTGCAAACAGGTGATCTTCAGGGATGTATCAAGGTTGGATCACTTTCCAGACTTGCCGGAGGAAACAAACTTTTATTCTTAAACAGAGTTAATATTTTCCGGACTTGCAAGAGGAAACCATTTCATGTTAGAGCAGAGCTGACTTGTGCAGGCACCTCTATGCCTAACAGATACCTGATCCTCTTGAGGCCATCTTAAGAGCTTTGTATCACCTGCTGTGTCTCAAATTACAACCAACAACCAAGTTGGATGTTGTGCAGATCATGAGAGAAGGCTGTACTTTAGCTATTCTTAAAGCAGAACATGGTGCACTACATTTCAGGCTGGATAGTCAAAATAAGATACATTGCAACATTTCACTTTCTCTTTTCTTTGCCTCAAGGTCTGGATATAAGGGTAATGGGCTTGGCTATGAAGAGTCTAACTAGCAAATCACTATATTATGGATGCCTTCATTATCAGATATGGCAAAACTACATGTCTGATGTTACTATGCTACCTTCTGTAAGCTGCCCTTTGTCTTCTTCTCTAATGATAGGAAGTGTCGAATGAACCTATGGAATCCTCACGACAAAAAGGTACAACATGGCATTGTCGTTTAGACTTAAGTTGTTGTCCCAATAAAAATTGTGAATTATGAACTGTAGATTGTATGAATGAAAGACAGGTGCAAGCATCCAAAATATGTGGAAGTTTCGTAATGCAGATTATAACAGTAGGTCCAACATTGAGGTACACGTGAGATCTTTATCCCCATGTGGCTGCAGAGATAGAAGTCGAACTGTGTTGGGTGGCAATGACCGAGTCCACCAGTGAGGGTTTGCACAATGTTATCAGTATGATCTGACTGAAGAAGGGAAGAGAGTGGAAGACCAAGCATGTGCGTTCTGTGATGGTTCATCATCTGCAGGCTTAGAACCTCAAACTTGAGACTCACAAGCTTGCAAACCGCACCCATGTATGTGATCAGAAGACTATGATAGCATTCTCATGACCTGCTAGGGGCAGCTCTGTGCGCTCCTGAAAATACTTTCATTTTCATCAAAATGATGTAGGTGTCAGCGTTTTTTTTTTTCGAATTTTCGCCAGATTGCGACCTCGAAAAATAGAAACGAATATTCCGTAGTAAATTCCACGTTTTTTCATGGATGAAATCGCCAAATTTCTCCAAAAATAAATATTATTATGGATGAATTCTCCAAATATGGATGATATGTATGGATGAAATTACGGATGTGGATGATTCTGTCCTAGTTTGAATGGATGAACAGAATATATGCCTAAACTTTGCAAAACTCTGTAGCCACTCGTGCTATTTTCCGAATTTTAAAAACAAAACTCTGGTAGGTGTATAATATATGCATAATTGAATTGAACTGAATTTGAGATGCATAATTGAAAACACTTGTTGTTGTCCTATTTTTTGTACCACAATAAAGGGTACAAAAAATAATATAATAACTGCCCAACCAACGATGGTTGTGACGATCTTTGACTTTCATGGACTTAGTTTTCACGATCTTTGACTCTCACACTTACTTTTCACTTTCACTGACTTGGTTTCAGCGATTTGATTGGGTAGGGTAAGGAGCCCCATAACCGTTACCCCTTAACTGCCTATGAACGGCCAGTGACCGCTCATGCTTTCCACGTGGCAAACAAGTATTCCATAAAAATCCCAAAAGGTGTTCCGGCATAAGGAGGCCTACACTTATACTGGAATATTCTTGCATTTTCTATCAAATTTATTTCTCATTAATAAACGGATGAGATGGAATCATGGATCATAAAAAGTAAAGCTTGCTTGGCCCCAAGCGGCGCCAGGTCGGATGACAGAAGTGTGGCTTTTGACAGCGTGTAAGGCCAAGTGCACACCTAGGCCTAGTCCTTCGCCTACGTGGCGATCTCGCTGGCGAAATCCACCCACGTCCCCGGCGAGTCCACGCCCCGGGCCAGCCCGGGTGCCTGCGCCAACTGCATCCATCCAATGGGACACTCATATTTGAGCCCTCAAGCGATGATTCTCATCCGGAGACGACGGCCTCCCGCGGACCGGCGTCGAGAAGGTGGTGGAAGGGACGAAGAGCGGGAGAAGCGACACGTGAAGTGCATGCGAGCATGCATCGGACGCTCCGCTGCCAGCGCCCTGTCTGGTCCACGTTGCCGTCTCTCTCCCTCCCATCGCCTTCACATGCTCTGTATACATAACTGTGGGACCCAGACCTCTAACGCTCACATTTCGACCGCTGGCAACGGGTTTGGGTATTAAGGAAGAGGCGATTGGCTTGTTACTACAGCAATATCTTTGTTGAATTCGCAGGATTGTTCGAGACTCTCTCTGTGGTGTTGTAGAGTGCATCCCTCGAAGCGGTTGGGGAAGTAATCCTTGGTAGTGAAGTGAAGGAGGATGGACAGGTCGGAGGAGTTGAAGGAGCGTGCGCAGGGGGTGTTGCAGCGGGTGCAGCAGAATGCTCCCAACTCGCGTCAGCTGTTGGGGCTGGTGACAATTCTGGCGGCTGGGGGGCTTCTGCTGTTGATTGGAGGGCTTACACTGACGGGGACTCTGATTAGCGCCGCGCTGATTACTCCCGTGCTTATTTTCTTCAGCCCCATCCTGGTCCCGTTGGCCACTGTGGCATTCGTTACCATCTCTGGTTTGTTGGCCGCTGGCGCCGCCGCTCTGGCAACACTATCGGTCATTTCATGGATCTACAACTATTTCAAGGGGCGGCACCCAATTGGTTCAGATCAGGTGGGTGCAGATTTTGAAATATTTGGTAAATGTTGGAGAGGTGTTTGGATTTAGTTTGTGCGCCTGGTTGACAGTTTCAAGCGTGTCAGTGTCTGATGGTGAGTTACTGAATGGAAGCCAAGGGTACTGGTGATCAAAACGTGATGTCCAGTAGGTTGGACCACATTTACCAAGAGCTGGTTTCGCTTGGTTGTAGAAGCGGAATGAGTACAAGGACGATCATGACTTAAATTAAGAAGATGGATGCCAGACTGCTAGTCTAGACTCTATCCTGATAGAGTTTTCTAAAGGTCTACAGAAATATGATGGTTATGAGCTTCTGGGAGGCTAATTGTTCCTCTCTGCACGACAGCTAGAATCTCGTCTGCCTGTGAGGAGGCGACTACATTTTCCATAAACTATTTAACGCTGAACAGGGTTAGCCTACTCGATCTCTTTGCTGGAGCATGGAATTTATCTGAATACACTTTTTGATATTCATGCATTTTTGTTTCGGTTGGAGGAGATACGTGGGTAGTTAGTAACCAACTTCGTTGGTCAGTATGTCTAGTCAGTCTCCGTGAGCTCGCTGTTTACGGGGTGGATTCAATAGGAGAAGCCGTGCTCCTACGTTGTGAAGTGGTGTTCGACGTCCTTCTATCTGTGGAATGAGTAAGTGATCTACATCTAGATTTGAGGAAGGCTGAAGGATTCGAGGCCCACTAACTCTACACAGTCAAAATGACAGAGGGTGACGGGTCTGTGCTGGTAATCTTGAGTACAAAGTCTCATCATAATTAATGCTGCTCGAAAGTTCTGAATCTCACGAGTTCGAAGCCTGGGCATCATTAGTTTTATTGGCCCTGTCCTTACTCAGCTTGTGCCTTGTTATCCAGGGCAATTGCTCAGGCTATGATAAATTGTCCACGACAGAACTAGCCTGATCATTGTATGGGAATTATGATTTATCGTTCAATTGGGGTTCAATTTCATACAAATTGGTATAAGGAAAGTGACTGCCATTATCTGAAGCAGTATAAATTTCTAGCCCAGGGTGCATGTCGTTCGAAGTATGGTCAGGTTGCGGTGCAGGTGACCGTGAGGCTTTGACCTTTTGAGAAAGGGTGAAATGATGAACTGGAGTCCTTGTTCAATCATTTCAGAGTAAAGCTATGTCGCATTGGAAATTCTGGAACGGACAATTTCCTCACGTAAAATCTCTGTTGGTTATGTGTAGGTGGATGCGGCCCGTCAACGCATTGCGGAAACTGCCACCCACCTGAAAGAGAGAGCTGCCAGCCAGTACGACGGATCTGCACCCGCCGCCTGAGCAGTTTTCAGCTGTCATTTGTTTTCCCCTTACATAGGCTCTTACAACATGTATGGTGAAAATAAAGCTTGCTTGCAAGCAATACTCATATAGGCAGTGCTTGAATAGTTGTCCAGATCCGAAGTACATTGTAGTTCCATGTCGGATTGGGAGGGCCCGTGCCTTTCGATATTCCGATGGAAATTTAGAATGCAATGTGTTAGTGTACATGAAGTTGTTTGGTGATGAGCTCTCGTTTCTAGATCCATCGTGAAGATGTAGGATATGTTTTGCTATGTGTGCAATACTGTTGGCAGTTGAACTGAGGAAACAATCTTCTACCGCTTGTTATACAGGTTTTGAGTGAATGTGAAGTGAACATACCAACAATTTGGATGCATGTCTTGATGTTACAGTTCCGACTGTATTGATCGCCAGGGAAATAGTAGCAGGGTGTATCCACACTCTTTCGAAAATTTCGTCATCACTGTATGCCACATACCTCAGCTCCTAACTACTCCAATACTCCTCTTACTGACTGCAGAGAGAGAAAATTTTACGGCCCACCAAACACTGCGGCGTCCATGACAGATCAGTCAAGCAGGTGTAGAGAGTAGAAAAGATATGAGTAATGGTAAGTTCATCATGAATGTGATACTAAGTCTCACATGTGAATTTTCTTCCCTTGGGCCATATGCTTGTGCCTAGACAACTTCTACAAACTTGTTCAGAGTTAGGGTATTGTACCCTGAGTAAACATTTGCTTTGAATTAGTGAAATGGTCAGCAAAACTCGACAGATCTATGGACTCGGAAGTAGCCTGGACCTGTCGAGAGCAAAACCAAAATGATGGGAAAATGCAGAAAATGTAAAACAATAATTTGCAACCGATATTTTGTTTTGTTGCTATATTGTTCGAACTATGCTAATCCTAAAGCTACCAGATAACCAGAAATAAGGGCACCACAAGGTAGGGATGCTGCAGATCCTACAAACATCCAGCGAAGGAGAGACATAGCAACATGGATCTCCTAAAGCAGTGACTGAGAAACAGAGTCAAGAGCTGCCCCTTTTCCTTTTAGGGGCTTCAAACGAAAGCTGAGCTTTCGATTTCCCTTTTCTAAAGCTACGCTTGTGATGCGTCCAATTTACTTCAGCCTCCTCAGCTTCCAGAGGTGAAGTCCTTGCACCAAGTGAGCTGCCAACAGGATGGGAGGCCTTCTTCCCAGAGAGTCCGAAACTCTCCTGCAACACACCTTTTCCCCAAGTGCTGTCGAAGGCAACGAGGAGCTGGCCGGTTCTCCTGATCCCACATTTGGGAAGAGCTGTCACAACAATCAACCAAGATTTGCGGGCCTCAGACAACATGTCTGAATGAGCCATGAATAGAGCCTTATGCAAACAGGGCATGCAATTCTGAAACACAACCGAGCATCTAATTTTCCAATTCTGCCACAAATTAATACCTTTGAGGGATTCCCAAACAGGACACTATTCAAATTACCGCCAATGAAATATCTCAAAATATAATATTGGAATTTCTTTTCCTTTTGTGTGGGACTAATTACTATGTTATCAATTCATAGTTACTGGTGTATGGATTGTGCAATTTTTGACATACCATTCATGCAAATAAATATGTATGTATGTATAGGTATATGTATATATTCTTATTATTTATTATTTGTTTTTAAAGAACAGGGGACAGAGGGTCCCTGGAAATTTTATTGAAGTGGCTTGCTGGGAAGCCAATTACTATTATTCTGAAAAATCCTGCAAAGGCATTTGTTTTATTAAAACCAAAAAAACATTAATGCACATGACACTTCAAACAGCACTTCAAAACTTTTACTTCTCAGAAATAAAAACAAGCCTAAAATGGCGATGGGCTCTCTTGCTTTGGCAAAACATAAGCACAACACACCGATCGCTGGCTTGACACGGTGTAAGGTCAGTTGACCACTTTTCTCCGTTGACTTCAACATGTTGCAAACTCTCTCTCTCAGAGAGCCAATGAAGTCCCTACCTCTGCCTTCATGGCTTTCTACCAAGTTATTTTTCCCTGGTTTGTTACCTTCCTATTTTATCAATAAATTTAAGAGCCACTGTCCCCTTTCTTTAAAAAATAAAATAAATAAAACAAATCAGGGTTTCCGATCTTAAATTCAAGAACACTGCCAGTCAGGAGCAAATGTAAGGGCTGTGTGTTGAGCAATAGGCTCTGTAAATTAAACAAACTAACCCTTATGGTGTCACCTGGGGTTTTATTTTTTTCCCCTCAATTTTTGAAATAAATCATGAAGCTTTTTCCTTTTCTTTTTATGTTTTTAGAGAAATATTTTCTTTTAAAAAAATAAAAAAAAACAAACTTTACATTACCTGAAAATAAGTTACCACACATGTCACTTGATAGCTTTTCACTGCACTGAGAACCTTGACAAGCTTGCTTTAAGAAGAGAGGAGGCCCTAGCTATGGCTATGGCGGTGAGCTCTTCGCACATACGACAGATCTTGACCTACCCGCTCCTCATTGAACGCCTCCGTGAATCCTTCAAAGAAATTGAAGCATTCTGCATCCCCTCAACATCTCATCATACCATCGTTGCACCGGGAGAAGGCCAGAATGCGAATTTGAGTCCAACTTTGCTGTTGATGCCGGCCTGGTGTCGCTCCCCCCGCTGCCCTTACCTCCTCGTCAAAAGCGTCACCGTCTTCCCGGAGAATGGGGCCAAGGGCTTGCCTGCAGTCATGGGCACCCACGTTCTCTCGTCCTCGGAAACGGGTCAGTCGCATTGCTTGTGGTTGCAAATTGGGTTGTGAGTTTCTGAATGTAGTCTGTCGTCATGCCGTCAAGTAGAACCCCTTCTGTTCATCAGACAAGCCGAAGTGGGCCTCTCGTTGTGCAGTGTGATGTACGTCGAGCTTTGTGGCCCTTGCAATTGTGGGGGAAGAATTGGCCAACCGATGCTTCATTTGAAGGCATTATGAAGGCTCATGGCATCTGAAAGAGACCCTTAGTAAACCATGTTACCGGAAGGCGCAAAACGTGATCTCATTTTTTCACAGCAGTCGGTGTCGTGGGTCTCTGAATTAGGTAGATTTTTCTGGCAGGACACAGTTTTGAAGACATTCACCCCATTGCAGTCAGAGTTTAATGTAGCTGATGGTCATTGGTAGTGGCCCTTCAAAAAACATGAACCTAAGTGGGTCAACATTCTGGAGAACCAAGGGACGACTTCCAAAGGCCTTCAGTTCTGTGAAGGATGATAGCTGAAATTATGATTCAATAGCATAATGTTAATAGAGTTGACCGGGCTTTTAAATTGAAGGCTATGAATACCAGAGAATTCATGGGTTTGGTTTTGACTGTGATTAACTTGCTATGATTCGGTGAATGGGGTGTTGCTTCTTTGCTGCAGGGACACAGTTGGCTGTGATGGATGGAACTGAGCTCATTCTATGGAGAACTGCATGCACATCGGCCTTGGCAGCTGATTATCTTGCCCGAAAGGATGTCAAGGTAATGGTGATGGTGGGTGCAGGTGCATTAGCCCCACATCTTATCAAAGCCCATTTATCGTCCCGGCCATCACTTGAAAGAGTTCTCATTTGGAACCGGACACACGCAACGGCTGTGAAACTTGTGGAACACTTGAAATCTTTGCCTCTTTTGGCAGGTGTAGTTGTAGAGGCGGTCTCCGATTTAGAGTCGGCGGTAAGAACCGGCGACTTGATCTCGTGTGCAACCCTTTCAAGTGAGCCTCTTGTACTCGGCTCATGGCTGGCTCCAGGTACACACTTAGATCTTGTTGGATCCTTTAGGCCTTCCATGCGGGAATGCGATGATGCAACCATCAGAAGTGCTAGGATTGTAGTTGATACTCTCGATGCAATAGAAAAGTCTGGAGATCTCATGAAACCGCTCTATCAAAATGTCATTTCAAGGGAACACATTTTAGGAACATTAGCTGACTTAGTACAGGAGAGAGTGCCCATGAGAAGGACACCTGAGGAGATAACTTTGTACAAAAGTGTGGGTTGCACTGTGGGAGACTTAACAGCGGCACAAATAGTATATGAACATATAAAGGATTCTACATCCTGAGCTTCCTCTGAGCTGAAGCAAACCTCACAATGTGAATGACAAAAGCAACTGAACTTTCACCCGCTGGTGGGTGCATGCGGCTAACCTCCAGTATCATATGCCTCAAGAAAGATGCCCACCGGAAAATCATACGCATGCCCACACTCAATCCTACAGTCTCAATCACAAATACAAACATGTATGCAATTCTGTATATGTAAGCCTAACATTTTCTTGCATTCCCTACATGCTCAAAGTAATCAAGCCCTCGTCAGGTTCACTTTGTCATGGATAAATGGACCTTCAAGACTGGTGCAGTCAGTAGATTTACTAGCAAGCTTAGTGAATCACCTTGTGAGCTCTGTCTATCTTGGGCTGTTTAGTTTGTGTCGTGTGTTCTGATGTATGTCCAAATCGAATGCACTTACTAAGCATTATGATGTCCCTCTCCCTGCTAATTTTTCCCTGAAAGATGTGTCAGTGTGTGCGATGGGTGGGTCAACTCTTTTATGACAGGTGAGCCCAGGTCAGAGTTTTGCAGATGGTGGACTTGTATGTAAGAAAAATCTGTCTTTGAACTAGGGATCAGCAAGAGGAGCTCTAGAGACAGATCCTTGCTCAGTTTGGAAGAGAGAAGGACCTGGAGGTACACCATGAGAGTGGAAATTGAAGGAAGCAGATGTTTGGAATTGGAAGTTGATGATGCCGATGTAAAATAAATGAAAAGAGTGTGCCCAAGAGTAAGTTGCACTTCCCATGCCACTCCCATTTGATGCAGATGCATCAAGCTGGATACATGCTGAAGCACATTGATTTCGATGTCCTCATGATCCAGCGTCAGGCCTTCTACGCGATTGCTTTCATTGAGATTGTGTTCCGTTGGCACATCTAAAACATGCAACAAAAAGTGCAGCAAAAAGACCTCCAGTGAACACTTTGAATTTCATTAGCAGCAATCTTCCTGACTGCTGAAATCCTTATTTAGTGTAGTGACGATCCGGAGCCTTCCACATGTGCAACCATCCCCTTCCTTTTGCGGATCAAAACCACCTGTGTGACCCACCAACAAACTTGGACCAATTTAAACAAAATGTGAAGCTCAGACGCAGTTCTACTCGCCCTCTGATACAATCTTCGAACATGCACAACTACCTGATTACTGTATGCCCTCCATGCACCTTATTTGCCGCAACTCTCAGGCAATAAGTTCCATACATTGGAGGGAATCGTTACACCTACTGAGGACCATACGAAGTCATGGAGTTCAGGTCACCCACTTAAACTCTGTTTTGTCCCGTTCTTTGAATTCTCTTTATGCATCTTAACCCGTCCTTGCATCCGCTTGTAGAAGAGATTGATAGGTTTTCGCAAATGGATGGTATTGTCGCAAGCAAAAGGATGAAGAATTGCTGCAAAGTTTTACGGTTTTCCTATTCTGTCTGATCAGCAAGCTGGTATTGGAATTCTGGATAATACGATGAGCGTCCACATTCAGCATGAAGAGCGGAAGAAATTGCAGACTTAAGGGGCGCCCACCGTACACATCTTGTGCACAAGCGTTGGCAAGAATATCATACTTTGACAGGCTTCTTTGCTTCGAGAGCTCATGAAGTTGTTTTGCATCATGACTTTGTTGCCGAAAGTTCTCTGACAATTCTTCTACATCTCAGAATGTCGTTACTTTCCCTGACCATCGGGAGTCTGATCGTCGACTTCAGATGACAGGGATGTCTTTTCCATACACATGGAGAATTTTGACATGAGGTATGTCGGATTAATACTGGAGTTAGCAATTACTCTGAGAGAGAAGATTCCTTGGGTGATCGAGGCTTATAGATCGACCCAGTGTACTTAGCTTGAAAAGTGCACATCCTGAGAGGCAGTAAAATCTGAATTGCCCTTATCTGCAAAAGTATGGTTCATGACTCGAGTTTCATCGTTTCCATACATGAGCTACGCAAAGTGATCGTTTGAAATACACCACGTCATCCTCCCAAAGCCCTGTGCGGACCCGCTCTCCTATACAGTCTCCTACAGCCTGTCTCAAAGGAGTATGGCTAAAACAAATTGAGCCATACCCTTTTGAGAAAGGGTATGGAAAAGTATTGTAGATACACTATTTCCATACACCATCTTAGGAGTATGTGGAAGTATTTTTGGCTGCATCCTTTAACCCTTACCATTTTGGTGGGCCCACTAAAAACAGTGCATACCCTCTTGGATAAGGTGTAACTTTTTACTCCCAATCATCCATGGGGATGAACCTTATACTTATGTGCATATCTACTACATCCACTTCTTGTCAAAAGTGTAGGCAATTTGACCATTGTATTTGGGAAATTATAACAAAATAATTTGTCCCAGTTTGTTAATGTATTTTTAAGATTGCATGGAAAAGATGGTTTGACCACCATATTCAAGTGTCGAGATGAGTTTTCTGAGGCAGATGCCCTCTATAATCTGATTATATGGCACCCAAGAAACGCTCCCCCCCAAAAAGCAGACCACAATTCCAAAAAATGAGATAGGCTACTTTGTATGTGAAGGGATAAATTGTCATGGTTTGGATTCTTTCCCAGTACGCCCATGTGATAATATTTGTTTTCTAATTCCTTTGGTAAGTAAGTGCACACTAACATTACATAGTGCCTTGTCCAAAAAATTTGGCATTTTGATAAATTTTGAGCCCTAGATGTCATTTTCAAGATTGCTCACTTGGCCCGCCAATTCCATGGTACTTTGAGAAATTCTAGGGGAGCAAAGCTTTTATTATTTTAGAGTGCTGTAAATTCCAGTGTTGGACTTGTATACCGATAAGAAATTGGTATCAATATTGGTATGTATACTAGTATGAAGTACTAGACCAGTCTGGTATCACCTCAGGCCACCACCTAGCATATAACCGTATTGGCCTGGTATCTGTTTCCTAATACTATGGACGATACCCTACCAGTCTTGGTAGGTGGTTGAAAATCTGGTACCTGATACCAGTACCATATCCAGAGGAAAACCTAGGTATCAATACTTTGAGGAACTAGAGGAATACTTTGATAAAATCAATGAGAAGCATGCTTGTACATATTTATATGAGAAGTGGGCCTTTCAATATTTAACATATCACGAGTTTTTTTTTATACCAGACCACTATTGATAATACCCTGGTATCGATTTTTAAAAACTCTTGCTATTGATACCCGTAAAACACCACACCAATCAGGTATTATTGATACCACCATGGTATCCAAATCTCAGATTTTTGCCAATACCAGTACCTCCCTGGTATCACAATTGGCCGGAGGCCTATATACCAGTACCAGCCTGGTGTGTTCAAAATACGATACATGTCCAACACTGGTAAATTCCAGTGTTGTGCGCTTATTTGATTTTTTTTAATATCAGCTGGTTACGGATGTTTAACTTTAACTTTGTACCAACAGTCAGTAGCTCAGTTGGTAAGTGCACTGAATGCCACCGAGATGACTTTGGGTCAAATCATGCTACTTGACGGGTGTGGTACATTCTTCTCCCCTTTCTCCCCTTCCATGCGCATGTGTTGCATCAAAAGCCTTCACGGCGAGGTTACCGAGAGGTTATTTTCTCCTCTCTCCTTCAAGGGGCCTGATTTGTGAGCGAGTGTTTCCCTTTGTTTAAAAAATAAATAATTAAATTAAAGTTTTTTATTTTTGTAAAAAAAAACTTTGTGTTCACATCCTCCGGTTTCGGGGTTTTGGAGCTTTTCAGTTTTTGATATCCTGCCGGTCGGCAACATATGCAAAATTTAACCCTATGCGGTTATGGACAAATGGAGTTTATGTTAGGATGGCCTCCGGCAGTTCAGTATCCGGTTATCAAACAAATCTAATTTTATTTTAATAACATAAAATAATACAAACTAAAATAATGTATTAAAAATACTAATGAAATAATGCATGCCCCTATGAAACATACCCTTCGAGTAGAAATGAAATGAAGATAGGCCAGCTCGTGACTATGGCCCACCTTCTTTATGTCAAGTGAACAAATAACCGGCTATTATCCAGATTATATCCTCCGGTTTTCAATGCCAGATACATGGGTTCATATCCTGCTTCTTTTGGCCACTAGTTCCGGTTCAAATCAAATTTAAAAAAAATACAAATTCACCGGTTCTCCACCGGATCCGGTAATCCCATCTTTTCAGATCCAACGGTTCTTATTGGAAGCGGATATTTGATTTTTGGACCTCCCATATATATATCCGGGTTGGGACCCACCGGGGGTTTGAGGCTGAATCATATATCCGCAAAACATTGGTAAATTTCCACATGTGCTTCTCTTTAACCCGTTCGTTTACCTTTAGGAATCACTTCCATCCACTGCCATCCATCAAAGCTGGATCATGGCATAAGACTGACGCGACACCTAATCGAGTTGTCGTTTAAGTAAAGGGAGAGACTTTGCATCATGCTAACTAACCTTACACCGTGTCAAGACTGTTATTGGTTTGAAATATATGTTACATGTGATGAACTAATTTTACACCGTGTCAAGACCGTCATTGGTCTGAACGATCAACTAACTTTACATTGTGTTAAGACTGCGATTGGAAATTATTTTGACAACATGTCAAAATTCATATTAGTTTAAAAACTTTTACAACGTAAGCTAATTTTATACTATGTCAATTGTGCTTTTGTTATTAATTCATGCAAAAGCCTATGTTTAGTCACACTATCAATTTAAAATATCGATAAATTAATGAAAATAAAGATAATATTTAATTTAATATATAGAATAAATTTAAAATATTAGATTATAATAAAAAAATTAAACCCCATAAAATCTATAAATTCTATGTAAATATAAATATAAATATATGTTTAAGAAATAATGTAACAATGTAGTAACACATAACGTATCTTTAAAAAATAATGTAACAGTCTAATAATATATAACTATATATACATATATATATATACCGTACCTATCTACGGTGTCCGACGTTAATTAAATAAAGAAACGAGCTGTCGGAAGAACATAAATGTTGTACTTCCTGCACCGAAAATCTTGGATATTCGAACTTCAACCTACTCCAGCAAGCCCTAGCAAACTACCACTAAGCTACCCATCCACATCTACATATATGCGACTTTTATGACATATATACTGAGAACTGTCGGAAATATAAAATTTCCAAAAGACTGCATGAGCTCTTTTTCAAGAAAAAATAATTATTTCGGCAGAGGCTTGATGAACTACATAGGCAAATAGCAATAGTTGCGACATACCCATGGCTTTTAGATAGCCCTAGTCTTCTTCTAGTCATATGTCCACTCATTCTTTTGTAAGATGCACTTTGAAAATATAAATAAGCTTGACATCTAACAGTTTGAGCTTGCATTTTATCCAAAATGTTTCGTATGTCAATAAAGTGAATGTCATCTACCTTCAGATCGTCAAAACTCGCAATACGATCTTCCTCCAATACACCAATTCCGTTGAAGACCACAACCGACGTTGTTGCCCTCGGGTTATATTTTATATATGCAGCCCAAGTATCTTTCATGTCTTCATCCTCAACGACAAATGCTTCGGAAGGACAATTCCGCGCGGATTCATCCTTACGTTCATTTTGGGTCAAAGCAAAGTAGGGTCACCTCACTTTTGTCAAAACAAGGCTTTCTTGATAATGAGAAAAAAGACTCGAAAAATTTGAATTTTGGACATTCGTTGTGCTGACGTGGCCCAACACGTCGTTACACATGACAAATGCTAAACTCTACTCGGGTTGTTTGAAGACACGGACGGCGAGAGCCTCAAATGGTGTTGTGTTGATATCCTGCTAGGGGTCTTTGAGGCTTTGAGCTACGGATAGAAATAATACACAACGTTGAACTTTGTCTGGGCTATTTGAAGACGCGGACGCGGCAAGAGTGTTGTGTTGATGTCTTGCTGAGGCATTGACAGAAGAGATCAGTGCAAGGGGAACATCGAGGAGTAAATTGTCCAGTGAGCGATTTCTGGTACCTGTAGGTTTTAGGGTTAATGTCAGCCTCGTATGCACTCAACTTCATGCCCATACATTGGCTGCTTGAAATCATGGAGGAAAGTGCGCTTCAAGTGTGAAAGGCTCAGCAGTGTGGCATTTCCTCACGAAAGCTCGAGATAATGGATTCTTACTGGTGCACTCCTCATCAATCGAATACTTCATTCAGAAGTTGTGGCTAAATAAGGGCATAGGGATGCTCAATAACTCCACAGATAGGTCATTTATTCAGGACCAGGGCTTCAGGTTCTGCCTCAAGATCTTCAAAGTTTGTGAACAGAAGTGTAGGGACAATGTCCTGGATCGCCCTAAAGAGGGTCAATCTCGCCTTAGGGTTCAGAGTGTGTTCGCACCTATTGTTTGTAGTAGCTTTGTGGCCATAGATCATGTGCATATGTAGTGTAAATACAGGTCACTAAAAACTTGAAGGGATATTTTGGTGAAGTGGTAAGTGGATGAAGAAAAACGGATGAATGAAATCAGTAAAGGATGACAAAGACCCGGGTTCAAACCTGGGGAGCGGACATTTTTTTGTAAGGCGCTACTACAATAATATTTAAGGGGTGCTTGGGTATAGTGGTGAAAACAGCGGATGGATGAAATCAGTAAGGAGAACACGGGATCAACCCAAGGGAGCGGCACTAATGATTACTAAATTACCATGACAGTAATCCAGGGTTTAAACCTGGAAAGCCACAATCTTTAGTACTATGCTGCTGAAGAAATATTATGTAAAGTAAGGGTAGGGCCACCCTCATAAAACTGGTGTGTTTACTAAATGATGGCGGTACTGGCGCCAAACTTTAGACACTGGCACTAGTAAATACAAGGCCTAGAACCAAATAAATCATTAGTATTTTCAGCAAGATATTTTGACAGCCAGCGCGCATAAAAAACGGACTAGTCGTTGCACTAAGCACCAAGGTTGATCGAGATGATGGAGACGCTAAGGGAAGGCGCGGAGAAAAAGGCTGAGGCCACTTTAGTACAGTCAGGAGAGACGTGAGTACAAGGGAAGAATTGAGCATTTACTTGGCTGAATTTTCTAAGTGAAGTTGAAATGTTGGTAGCTATTTTTGTGCAATCGCCATCTATTTTCATCTGCCTTGATTGAGAGACTGTGATGAGGGGACTTGCATTCCTAGTGGTGTAATCTGTAACCTGCTGAATGGCTTTGAATCTAGGGCAAAATAGATTTCCAGCAAAGAGTTATGGAATTTTGAAGATGACTGTTTATTGCTGGTATGATGCAAGGTTAGAAATGTAAGTCTTGGTAGTGGATGCACCTAGTGGGGGATTAAGATCAAGGTTTGCTGCTAAAGATTAACTCGTGCGATGGTCATTTTAATCACAAGAGTGGATGCTAGGGATGATAAAGTGGCTACGCGATCCACATCAAAGCATAGCAGTGCTGATCCAGAGGCTGAATAACAATGAGAGAAAGATGCTTGTGTTAGCTATGTATGTTCAAGTTTAGGGCTAACTAGATGTTATGCTGTCTTATTTTCGCTTCCGTTGCGGCAGTGCAATGTTTACGATACTACCTTTGGAATTCTATAAAATGTTTCAGCGTACCCTTTTTTGCACTACACCCAGTTTGGGCGGAAAAAAAACAACAAATATTACCGTTGTGAAGGGCTCGGGCTCGCTCCAGTAACTTGTGGCTTGCTTTTGAGATTTCCTCTAGAAATCCCTTCACATGACTTGCATGAACTTGCATGAACTTGGGATCTCCTTCACTCGAGCATTCTTCTTGTGGTTGTTCCCTAATGTGTATGCCTCACTTTCACTTTCGTAGGTTTCGGACGCAACCCGGAAATCTTGTATCTAGAATTTCATAAGCTCCGCACATACAATCTCAACAAACGGCTGAAGAGAAATGTCCTACAATTTGGACGTGACTTTCACTTCCTTTTGTAAAGCTTCAATCTGCTTCTTGGTCTCTTCTTTGTGTGTCACACTGACACGAGGCTTTATGTGGGACCCTCTTGCCCTCCAACTTATCTTGTCACGCAACAGGCTTCTTACCTCCCACATCATCCTCCCACGGCTTGACTTCCCATGGGTACTATGATGTTTTTTAAGTCGTATGGCTAAAAGTTGCGCTTTTCAAGGATAGCACCATGCTTCACACAAATTTGTGAAGTTGATGATCATTTTTTGACCGTCTCCTACAAAGTAATAGACGCCCTATGGAGCCACCGTTGAAAGGTGGAAGAACCTCCAATCAAGGTGTAGCATTTTGTAGGAGGTAATGGCTTAGTTCCGAAAACCGATCCCAAAGATGACAAGTCATTTGCCTGTATGAGTGGAGGTCCACATTCAATGAGGTTCATACTTGCAAACGTAAATTGAATGAATTTTGGAGAATGTTTTATATTTACGTTCTCAAAAATCGAGGAATATAACTCATGACCAATTGTAAAGAGTTCCATATCGTCGTTGAGCATATTACAAAATCCATTTCTTTCCCTATGATCAATTTGTCTTCTACTTCCACCCACCATCAATATTCGACTCATAATCGAAAAAATAAAAATATACTTCAAACCTTGGATAAAACACACTCACCACTTACATGAGCTCCTCCAAGAATCTCATCCAAGCTTACTTTACATTCTTATTCCTCCTCAAAGTTGGAGAGATAATGAATGCCTCATTTGAAAAATCATCGTTATCTTCCATCAGATCTTAAACCCTACAACAATAAACCCCACATTCACCTACAAGTATATTAAAATAGGAGCGAATGATGTAAACAACTTGTTAGTCTAAGTATATTAAGTGATCATCTAACCTTGAGATGATAAATGTTTGACAAATGTGTCAAATAAGAATGTGAATTAAAGATCAAATGCATCAAGGTCAAGAAGAATAGACAACTGAATGGGGTCTTTTGAGGATATGGTACATACATATCAAGTTCATCTATTAAAATGTATGAATGACATTTGAAAATGGAAAAATGTAATGCAATCCATCCATTTTTATTTATTTATTTTTTCAAATAATATATGACATCACACTCTTAAACCCAACCATCATTCACACTTATACCATACTTATCTACGATGTCCAATGATAATTAAATCCAAAAACAGACTGTTGAAAAAATTTAACCAAAATCCTTCTAGTGTCGGATGTCATCATGTCACACATACTTGACCCCAAGACCTATTGCTGATTGTAATATGACATATTTATAATTTTAACTATATCCAATCATTCTTTGTCTGAACATATAATATTTAATTATCTATATTGAGTAAAAATGAACTTACTAGTTATTTATAGAACTCATATCAAATGTGTTTTGTAACGTATATTTTTATTTAAAGTATCATTTTATCATATTAGAATCAAATTTATCAATAACTTCACTTACGGGAGATAAAAAGGTTGTCATGTGAACGACAGAATTATCATGTTTGATTGTTGTTTTAGTATTTTTATAATATTATCTGGTACTACATATATTTATTAACAGCATACATAACTTATTGGTTTAAACACAATTGGTTTTAAAATATTGCACATAACGTATTAACCTTAACTTCCTACAAGGTGATTTTTTTCAAAAACTACTACCCCTTGGAACTAATGGGAGGCTACTGACCTACCAACGTTCATCCATAAAAATTGATCATACACATACATACCTACCTGGCCCCTACACCATCTCCCCAAATTTTTCTGGGAACATTTTCATTTTTTTTGGGTTTGAAGCAGTGTTTTTTTTTTTCAAAGTTGGAAAAGAACAGGACTGGCTACTGATTTTTGCAAGAAATAGCCATGTTTTGTGTCCATCCACTATAATTTGGATAGAATCATCCGGTTGTGTACTTTCATCCATGTATATCATCCATATTTGGGGAATTCATCCTAGATATATATTTTATTTGGAGAAGTTTGGCGATTTCATCTATGAGAAAACAGGGAATTTACGATAGAATATTCCATGTTATTTTTTGAGGTCGAAAAAGTGAAAAATTTCGCCAGAAATAAAAACACTGGTTTGAAGAAAAACCTTTATTTGCTTTGACCAAGCATATTGAGGGCTTTTTGAATCTTTTAGAAGGGCTATCCCAAATGTACATAGTATAGTCCAAATGCAAAGTACATGTCTAATTTCACATCAAACCAATATTTTACTGCATATGTTGCTTTGTATGTGTTTTGGTGAGGGTTGACATATCCATCCCTAATAAACACATTCAAACTTGAAGCTTTCCACCAAAACACGTCATCCCAAAAACGATAATTACACACATCCCTCTTGTGAGGGATTGTCTTACAATACCCATAAGCAGTAGGCAAATTTTCAATAAGAGAGAAAACCGAAATTCAAATAAGTGGAGTTTCATCAAACAGTTTGGCATTAGTGGCCTGATATGCTTCAATGGACCAATGAGGGGGGGCCACGTTTCTAGTCAACTCCCCTCCGCCCAATAATTACTGACCCTGTCCCTTTAGAAAAATCTGGAGGTCGCCTGTTCCGCAGGTGGGCCACCTCATAAGCTATAAATGCTCAGAAGGAATGAATGTAAGAAAACTTCATCTACAAAAGTTAGGATGGTTCATCGAAACAGTGCAACCTTGGGTAGGAAGTTAAGAGTTAAACTTTATTTTTTAATAAATATACATTATATATGAAATATGTAGAAAGATGCAAGAAATACTTAACAAAATCTTGTATGATGTAGATATAAAATTCATCTTGGAAGAGTTGTATCGGTTGGTTGTGTTTGAACCGTCATGTCATTTCCTTCCCAATTGTCTCTTTCTACCATGACCCTTCCATCTTACAAGGATTTTTTTGAATTAAAGAAGGCAAAACAAGCTAAAACGTTGCAAGGTAATTTGAATCTGTTTTAATGAATTGAGTTTGGACTTGTAGCTGTGAGCATTCAAAACAACGTGCATGCAACTTTAAAACTATTTATAAACTTTCATACTTATTGTGCGTAGGCCTCCAATTCTTGTAAATATTTGAGACCCCAGTTGTTCATCTATTGTTTTTTTACACAAACGACAATTGACAGAACAATAGATTGGTTAATTGTATCACATTCATTTTTTCATTATTATTTTTATTAATGTTTGTCATCTAGTCTATAAATTACACACTTCTCCGCTCTCTAATTCTTGCAGATGGTCAACACAGAAAAATCCTGGGATAGTTTTCACTGCTTGTAAAATCTCAGATAGGCACGCAGATGCATCAACGCAAAATTATGAATTGATACTAGAAAATAAATGATATGTATGTTTGACAAACTCTAATAATTATTATTTTTTCTAAATTACTTATTAAAATAAAATTCTAGTATTTTTTATTTCATACAAATATTAACAACTAACATTTTACAATTCAACTACAAATTTGTTGTAGAAATAGAGCAATTATAGAAAAGTAGTTGGGTTTATTTCATATTTTGTAATAATAACAAGATATAAATATATCATCTTAGATTACAATAACGTGTATTTACACATCATAGAAAGAGCTTGCAACAAAACCAATATTATGTAGGATTTTATAAAAAACAAGGTTGGAGAACTAAATTTGATGTTGGCACCAAATGTCAATGCAAAACAATTACCAACAAGGAAAAAGGTTGAACATATATCAGTTCTTCCCATACCATTTTGGAGTCTTAAAGATAAAATGTTGTCAACATGAAAATTTTACCAGTAGAGAATGGTAAAGTTGGGAATGCTCGGGCAGCGACTGCTGCAGTTGATGCCAAGCTTAAAGGTGACAAGAAACTATTAGCAACAGCATCAGATGTGAACAAGATATTGGCTAGAGTTGCTTGTCAATGTAGACTTAAAGGAAACGAAACATGTACAACTTTGTGTTCTTGTCATTTGACATGGAAAAGTTGTGGCATAGAATGTAGTTGTCACGGATTCTGCTGCAATAGCTTCTTAACTATGCCAAAGTTGAATATTCGTGATGGAGCATTGGGAGAGGAGCTCTATACCAAACTTGATTTACCACAACACAAAGCAGTCTTTGTGGTGTGTGGTCGCATTATGACGACAACTGAGTATAGCCGTTATCATGATACGTTTCAACATCAAACTATGAAGCATTATGGACTATCTGTCTCATGGCCTGGGACTGACCGTCACGGTCTCCCTGGAAAGCCCGAACCTTCCAAATATGTGGTTGATCCATTTAATGACATGACAGGCGCGGCAAACCATAATTGTGAGCCCAATATTGAGATCAGAGCATGGTAATTAAGCTTATGTTGGAATACTTAGTTAGAGAAGAATTTTAATAATTAGCAACTTATAAGCATTTACACAATAACTTCATTGCGAAAAAACATCCATGTGCATATGTACTTGCAAAGGAATTTTTATCAAAGAAGATGTAGTATGAATTGTACTTATAAAGACAAATTATGATGTCCGACGTCTATACGCCGATAGTAGCAAAAATTTATCTATTGTAGAAACCAATGGAGCTGCACTGCCTCACCCAAACAAATATGTTTACACGTCTAAAATGTAGATGACTATAAAAACATGAACATCAAGTAGCAGATATTCAACACTAAACTTCTCCAAGTAATGATATGCAGTTGGGCCAATGGTAAATTATACGCTGTTGGATGGACACATAGAAGGATCATGGCAAAGGAGGCACTTAATTACGACTACACGTAAGTTTCAAGTATTATGTCATTAATATGATATTTTCATTACTTTAAACAATATATATTTACTGAAAGATGACAAAGATAAAAAATTTCAATATTGAAATTGCTTAAAATGCTACATGTTACATCTAAACATCAACATACATCAGTTATTTTTAATTTGTAAGATTTTAAATCAACTTGAATTTTCATATGTTTAAATTATAGCTATAACTTGAATTAATCAAAACATCTCAAGTTCAAGTACAATATCATAACTTGCAAATAGACATTAGCTTTAGAATACAATGTAGACTCTCTGGGTTCGTCCCTCACCATCAGGTGTGTTTGCCTTATGGCCCCACAGGGGTTTATTTTTTCCCCTCACATAATAAAATGCAAGATAATTTTTGGAATTTTTTTTAAAAAAAAGTGTAGACTTAAATTTTTGAATATATGACACATTAGGAAATGAACAAACAATCCTACTGGAAATTATTAAAATGAATGATTAAATTAAAAAGATGATTAAAAAGGTTGAGTAAAATAGATATAATTGACAATTTGGTTTCCAGATGGACAGGTACTGCCAACAATATTTTTTTTGCAGAATTATGTTTTTGTCGAACAGCTTTTTGTCGCGGATTTATCGCCGACGCACAAAGCAAATTTATGCAACTAAGCATTCAACATTATGAAAAAGAGCTTGCAAGATTGCAAGCAAAACATGCTACTAGTGAACGGGCTTTACAAGACCAGCAAGATTGTTTAATGGCTGGAAAAAATTGGGGATTAGATGTAGAAGACTATCAAACTGACATAATTAGAGGCGAGGATGAAAATGACAAATTGAAAGTGACATGTGAGCGTATAGAGGAAGCAATAGCTAAAGCAAAAGCGTCAATACATGTGGTTGAAAAAACTGATAAATACATAACAAAACAAACAAAAAAACAGCCATTGAACGTGCAAAGACTAGGGAAAAAAATAACATGTTTTTCTGCTTGCTTTAGGACTACAGCTAATGCAAGCGAAAAAAAATGAGAAAACTATCATGAGTCTTTGTTCCTTGTACTGATGCTACAATTCGAGCCACACCGGGTCGAATATACATGACATTTCGGCACTAGAAGGGCTATAATTTCAAATTATCCGACAGCCTCTTTTTTGGATTTAATTATCATCGGGGACAACGTAGGCAGGGACAGTACTACAAATAATTTATTGATCAGTTAATATACATAAAAATTGGTTACTGATTTGTGAGACCTCATAAATATGGAAATGTATTTTTGTCTAATTTGACTTAATAAATATAAATGCCCACGTTCCATTTTCATTTAAAAAAATAAAAAATAGTATTATAGTATTTAACATTTAGCAAATGACGCACATGGGAAAAACAAACATATCTGGCACCAATAAAAATTCGCGGTTTCTCCGTTCAAAAGTCACTGAACGTGCCAGACTCGTTCATCAATCCATCGTTTCTTGTGCACCTTCTTTTCAGCCAATCAACAAATGTATTCTTCTATTTGGTCGTGGACATTTTGAGGGCTCAAAGCAATGAAAGAATGGATGTCGGATGGTACGTTTCATTTTTGCATCAAAGGACATTCTTAACTTGTCTTAGTGTTGGCATCATGGTTGGTTTTTTCCAGTACTATTGTCAATTACACAAAGTCACATACATGCATAAAACACTCGTGCCGGTTTGGTACCACAATGCTCAACCACACAGCGGCTCCTACACTCACATTAATGTAATAAATCAACTGGATCTGGGACCCCTCTTATATGACTCAGAGTTCCTCAGTCTTCACACAATGGTTGACCCCACCTACAAAGGTCGATCAATAAAAATAATAGTGACTGAATCTACCTCGTCCTCGTCCTCCTTAGAGGAAGTATTGTACTCAGTAGGTCCACTCGGGAACTCTGGACGTTGGTATCATGTGAGCACAACGTGAGCATGCTCACATGAGCACGGCGTGAGCACAACCCGCGGTCATAGGGATTAAATATTTTCAAACCGCGGTCATAGGAATTACATGCTAACAGGAATAGTGCATATGAGTACCTTTAAATTTAATTTCTCAATGCAAAATTAACTTTTCTAGGGATTAAACTGCCGATACCCGGACTGAAAACCCTGATTTTTGTTTTACTGGGGTTGACCTGCAATCAATAGTCTTTATAACACCCATAGGGGCAATGAGGGCCCATGGGAGACTTTACACCATTCACAGGAAGCTTAAAAGCTTAAAAAAAGCAGGAAACAAGAAAGTCGGGGCCCCTCTACAAGCAGCCCAAAAACCACTGTTCGGAATCGGGAGTTTCAGAAAGACTCTTTGCATGCAATGTGCCATGTGTGTGGTCACCAGCACTCTCAAAGAAGTGGATCCATTAAAACCATGGCAACTAAGTGTGACTGCTGGTCTTGCTGCGTCTCGAGCTGCAATTGCATCTCATACACTCGACACTGCTATGACTAGGACTCAAGCTACTGTCCTTCCTCAGGTAACACCCGTACATATTTCCAAGTTTTTCTTATAAAGAGACAGAAGCAGAGATTGCAAACTTTAGAGGCCATCTGATCACTGGTCTTAATAGTAATGGATGTGTTGGTGTTGGTTTCCGGGTGTTTTGGTGCAGCCATAATGCCCATGTCTTTGCACCAGGGCAAGGGGGGATTTGGCTGGCATTTCCTCTTGCATGCATATTTCTGTCGAGCCATCGGAGGACTCTTATTACTTCATCTGTTGAAAATAGCCCTTCTCCCCATTCTTGAGCATCTTTTGGGATAGCGTCATCCGAGGATTCCAACAGAATATCTTGTTGAAGCAGAGGTGCACTTTTCTTCAAAATGCTCGAAAGCAACTTTGATGGTTTGGAGGCTTCACTCTCTTGTTTCCCACCATTGCGGGAATGGACCATAGACATATCTAGCTGAACTGGTTTCCACAACAACCCAGCGGAGCCTTTGCATAGTTTTAGAAGTAAATTGTCTGGTTCTGGTTTAACGTACAATCGTAGTGCCTCTAACAAACCATCTACTGTGGATTTGGGCATCAAAGTGTAGTCCTCATTTTCTCTGAGTCTATAAAGAACCCGTACACTCATTGGAAGTCCTTCTTTATGAAGTGCCCTAGCCAACCTCTGTTCCCATTCTTCACTCCCAAACAACTCCATTGGTCCACTCATTTGCCTACAGCTTGTTTTGGGGTTTGGTATGCTCATCTGTGATTGCAGGTTTCTCCATAATCTTCTAATTCAATGCTCTGTGCTGCGTGTTAAGCCCTTTTTAATAAACAGATACTCCCTCATTATGAGATGGAAATTGTAATGGTCTTGTTTGAGTGTCTCCACTTCATACTGCTCATGTGCACTCAACTTTGTGTCTTTCTGATGCAGCATGTTTGTGAGATTTTGCAGCCTCTCCACCTCTATGGCATTGTGAACCTTGAGTTCTTTTAATGTTTTTGTATAATGCTCGGTACTTTTCCTCAGCAGTAGAGGATTCATGTTAGCAATAAAGACTCGACAGTCTGGAGCTCCACACCTACACAATTCAGCAAAATCTATGGCGTCACTGAACATTATATGTCCATCTGAAACACACTTACAATTGCGTTCATGACCTCTTACATCATCTCAAATCGAACATAATCTTTGGTGGTTGTTCTTGCTCAGCTCCATCATTTGAAGATTGGTATCAGTTTATCAAGGGCCTAGGTTGTTTAACATATATTAGACTGCATAGAGCTACCATGTAGATGATCTGATTATCGCTAGTATATCTCTTCTCCTCACAACTTACTTGTAGTCATAAGTGGTTTTACTTTCTCAAGGCCAGGGTTGCTTATATCACAACTGTACTGTCTCACACTGCTGCACCTTCCCATTATCTGCTTTCACAGCTGAACCTCATGCAATCAAATTCACTGAGTGACTCTCTTGGTTTTACTTCTCAAGATCCAGCATAATGCAAGGCAGTTCATGTTGCCATCAGTTGATCATGCCAGTCAGTGTTGCAGTCCATCTCTGGGTTTTGCTTAAGGTTCAGAAATGATACAACATCTAGTTTTCATTTGCACACACAAGGCCCTTCATATAATTTACTACCACCCCATGCAATCAGCCTACAGAAAGTTTCTTGCATTCAGATCTCTGCTACACACAGAATACAACTGTAATTTTTCACACTAACTCCCTTCCTAATTCAGATAGCTAAAAGTTCATACAAGATGGTGTTAGTTTCATCTCTAGGTTTTACTTACAACTTTGTACCAGGACAGTCACCAGACAAGGCACTCTTCTCATTTTCCCATGTTCATGTTTCTTCTCTTATCCCTACCTCTAAATACCTATGTGCAAAATAAGAAAAGTAAGCATATCTAAATGCCATGCAATGCCTTACATGTCACAGTTCCAATTGGTCCTTGTGCAGACTTCATCACCAGAGACAGGTTAATATACATCAACAAGCATGCAGCCCATCAGACATGAATTCATTAATCCCCTATCCACCATTATCTTTCCCCCTTCTTGATAGCAAGCATCCAAGTCTATCATGCTTACTCGCTACCCAACCTCACTCTAGACCAATGACAGCACGTGCACCACCTACAGTGGTACACTTGGCAAATAGGCCAGGGAGACATTTCTGGTGAAAGTGAGCCATGCTGGACGTGTAAGGTCTTGTGGTAGTGCTTTCAGCTCTGCGTACTGACGATGACAATGAAATAAATGAAATATCTAAGTGACTGATCACTCTAGCAACCTCAAGTAAATCAATCGACTCGGCGACAATCAATTCACGTGTCGCGGCCCTTTGCCTTGAGGGCAGGGGGTCGGGACACATGAGGGGCTGCCCCTGTGGTGGGGGCAGCGGCAGCGATAGGTATAGGGGGGGGCTGAAGCACCCTTGAGTGCCCAAGGCACTCAGGGAAGCAGAGGCGCTCACTAGGTGGAGCCCCGCACACCGGGTTGCGGTGGGGGTGGCTCCACAAGGGGTGGTGGTAGCTTAGTGGGACTTAGTGGGGGTGGCATAGGACTCACCATGGGGGCGGAGACCTCGTGGTGGGAGTCGTGGGGAGTCTTGGGACTCATCACGGTCCATAGGGGCCGTGGCGAGCGGGCCAAGACTCACCGCGACTCACCACCGGGAATCGAGGGTCTTCGTGGTGGTTCGCCATAAAATGGCATGGCTGGTTGTGAAACCCCCGCGGACAGCTACAGAAGTATATATAGGGAGTAGTAACCCCGAGAACGGTGCAAGCCCGTTGGTGACCAAAAACTAGTGAGTAAGCGAGCGAGCCGGAAAGCGACCAAAGAGTGGGGAGCTGTTCCGGACTGCCATCTACCAAAGGGAATTCCACTAGGCCCAAATAGGTGGAGGGTCTTTCGGGAGAGCGAAGGGGGACCGTTATGTCCCGGTGAGCAGCCGAAGCTCCAAGTTGGCCCGGCGGCCGGTTGGGAGTCAGGCGCGCGCATCAAAGCGAGTAACTATGACTTGAGGGGGAGCTTACCGAAGTGAGGTGCGCGACATCACGAATGAGATCCGCCGATGTATCTCTTCTATGATAATAGCACGGCGGTAAGAATTGTGTGCAAGTGGACCTTGGGTATGGAAGTGGCTCACTCGTCAGAGCTACCTCTTCCAAACTCGCTCTTGAGCCACGAGGTTCAACTTGGATCATGAGCCATTAGCCTCAATACGAGCTCAATACTCCTCGGCTGATCAGGTTGCAAATGTACATCAACTTGCAAGTACGTATAGCATCATGGGGGAGAACATCACTCTGATCATACAATACTCAAAAGAGCGCTCAAAGCAAAGGGGATCCGATGGTGTAGCCATGAGCCGCATCATCTTAATGGCATCCATGGTTTAGTATATTTAACTATCAAAATATTTAACAAAACCACTACGTACACCAGAATTACTGCGATTATAAATGTGTGGTTATTCCAAAACAATATCAAAGATCTTGTCCCATAGAACATATAAATTAATAAGCAAGAGCAAATGTTAAAGAGAACAAAGATGAGGACAATTATCGTTCTTTCATCCCTCATGAAATAATTGGGGACATTCATAATTACTTACTCATTTCCCGGTAGATGCATCAAATATGACAAGCCCTTGATGCACATGCCAAGGGTGACGACATAGGCCTTGTTTCCAAACCTTGATTCACTAACACTAGGCCGTTTCTTATCACTCCCTTGTGATGGAGAGGAAGCCCCGAGTTCAGACTTTACCCAGAATGATGTTGTGGAGGATTTTTCAAGCTCCATCCGCGGCCTTTACCTCTTCACCCTAGACATACCACCCATTTTCCCTCTTTTGCTAGTCTCTTATCTTGACGCCATTCCAAAAGTAGACACTTGCTAGACACAAAAGCATAAAGTTGAGGCAACAACCAGTTCTACTGATACATTCTTTTACGATAACATAACATCTAGCATTTGCAAGGCAAGTGCCAAGGGAATGAAAAGAATATAGAATAAAGCTGAGCTCTCTGAATGACAACCGTGCTTTCAAGCTCCTGCTTCCTGACCCTCGGTGCAGCAGGCTTCCAAGGGAGTAAGTTAGAGCTTGCTGACTAAATTATGAGTTTCTATTCTAATGCCGTAACGCATATGAGCTTCTAAACACATATTAATCTAGACACACTATTAGTTTCTAAACACATTATCTCAGAAATAAGGTTTGAAGCGTGAAGTGCATGATAAGAGAGTTGATAGACATCACATGTCAAAGCTCGAGAGATAACAACTGAGTAACTCATGCTGGGAGCAATAGGATCAGGTGCCCAGTTATGAAGTTGGCATTGTAAATAGTTCTAAGACGGAGCTATTGGCTAATAAACTACTATTGCTTCTGTCCTCAAAAACAGGGAAAAACAGTTTTGCTCAAAAATAAGACAGAGAGGCAACGACTCCTTCAATCCAAGTGAATGTAGTCCGCCATCTCTATTTAGATCAAGGAAAGAGCGAGAAATTATTTGTCAGATGTGTCTCCACGGCTTTGTGTTACACTTAGTGTGCACATCATAGTGGAGGCCGCTGGTAGCGGAAAGCTTTGAATATGATGACAGTGGGCGGGAGGATTTGGAAGACTCTAGAAGTATTTTCATTATTCTCATAATCCACACGTCTAACACAATTTTAAGTAATTCCGGACTTTTGGATTAATATATAACATAATTAAAATTAACTAGGGCTTCGCGATGCTCCGCACTACCAGTGACGAATGATAACTGAATGCTGAATGGAGGAGAGAGATAGAACAGAAGAGTTATAAGATTTATGATTTTGACATAGCGTATATCAGAGCCGATATAATTGCTATTAGAAGGGGTGAGGGAAATAAATTCACTAAGATTCATCATCTCGAGAGAGATGGAATCGATAGAGCGGAGGGAGATAGACAAAGGGACTAGGAGAAGTTCCAAGTCCAGGGGCCTCGTCGCACATTGCGGAGCCATCCGGCCAAGTTCCTCCGTGCACTTTGTATTCTCTTTTGCTCCCCTATTTTGAAGTCAGTCATCCGGGCCCTCAGGGAGGTTGCTTGTTTTTTTTCGATTTGAAAAATAATCCTAATACTCAAAGCGACCTCTTGGGGTATTTCTTTTTCTCTTTTTTTTAAAGGAAAAGGGGAGGAAGCCCTTGGGATACTAGCTCGGAAGCTAGTTTAGCGTAGAGCAGGAATTGAGTGCCATAGTGCCACGTTTTCGTCGCCACGTTTCGTCGTCAAATTTCATCAATCTGCCCGGACTGCCCACCCGAAATAAGCCAATAGAAATTGCCGCGCCAACGTTTTCGAAACTGCCCGAAATGCCCGGATCTTGATCTTCTTGATCTGCGTTTTCCACCATCGTTCACCTTGCAAGCTGCAATGCAAGCTCTCAACGAATTGAGGAAATCCATGCTGAGCTGAAGACTTGCTGAAGAGATTGTCTTGGCAGATGAAGGATCAAGCAAATGATGGGGGAAGGGTGTCACTTTTTCTTAATGTACGATCTGAAGAAGTTTGTCCATCTTGCAATGGTGGGTTCTTTGTTCCTGTCGGTACCATGATTTTGTATCTTCCTGATGTTTGCAAGGTTCTTGGGAGAGTCAGCTTGGTCTTAGCAGGCCGTGTTCAATCTCTACCTGCTCAGATGCACCGTGGTGGCTCTCACATATCAATCCGCACTAGTACAGATTATCGTTTTTATGACTGCAAATATCACTACATTTGCAGTGATAAGTGCGATTATGACTACATCACTATGCAGTGACAAACACGAAGTCATTTTCTACCATCACTGCGGAGTGATAAGTGCGAAGTGATGGGCATCACTGCAGACGTGGCACCTGCCCAACGACTCAGAGTGACGTAGGGTGTAGTGCTGTAGTCATAATTATACGACTACAAGGCTACGTGTCATGACTACACTTATGACTACGTCACTACAGATGAGCGCCAACATGGAGAGGTCTCTCCATGACACGTGTGACCCCACGGATGTATGTGACTACACTTATGACTATATCACTACTCACTACATCACTGAGGGTAGCATGTGGCATATTTCATGACTACAAATATGACTCCATCACTATAGCTTTGTTTTGGTTCTAGTAGGTCATCTAACACGTGTCTTTATTCAATTAGTTTATAAAACCATTAATGCTATTTTATTTATTAATTTCATGTAAATTTTATTTATTGTTTTGATATTCAGATGTGTTTAAATATACAAAGCAATATATTTAATTGAATGAAAGAAATTCACACAAATACATAGATTGTCTCTAGAATGTCACTCATACTGCAAAAATCCAATGGGAAAAATGTTCCCATGGATGCCACAAAGGCTCTACAATCAAGAAGCTTGAAAGGCCACATGGATAAATAACCAAGCCTCAAAAGCTACAAGTCCCAAAAACCCAAGCCCACATAGGGGCAACAGTCCACTAGTACTCCTACAATTGAAGAGCTCTATTTATATATCACCACGGTGGCATATTTTCAACTACATTGCATCATGTTTCAGGAGCTTCAGGCTCCAAATTGTGGTGTTTCCTACCACCTGCCCCAACTCTCTCAGAGGAGAATTACTTATGCTCGCCTCTTTGATGGATAGAGCAGCATAATGGAGTGGCACCACAGGGTACCCGTCACCCACCATGCTCCTTTGCAGACCAACAAAAAGTCCACATCCAACCTTGGTGCGTTTGCTGTTGACATCAAGTAGCCGAACATGATCTCCCACCTTGAACTGTCATCCCAACTCCCAAATACATAGAAGTATATATCAAAACTCCTTAGAAGTGCTGGACTAGCAACTAGCTACATACAATAACAGCCCAAACGCAACTACTGCTCAGGGGAATGCCTAAAGGTCAAAGCCTCGTGCAGGTAAGCTGCCAAGCATTTCTGATCCTCATAATGCAAGACTTTAGTGACAGATTGAGTCCCACGGAATAGACCATCAGATTCTACCCATGCAGGTTTCTTGTAGCTATTGATCCACAGGGAATCATAGGTAATCTTGTGCTTGAAATCTGACCCCCTTGGATGAATCTGGACCCACACTCTATCTCTGCTCCTTTAGGTATCCATGCCTATGCACAAATGATGCATTCATCCTTGCCTTGTTGCTAGCAGCAGCCTATATTTGTTCTAGGAAACACCCAACTCAGCTTATCACACTAGTTCCTATGCTGATATTGCATCTGCTACTCTCTGAAATGTAACAGGCATTCACCTTTTTGCCTCAGTTGTCCCATCATTGACTGGGGTCAGAAAAGTAATCATTCCACAGCTTCTTGTCATTTGCCCCTAAGTCTCCAAAGCCTCCATCCCGCGCCCTTGCTATGCATATCCTGCAATAATCACTCCACAATACCACATGTCGTTCAACCATACTGTCGAACACTCCCTTTGTATCCTCAATGCACCCACATTTGGCATACATGTCTACCAGGGCAATGTTCAGAATGATAGGTGCAATTCCAGATTGATGATGTCACCATGCATCTCTTTGCCAGGCTTTTCTAGGGCTGCCAGGCTTGCACAAGCATTGCAAACACACAAACGTGATCTGGTTTCACTTCACCCCTTCCCCCATCATTTGCTCATAGGTCTTGCCTCCATCTCGCGCCCCTGTTGTGCATATCCTGCAAGCATGGCATTCCATGACACCATATCTTGTTCAGCCATACTATCGAACATTCCCTTTGCATCCTTGATGCACCCACATTTTGGATACATGTCCACTAGGGTATTTACTTCAGAATGACATCGGGTACAATCCAGCTCTGACAATGTCACTATGGACCTCTTTGCCCTTTTCCAGGGCTTCCAGGCTTGCACATGCATTGCAAATGCACACAAACGTGATGTGGTTGGGCTTCACCCCTTCCCCCATCATTTGATCCTAGGTCATTGGCCTATTGCATCTGCTACTCTCTGTAATCCCACAGGCATTCACCTTTTTGCCTCAATTGTCCCACCATTGATGACTGCGGTCAGAAAAGTATCCATTCCACAGCTTCTCCGAGCGTATCTGTTACCTGTTTCTGGAAATTTCCCTGTTGTCACATGTTGGCCATATCATGTCAGTCACTCCAAACAATCAAAGGCCCACTCAACCAGCTAACTTGCAGAATTCAACACGAAAATTTAGGTACGACTTTGATAACAGGGGAAAACAGGCTAAAATGTGTTGAAGGTGCCTTCATTACCTGTGCCTTGTTCTATCAATTGTGCTGCTGCCGCTTATGTTTCCAGTTGACCATCTACCCACGCAGATTTCTTGTAGCTATTGATCCACAGGGAATCAGAAGTAATCTTACATCTGAAACCCGGTCCTCTTGGATGAATCTGGACCTCTATCCCTAGTCTTTTAGCTATCCCTGCCTGACAGTCCTTCAGCTCATACTGACAGCGTGAAGTTCTTCCAGCAAATACCCCAACCCTAATGATGAGAGGGCAAAACAGACTGCCAAAAGGCTGAAGAAGGTGTGCTCACCACATTGTCCTTGACCTTGTGTCAAGGAATAAACCACAATCAGTCTCTTAAACACAGTGCTAAAAGCTGAAGGGCCTAAGCACACTCCTAACACAACCATAACAATCAAAAACCCGCACTTCTCTATTCAATCAATCTCAGTTCATCGATTTCTTGAAAGTCAGCTATTATACTTAGCAACACATCTGTCCTAACTTCAACCTATCCTTGTTAAAGCAAAACTGCATATGCCTCAGTGCATTGTTGCTCTTGACTTGTCATTTGGGCAGTAAAATGACATCGACTGCACTATATCCCTAGCATCATAACGTATATTTCTCATACACAAATATTCACAACCAAAACCCTACACCATTAACAACAACATGATGCATCTTATTCCAAAGATTTGTGCAATACATGTCAAGGAGCACTGTGCGCTGGAAGCAAAAATGTCTCACCGAAAGGGCCACGACATTGACGATGAGGAACATTGCTATAGAACAAGGTATGATCATTATCTCGCATGGTACTGATAAATTCAACCCTCTGTTTGGCACTTGCTGCCAGTCTCTTCTTCCATATCCTCCAATCCTGTAGTCAGTAAAGTCTGTCCATTAGTAGTGGTCACACCCACAAATAGCAAGAAACTGAAGTTGAAATGGATGATATCTTCCCCACTGTGCCTTGTAAGTGCTTTGAATAAACACAAATGACAGGGAATCATAAGTAATCTTGTGCTTGAAATCTGGCCCTTTTGGATGAATCTGGACCCACTCTCTATCCCTGCTCCTTCAGCTATCTCTGCCTCTGCACAAATCATGCACACATCCTTGTCTTGCTCCTAGCAGCTGACAATGACAGCCTAGATTTGTTCCAGCAAACACCCTAACCCTACTTATCATACTAGTTCATATGTTGACTTGCGCTTCCAACAGGCCTTCACTTTTTTGCACCAAAGAGCTAACTTGCAGAATTCAACCTGAAAATTTAGGGACGACTCTGATAACAGGGAAAACAGGCTGAAAATGTGTTGAAGAAGGTGCTCGTAGGTCTTTTAAGCCTCCATCCCGCGCCCTTGTTGTGCATATCCTGCAATCATCGTACTCCACGACACCACATCTTGTTTAGCCATACTATTGAACACTCCCTTTGCATCCTCGATGCACCCACATTTTGCATACATGTCCACGAGAGTACTGTTCAGAATGACATCGGGTACGATTCCAGCTTTGACAAGTCACCATGGATCTCTTTGCCCTTTTCCAGGGTTGCCAGGCTTGCACATGCATTGCAAATGCCATCAAACGTGATGTGGTCGGGCTTCACCCCTTCCGCCATCATTTGATCATAGGTCTCCAAAGCCTCCTTCCCGCGGCCTTGCTGTGCATACCCCGCAAGCATCGTGTTCCACGACAACACATCTCGTTCAGCCATACTGTTGAAAACTCCCTTCGCATCCTCGATGCACCCACATTTCGCATACATGTCCACGAGTGTATTGTTCAGAATGATGTCGGGTACAATTCCAGCTCTGATGATGTCACCTTTGCTTTTCCAGGGTTGCCAGGCTCGTACACTCATTGCATATACAAACGAACGTGACCGGGTCTGGCTTTACCCCTTCCCGCATCGTTTGTTCATATGTCTCCAATGCCTCCATCCCGCATCCATGCTAGGGATTATCCAACGATCATCACACTCCAGGACACGACATTTCGTTCAGCCATATTCTCAAACACTCCATTTGTATCCTCAATACTGCCACATTTGGCATACATGTCCCCGAGGATATTGTCCAGAATGACATTGGGTACAATTCCATTTTTGACAATGGCACCATGGATCTTTTACCCATTTCCAAGGCTGCCAGGCCTACACACGCATTGCCGGCTTCACCCCTTCCCGCATTATTTGCTCATACGTCTCCGAAGCCTCTATACCACGCCCCTGATGTGTATATCCTCGCCCTTCCTGCATCATTTGCTCAAGAATAGGTCTCAAAGCCTCTATCCCACGCCCCTGTATTGCATATCATGCGATCATGGCATTCCATGACACAAGTTGTCGCTGCTTCGGCTCGATACTAAGAAAATAAAACTGATCGTAGCACGGGAGACAAAAGGAGGCTAAGTCCCAGCCCTCTGTTCACGGCTGAACGAGGGCAACCCTAAAAAATCTTTTTGAATTTTTTAACTTTTTGCACTTTGTGTCATCCCAATGACACAAGTGCTTTATTAAAGATAGATGGATGAGGTCATCCAATGGATGAACCCATTCAGTATATGCCTTAAGATGCCACGTGTAGTGATGTCGTCATATAAACAGAGCTGTGAAACTCATGTAGTTATGTAGTCATAAGCTTCTATGGCATATCATCAATGTGTAGTAATGGTGTAGTCATTTAGTCATAAGCTTATGTAGCACTTGTTGACGTGTAGTAGTGCATATGACTATTAGTCATATAAACCAAGCCTCTGTTCTTGGTCAACAATGTTTGACCATGGCTCCTAGTCATGTAGTAATATGTATGACTTCATTAGATTAAAATATATTAAATTTCGTCCAACAATGGGTTTCGTCACTCTGTAGTCACATATATAGTCATGATAACCGAGGTTTATATCACCCGTAGTCATAAAAACGTTAATATGTACTAGTGCCGACATTACCCGACTACAGACACAAACAACACACACAAGAGGTCCTTTTGGGTTGATGGTCGGTCAAATCTTCCGTAGGTCATGACACAAGGTCAAGGACAGTCTGGTGAGGGTTCCTTTTTCTTCGACCTATTTCAGCCTGTTTTGCCCTCTCATCAGACTCGGCCCTGAGATGCATTTGTTAGTACCATGATTTGGTGTTCTTCCTGATGTTTACTGCAAGGTTCTAGGGAGAGTTAGCTTGGGTGTTTCAATCTATGCCTGCTCAGATGCACCGTGGTGGTTCTCACAGACCAATCCGACCTGACTACACACACAAGCAGCACACACAAGAGGTCCTTTTGGGTTAATGGTCGGTCATATTCTCCATGGATCATGACACAAGGTCAAGGATAATGTGGCGAGGGGACCTTCTTCTTTGACCTATTTCAGCCTGTTTTGCCCTCTCATCAGACTCGGTCCTGAGATGCATATTGAATTCTGTAAGTTAGGTCGTTGGGTAGATGGTCAACTGGAAACAGCAGCGGCAACGGCACAAATGATAGAACATGGCACTTCTAATGAAGGCACCTTCTTCAACACATTTCACCCTGTTTTTCCCTCTTGTCAGAGTCGGCCCTAAATTTCCATGTTGAATTATGCAAGTTTTTGGTTGAGTGAATCTGGTTTGGAGTGACTTTGACATGATACTGCCAATGTGATAACAGGAAAGTATCCAAAAACAGGTAACAGAGAGAAGGTGTGGAATGAATACTTTGTTGACCCCAGTCAGTGGTGGGACAACCGAGGCAAAAAGTTGAATCCCTGTTAGATGACAGAGAGTAGCAGACACAATTCAGCATAGGAACTAGTGTGATTGGGTGTTTCCTAGGTTGTCATTGTCAGCTGCTAGTAGCAAGGGAAAGGATGAATGCATGATTTGTGCAGATGCATGGATAGCTGAAGGAGAAGGGATAGAGTGTGGGTCCAGATTCATCCAACATGGCCAGATTTATGTGTTTGTGTGATTGTGAGAGAGAGCGCGGCAGAGACGGGTACATCGAATTTTCAATGAAAATCATAATGTTTACCAGATGTCATGAGGATGTCCAATTTCCTTAGCCTACCTAGAACACACACTAAAACGAAAACCTTGGTTGCAGAAAACCTGCGGCTCGGCCTAAAAGGTTGTTGTAGGGCGATACAGGCAATGGCATTGAATATAGAACCATCCATATACATATGTTGGAGACATAGGTAGCTATTTGACCACCAGTCGGTAGCTCAGTTGGATAGTGCATTGAGTGCCACCAAGGTGATTCTGGGTTCAAATCCTGCTACCTTGTCGGGTGTGGTATAATCTAGTGTTGGTCGGTTATCAAGGACCCACCCGGTTAATTACAGGTTATTTGTCGGGTAAGGGTAACTAGTCGGAGGTTATGAGCATAAGAGAGATCCGGGGACCCCGAACACCGCCGGTACTATACAGCTCAAATACCCGGTGAAACATCCTGAACCTGTGAACTAATAGCATCTGAAGACAGTTGACGGAAGCGGTTATGGTAGCTGCTATGGTTTCGAGGCAAATAGTAGTTTTCTTTTGGTGTCCAAGGGTCTATAAGCTTACTCTACATTGAAGTTGAAATGACACTGCATTGAACCTCTGAGTGGTGCGGCTCTGTGACGGCTACTTGCATTTGAAACTGCACATTGAACTTGAGGGTAGGGTGGCGGCCGCACTATGACGACTACTTGCATTCATGTGGAGATCTGCTATCGCTTTGCATTGATGCGAATCATCTTTCTTCCTCATGATATATTTGCTCTCTTCTTTCACATTGTCAACACTTCAAATAATTATCTTGTTCATGCACGTTGTGAGTATGGCTAGTTCAAGTTTAGGTCAAGCTGTACAGGAGGAACGAGTTTCTAATTTGTCTGCTCCACCTACAGCCATGCAGACAGTTATGATGTGCAATCTCGAGTTCCTGGTGCGAGGACATGGGTTGTGGTTGATGCCGTTGTCAAATCTTTGTCACCGGTAGTCATAAATTGTGTCCTAAAGCAAAGTAGAGGACATTGGTTATTATTAGATGCTTTGCAACATAGCCTTGGTTGTTAAATGTCAAAGGGACATTGATGCAAGAATTGTGGAGGACAACTTGGGTATGTCGCAGCTAAACGAGTTTGATAAGGAGCTCGAAGACTTCAAGATCAACATGCAGAAAGTAAATGATTGGTGCGGACTCATTTTTTGTCATTCATGCACAAATTTGACAAAAGAAAATGTTATAACATGCTTGCTTTAATGCTCGATCCTCGCTTTAAAGGGCTGGCCCTAGTCAGTGAGTTCGTAGGAAGAGATGCAGCTCTTCGTATTGTTTAGGAGTATGACCAACAATCTCTTGTACCTCTGCTCACACATTGTCACCGTCGCATTGCTGGGTTCGATGGTCATGAAGAATCACAAATTGATCCAGCACGCTTCAACAGACTTGACCTTTTCCAAATGTCAGTAACGACATCAGAGACAAACAAAGAGTTTGTGACCAGGGAATTGTCATCATTCCGACGCTTTACAGTGGACTTGGAGAGGTGCAAGAAGCCTTTAATGTGGTGGAAGTCCAATGAAGTCACATTTCCTTCTGTGGCTTATTTAGCTCGACAAATTCTAGGCATCGTTGGCAGCCAGATTGAAACTGAAAGGATCTTTTCTCTTGTAGGTTTACTTACTTCACTACGACGATGCAGACTTCAAACCAAGAACCTGGACAAAATAATATTTGTTGCAAGAAACTGGCCAGATGATCCGAGAGAGGGATGCGAGAGATCCACTTTAAAACAATGTCAGGAGATTGAAGAGGATCTTGAAGAGATTTTGGAAGAAGAATTTGACGAAGAGATTGAGCCAAAGAATACGTGCTCTCAGATCATCTGTGATCACTTCGATCTGCGATCTGCCTGCTTAGAGTACTTCAGTTGTATCCGATGGTACGCAGGTTATATTTCGGTTATATTTCGGTTATATTCTGGTTATAACAAAGACCCGACTTGAAATATCACCTCAGGTTATTATTTGATTATGAACCAGCAAATAACCTGACCCCACATATTACTGAAAATTTCATAACTGTAACATGCAAATAACCTTCGTTCAAGGTGCATATTTTACCTACAACCGGAGGTTATTACTGTGTGAGTCAGCTTGTATTACCTGAACCTCAGGAGCTTTGAAAAATCTGATAACTGACCAACACTGGTATAATCTTCTCCCCCATCCTTCCTGATTTGTGAGCGGTCGCTCCCGGGTATTTAATTCCCTTTGGAAAAAAAAAACTATTTGAAAATAAATTAGTAGATAGTTAGCCTGTGCTGCTTATTACCAACTAAACTCCAATTAGTGAAAGCGACAAGACAGGGCCCACCAAAGTAGCCGTTGCTGACACTTACGAAAATCCATAGCGCAGTTCTGTGCAGAAACGAGCGAGAGAGAGAGAGAGAGAGAGAGAGAGAGGGGGATGGAACTTTAGATTGAGAGGAAGGAGAAACCTTGCTTTCGAGGAATCTGGAGAGAGCACCAGAGGTTGTGTGCAATGGACACCTTCGCCAGAGCCGTGCCAGGACAAAAGCAAGACAAGAGGAAGAGGTCCAATGCCGTTTTGGAATCTGTCCCAGAGCTTGGAGTTTTTCGAACATCCCAGAAGGCAAAGGGGAAGAGCAAGCAAGAGGTATTTAGGGATGTGCTGGTAGACGTGACGAATGTGGGGGCAACGCCGCTAAGAAGGTCTGCCAGATTAGGGCAGAGGCAGAGAGACGGGGGGATGATGGAGTATGCGGATTTGGATCCTAGAGATGTAAATGGAGGCGTTTCTGTAGGTGGAACTCCTGCTACGGGATTGATAGGGAAAAGAAGGGGAGGGAAAGAAGAGGAGGGATGGGGCACAACCAGAGGGAGTTTCAATGGGTGGGAGAAGAAAGATGGGTCGGGGCCTGTGAAGAGAGGGAAAGTAGGCAAGGATTTGAAGAATGAGAAACTGAAGCGACAATTGAGTGAGGGGATGAAGAAAGAGGAAGAGATGGAAATGGTTACTAAAGATGCTGTTCAATCACATGCAGCTCCAATGGCTGATAAACATCAGACGCAGTATGGGATAGAACGGGACAACGGAGATGCAATGCTGCAAAGGGGCTCTGAGGTTGTGAAGCAACTGGCAGGAGAAAAGAGGAGAGGCACTGCGGAGGGGGATCGTCTGGGAGAAGCAGTCGGGTCGAAAATGAAAAAGGAGGGCGTAAACGAGAAAGGCACCCAAGGGGCTTTGCGCAGTGAAGTGTCAAATAGAAACACAGACGCTCGGAAGAGTTTATGTTTAATGAACGCTACCGAGGAAGAGAACAGAGTGAACGGAACGAAGTTGGTAAGGGCAAGGAACACTACAGTCGGGAGTGTCATGGGGGTGAGGAAGAGCAACGTGTCCGGGGGAGTTTTGAAGAAAGTACGGAAATCTGCAATTGGGTCAGGAACAACGAAATCGAGAGAGAATTCAGGTAAGCATTTGAAGGGTGACAGGCTGACGCTAGATGGAAAGAGGATAGGAGATGGACTGAGGGAGAAAGTCACGAAAGATGATGATGAATCATATATTCCTCCTATGGCTTCTAAACGGCCGATGCAGGATGTGAGAGAGGGAGACAACGGGGGTGCAAGCGAGCAAGGGAGATTGGGGGCTGTGAAGGAACCGGCAGTCCGAAAAAGGAGAGGCATTGGAGAAGGGAATCGTGAGGAAGAAGCAGCTGAGTTGAAAAAGAAGAAGCAGGAGGTAAAGGACAATGGGTGCCAAGGGGCATCGCGTCAGGTCTCACATGGAGACATTGAATCTGGGAAGAGTTTGGGATTGATCCTCGCTACAGATACGAAGCGAGCAGATGCAAGTAAGGTGGAGAGGGGGAGGACAGTTGCAAGGAGGTCAGCAACGAGCGGAAGCCTGGTAGTGCCCGAGACAAGTGGGACAAAAAGGAGCCTACTAGGAGCAAGGCTATCTCGGCGTGCAACCAACATTAGTACTTTGAAACCAAAGACCTTTATTAGTGACAAGGACAGTCCATCAGGTTCTCTCCTGGGGGCTGATGGGAGCCCAACAGGACGAGTTGATGGAGAGACAGGCCGGGTAAGTGTGTCAGGCCAGGGAAGCGAAGATCCCGACTTCCGCGCTATCGAATCCTTCGAGGAAGCAGAGATGCCCATCAAGCTGTTGGACGTGTGTAAAAAGCTTGGGAGGCCGATGCCCCTGCAGGCTCATGCCTGGCCCTTTCTGTTGGCGGGGCGTGATGTCATTGGTATCGCTGAATCTGGCTCTGGTACGTGAGCAAACTGAAATCTCTTGTGCTATTTGCCAGCTTCTTGTAAGAAATGGGGATCCGTGATAACGGCAAGCAAATTGGGGACCGACAGTGGCTTATTCACTTGTCAACATGTAATTTTACATACTTTTCTATGGTACGCAGGGCAAACATTGGCCTATGCAGTGCCCGCACTGGTGCATGCGCTGAAAAAGAAGAAGAGCTACGTGCGCAAGCGACCGGCGCCTCTATGCCTTGTGCTTTCTCCATCTCGAGAGCTTGTCCAGCAGGTGAAAACAACCTTCCCACCTTCCTTTAACTCATCTTTTGACGGAGGTGCAGTTCTTCATCCAGGACCACATTTTGCATGTTGAGATTTGATGAGTTGAAGTGTAATGTATTCTTGAGTACAGGTCACAAATACTTTGGAAGAAATCGGTAGCTCTTCTCGAGTGAAAATTGCATCTCTGAATGGAGACTCCTTGGGAGAAAGTACTCTCAAGCCTGGTGTGGTAGGTGTGCCTCACCTCAGATGGTTCTTCAGTTTTTGAGGGTGGTCATGTTTTCAGTCTGACTAGTGTGTAGGTATTGCCATTTTAAAAATTTGTTAAAATTCAACCATTCCTGTTGATCCGTCTTCCCCCTCCCCCTCCCGTTTCTCCAAAAAACAAGAGAAAAAACAAGAATGTTTTAACTGAAAAGAAAACATGCAGTGTGTGCCTTTCTTGCTGAAATGGCAAATGGATTTTCAGCAGGCATGATTTTATGAGGGGCTATATTGATGTTGGTGCAACTTGGTGTAGGCTGTTGTTGTTGCGACACCGGATAGCTTGCAGAAGACGCTCGAAGATGGCAGTTGCTCTCTCGCGCTCGTCTCCTTTCTTGTAAGTTTGCAATGATTGATGGTAATGTGCCAAGCAATTGGATGAGCTTTAATTAACCTTAATTACAAGTGGTGGACCACCTTATCATCTGATTTGGGGGTTAAGAGCAGTATCTTACTCATTTCAAACGACACCTTCTTCTCTCTGCTTATGGCAGCTTCCAAATCCAGTGTCTTACTGCAATGGTCTTGCAGGTGTTGCATGATGCTGACTGCATGTTCGACATGGGGTTTGAGCCAGCCATGCGAGATATCCTTGACCAATCACCTACAAGTGAGTTGTTTCTGTCTGTCAGTGTCAGTGTCACTCTTCTCACTCAAATTTCCTTAACTGTGAAAGACGCATGTTTTCTGTAGGAGGTGCTATTTATGTTGTTTTACTGAAACGTGTTGAGTGCGGATACAGTATAGCAATTCCAAATCTCCTCATCAGTCTATTTACACAAGGATTCATGGACCAAGTCTGTGACAAACTGCATTTCAGTTGTTGTCTTGCATTTCCAGATAGGCTGAGTTTTCGTCAACTTTGTGGGGTTATCCAGGCAGGCAGACAGTAGTGATGACTGCAAGTTGGTTACCTGAACTTGAGCAGCTGGTCAAAGACTTCACGAGTGACTTTGACCCTGTGAAGGTTTGTTACTTTCATGTACTCATGTTTGTCTGCATCTGGGTTTGTTGAAAGTATATCACCAGGTGATTGTTTCTGGTTAATGACCTTGTTTGAGTGTGACTGAGATGCATTGCTCCAAATCTGTCTCTAGTATGATAGTTGGCAGGTTATAGTTGCTTCTGGGGACACGAAGATATGAACAGAATTTTGCTTGGAACTGTCTGCCGAAGTCCTCCCCATGCTTGTTTCACTGAGTTTGATGTGTTTGGACTCGTGCAGATTGTAGTTGAGGAGTCCAGAGGGTCACAGACATTAAGAGATGAACAGGAGGTCGCTCAAATTGTAGAGGTATGATTTTCTGGCTTGAGGTGGCTGTGGAACAATGTTGCGTAGTGAGAAATACGGGGTGTGCCAGAGAGCATTAAAACAAGAGAAGGAGAAATAAATTCTTTCCTATCCATGGTAGAGCTCTGTTAACAACAAATTTTTTGGACTGAAGGTGTTAGAGGATACTAACCGAGACACCCGGCTGACTTCACTTCTCCGGGCATTTCAAAAGGTTCAAAGGCAAGTACTTTCACATGCCTTACATGATCAATGTGTATGTTATTTCTACTGAGTATGATCTCCAATTCTGTACTGTGTCGGATGCTGGGTGGTCTGTCTGCACACCTCCTAGGCTCACCATAAAAGGTAATATTATTGCAATGGAAGCTAACGGCCAGATCTAACGAGGAAACGATGAAACAGCTATGGACTAGGCAATGATTTTCTATGTGGAACTGAGATCCTCTGAATACTTTAAAAGCATCTGTTTATGTTAGTATATTATAGTGGTCATTGCCCGCAACTAGATAGTAGATCAACATGTTTATTTGAGCTTGAGGGTTAAACCATGGTGTAGGAGTCAGACTTGTTCCATTCTCATGAGTTCAGCTGGAGTTGGTCTGGGTCTGCAGGAATCGTGTGTTGGTGTTTGTACTTTACAAAGAAGAAGCTGTGCACGTTGAAAGCCTTCTTCAACAGAGGTATGGGTTCTGTGCTGCTCGGGCCCCCTAGAAGCATGTTTTAGATTAATAATGTATACTTATGCAAGATCTCCTTTTTCCTGTGAATGCAGAGGGTGGAAAGTTGCAACAGTGCATGGTGGGAAATTTGAGACTGAGCGCAATGATGCAGTCCTCTCCTTTAAGGATGGCACACGCTCTGTCATGGTACCAGATGAAAATCCTTCCGACTTCATTCAACTAAGAATATTACTGGAACAGGATGGACACATACAATAATCATAACATAACCAAATTGTGCAGCAATATTGTCAGAGAGCAGGAAATAAATAGCAAAGGGACAGAAAGAGAAAGAAATGAAATCGAATGAAAGTTTAGAAAGAAAGAACCTTCATACGTCTGCAGGAAGGTCAAAGAGATTATGGGACAAAAACATGCAGGCAACAAAAAAGGCAGTGGGGCCCTAAACATGCCCACAGAGAGTGAAATGAAATGAGATGGTACGTTATAACGGGGAGCTCAAAGAGCAGAAGCAACTAGAACTGAAATGAAATGGTGTTTATAACATCCGTGAGAATCTCAAAGAGCTTAAGGGTCAAGAGGAAGAAAGAAACAAGAGAGAGGAGCCACAAACAGACAAAGAAACTAAAGCTCAAGGGATTGTCTAAGAGCCAACGCATCATGGAGGGGAAAGAAATGAAATGTGTGGAGAGATCAAAGAACTTGGGGACCAAGATAGCAAGAAACAATGAAACTAAGAAATATATTGTGTCTATGGAGGGGCTGCCCAAAGGGCCCAAGAGAAAGACAAGACATTTACCGTCCACCGGAAGGGGGAGAGAAGATTTTTGTAATTCCAAGAGCAAATGAAATGAGATGAAATGATACTTAATAAGGTCCCCGGAAAACTCAAAGAACTGAAGTGAAAATAGAAAGAAAGAAATATCAGAACAGCTCCAAGAACTCGGCTGTGTTGCAGGTTGCTACGGATGTGGCCGTGCGAGGCCTCACAATACCCAATGTGGATTATGTAATCAACTACAGCTTTCCATACACCACTGAGGATTATGCCCTCCGAGTAGCTCAAACTGGCACAAGGAGGAGAAAAGGCATTGTGCACACTTTTTTCACTCCAGCTAATCAGGTGGGTTGGTTGGATGTGTTGCTTGAGATTGTTTGCCCCTCTAATACTTGTCATAATCCCCTAACAAGTATTAATTTTCCTCAGGTCAAAGTTGTAGATCATCACTGCTTAATCGGAAGGGATCTGGCAAGAAATTGGCAGTGCAGATGGCCATGAGCTATATCACACCCAGTGTACCAATTATAAGCTTCTAGGCGTAGAAGCATTGGCACAGGCAGTTATACATGTAAGGTTGTGAAGTGACTGTGGAGAAGGTCACAAGTCACAACTCTGATAATCGTGTAAGACAAAGGGAATGACATGGTTGGGCAGGCACATGCAGAGGAGCTGGTGAAGGTGTTGAGAGATGCAGGCCAGACGGTACCGGAAGAGCTCGTTGAGCTGACTCATACTTTTGCAAAGAAAAAAATCTGTGACTCGTCCAGGAACTGTATACTCGGTACACTATAAAAGAGGCCCACCATACAGTGCCTCGCTGTGTTGACTCTTCCGAGTTGAGTTATGGTCATTTCATTGTAACATATCCCTATCCACACATCTGAGAAACTCCGGCACGAGCGGTACATCTTGACTCAGGAAATTGGGCTATGGCTCACAAACTTGAGGACAGCCCCTGTCGGACATCATTCTTCAAAGATCCGGGGTGTGTGGTTTTCATCCGGGTTATACAACAGGGAATGAAACTCAGCCTGTAGTGGCCATAGTGTTTTTTGACCGGCAGGAAAATTCCAACCTGAAGAGTTACTATTTGCCTCCTTTTTGCCTGCCGGGGCATTGTTAGAGACCTCAATCGGTACTTTGTGACGAGGGGCGATGAGGGAAAGACGGAGAATGAAGACAAACCTGGTCAGAGATGTCGATCGATGGTGTCTGGGCACTGCCAACAGTATGCCTGTTACCCTGGCGCTGGTCAGTGTAGTGTATGGATAATTCTTATCAGTGGAACTATGTGGCTTTCGCTTCATTTGCATGCTTTGGACTGGTTCCAATTACGTAGGTGCTTGCCGATGTGCTTCTCTATCTTCCTGAAGAGCATGATGAGGGTGAGGGAGGGAAGGAAACTCCAAAGAACTCGAGGGACAAAAAAGAAGAGTAGCGAAGAAGAGTAGGGAAGTATATTCTCCTCAAACTCCACCTAAGTTACAACATTGATTACGATCTCTACTTCCCCTGGATGCCAGTCTTCTTCCAATTATGTGAAGCAACCTGATGGGTCCATGATCGAAGTCGACCTGTATTATAACATATCCGATCGGGAAGGGACACAGCTGGTCGCAACTAAAATAAGGCTAAGTTTTGGAGAACGTGGTTAGCGTCTACAGTTCTCTCCTTTGATGGTCCTCAAACACATATTGCAACGAGACTCGAGATAAAACGGCACTGACATTCATTGTGTTGCCAGAATTTGCCATATCTGGAATCCTATCTGGAGAGATTGTTGAGCTGTATAGATTGTCATTTCGTATTGATCTTTCAGTTGTTTTCATAAAGAAGTATGACGAGGGGAGCTTCGCACTAAAAAAGGTCAGCAGCCATGGATTACCCCTGCCCAGTGGGCTGGTTATAGATACAAAAAGACTCGAGAGAGAGGGAAGCATCATCATGAAGTTTTCATTCAACCTTTTCAAGAAAAATGTGACAACACAAAGTGTCTTCATCAGTCGAAGTCGAGATACGATCAAGAGGTCACAGTTAAACCGACGCAGTACGAGTTTGTAGGGGAGACTCAAAAATCCGTCGTGTATTGACAGACAATTTGAGCTCAGCAAACACTGATTTAATGTACATGGAAGGAATCGGAGGAAAACATATCGGGCAAAAGCCTGCACCTGGGATTAGCAGAATTCATGATCTTCCTGGTACTCCATGACTCCATGATCTGGTGGTGGCTCCTGGCAGGCTTGTCGCGGAGGAGCCCCAAAGGATGCATGGGACTCCAACATCTTCAGATTCCCAAGGCCCTTCGGATGGCACACTCACAAATTTGGGTTTCTGACTTAGAAATTACCCTGCAAGCTAAAGAGCAATCAGCTGCTTTATGTTCATGGGGTAGACATCATGGACATCTCCTTCATAGGCTCTGCGGCCCAATATGACATTGGTAGCATCGGTGGGGTGGTAAGGATCCCAGAACACGTACTCCTGTCGGTTAGAACAATGGCTTACGCCGGGAAGACAAGCGATCAGGCCCCTGTAAGGTCCTACCGAACCACAGCACCCTTGGTCTTTGACCTTGAAGCCTGCACACCCGAATACCTTGATTAGGTACTATTATGTATCAGATTAGCCATACTGACATTCCAACTATCGATCAAGGATGATATAGATCGTGTAAAGCTCCAGTTGAGATTAATCCCCGAACTGACTTCTAAATAGATCTGTCACCAGTTGACAAACCATGTATCTACGTAACAGCACGCGCATGGTACAAGTGAATGTAGTGGAAACCAACCAAAGGTAGCGTAGTTACTGATGATGTCGGTCACGATATCATAAGCGTTGATGTAAACAAATTTCGCACCAGAAAGGTTGGCATTCAGTTCATCCACAAGCCCTCTCACTCTAACGTTAAAACTTTGGATGTCCTGATTCACTTGCTCATCGCACTCCCCATTGACTCGGAACCTGCTGGAGAGCTCGTAGGGAACACAGCCCAAGGGGCCCAGGGAAGCTATTGCGAATTTGCGAGCTCCCAGGTCATATAATCTCTGCAGAAGCCATTTCAGTAGTGTTCAGACTACAAAAGTTCTTTGCCAGCAAATTCTTTACTAGTTACAGTTCTTCAAAGTCTTTTGCAGCGTGCAATTTGCAGATCCAAAAGATTCTGGCAGGTAAGGAGTGCCTCTAGAGATTCGCACTTTAAGTTGTGGACGGTAGGTTGTGATGAGTAGCTCATTGAGTTGTGGGACTGTCATGTTGCCAAGGGGTGACATCGGTTCATAGTAGTTGCTCAAAAAGTCATTGGCTCCCATGTTGACTGAGAATAAAGACCGGGATATTAACTGAGATGCTGCCGGTTCGCGAAGAAGCTGAGTAATTTGTGCCCTGGTGTTGGTGAAGTACTCCAACTGTTTGTTCATAGATAAGCGCCCGATCTGTACAAAGTCCAATGCTCAAGTGGGTTAAACTTGCAGGTCAAACAAATGTATGAATTGGGCTCATTGAAGAGAACAGTAGATTGGCTAACAGCAAGGACAACGCCTGTATTTCAAAGGCGTGTGAAATATGTACAAATCGTTCTTTTTGCATACTGAACATTAAGAGGCTATCAGAAACGATTAGTTCGGGGTCAGTGGACTGCACAGTCACTCACCAAGCTGTAGCCGGAGGAGTCCAGGATGCCACCAGCTCCCGATGCGTAATTGACTCCGGAGAGTATGACCTGCCCTGTAGTATTAGGTGCCAAATATGGTGGTATGAAATTCGCAAGACCGAGTTGTTGCCCTGCAGGAGAGAAGAGTTTGAGGCCTCGGATCAGCTTCTGCAATATGTACAACTCAACTACAGGCTCAGGTGCTGGAGGAACTTTTGTTAACTTTTGTTAACACAAACATGATCTAGAAATGTGATGTCGGTCCAACAATACATATCATGTCAAGAGAACAATCTCAAAAACCACATGAAAGCACTCGAGGCTCCCAGATCACATACGCCAGCAGCATCTATTGGGTACGTCAGCTTCGGGGTTGCAAGGACTTTCCATGTGCAATTCTATATGTGTATGTATAATCTATGGTTTGCATTGGGATGGAAGGAGCAAGAGCCTTACCAAGAATATCAATAAACGTTCGTCCATTGGTGTAGCGTCCAGTCGGGCCGAAAGGAAAGTCAATCCCATTCGCAAGGAAATTGGATCGTGACAGTGTGGTGATGTAGTTATTATTGCCGCAGTCTGAGAGCGAGTCTCCGAATATAAAGATAGGCAGCGACGGGGTTGCCAGCACAGTCGAGCAGAGGAGCAGACAACCAAGGAGAAAATAAACCCCCATCACGCACCCGCAGTTTCTGGCCTCCATCCGCCTCCCAGTAAAGAATCGAAGTATAAGTGTGATTCTGTATAAGAGCGAATGGCTGATGTATCAGTAATAGATGCCAAGCCAGAACTTTGGGTCCTGTAAATCTGTGTAGACCTGCATTGCATTCTATTCGTAGTCGATGCTAGCATTTATACGAGTTTTTTAAATTATTACCAGCTAGGCAGTTCAAGGTTGCAGACATGAAAACTAGAAATTTGGCCCGCGACATTGCTAACTAAAGTGTGATCAGGTTCTGATGTAAGCTGAGGGCCATGAAGCAATATGGCTTTGCGAGCCGGCTTAATTGCTTTCCGAGCTACTCGTCCTCTTGTCATCTCTGTAGGACGCACTTGTACTAACTCCACTCGAAAGTCTTCATCTAGCAAGATCAGTATGTATCAACCTTTGCACAGCTGGTGACGGGAGCTAGCTAGATGTCTCCCAGGTGTGTTATGCTGTGGAAGTATCAGTACTGCTGATCGATGAAGGGGAGATCCAGATACTGAAGTCATATTGAGAATGTGGATTTGACATTCGTCGTCTTGTCAATCGCTCAGTGCGCCTACGTCCTAATTGTCCAGTAGGTCCAACAGCAGGCAGATCTGTTGAACTCAATATTAGAGCAGGCCTCGCCAGTATTGTCTAGTGTGAATAGCATTTTTTCCGGAAAGTTATAATGTCAGAGGAGGAAACATACCTGGGTCTATGTTTGTAGCCAGAGTTGCCAACACCTCCGATGCAAGAAGCACTTGATAGTTATCAGGAACATGAAGGCATCCAGAATGCAAGCCTGCGAATCTACACTAAAAAAGGTGGTAGGAAATACTTCAGGAGCAGAATTGTCTGGAAGGCGCATATGCTTGAACCTCGCGACTTAGACAGCCTGAGCAAGGATGTGACTAATAAGCAGCTGGAAGAAAGAACAAGGAGGCCTCTCAAGTGGATTGAATGAGGCGAAGCTGCGTCGATTGAGGAACCGTGGCATTTAAGAACAAGAAAGACGTTACGAGTTACTACTAACTTTAGAGGGAAACCTTCAGACATTAAGGGATTGGATTTTACAGGGCTCTTCTTGATTGTGGGGGAGCTCAAAGAGTTGCTTTGGAATCCTAAACCATGAATGTTTCGAGACAGAGTTATGCTTGTAAACAAGAGGAAGAGTTCATGGGTGTGGCTCTGAAGTCATCATTCCTCTAATGTCCCGATTCCCTTTCCATTAAAACCCTATCAAAGCTGGAGACTCGAAGATCCGGCCACTGCCATGTCGATCCACCTAGCACCCACATCCAACCGTCGCAAGTTACACAGCTGCAGCAGCAAATGCTTGTAATGGCTGCCACGACATTCTATTTGCGAACCCCTCTGGACGTGGGTGTTCATGACATGCATGCACTACGATTTCATATAATTTGTCGTTTCACAGCTGCAGAGCTACATGCTGTGTTGAAGGCACATCCTAATTAGGAGTACAGTAACTGCATGTCCTGAAAACCCAACATATTGGCTCACTTAGATCGATCATCTCACACAAATCCGGATCTTTCAACTGAACAACCCACAACAAATACATATTTGTTCGCGGAATATATAGTAAAAGATTGACATAGAAACATCGATTCCTTTGGTTGAGCTTGAAAGTTGATATGTCCAGCTGCCATTGGCCAGTTGTGTTCATACAATCCTACAAAAGAAAAGATAAAGATAAAGCTTCTTTAATGTCCATGGGGGGCCCAATGGACGGTCTGAAGGCACATGTTGAAGGATTGAACCCAGGATCACCTAGGTTATGCACAGGCAAGGCACAAACACCCAACCACTGGGCTACCTGCTCAAGAAAGTATGACCTTCCCAAAGGAAGTGGTGTCTCTTGACCCCCAAGGGCTACTGCCTTCCAGCAGGACGGTGGACACCTTTGTGACACCAATTGGTGGATTGAACCCACAACCACTTCCGAGGTGGTATGTGCCCATTACCACTGGGCTACAACTTGGTTGTCTACAATCCTACAAGGCCAAAGGGTGGACTGTATGTGGAGTGGTAAGACGTTGTAGGTAGTCAGGATGTCTCTTGAGATTATCTTCTCTCCCTCTCCCCTCCAGATTTCAGTCTTTGTCATGTCCCACAGAAATCTGATCCTGACTATCCAAAACACCCAATGATAGGTTTCAATCAACAAGTCAGTCATTGACCGATGTGACAAGTGAGGAAGAAACCGAGCCTGGACATCGAAAGAAAGAGAACAATAAAATATCTTGTTCATAAAAACCCTCTTGGTCATGTCCACCAGTTGAGCCACCACTGACACATGACTGAAAACCACCAACTGTGGGGTCAAGGAAATTTGCTCAGCTTGTACTGCACTTTGGTTCATCTTTAGATGTTGGCTCCAGCAAAAAACCAAAACTTAGAGTCTCCTAAGCACGAAAGAGAAGTTTGCCAACTTGACTACATTTATTACATGACGTTGTGTCCAGGTGCATCTCATATTATCTCGCAGTAACCTGAGGAGTCGCTGTGACTCCCTGCACTCCACGCCCACTTGCCTTCCCAACTCCTTCCAACCAACATTGGCGGCCTTGATACTTGCAGGGATTCGAATAGGTTGATGGCCTCATCTCCCCAATCACCATCCAGTGACACCGCGCTTGTAGAAACCGTGAACAGTTCTGGTGAATCCGCTGTAGCTTCTCTCCAAAGGTGAGTGAAGCCGAACTCAAAACTCGGGATGCAGAATCGCCATAAGAACGAAAAGCGATATATGAATAGTAGAATCTGTCAACTGGATTTATGGCCAGGGAGGGATGCCGGGGAACACATGGGGGACAATATAAGTAGTGTCAATGAATGCTGTCAATGAAGTGCGTGGGCTCCACGCCCATGCATTCATTCAAGCATCTTGATACAACCACCACCACCCTGGGATTTAAGAAGAAGCATGGATCTTCGAGCTGCACTGCTCAACTTCTCATGAGAAGGGAAGTTGTCTCCTCCATGCGATTTTCGCAAGTGCCAGTTTGCCAGAGCCGAGTATAGAAAGGCGAAAGGGGCGGATGCGAAGAAATAGAGATGGAAAAGGGCGATTCCCGGCGATAATCTAGTCTTTGTGCACGTCCGAGTCGTGGCTCGACGTCGCCGCCGTCTCTCCCTCTCTCTATCGCTGTCCCCGAGAGAGAGTCTCTGTCTCTCCCCCCGGGTCCACAGTGCAGACGTGTGGTTGCTGGGTTCGCAATGTACCTATCTGCAGATGGTTAGGGTTTCTTTGACCGTCCTGTTTGTGGGTCTTCTTTTTGGGAAGCCGGTGCTTTTACGATGCTCATTGCATGGAAAATGGAGGGCGAATCTCGTCTGGGCTGGACATGATCTACTGCAGCAGTTTGTGAGCCGGTGCTTCACTGTGTAGTGATGGTGTAATGCTGTCTTGGTGCATCGGTTGTGAGAATTCTTCCTCTTTCGTCTTGTTTTTCGAACTGCGAGCGAGGTTCTTTCTCTCTGGACGCGCGCGATTAGATGGACGTCCTTGCGGCATCTCTGCAGCACGCGTACTGCAATTCAGAAGTTCTGTGAAGATTCAGTCTCTTATGGACGTTATAGCGAGACTCAGATTCATGATCTTTCCTGATTGGTGCTGACATGTGCTAGCTCGGCAGTCACTGGGTGCGAATCCAAGACTTCGGCATCGTAGAAGGTTACACGTTGTTTCTTTATTCCTGAACCTGTCTTTCTTTCATTCAATCTCTTTCCTTTGTTTGTATCCTTACGCAAATAGGTGTCGAAGTCAATCATCCCAACACAAGATTTCAATTGATGAGTATCGATCATTACTTCAGCAGGGTATCATGTTAGTTGTCTTACCGTAGCCAGGTGACTCGTGAATAATCCGTGACACGTACTATTCATGTCGAGTCCGCGTGCATGGTCAATGCAGGATGTTGATGATGTCTGTTCGTATTCATGTGCAGCCTGCATCAACCTTCAATCCGGGCTGGGCTATCGATTGTAGAACTTGAGGTAGTACTTAGCGAAATGCGGCGAGAAGGACAACGCTCCGAAGTGCAGGAGGGTCTTACGGACAGAGTCCTTGGAATGCTGAGTTGAAATGTGAAGAGATCATTTTGGGATAGAGGAAGTTCTTGAGAGTTGATACCTGGCAGGTTCGCACGATGGTGCGAGCGGACTGTCACCGGAAATACTCGGACGTATCTTTCAAACTCCCTGCAGCTGTTCCCTTCAAGTGGGAAGCAGAACCTGGAAAGCCAATTGAACCGTCAAAAACCGAGCCACATGTTGGTCCTCTCGTCCCTCCTCCTTGCATAAGGGCCAGAAGACTACATGCTGGACAATTTAAGTTTGGAGGATACGGGCCAGAGACCGTTCCTAGTGCTGGACTTCATGTCTCTGATAAGATCTTGCAAAAGGTGGTGGGATCGCAACGCCTGTCAAACCAGCCGAGCTGCATGAGTTACCTGTCGCTGAATGCTTTCAAGTTCATCAGGAAAAGAGGAGACTGCTCCTCTGCGGATCTAGATAGGGATTCTGATGATGAGGAGGATTATGAATCCTCAGTCAGCACTGTCGATCACCCGGACACCCCCAGCTCTTCCTCAGGCTGTTCTGGCTCAGGGTCTCACTCACGAAATCCAGTAGTGCCTCGGCCACCCCTTCCCCAACCCACTTCCCAACTGGCACCCTGCCTACTCTCCCTCACCAACAGGGCAGATATTAAACCAGAAGACGGCACTGCTACTGATGTAGACGTGGTGTTTGCCGGCCCGCGTGAGGCTGCATGGCACCAACCAGAAGAGGAGCAGTACACAGTGCGAAGTAAAGGTAGACCGCCAACAGTGGGGCGACGATATGGACAAACCCAGGGAAGGTCGTACGCTCACGAGCGGAGGGCTTCTCAGGGCAGTAGAAGCCCAACAGCGATGCAGAAACAAGATATAACGGTTCCAAATTATGTGATGAGTCCAGGCAGGCATCAGGCAAAGGGGGCATCATTAACGAAGTCTGACGGTCTCCCAAGCATGATTGACGGTCTCCCAAGCAGGATGAATCGCCTTAATTCAAGTTTCAATGATCGATAGACAGCTTGGAGTAGGTCCGATATGATCTGCTGTTGGACCTCGGAGGTAAATGAACAGCTCTTTCATCTGGAAGGATTGCCAGGTTCAATTTTCTTGGCTCAAAATTGCTGGCGATTGTTTTGCTCGTGACTAGGAAAAGATCCATGGTCAGACTGTAATAATTCTGGCCTATCAGATTTGTTCTCATAAACTTTTTCCTGCTCTCTCTCTCTCTCTCTCTCTCTGATCCCCACTTGCATTGTTTATCAATTGTAGACCTGTGATGGTATACCAGTGCATGAAGCTGATCGGAGAGTTTTATCTCGGAATGTTTTTGCAGAATCTGAGTCCCCGGATGGAGGACATAAGCCTCGAGATCTAGAGCTGTACAAGTGACGTCCGCCACATGTGTATATGTACACATGGATAAAATTACATCTTACTTAGATCAAATGATTTAATTCTAGAAACATTAAGTCACTACAACCTGTAGTATGTAGACGTCCTGAAGAGAACATTTTACATTGCATGATGCACGAGCACAATTTTCGATCATGTAAGTGAGCTTCCACCGATCGATGTTCACTTTACAAGTAGCACAAGGTTGTTCGTTTATGCCTAATTGTTGAAACCAACATAATTCATTTGAGACAAGGTAGCGGTCTGTCCAGAGAAAGAAAGGGACTCTCTATAATGTCCGTGCAAGTAGCTCAAAAGAGCTTACGAGACAAAATCCCTTGGAGTTGTAAACAGTGTGTTAAGGTTGAGGTTGTGCAGAATTGTTGCATGTGTGCAAGCTTGTAATCTTGGAACACAACTGTTCACAGTAGAGGCAGGCTGCACAGATTTTGGAAACTCTTCCTACTAGGGAGTATGTACATCTGGAGGCTACAATCCCAAGTCGAGAGGGCGATATATTTACGAGCTAGTTATGAGTTGGTAAGTTGTTTGTAATATAATCATTAACAAATCTCAAGGCGGCCGAGGAACTAAGTGGACAATTCAGCTGTGGTGTCCCTGGAGAGAGGAGGGCTGAACCTTGCATGCGGAGAGCAATATGTGGGTGTTCACAGTTCATGATTTTGAATGAACTCATAGCGATCAATTTGTATCTAAACTTAAAGGCTGATTACCTGCTCCACAGCTCAACTCGATTCTCAATTCAGATCAATTGTTGCAACTTGCTTTTTTTTACGTTCCTCTTGTCTAATTCTCCTCCCTGTCTTTCTTCCCCGCCTATTCGTCGACTGGAAATTCAGATCTCACTCCCCTACCAATGGTTCCATCATGACCAGACTTGAATCTAAACTAAGTCCTTGGCAATTAGGCGAGATCACACATCATAGGCCACTGCAATCATCACTCTCTGCGGCCCTTATTCTAACATGGCCAAATATCAACAATGTAATGCATGTACAGATCCTTCAAGTCCCAATGATTCCTGACTCAACTGGAACTATCGCCCAATCCTATAATTGCACATGGTACTGGGATACACCCAGTCCTCCCAACCGCCACACCATGCATCAGCTTCTGTATCATCTCTCTTCCCTACTCGTAGACACTGTTCACCATGGCCGTCCTGTCTGCCACACTCTATACAGCCAACGTCTACAAGTTCTCTTATCTAGGGAAAAACCAAAAGAAGAGAATCCCTAATCTACTCCCTGTACACTTTTCTACCATCTTCATATGTAGCTTTTGGTCTTGATCAATGGGAGCTTGCCACCTCCTGCTGTTCCACGTGGCATCCCCATCACCTCCCCTAGACAGCTGTCGACGATTGTTGAACCGTTCAACACCCTGCCACGCCTGTCGCCAGGTTCAATCTCACAGGGACGTTATATCACCTCCCCTCTTTATAAGGGAGTATTGTTCTCAGTACTGAACCGGGGAAAGTTCTTACCAAGATCATCTTCTCTCTCCCATGTAGATTCTTCTACAGGGTAATTCTTCAACTTGATCAAGAATTCGTTCCAAGAACGAGATCTCAAGGTTTTCACCTCTACCTTAAGAATCTCTTTTGGTTCTGCCACAACTTCTCGTTCAATTGTGACCTTTGGCAATTCTGGGAGAACATGGTTGGTATCCGAAACATATTTCCTAAGGCTCACATGAAATACGTCATGTATCTTCCACCTAACGGGCAGTTCCAGCTGGTAGGCTACCTTGCCAATCTTCTTGATAATTTTGAAAGGTCCACAGTACCTTGGGGAAAGCTTGTAGCATTTTCCTAGGCTCAACTGGCTCTTATTAGGGATCACTTTAAAAAATACTTCATTTTCGATCTCGAATTCCCTAAAAGACCTTTTTTGATCAGCATAGGCCTTTGCCCTTTCATAAGCTCTCCTCGTGCTATCCATCATTGAGTCCATCTCTTGCTGCATCCTTGCTATCATCTGATTGACACTTTTAACCTTAGTATTTGAAACATGCCAAGATGCTGGTGTCAAACAATCTTGCCCATAGATAGCTTCGAATGGGCTTACCCCAATAGTTGTATGCATGTTCTTATTATAGGCAAACTCACAAAAATGCAAATATTGCTCCCAAGAGCTTTGTCTTTGCCCCACATACATTCGTCCGGGCATGTCTTCTAAGGTTCTATTTGTCCTCTCTGTCTGAGCATCAGATTCTGGATAGTAAGCACTGCTAAAACACAATCTGGTAATCAAAGCTTTGAACAAAGCAGTCCAAAATCCACTTGTAAACTTCGAATCCCTGTCAGACACAATTTCTCTTGGCAATCCATGCAGTCTGTATATCTCTTTTAAAAAGAGATTAGTTGTGTCTATAGCAGTAACACTCATCTTTGTGGGTATGAAATGCGTCTGCTTTGATAAGCGATCAACCACCACAAAGATGACATCATGTCTATTTCTTATCTGAGGCAATGAAACAATGAAATCCATGCTTTGCCCTAGGCACATTCAGAGGTTGCAAAAGTCCAAGAGTCTTGATCTGTTCTATCTTGGTTACCTGACAAGAGTAACACCTTTCAACATAATCTCGTATGTTCTTCTTCATCCTAGGCCAAAAAAATTGTTTCCTGACTGCGAGATATGTTTTCTGAAAGCCAGGATGGCCTGCAATGGGTATGTTATGACAGTCGTACATGATCTTTAGTCTAAAGTCTGCGACCTGAGGGATGCATGGACGCCCACTATGCAACCCATCCTTCAACAAATAAGCAAGATACTTGTCAATTTCCTCAGGAGTCTTAACCCCCCGAGACAGGCTTTCAAAAGGGCCAATAAAATATGCATCTCTAGCATGCTAACCTCTTATCTCGTCTATCACAGTACTTCTTAACATTGAAATAACTGTTGTCCACCTTCTTCAGGACAATGCATCTGCCACCACGTTCTCTTTCACTTTCACATAATGCAATTCAAAGAATAACTGTTGGAGGAATTCTACCCAACCTCAGTATCTGTCTCAATCTTAAATTCCCTTCCCAACAGATAATGCCGCCAAACCTTTAAGGCATGTATGATGGCTAACAATTCTTTTCATGCACTGGGTAATTCAGCTCTGTTGGGCTTCGTTTCTAGACTCATCAGTAATTACCTGTCCGTGTTGCATTAACACAGCCCTATGGTCGGGTCACTTGCATCTGTGCAAAGTACTAGACCACCTGTCTTGTAATCCATTAATTTCAAGACATGAGCATGTGTCAACATATCTTTAAGCTTTTGAAAGCTTTCATTACAATCCTCGGTCCAGGTAATCGCTTCTAAGTCTTTCAGCAGACAGTAAGAGGGGTTGCAATCTTGGAGAATGCTTTTATAAATCTTCTATAAAAGCTCTGCAAGTCCTAGATGCTCTCACATCAATTCTATCTTTCGGGATTGGCCATTCTGCCACTGTCTTTACCTCTTGGGTCCATTAAGATGTCATCATTTGACATATGTGACCCAGTATTCCATTTGGGAAACAAAAAACTCACACTTGCTCTTCTTAGCATAGAGTTTATTTTCTCTTAAGATCTTTAGAACACTTCTCAAGTGTTCCACGTGTTCTTCTTCAGACTTCGCATAGATTAAAATGTCATCCATGAAGATTAACACAAAAAATTTCCTCAGATACTTTCTGAATAAGGTATTCATTAAGCCAATGAAAGTGGGTGGTTTGTGCACTTGTGAGTCCAAAAGACATCACTGTATATTCATAGTGGCTAAATCTAGTTCTGAAGGCCGTCTTAAACGTGTCCGAGTCTTTGACACGGATCTGATGGTATCCACCTTCGTAGTCTATCTTTAAAAATACTTGCGCACCATGCAAGTAATCAAATAAGTCATCTATCTTGGGAAGTGGAAACTTGTTATTTACAGTTAGCTTATTCAGCCATGTGTAGTCCGCACCTTAAAGTCCCGTCTTTCTTTTTCTTGAACAACACTGGTGCTCCCCAAGGAGACTTGTTAGACTTAATATAACCTTTCTCTAGCAAATCAGCCAGATGTCTCTCCAATTCTTCATTCTCCACCAAAGAATGTCTATAATGAATTCTAAAGACAGGAACTGCTTCAGGAAGCAATTCAATGGCATGATCTATATCCATTTCAAGAGGTAGTCCAGGCAGATCACTGTGAAACACATCTGAAAATTCAGACAGGACCTTATTTGCTCTGTTGAGCTTGTTCAACTCCACTTCAATGCCTTCATCATCATTCTCATGAATGCTTACGAAGAACAGCTGATCAGCTGTCTTCCATGTGCATCGCTTCATTTGAAGGGCTAACAACAAGGGAACATTGGGTAGGGCTCTTGTACCTGTAAGCTTATCACCAGGCAACACCCCCTCCACTGAGCAATCTCCGCATGCCACTTGAGCGTCCACAGATGCCAGCCACTGTATCCCCAAGATGACGTCATGTCTCTCACTATCCCAGACACAGTGGTGCCCCCCTGCATTGAAACAGGGACATCCAAACTCCTAATGTTGCTAGATCTTGTATCTTCATTAGGCAACAGAATGGTGCTGGCGCCAACCTCCATTAACTACAGTTTGCACTTGTTTGCAAAATTTTGAAACGAAGTTATGGCTGCTTCCTGGGTCAATCAAAACCCCGGTTATCAGCGTCATGTCTGTCCGTCAGCGTCAGGTCGCGTCAGACCTGACGCTGACGGGACCTCCGTCACGTCAAGTTCGGGGAATATTCTAGTAAAAATAGTACTAGGTAAAATACAGCCACTTAGACAGCCACGTCGCCCACACGGTGGCGGTGGCAAATACATTTTGAAAATTAACAAAATGAACACGACTATCGATTCGCTTTGTTTTTTTAAATTAAAAAAGAAATAGCGACCGCCGTATTGGCGGTCGCTTCAATTTTTATTTTTTTTAAAGCAAAATTGATGGTCGCATTGGGCAGTCGTTTTTTTTTTCGAAATAGAAAAAGAAATAGCGACCCCCATATTGGCGGTCTCTTCAAATGTTTTTTTTTTAAAAACAAGATTGGCAGTCGTACTGGCGGTCGCCTTATTTTTCGAATAAAAAAAACAAATAGCTACCGCTATGCTGGCGGTTGCTTCAATTTATTTTTAAGAAAAAACAAGATTGGCGGACGTATTGGCGGTCGCTTAATTTTTAAAAAAAAACGAGCGACTGCCGTATTGGCGGTCGCACGGTGGCAAATACATTTTTGAAAATTAACAAAATGAACGCGACCGCCAATTATGCCGGTTGCTTTGTTTTTTGAAATTAATAAAGAAAAAGCGACCGCAGTATTGGCGGTCGGTTCAATTTTTTTTTAAAAAGCAAGATTGGCGGTCGCACTGGCTGTCGCTTTATTTTCCGAAATAGAAAAATAAATAGCGACCGCCATATTGGCGGTCGCTTCAATTTTTTTTTTTAAAAAGCAAGATTGGCGGTCGCAGTGGCGGTCGCTTTATTTTTCGAATTAAAAAAAGAAATAGCGACCCCTATCTTGGCGGTCGCTTCAATTTATTTTTAAAAAAAAACAAGATTGGCGGTCGCATTGGCGGTCGCCTAATTTAAAAAAGAAAACAAGCGACTGCCGTATTGGCGGTCACACAATTTTGTAAATATGTACAGAACAAGCGACCGCCATAAAATATAAAGATTAAAAGCGACCGCCTTACTGGCGGTCGCGTTTTTTTTTAAATATTAAAAATAAAAGCGACCACCATATTGGCGGTCGCTTTATTTTAAATATATTAACAAATGAAGCGACCGCCATACCGGCAGTCGCATTATATTTTGAAATAAAAACCAATAGCGATCGCCATACGGGCGGTCGCTTAAATTTAAAAATATATAAAATAGAAGTGACCGCAATATTGCACAAAATGAAAGAAAATAAAAGCGACCGCAGTAGTGACGGTCGTTTGTTTTTCATTAAAAAAAAAAATAGCAACCGTAGTATTAGCGGTCGCTTAATTTCAAAATTACAACAAATATAGTTGTACAGCCTTTTTCGGGTATGCGCTATTGGTTCGTCATTTATTCATTTCACTTTTATTTCACTTTCATCCCTCTTGGATCATATATAAGGGAGGAGGGTCACCAAGCTCCTCACTTCTTCTAGCGCAAACACTTGAGGTTGTTTTGGATGTTCTCTTCCATTGAACGAGAGTGTAGCCCAAGAGGAGGGTGCATACCTTTTGCCATTGTGACTTCCACCAAAGCCACTTCAGCAAATTGTGTATAAGTTCAACACTACAACCCACATCGACCCACTTGGGTTGCTAACAGGTATAGAAGTGTTGGGCTATCGCATTGCACTCTACATTCACAACACGTTCATTTATAGGTGACTATTTTTTGTTGCTTGCATCGCTAAGTCTCAGGGGAGTGGATATTGGGTGAAGATGAGGGAGGAATGGAACCCTTGGTATACGGCAATCCCGAACTCTGTTAGTGCCACTGGTAGTGTTGAGTGCAACCTATGTGGATTAAAGCTTTCTTATCGTAAGGATCGGTTGCTCGCTCACCTCGGTTATAAAGGTGTGAAGAGCGATGGGGTGGGTTTATGCCCCAAAGCATCTATGCGGGTAAAAAGCCACTTTGCCCAGTGTGGATGCAATATTTTAATGTCTTTGGATCTGGACATGACCTCTGAGCAGAACACTCCATCTTCCCGTCAGGATGCCCCGATTAGTACCCAGGGCGACTCTTGTGAGGCTTCGGGTATCCTTGGACAAGTGGGTTGTGCCGGAGCAACACCTGCTTCAACACCTCTTTGTACCCCTATACTTCAACGGAGTAGAGGATTACGGCAGCAATTCATACAAGAAGGTCTTAACTTGTCTGCGAAAAGACAGTTGGATAAAAAATGGGCGCAGTTTTTCTTCGATGCCAACATACCATTTAATGTGGCAAGGCTTCCGGCATTTGTTTTTGCCGTTAGAGCAACCTCGGAGTCCAGATCCACGTACGTGCCTCCGACATATCACAATCTCCGTACAGGATTGCTAGAAGACGTCATGACCGAGCTTACCCAAAAGGTCAACGATAAAACGGACGAGTGCATCAGAAAATATGGAAGCACTATATGTGCCGATGGTTGGAGTTCTGTCACAAACAGACCGTTGTTCAATGTCATGCTCATATGTCCAGCTGGGGAACAATTCTTGGGATTGGTCGACACTAGCGGCGAGAAGAAAGATGAACGTTATTGATGTCATCTATTGACGGACTTCATTGAACAGGTCGGAAGTGATAGAATCGTGCAAATATGCACAGACAATGCCGCTAACATGAGAAACACTGCAGACATGTTGTGGCACGTTATCCCCATATGTACTATCAAGGTTGTGCTGCTCATATCCTTGACCTCCTTTTGGAAGATTGGGGGAAAGAACAGTGGGTGAAACAACTTGTCAAGCGAGCGAAGACTGTTGTGTCGTTCATCCGCACACACCACATCCCTTTGGCAATATATAGGAGGCACAAACCCAAATACAGCCTCCGCAATCTAAGCGAAACTCGTTTTGTCACTAACTTCTTGATGGTGGATCGGTTGGTGATCATGAAGAGCAGTCTGGAACACACCATCATCGATCCTCAATGGGATGCGTACACACGGACATTGCGGGACTCCAGAAAAGCCAAGTCATTGGGCAAAAGTCGAAAAGTTCGAAATAGCATTCGCAGCGATGAATTCTGGAAGAAATGTGAAAACTTTGTTTATATGGTTGAACCGGTGTTAATCGTCTTGCGGGAGTTTGATGGAAAGCAACCAGTAATGGGCAAGGCATGGTTACTAATGCAAAATCTTGATAAGCACGTCCAATCCTTGAGGCATCCTCCCTTCTCCTTGGAATCTGAACTTGCGGACAGTGCTGAGGATGCATTTTACGACCGTTCGATGGTTCGAACGGACTTGCATTATGTGGGGGCTTTGCTCAATCCATTCTTGCTCGACAATACCATGCTCCGAGACGACGCTGATGCCAAGGCCGGCCTCATACGAGTGCTCATGCGACTGGCTCCGCCGAACCATGCAGAGAGAGTTATATCCGAGTACCAATGCTTCTCAGATTCGCCGCGACCCTTTTGAGGACATGCCGAATCCAAAAGAACTCAATATACTGCCAAATGAATGGTGGGATCTGATTGGAGCTGGAGCAAGAACATTGGCTCTCATTGCGAAGCGTATTCTTCGCAACAGGTTGAATCCCGTGAGGGCTGACAAATTGGTGTACGTGTATACAAATTGCCGACTGCTACGTGAGAGGGCAGCGGATGATGCTGCAGCATGGTATTAGAGGAATTTACATTCTGAAGACTCTGCTTCTGAGGCTAATTCGATGAGTGACGATACTGAGCATCAGAGATAATCATCTCAGAGGGAATCATCTGCCTCCGATAATGAAGATGGATCCGATGATGCTCCCGAAAATGCGTATGACCCGTTTACATTCAGAGATGATGATGCTTATATCCAGCCGACCTTTGATGACCTTCTTGAAGAAGTGCGTATCGCAGATGAAGGTGAAGCTGCAATTGTGTCATCCCCAGAACATGGTCCTCAAAATGAAGTTGGGGTCCACCATCGCCCCCCACTACACGCTGAAGCCACCGGTAGTGCCACAATGGAGCTTAGGGTGATGTACTGCCAAGACCGATCGACGTACGCAACCCTGTTCATACAAACGATGGTGTCGAACCCATTGTACAGTCGACGGGACGGTATCATGCCTCACCGATACGACCAGCTCAACCACAATGCCAAAACCGATCCAGCTCCTCATCAACACAGCGGGCATTAAGGAGCAACAGGGTTGATCTGTTTTCCACACGCATGCATCATTCTGCTTCATTGGACCGGGCGGAAGTTGAAGCCTCGGATGATGACAACCTGTCACTACAATTACACCTTAACCGACGTGTTGCGCAGCAGACCCGTGGTTCCTCACATGTCGGACCATCTAATGCCGATCCATCTCGGGCAGTTCCCCCTCCGGTACCTCCTTCGAGACCACCTTCGATTGCGTCCCAAGTCCATAAACAACAGAGAACAGTCCAACCTTTTGTAGGCGATCGACCTACAAACATCAGATACCGTGGATGATATTCAAGACCGGAGCGGGAGTCGACCTCAGAGAGAACTAAATGTGGTTCAAGGTCGCTTGCAGATTCAAAGGCCTGGACATATGAGGTCGGATAGGGAGGACGATTCCAGCACTGATCATGGTAACGGTGGTGAAGTCGAGGGTGACCCGGATTTTCAACCCATCGGAGCATTAGGATTAAGATCTTCTTCGTCCCGTCGTCGAAGCAGTAGAAGGAATTGAAGCAAAACAGCTGTAAGCATGCATCAGCACTTTTTAGTGGACATGTTTATATTTCTGTACTGATATAATACCAATATGATCATTGTCACTATGAGTATTTGTATTGCTGTTGAGTATGTGTTGAAAAATAAAAGATGTTGCACATGTGTATATCAGCCAAAATGTCGGCCAAAGGCCCCGTCACTTGTTCATGTTTGTGTTCGGTGATTTACTTGTGGAATGGAGAACAATTGTGCCATGCTTCCAACTGTGCATTCATTTTTATTTAAATGGAGCGACCGCCAAGGTGGCGGTCGATTCTACGAGATCTGCCCTCCGCGTGGAGCGAGGAATGAGGAGGGGGGGGGGGGGGGGGGGCATATAAGCTCCCAGTTATTATTTTGGAAATGAAGCGACCGCAGATTGGCGGTTGTTTTTTTGTTTTTTTGGATCAAAATGGAGTGACCGCCATTAGGGGCGGTCGCCGTTATTGTTGTTTTTTGTAATTGCAACGACCGCCATTAGTGGCGGTCGCTTTTATTGAAATTTGGTTGGAAATGGAGCGACCGCCATTTATGGTGGTCGCTTGAATTTTCATTGTTTTGAAAATGAAAATGGAACGACTGCCAAGGTGGCGGTCGCTTCTACGAAGTGTGCCCTACGCATGGAAAGAGGAGTGAGGCGGGGGAAAAGGGGCCAAATAACCTCCGAGACATTCTCCCCTCACTTCGCTTGAAGTTCTTTTTTGTTTTTATAAATGCAGCGACCGCCATTACTGACGGTCGTTTTTTTTCTTTTTTTTGGCGATTTGGAGTGACTGCCATTTGTGGCGGTCGTTTTTTTTTGTTTTTAAATGGAGCGACCGCCATGGTGGCGGTCGCTGTAATGGTTATTTCTTAAGATGCAGCGACCGCCATTACTGGCGGTCGCTTTTATTTGAAAATGAAGCGACCGTCTATGTTGGCGGTCGTTTATTTATTTTAAATGTTTTGAAAATGAAGCGACCGCCCATGCTGACGGTCGCTTATTTATTTTAAATTGTGTTTAAATGAAGCGACCGCCTATGTTGGCGGTCGTTTTTTTTTTATAAAGTTTTTGAAAATGAAGCGACCGCCTATATTGGCGGTCGCTTATTTATTTTAAATGTTTTGAAAATGAACCGACTGCCATTGCTGGCGGTCACTTATTTATTTATTTTTTAAATTAAATGAAGCGACCGCCTATGTTGGCGGTCGGTTTTTTTGTTTTAAAGTTTTTGAAAATGAAGCGACCGTCTATGTTGGCGGTCGCTTATTTATTTTAAATGTTTTGAAAATGAAGCGACCGCCCATGCTGGCGGTCGCTTATTTATTTTAAATTGTTTTTAAATGAAGCGACCGCCTATGTTGACGGTCGTTTTTTTTTTTAAAGTTTTTGAAAATGAAGCGACCGCCTATGTTGGCGGTCGCTTATTTATTTTAAATTTCTTTAAATGATCGACCGCCTATGTTGGCGGTTTTTTTTTTTTTTTTTCCGGAAAATGGAGCGACCGCTAGTTCTGGCGGTCGCTTATTTTTTTATTTTCCGGAAAATCGAACGACCACCAAGTTGGCAGTCGCTTCTAGAAGATTCGCCCTGCACGTGGCCCGAGAAATGAGGAGGGGGAGGGATATAAGCCAAGGGAGGCTTACTCTCCTCTCACTTCCTCTCCACACAACTTCTGTGTGCGTGACATTTCATTATTTCACGACACGTAGTCACGTGGAGAAGAAGGCCATTGGTTGGGTGGGGGGTATTTTTTGCCGCGATTTCTGTAAGGTCGTTGCAGAATGCTCCCATAGGCCCTCATGTGGTTTCCATGATCATTTTATTCTACAAAATTAGCTTTTAGGAACTATTTTCACACATACTCAAACCTATTTAACGGGGGAAGGGTTTAGAGTTACGTCTTTTTAGAAAACCTCGTTTAGTGTTGCTCCGATTGTTGTAGAATGGCAGAGGGCCAGGACGATGACCGTCATGGAAGAGATGACCCCAATGAACATGGACCGTCCCCTAAGAAAATCAAATGGTCAAGGCAAGACTTGAGTTGGGAAGTATTTGGTGATCCTAGCATACTAGCAGAAGAGGGCTGGGAGGATGTTCCGGAAGAATTCCGATGGCCGATGGCGAGATGCAAAAAATTCGTGAAATGGTACTACATCAATCGATTGTGGTCTTTGGATAGATATGACGTGCAAACTCGAAACAATTACGCAGAGTCCAGGTCTTGCACGAACTTGCATTTCCAGCATATGACGAATGAGGTGCATTGCACATTGTGGGGTCAACCTCTTTTAAAAGGTCAAAATCCCGTACACCTTGGCAGCCATGTTGTACGTGGAGGTCATACTCTTGCGTCCAGTGAATTGGCAAACTGCTAGTAGGAAGAACGTAAGGTTGCTATACGATTTGGAGTACATCCCGGATACGTTCAGAATACAACCGGCTGCAACGTTAGAGGAACAACTAGCGGAAAGAGACCAGCGAATCAGGACCCTGCAGGACCGACTAGACTGACAAACACTACGCATAGCCGAGTTGGAAGCTAGATGCAAGACCTGCCTCCAAACAATGAAGGCACTGTTATCCACAATGAGGTACGAACAAAAGTCGTGGACATGGACGCGGAGTTTGCGATGCCCAATCGCAGTATTGACCTCATCATTCAAGAAGTTACGGACGTCCTTGATCCTGTGGCCGCTGAAACCATGGTTGAGGAACAGCGAATTGTGGATGAGAAAAGGAGGAAAAGAAAAGAACCAGTACTAGAAACCGGGGAATGCTCGAGGGTCGCCATTCAATCGGAGATGAACCCGTTATTAGATGTCGACCGCGTTACAAAGGAACGGGACATTGCCATGGCAACTGCATGGCGCTTGTCCAAAACGCTGGAGATTCAGGCACGGGTTCCATTGAATCGGGAGAATTGGGTACAATGGGTAACCCATTTGGCCTCCAGAGAAGCACGGGTAGAGCGGGCACTGTCAGGCTTACAACGTGTCGCACGCATGTCGAACCGTAGCGTGGATAGCATTTATGCCAACATGCAAAGGTATAACGATCTTTGCATCGCATCAAGCGTGTTCGTCGGGTATACCAATTGGGTTAAATGTGGATTATATGTTCAATCGATGTGATCACAGAATTTCAGGGTCGAACAGAAGCATAAACTAGGAATTGGAGATAGAGGAAGAGTGGGACACCACAACAAGGATGACTAGCCACATCAAACCGGCCCAGAGGGAGGAGATACCACGAGGCGTTTTGCCATCATGGATATCAGATGGCATAGTTTGTTCGATGTGTAGGAATCCATACGGCCCAGAGGGATGTCATGTGCTTGGATCATGTGGACATATGTTCCATCTCACATGTCTTATCCCGCAAGCCTTGCGGACGAGCGCTAGCCCAGAATGTCGTACACCAATCCATCACCATTTCTATGAGCTGGAGGGCTTGGAGGATCGGATGCCCATACGTTTTGAATACAATCGACATAATATCCCATTAGATGGGCTACCATACACATTTCTGAATTGTGTGCATTGGGGCAAGAACTTGGTATGGGATGCAGACAGAGAGATGCATGGCATACATGCCGGAAACCCGGCATACATCAAAGATCCCCAGTATTTCTGGATCACATCTGATTGGGAGATAACCATACGTGCGGGAGGCATTCGAGATTGGTGGGAGAGAGAGCAGTTTTGCCGCAATCTCGGAGGGCATTGGAGTCAAAGAAGGTCCAGGTTTATCCGGCTCCCACAGGTTCCATGGGTGCCGGAGGAGAACGAATTGTATGACCAAGAACCGATTGGGAAACATTTGTTGCTGTCCGAACTGGAAGATGCTATAATAGTCAACGCCGAATGAATGATGCGTACGAGGCGGCTTATCGTCGAAACGACACAATGATTAGGGACAGGGCCCGCGAGAGGCAGTTGGAAAGTTTCAAAAGTACCATCAAGACAGTTGTAGAGAAATAGAGGCGATTATGGACAGACCGTTATCATCGTGTTTCGGGGGCTGTATTGCCGGATGTGGACCATCACTGTGTTTTCCAACAATATTCAAGGTACAACAAAAATACATATTATATATGTACTACGCTGCCAGTCATTAAAAGCCTAGTCGTCACTGTCCGAGGATGTGGAATTTGATGTTGTGGCCTGATTTGCACTGCCAATTGCCAGAGCTTGCGACCGTGATCTCGTGGTCAATGAGGGGCCCAATGACATGCGATCAATTTCTGGCCTGCATCCGCCTACTTCGCGGCGAAAGTTGACTTTCTTCTTCACTCTCACGACGTGACGGAGGTGGATCGAGAACAAGTGCTCGGGCTACATGCAAATCGGAGAAGCGTTTTTTTTCATATTTACACTCGTGTGATGGGGAAGAAGTAGTTCACCCTGTAAACAAATTTACAATGGTGTCATATTTGGTCATGACGTGTATATGGGTTTCAAGTGGCGAACATTTCCGCCATGTTGATGTGATACCATTTCACAAATATATCATATCGCATTTGTGAAAATGTATCACATGAACCGTTCCATGTGGCCTACGGGAGTCTTCGATGGGTACGAGATCAATGTGGCCTACGAGAACTGCTTCCACCAACAAACATGTGATCATTTCAGAAGTGCTAGAACTTTGAAGCGACGATAGGCAAGGTTCTTCATCCAAATGTTCAACATGTTGAGGTCTTCTGTAATGTCTATTACTTCGTAATGAGGTGCTTCTCCAACTCTTATTTTTCCAATGCTAATATCTTCGATCTGGAACATATCCACACATGCGTATATAACTTTTTTTTTTAAATGACCATCAAAACTGGAAGCTGGGGATGAGGCTCATAAAAGTTGAGATGGTCATTTGTTTTTTTAAGGATTTCTGCACACGTATGTGGATCTGTTCCAGGTGGAGCATATTAACATATTGGATAAAGTGGACATGGAGAAGCACCGCATTACGAGGCAGGAGACACTACAAAAAAAACTTCAAATGGCATACCATGTAACAGGTTCCAGTATAACCGAAGACGAAACCCCATTCATTCAATGGGCGATTGAATATTTGCCCATCCAAATGATTTTCGTTTGCTTTCAATCTTTGTCACTATATTCAACATACCATGTATCAGGTCCAGGACTAATATCAGATCAATCGAAATTCATTCGATGGCTCAACGGATGGTTGGCCATCGAAATGATTTTGGTTCGCTTTGAGACTTGGCCACTATATTCAATGTGCCATGTAAGAGGCCCCAGAGTAATATGAGATCAATCGAAATTTGTTCAATGGGCCAACGGATGGTTGCCCATCCAAATGATTTTCGTTCGCTTTGAAACTTGGCGAGTGTGTTCAATGTACCCTCTGATACGTCCCAGTGTAATACGAGATCAATCAAAAATTGTTCAATTGTCCAATGAGGCGTTCACTTGTCATCTGGTTTTTGTTCAATGCGAAAAAAAAATCCTGCAATGCGTGCACGGCTATTGCACCCATTGAACGGATGTGGTTGAAGCCCCTCTTTTGCCCGCATGTGCTTGAACATGTGTGCGACACATGTGCGGAGACACAACAGACGAATAAATCATTTGCCTCCCCATCGATGCACTTCCCCCTCAAGCCATTCCACAATTTAATTGAATTTTAATTTATTTTTAAGCCAATAAATAGGTTTGCACTGCCTTTCAGTGGGGGTTTCTGGCACGTATCGATTTTATTTTTGGCTCAATTTTGTTCTGCGGCTTCCAGCATCCCACGGCTACTCCCCCGCCAAAATTTGGACCAATAAAAAATGCCCCAAAAAAAAAATGTTCTCTTCGCTCACTATTGCAAAACTCTCTATGAAGAGTGCATGAAGTAGAACACAAATCAAGTTTGGAGTGCAAAACAGGGAAGAAACTGTGGTTTTGGGTCCAAATGAATTTTGATCGCTTCCAAATTTGACACGCACGTTGCATATGGCTACATTACACGCCCCATTTAAAAACGGAATGAAAAAAAAATTGTGAACACGCGAAACACAGTCCAACAAGTCCCAAAGCAATAGCAGCTCCAACAAAATACATTCAACGGGTGAACGGATGGTTACCCATCCAAATCATTTTTGTTAGCTTCCAAACTTTGCCAGCACGTTCCAGACACCCTCTCACAGGTCCCGGACTAATATCAGATCAATCGAAATTCATTCGATGGCTCAACGGATGGTTGGCCATCGAAATGATTTTGGTTCGCTTTGAGACTTGGCCACTATGTTCAATGTGCCATGTAAGAGGCCCCAGAGTAATATGAGTTCAATCGAAATTTGTTCAATGGGCCAACGGATGGTTGCCCATCCAAATCATTTTCGTTCGCTTTGAAACTTGGCGAGTGTGTTCAATGTACCCTCTGATACGTCCCAGTGTAATATGAGATCAATTGAAATTATTTTGTGCTTTGAGAACTTTGTGGGTATGTTCATAGAAATATCATAGATTTTGTGAAATGATTATGAAATACACAGGGACCAGGCAAAATTTGTTTGGACCCGGACCGTTCGTAACTCGTTATAATTTATTTATTAACATCAATTTTCCTTGTTCTCCAGCTTTCGGAGTTTTCGAAGGTCATTCTCTGGACTATTTAACTGACAGTGTCAATCCACTCATAGCTATCTACAGGATACATATCAAAATTGAGAATTTTCACAGCACTGATTGTACTTGGCTAGCGTCTGTGTTGTAATCACTGAGTCTACGCAAGCAATCAGGTGTGACCATGACTAGGGATCAGCTTAGCTCAAAAGTTCGTGGGAAGAAGCTGCAGCCCTCACTTACATCAAAGTACATTCACGGCCAAGAATATTTTGGGTTTAGGAGCACCCCATCGCCGACAAATGCACCATCCTCTTAGCGAAAAATCTGGTTTCCGTGCTTTCAATACCCACGAGCTTTGCACCCTCGGCCCTTCATAAATATAGGCACCAAATAAATATAGGCATAGTACACTCTTCATTAAAAAGAGAAAAAAAGAAAATGCGGCACGCCAACTGAAGAAAATCGCCAAGGCCGATTGCAGCAGAATTCCCAAATCTCATTTTCCCATTTTCTCGTCATTCTCCAGCACCACCTGTGACCATCAACACCACCAGCTCACGTCTCCTCATCGAAGTCCACCCCATGGTACCTGCGATGACATCAACAATCAACTGCCAAAAAACCGGATCACAACGGCTGGGATTCCTCCTCGTTGGTCTGAATTTGGACAAAGAATTGCGAATCTAGGCTTGAAAGTAGAGATTTTTCTTTGATGAACCGGATGTTGCAGGCTGCAGTCTGCAGTCTGCAGCTCAGTCACTACCAAACCCTAAAGACTTCCTTCAGTTCTCTTCCTCTTTTTTTGAGAGCGGTACAGGTCGTTGTGACTGTTTCTTTATGTAGCATTGGAAAAATTGTTATATGCTCTGTACTTCCGAATTCCGTATCAGCCACCAGGGACATGAAACCAAGAACTTCGCACAAAATCTCCAATTCATTCAATTTATGGTGGGCCATGGTTACAGCCTGCAAGCTGGCCGGGGTGGCTGATACGTCCGTTTAAACATGACAGTCTCAGAGGCCACAGAATTCAGCTAGAGGAACAACAATAGCATGAAACACCTTACCGTAAATATGCTTGTTGACATTGGTTGTGACAGCTCCAATCAATAGAGAACTCGCACCATCAGTTGCGCTCCAACAGCAGTACCGGTCCCCCGAGTAAATAAAATTCCGTTGTAAATAATAAATTGCATACGCTCGAACCTCACAAATGTCATTTCAACAAAACCGGCCGTGTATTGTGGCACTGTTTGTAACTGCAAATGTTTCAATGTTTCTGACAGGGTATTGAGAAAATGATATATTGGATCCATATGAATTAGACAACAAACATTCCATATCTCATTCAACTGTGCGATACTACCATGAGTGACATGGATAAAAAAGTAATAGGTGTACATGTGACCTCCGCACGTTTAAGTAGAGACCTAGTATCAAACGTTCGGAGGTCGCATGTGTACCTATTACTTTCCGATCTATGCCTCTCATGGTAGTGTCGCACAGTTGAATGAAAGGAGACGTTTGTTGTCTAATTCCTACGAAACTAATACATCGTTTTCTCATAACCCTATCCGAAACCTTGGAACATTACAAATATAAACAGTGAGCCAGTACACAAACAATTTATGTTGCGATGACATGTGTTAGGGTCGAGCATATGCAATGTAGTATTTACAATGAGACTTTATTTATTACATGCACGATCAAAATTGAGTTATGTCTTCATAAAAGAACCATTGTACCGCCAGAAATCTCATATCTACGAGACTATGGTATACTCCGTCCTATATACGTCTTTCGGCTCAGGCTAATTGAATGGCTTGCCCATGAACCAAAGTACTACATAGGCTAATGTGACTCTCTCATTCTTGTTGTTGTCGTACAACCTTTGTAGCATTGAATGCCAACAACCTCCCGTAAATTGGTCCTGGAACATATTTTGATCATAATGAGTGCCGCCATTTATTCGTACCGCTATCTTTCCAATGGCAAAGGCCTCTGACGTCATGTCCTTTGGGGGGGAGGGGGGGGGGGGGTGACATTCGCATTAAAACCGATGCAATATCTTTTTTCACCCACCATCTTTTCGCGAGTTCCCGGTCCAGCTTGTCTTGGTTTTCAAACTGGTACGGCGAGGCTTTGCGTATGCCCAATGGGGTGGCTAAGCCCCAATCACACACCCCAATCTTGATCTCCTCGGTGCCATCTGGAAAATGCAACAAGATGTTGTCGGGGGACAAGTCGTTGTGCAGGACACCGTTCTTGTGGACAACATCCATGATGCACACCAGTACCCATACAAGTTTACTGCGCACTTTCCCGAAGCAAGCGATCGCATTCCTGGAACTTTGTTTCCGTTCCCCTTTGTTCCAAAATCACCATGTTATCCGAATCGTTGCCCCATTTTCTGTCAAGGTTCATCATGTCACGTATTGTCCCCCCATTCCACCAGCGAGTGTAACCATCTACCTCACGTGCATTCACAGCAAAATACAAGATAACACCCGGATGCTGGAACTTTACTGCCAAACACTCGTTGTTATGTTGTCTCAACGCATTTTCTGGATTTTTGGACTTGGGTTTTTTTCCCGCTAGCTCCCAACGCTCCGGTATTCTAGAATTGCCAACAATCCTACAGTGACGGACCTTAGCATACCCTTCTTCTTTGTAAGGGCCAATCTCTACCACTTTCGCAGTAGAGTTCAGGTAATAAAGACCAGTTGTGCCTCCCCCGCCCGATGACCCTGCCTTCCAAGGGACAACCCTAGTCCGGCGATGTGAGTTCTGACTTGCCGATCAAGCCCAATACTCAACAAGCCGCATTAACTCAGCTTCGGCGGAGGGCACTCGACCCTCGGCCTCAAATTCCACGTGGCGTCTTTCGCCCTGCTTTGGATCCACCGATTGAACTTCGGTTTGTCCCTGTCTGCCATCCACTTGGCCCCTGCCAAAGCGTTTGTCAATTTCCTCTCCATATTTTGCTGAAAAATCTGAAACCCCTCCCATCCATGCCTAACATAAGCACTCTCCAGCCTCATCATGTCCCTACCCTTGAAATAATCTGCTACCACTTCTTTCACCCTATCCAAGGCATCCGGTCCCAGGTAGTTTGGCTTGTTGACCTGGCTATCCCGTTCGTGGGCACGTTTTCTCTTCCTCCGCCCCCCAGACGATCCCGCCCCAGAACTTGAATTCACAACCCCCGACATTGTATAAACCTTTGCCCAGTACAGGGTCCAAAACCTCAGAAAAATGGCAATGAACGTGTGTGGATGATGTCTTCGTAGTTTTCTGCAAAAAAACAGGCCGCCGGAGATCCGGAAACGGCAAAATGGTGATACGATGATTGTACCGTGAACAAGTGTGTGGGACTGACCAATAGAAAACCAACAAAACCTCCCCCCCCCCCCCGAAATAATCACCTTTGCACCTCCCGTTGGCAGTGCCAAGCAACGAAGTCCGAAAGGACTACATGATGCCAAGGAACCGCACCACAAGAGGGGCAAAAGTGATCAGAAAATGAGGGGGGAATGGTTTATATAGGCGCCCACTAGCCCGCCCCTCCCAAAATGACATTATGCTTGAAAAGGCGCGACAGGCCAGTGGCGTTGAAACGTGGCGCGACTGGCCAGTTGCACCTCGCCACGCGCGACTGACCAATATGGGCGGTCGCTTCATTTATAAATAAATAAATTACGGACGACCGCCAATATGGGCGGTCGCTTCATTTAAAAATAAATAAATTACGGGCGACCGCCAATATTGGAGGTCGCTTCGTTTATAAATAAATAAATTACGGGCGACCGCCAATATTGGAGGTCGCTTCATTTATAAATAAATAAATTACGGGCGACCGCCTATATGGGCGGTCGCTTCATTTAAAAATAAATAAATTACGGACGACCGCCAATATGGGCAGTCGCTTCATTTAAAAATAAATAAATTACCGGCGACCGCCAATATGCGCGGTCGCTTCATTTAAAAATAAATAAATTACCGGCGACCGCCAATACTGGCGGTCGCTTAATTTAACAAAATATTAAATTACAAGCGACCGCCAATATGGGCGGTCGTTTTTATTAAAAATAATAAATTATATGCGACCGCCAATATAGGCGGACTCATTTTTTTAGAAGAATTAATAAATATTAATAATTGGTCACGTCTATTTTACACCGTGGCTACCATGTCAGTACAAAGGGTAGAAGTAAATCGTAAAAGTCAAATATAAAAAAATATTACATGGATAAACGTCCGGATTCGACGTGACATGACGCACGTCAGGAATGATAACTAGGATCAAAACAGTCGTGGTCTCTCTTTCCATCTGACCATTCAATCGTATGACTGTGGAATTATAGTGTATTTCCTCACCCATCACAGCCGCTGAGATCCTCAGCTGTTTGCCTTTGCTCGTCCCAGGTGCATCCACATCCATCTTATCCTCAACCTCTTGCACAATCACAGCTGCAGCTGCACGTTGTATGCGTTTGGAACATTCAAACGTCCGATGGCCTATTTCATGACAGATGAAACACTAACCCAACCGTCGGTGTTCTTCTTGTTCCTTCTCTTATAGAGGTTTGGTTGCTAGAGCCCCAAATTTCTGATTACTTCGAGGCTCAGTCATTGTTGTCTTCTTATTGAACCTTTTCCAGTTCTTTCTTTTCTAACCTCCACCAAAAAGGAATGACTTCGGTTTGAAATCCCTGTCAATAGATGCATTTGTGCCCAGATGTGCCTTGTGCTGGCTCTCGAAGTTGATAGCTAGTCTATATGCATCAGCCTATGTCTTTGGCTCATATGCCTGAACCAAAAATCTGATTGCTTTGTCTAGCCCAGTCAGGAATAAATCTACCTGTCAGACTCCTTCAAGGAATAGAAGTATGAAGCTTGTTCGTCAAACTTCACCTTGTAGTCTGCCACACTCATTGTTCTCTGGCTAAGTTCCATCAAACCCATCTTCATCTTGTGCGCATAATCCTCTGGCAAGTACTGTTCTTTGAAGACCCGCTTGAACTTAGCTCATGTGGTAGTTGGATCTACTCTCCCTTCCAGACCCAGCTTCTCTTTCATTCTAATCCACCATTCTTTAGATTTGCCTCTCATTTGTAATGAGGTTGTGCGGATCTTATCTGCATCTGTATAGACCTCACTGAAGAACTCTTCCAGAGTCTCCAGAAAAGACAACACCTCAGTGCAAGGCACATTTAGGCAACCATGGAATTCAGGAAGATGCGTCATCTTCCTAATTTCTTGCGGCTGCCTCTTTCCAAGGTGGGCCCCCTATGAAGTACCCCAAGTTGCTCTAAAAATTAAAATCAACCAAAGTGGCTAGGGTGGCTAGGACGTCTAGCAAGCTTGCATGACCTGGGTGGCTATTTGCATGCCTTGTGAATGGGGTTATTACATGTGGGGCCCTCGTGGAGGGCTTGGCTAAGGAGGTTCTAGAATGGAGAGAGAGATATGAGGGATGACTCTTGTAGAATATGTGTGGTGAGGTCATGAACGAGGCTATAGCCAAAGAGGGAGCTCACCAAGAGGGAGGGTAGACTTCGTGCAAGAGTGGCAAGGTGGAAGCGGCAAAAGGTTGGCGCTAGGGTGGGCAGGGGATGCACCAATAGCGAGGTGTTGCAGCTACAAGTGGTGGTAGGGGCGACGACATGAATGATCCACGGTGACCATATGTTTCAGGAGGTGCTTTATACACACACTCTCTCTCTCAATGGCCATCAATTTTATGGCTTGGTTGAGATTTTATTTTAAGAATGTGTCGTCATTATATTGGAGCAGAAATCTTCAAACCAAGCTCAAGATCGATATTTTACCAGCATATCATAAAGCACTCTGGCTTTGGGCTTGTAGCACAATTTCAAATCAATCTCAAGATTGATTTACCCACATACCATAAAGCACTCCGGCTTTGGGCTTGTAGCTTCATAAATAAACGTTGAATTCTGGAATTATGAATAGAACACAAACAAACATGGTTGATAAAAAGACCATCATCACAATATTCATCCTCTTCGTTGTAAAGTAACTACAAAGCATTGGCCTTTACTGGCAGTAGACATATTCAGAGCCTTTTGTTGAGGGTGTGCGTTTTGGAGACTTGTTTTGTAAATGTGACCCTGACATGATGTCGCTCGTTATGATATACATGTTTTTGGATTTTATGACGGATTACATGTCAACCTATATTTTTATTATCTAGCACTATCTGTATTCAACATTGAATTTTCTGCTCGGAATTACATCTCCGATGCACTTTACTGTATTCCATTATTATGTCATATGGCTCTACACCGAGTTTATACAAGGAGTGAATATGAAGGTTGTGCATTCAATATAATTCTACTCTTATGAGTACATTATCTCTAGTGTTGAATTACAACACTCTCTTTTCCATTCGCACCAAGGGGTTACATTAAGGGTTCACAACTAACACTTGTCACCTTCATCCTTTTTTTTAGCCCTGTGGGTGAAAAGTGTCACCCAACACCTATTCTACTTAACCCAATACTTGATCACACTAGGTGATAAATGTACAGTAGCGTTGAGTTATTCCTCCTCCATACCCGTTCGGACCAAAAATTAGCAATGTATCCAAAAATCCTAATTCACTATGTTCGCGACCTTCTCCGCCCTATTGTCTCCCTCCTCTCCTTTGTCGTCTTGTTTTGGTTGTTTCCGCAATAAGAAGCTTTTAAAATTTAAGGTTTCACAGCTTGGTTTGGGCATGCCAAGACTTGAGGTATCTTTGTGAGGTTTTAGGTAGTGACATTGAGCTCAAGGCTGTGGGGTTAACTTTTAAGGAGACTAGGAGTTGGCTTAATGGTCACACTAGACATATAATGTCGGAGACACTAGAGACACAACACTGAATACCCATCGACGTATAATCGAGGACATTCTTGGGAACACATTTCCATGGAACATACACATGGGAACGAAAATAATGAAATTATACCCTGGCAATGGAGAGGTCTGAATAACCCCCAACGCAAATCTAGGATATTTTGAGATTAAAGAATAGCACGGATAACGTTAGTTATCTCGGCTTTTAATTCCTCATATATCCTAATTGCAAACGTACATTTTTATAATGTTATATGTCATTATGCACCTTCAATTAGTTGGTGGAAATGAGCCTACCAACAAAGCCAATAAATTTGGTCTATCAAACTCAAATCTCTTTAATGGGAAGTGCAAAAACAACTCTAGTATTTCTCATCTCCACTATCAATGCGCGCATGTTGTTTTTTGAAGTTGAAGCTGTCTACATATTATCCAACTATACATCGAAGAACAACATCAAGATTCTAATATTTGTCGATTCAAAAGAAATTGTATAATGCTAAGATATCAAATTCTTGACAAACACTAGGTTTTTTCCTAAAATTGCAATTATCCTCTTAATGCACTAGGCCCAATTTGGGCCTCGGCTGATTTTCAATTGTGAATAGTTTTGTAGATGTTACTCAATTTAGGAAAATTTGACAACTGTATAGTGGATTTCTTAGCCGTGTGTAGAATCAAGTTTATGTTCAGGACAATGAAGTGCATATATTAAGTCCGACTCAGACGACTCAGACTCCGATCATTACGAGCGTGTTGAAAATGTAAAATTTGACCTCAGTGTTCATGATGTGATCGGTGATCCAAATATTTGGGACTATTGTGTTGATACTGAATTTAAAGCTATACATGAGGTGGGTGCATACGACTTGCCAATGAGACACACTCAATAGTTCGTTAGACGATTGTGATAGAAAAATGGGGACCTGTAATTCACACAGGCTTCTCAACACCCCACGATCAATATTAGCGCCATTCAATATTTTTCTTTGTGTACTAATTTACAGAAATTGTATCACCACCTCAATTGAAAACTGTCGCGTTGGTTTGGGTTATTGCACACTCGGATACCTACGTCATCACATAATATCCTCTTTGACCAGGATGACCCCGGAACCCAAATGACATCATCAGGTTACGATAATACTATATCTTTCGATAATTTGCCTCAATCACTTATCATCGTGGTTCATGATTATACCCCGTGTAATCCCTCTCACTGTCCTTCATCTTTCCTTTTGATTTTCATGTAACCCGAGTATCAACCTTCCTGTTTCTACTGATCGGAAAACCCGACACCATTGGTCACGCAATTCGGCAACCCAATAGCCTCAAATCCCATCAAGTTCTTAATGCACTCCCCGTCAAAGACAGAGTAGATTCCGCTGAAACCAGCATAATTAAGGGCCACTTTACACTAGGAACCAAGACCAATAAATCGTGGGACCAAGAAGTGCCACTCTTGGGCTGTTCTTGGTCATTAAAATAATAAATTTCCTTGGGCCAAGAAATCATTGTGTAAAGCCATCGAGACCAAACGTGTTGGCCAAGAACCCTAAACCTCACCTTATCCACTTTTTCTGGGTTTTTTTATTGTCACTTTTGTGGGCCTTTCAGCATCTTTGCTTCCCAGCTCAAAGCGTTAGAGTTTCCGTTTTTTTCAATGGATCAGCTAAAACATAAGATTTTGACTCTATTAGTGTTCTTCATGGCAGCCCGACATGTTGTAATTGAAGTCTTGGCATTGCAGCAGTTGGTGTTGCATCAACAATATGATGCAATGATGATGATGACACTTCTGATCATAGAAGGGAAATGGGGTACAAGGGACAGATCTTTGTGGAAGTATAAAAGACTTGGTGGATTAATTATGGGCGATTTTTCAGAGAAGATGTTCCGGCAACGATCGTGTCGTGTACCTAAGCATCGTGCCACAACATACATCGTACCACAACATATTGTGGTATAGCTTTTTAGGATTGTGTGCTTAGATTGTGTGGTGGACAGTGATGTATGTTGTGGCACGATGCTTAGGTGCACGACTGCGACAATCGAGGTTAAGCTCTGCAACTTTCAAATATTTGTGTACCATTTTGGCTCTTTCGTTGGCTCGGACTGATATACAAATGAAACGTAATATTCCTTTAGAAACTAGGGTTACAATTGATCTTTCAAGATTAGGAAGTAGTAACGTATTACGTATGGTGAGCATTACGGTTTGGTAGAAAGTACAACATCTCTCATTGTGAGATATTTTTGTGGAGTTGTAGACCAAATACGAGGGGTCTTACAATCACTTTGTTTGTCATTACAATCTTGGTTAGTCCATGACATAGATAACACTGCAGTGAAAGAAGACAATTATCTATGTCATTCTATAAACATATCAAACTATGAACCTATCTAGTTAGATAATCAACTAGTTGTCTTCACTACTGCAATGGGGGGGTAGGGACACCCAAGCGGCCTCCCTGGGATTGGTAATGGGGCTAAAGCCCCCGCGGCTAAGTCCCAGATAGCGACCCCTACGCCGTCGGAATAGCGTCGCTAAAACGGGGTCGCTAAATATGGGGTTAAGACCGATCCCTAGAGGGTTAGTAAAATATCCCACGAATTTTGAAAAATGGCGGGATCCACACGATTAAAAAAATGACAGGACACACACTTAGCATCGAATTAATGTCAAACCTAACCCCTGAGCATGTGTTCACAAGTAGCCCAGCACCTATCAAGTTCATAAATCATTCAACGTGTTGTTAGGCAAATTTGAACTCAAGACCTCTAGATTATACATACAGTAAGACACTTTACACTAACCAACATATCAGTTACAAAACTTACACACAAATAAACATAGCATTTAATTGTACATAAGGTAGTTCATGCAGACATGGGTTGCTCGTCGGGACCTTAAAGTGACACTCTTCGCGTCGTTCAAATGTAAGAGACGTTTCTGACGTCGTTTTTCTTGTACCCTCTACTGCAGAAACCAAAAAATGATCAAATCTTTAGCTGAGGCTTTGCTAAAAATGACTTAGCAAGTATTTAAAAAAAAATCATTTTTTTTTCTTCAAAAAACGACCTCCATGCATCGTTTTGTTTTGTTTTGTTTTGTTTTGTTTTGTTTGTTTGTTTGTTTTTGTTTTTGTTTTGTTTTTTTTTTTTTTTTTGGGTTTTTGAAATGACGCCTTGGGCGTCGCTACCTCCCAACTGATGTCCGGAAGGTCGCACCAGGGGCCGATCCCCAGTGTGTCGCAGCTGGTCTGCGACGTCTTTTTTACTTTTTATCAGATAAGATTTGGCCAAAATTCACATTTTTGTGGATTTCGACATTATGTTTGCAAGGAGGCAAGCGACGTCCTGGGCGTCGCACAGGAGAGGCGCCATTGGGGGACAGACGTGGCTAAACCCTTCTAAACGTAGTAGTGATGTTGACTTATGTTTATTTTTATTTTTATTTATATGATCCATGGAGTGAAGGAAGAACCCAACGCTAATTCGAATGATCTGATCTGAATGTTTCCTGTCGACAAGCCCTTCTTGTTGACAGATGTTCAGCCTCCATTCTGGTTGCTTGACACTGACTGACTGTTAGGTGGAGTGTCCATGCTTGTTGCTTCGGGAAATTTTATTTCACATCGTCACCTTACTACAAGTTCACATCATTCATGCAGAAATTACATATTCCTTAATGATGGACTTTGTGTAGGTTTACATGATGAGTCTCCGTTCTAAATTCTATAAAGTGTCCATATATCCCAAAATTGAGATTCCAACATGCTACTTGAGATGATGGGATCAAGTCTAGCCTCTTGTTTTCCTCAACATACTATCCACTACAATGATGACCAACACTTTAGACTAATTTCTATGTTAAGTTGTTAATTGTATGCAAGTAATGCTATTTTGGTTACTAATCTATGAGATCCCTGCTGCAAATTAAGCTATGACCAACACTGCTCATGTCATGTTCAAGCCTTCAACCAACATATCTCACTTCCACACTTAAGGCCAAAGAACTTAAACAAAAAAGACTGCATACTCTTTCTTTATTACCCACGAAGATAGGGATTCAAGCAACATACTTCACTACATCTCACTCTCCACAACTCCGATAGATCTGATCCTTCAGCAGACTCAAAAACTTAATTTCATGACTAAAAAGCCTTCAGCATGTGCACCAAAACATCATCTCATATTGCCCATCAAATCTGGACTCCAACCAGCTTACATCTCTTTCTTTACTCACAAGTCCAAGGTGTTTATTCCTTCTCAAGTCTTGCTCCCTCAGTGCCCTCATCCATACAGAACGGTGCGTCGAGATGCCGCTAATTTTATGGTTAACCCATCTCCTCCGGTTTTTATTTCGTAGATCGCGGGTATTTCTCATTCTCTCGGTCTACCTTGCATGCTGATATTGCTCATGTCTCTTAGCTACTCTGTAGCTATCACCTGTCATCAATCCGGATGAATAACCATATATTTCTACACTAATTGCTGTCTTTGTTCATCTGTCAGTCATCCAATTTCCCAACCAGATGCGTTTTATTTATTCATCTACATAGTGTCTTTTTCCATCCCTGTTTCATCTCACTTCGTATCGTCTTCCTCCCAACTCCCGAAACTTTGCCCAAAATTCGCATCACTACTACATTGTGGAAATCGTTGTTGTTCTACAGCTGTAGAGCTCTCATTTCCTTAGCTACCTCCGTTCGCGGAGGTCTCCTTCTCTTTCATGCCAGTGTCCCCCATGGTGTGCAATTCCTTCAAGTCGCGACGTTTCTGTTTCCATTGTCTCCATGCTCCGTCTTGCAAGATGCATATTTTGGCTAAGCTGTATTATTTTTCATGCTCTATCAGTAGATAGGGGTCTTCCCAAGGATCCTTCATCTTCTGATTCTTCCCTGGTCTGAACATCATGACTAGACTCTGATCTTGAAGGTGGTGGAATTCCACATGGTGCTTGTGTCTGACAGTATACCCTTTCTGCTGCTGTTTTTGTACTCTGCCGACATTGTCATGAAGTCGCTCTGTGATAGCTCGAATCTCCCGTATCTTTTGGGCCATCATCTCCATCATGGTGTTGTCATCATCGTTCAGCTTCACCAGTCCCGTAAGTGTTCCAATCACATTGTCAATCGACATCCTCATCTCCCTGCTAGTGAGTACCTTGTATGCTAAGAAGTTGGTTATGGCCTAAATGTTAATTCGGTAGCCGAATGTTGCATTGTACATATATCGATTTCATTTGCGACTTGTCTCTCCTCCCTTTGTCACTATGCTTTGTTTGAGTGTTTTGATTAATCTCTTCTCTATGCCATTGCATTGTGGCTTGTAGGGTAGAAAGTATTCTTGCTTTATGTCAAATCGCTCACATACGTCTTCTAATTCACCCTTCCATTCGCTTCCTTGGTCATTCAGTACTACATGAGATCGATAGATAATATGCTCATCCAGAAACATGTTAGTGCAGTTGTATGTTCGGTTACTGGTGCAACTTCCACCCATTTAATGGTCTACCGCAATCACTGCATATTAAAAATAAAAAATCATATCAAAAATCGACTTTATAATCAGTAATTGTTTTAAAAAAAATTCACCCCTAAATTATCCGATACAAAGTGCATACCTGGAAATCAACATTACTATTTTATTTTATTTTAATAAAATCAGAAACATTTATATATATATATAAAATAGGACTGTCATGCCCTCGTATTTGGTTTGTTGGCGGTCTTAATTTTTAAAAATAAAAAATAATCAAAATCCGGATCGTCATTATGGCGTTCTTAAATCATGTTTCAAATTTTTCTTGAAAATAAATTGGGACTGCCAAGCTAGCGCTTGTGTTTGGCTAGTAGGTCTGCTCGTAGTCCCGGATTATTTCAAAAGCTTAAAAAAAACAAAACCCCACCACCAGGCCATCATTTGTGGTTGGATGGAGATCCGCTGACAGTCCTGATTTTTGGAAAGAAAATAAAGATTAATTCAGACTGCCCTTATGGCGGTCTCGAACTGTTTTTCAAAAAAATTCAACCAATTCAACATCCCAAGCCAACGCTTGTGGTTGGCTGGCAGTCTCCTAAGGGTCCCGATTTTTTTAAAATAAAAACTAATTAATTCGGCCATTGTAGCAATTTTGAATAATTTTAAAAAATATTTAAAAAGATAATCGAGATCGTCAAGCCAGCGATAGTGGTTGGTTGATGATCCCCTGGTATCCAATATTTATTTTTAAATCGAACCACCAGGACTGCCATTGTGGCGGTCCCGTATTATTTTTAAAAACTAAAATAAAACCGGAACCGCTAGGCCGGCGCTTGTGGTTGGCTGGTGGTCTCGATTTATTTTTAAGAAATAAAAATACATTCGGATAAAACCAGGACCGCCACATCAGTGCTTGTGGTTGGCTGGCGGTCCTTCAAGATCGCATTTTTAGAAAATATAAAATAATTCAGACCGTCTCTTTGGCGATCTCGATATTTTTTAAAATAAAAATTAATTCGGACCGTGATTGTGGTGGTCCCCGATTATTCTTTAAAAAAATAGGAAAAAAACACAAGGACCCCAGACCAACTCTTGTGGTTGGCTGACGGTCGTTTGGCGGTCTTGATTTTTTAAAGAAAACGACCATCATTGTAGCTAGTATGAAAAATCAATAAAATTTATCGAGACCGTCATGCCAGCGTTTGTGGTTGGCTAGTATTTCGAGTTTTTCTTAAATGAAAACTAATCTGGACCACCATTACGGCGGTTCCAAATTTTTTAATTTTTTAGAAAATGAGAATATTAGGCTAGCGCTTGTGGTTGGTTAGCGATCTTCTGGCGGTTCCAAATTATCTTAAAAAATCAAAGAAAATAATCCGGATCATCATGTCGACGTTTGCGATTGTTTGAAAGTCTGTGGCGGTTCAGATTTATTAAAATAATTAACAGCAGAAATTACAGATTTGTAGATCGCCATTGGCTGAAACAAATGATCCCAAATTTATTATTATTATTATTATTATTATTATTATTATTAAATTAAGACCGTCATGTTTGTTTTTGTCATTTGAAACTGTTTGGTATTTCTGCATATGTGCATTGCACATAGGCTGCCGCCTTAACAATGAGAAATTAAAAAGAGTAATAAGAAAACAATTTTTCAACGTAAAGTCGATTTTGAACTTTGACGTGTTTTGCGCCATGTCACATCATAATTGACAGCTGGGGAGATAATATATATTTTTATTCCCTATTATTTTTAATAATTTTTATATGAAATTGACGTGACGCAGGCCCACGTCAATGTTAGGTTTGAGACGAGTTCCTACATGGAACGCGATGAAAAACCCAAGGTTTTCCCTTGGGATAATTGGAAATATGTGCTAAAATAAATAGTATTCCCCTACAAGTTAGGAAGCATGTGCTATGTTATGAGAATTTTTTATTACGAAAACAACAAACAGGGGAAAGTGTTCGACATTTCCACATGATATCGTGGAACTTGCAATTAATAGACATTTCATTCAAATATTGTTTCCTTGATTTTCTTTTGTTTGGAAAAAAACAGACTGGACCATAACATTTACATGGTTCCAGTTGCACAATGATGGAACTTAGATAAAACTCTAAAAATTGCATGGCTTGGACAATACAGTCGTGCAGTCATGAAACGATTAGAGGGACATATGTAAGCATCATCGTCACACCTAAGCTCACCAGCTATATTCCTCATCATATGGATCGGAACAGTTCAAAATGTCTCATGTCGAACATCATGTAAACCATCTAATTCCTTCGATAAAATCGCATGAAATGGAGGTGATGACAGCTCATTGCTGGCCAAACAAGATTTGTTCACAAATACATGTAGGTCATCTTCCCCAAAATTATTGTGGCCTGGACTTTGATTTTTAGCTTTGAAAGCTCTTTGGGTTGATCTAGTCATGACACGTATCTTTGCCACCATGATAAATTGGACAAACTCCCTGAGTCACTCACTGACTTTACAAGGGAATTAGTCTTCCAGTGCCTAGATGTAATATTTGCAATTGTTGTTTTTTTAAGATTGTATGATGCATTGGGGCTTGGCTACGCATTGAAGCTTGGACAATGCATTTGCAAATGTTGTATTTGTAAGATTGCATGTTGTATTGCATTATATTTGTAATATTGCGCACATGTCAGGTACTACCAGGCTGTCTTTGTGCTTCAGCAAAGCTGCTGCTGCCTATGGCATTTTGAACCCACTTACTCTAACCAGCTGTAAATCAGAAAATATGAAAAAGATGACGGTCTTAATTTATTTAACATAATAATAATAAAAATTTAAGATCATTTGTTTTAGCCAATGACGATTTAGTATTCTGCAATATCTGCTGTCAATTATTTTAATAAATCTGAACCGCCACATACTTTCAGCCAATCGCAAACGCTGACCTCATGCTCCGAATTGTTTTCTTGATTTTAAAATAATTTGGGACGGCCAACAGATCGTTAACCAACCACATGTAACATTTTTATTTTAAAATAAATACATAATTTGGGACCGCCATAATGGTGGTCCAGATTAGTTTTCATTTTTATAATAACTCATAACCACCAGCCAACCACAAACGCTGGCATGACGGTCTCAATAAATTTTATTGATTTTTTTAAATAATTTGGATCAGCTGTAATGACAGTCATTTTCCTTAGAAAGATCAGGACCGCCAAATGACCGTCAGCCAACCACAAAAGTTGGTCTGGGGGTCCATGTTTTTTTTCCTATTTTTTAAGAATAGTCGGGAACCACCACAATCACGGAATGAATTAATTTTTATTTAAAAAAAACATCGAGATTGTCATAGAGACTATCCGAATTATTTTATATTTAAAAAAACAAACGTGATCTTGAAGGACCGCCAGCCAACCACAAGCACTGGTCTAGCGGTCCTGGTTTTCTTCTTAAGAAACAAATCAAATAAATTGGAACAACCACAATGGCCATCCGGATTATTTTTTATTTTTTCAAGAAAATAAATGTTGTCTGAATTGATTTTGTTTGAAAAAATAATTCGGAGCCGCCAACCAATCAGAGGCACTGGCCTAGTTGTCTTGATTGTTTTTAAAATAATAATAATAATAACTCGGGACAACGCCAATTGCAATCCGAATGTATTTTTATTTTTAAAAAATAAATCGGGACCGCCAGCCAACCACAAGCTCTAGCCTGGCGGTTCCGTTTTTTTATTTTATTTTATTTTTTAAACAATAATACGGGACCGCCACAATGGTGGTCATATTCAATTTAAAAATAAATAAATTGGATACTAGGGGACCGTCAACCAACCACAATCATCGGCTTGACGATCTCGATCATATTTTTAATATTTTTTAAAATTATTCGAAATTGCCACAATGGCCTTGCGAATTAATTGATTTTTTTTTTTTTTTGGAAATCGGGACCGTTAGCAGACTGCCAGGCAACCACAAGCGTTGGCCTGGGATGTTGAATTGGTTGAATGTTTTTGAAAAACAATTCGAGACCGCCATATGGGCAGTCCGAATTAATCTTTATTTTCTTTCACAAAACCAGGACCGCCAGCGGATCTCCATCCAATCATAAATGATGGTCTGGTGGTGTTGTTTTTTTCTTTTTTTTCTTTTGAAATAATCTGGGACTACGAGCGGACCTGCTAGCCAAACACAAGCGCTAGCTTGGCGGTCCCGATTTATTTTCAAAAAGTTTTTGAAACATAATTCTACAACGCCACAATGACGATCCGAATTTTGATTATTTTTTATTTCTAAAAATTTAGACCGCCAACAAACCAAATATGCAGGCTTGATGGTCCCAATTTTTTTTTTACATATGAATATTTAAAAATATTTTTTATTCAAATATTTCTGAATTTATTAAAATTAAAAAAATAATAACGTTGATTTCCAGGTATGCACTTATTGTCTCGGATAATTTAGGGGTGAAAAAAGTTTAAGAAAAATTACTGATCATAAAGCCGATTTTTGATGTGACGGGACGTGCGTCACGACATGACTTCCGGCGTGATGCTGACGTATTTACGCCATGTCACGTCATTTTGTGCAACTATGATTCTTTTTTGAAATGACACAAAAGATTGGAAGAAATCTAAACCCTACTGAAGGTTCTTTCATCCACACGGAAATATGCAAGAGATTTTTTTTGACATGACAGAACTAGACAAGTGCAGAAGGTCTTGTAAACCTGCACACACTATCAAACAGCCAGGGATTCGGGGCTGTTAGGATTTGACAACACCAAACTACAAAGTATTTTACAGGATTACATTGGATACAACGGGTATCTACCCAAAACAAATGAAGGAAATCACTATGCATTGATTGCCGTAGACCATTTTTTTAAATAGATAGAAGTTGCACCAGTAACCGAACACACAGCTGCACTAACAGCCAGGTTTTCTGAAGAAGCAGATTATTGATCGATACAAGACACTATTTGTAACAGGCTGCATCCGAACTTAAAGAATCTGTACAAGCAGTTCATCAAATTACATGTACCTGGAAAATTTATTTGAAATTGATTTCAAGTTCTACTTTGTCCTTTTTCTTTGTTGGCTGTGCCAAGTTGAACAAAGTCTTTTCTATGAGGATCCGGCTCCGTGGAGGTAACGGTACAGACCCATTACTTGGTAGATATCATCTACCCTCCAACGCAAGAACGTCGTGGTGCCGTTCTCTACAAATAGAAGTACGGCTAATGTTGGTTCCCGTTCACCAAGAAACTTCTTTACAGCCTCTGCCAGTTCTTTCTTGTTTCCGAAGGCTGGATGTCAGAAAGTTCTTAATTACGGGGTCAGTGGTATCCCTGAATCAAGACCTCACACGCTCAAATTCCTATTGTGGACCTTCCATTGGAGCGGGTGTTTGTCTCTCAAGTACACCTTGCCCCACTTCCCAGAAAAGTTTGTTGGTTTTAAAAATCACGTTATAGGTTGCAGGGGTGACTTTGTTCTCTATCTGCTTTTGCTGTGTCTCATTCTGTTGCTGTTGGGATGGGCTGGAAGAGGAGGAAGGGCCGCCTGCAATGTAGGGAGTCTTGTCCTCTCCGCGCTACAGCCAAGTTTGCCACTGTTGAGCCCACATCTCCTGCTACAAGGGAGACAAACTTGGGTTGCAGGGATTGCCCACGAGGCTGTCTATACACATGACTTAATCTGAACCTCAAATCCACAGATGCAAAAGCAGAGCACCAACAATTGGACCCCAACAGGGCCAGGGCTCATACCTGATGGATCTAGCTCCTCTGTTGGATCAAGACTCTTGATCCACAATAGGAGCACCTTGCGGTGTCGAAAGATTTTAATGCCGAGTGACAAAAGCTCCCACCACTCATATCCTCCACAATCAACCTTTCGTAATACTCATTGGTGCTTAGTAGTGAGCAGATGTGTTCAGCTAGCTTTTGGGCTTCCCAGCTAGCAACCTCTGTTTTACAATTAGCCTGCATCACATGTATGGACACCCTAAGAAAGCACATAAGAAATCAAGACCTGAAAATGATAATCACTTATACCTGGAGTGTAGACACCTTTTGAGGATGCTGAGTATAACCCCAAGCATGTAAACAGTGCAGTCTCACATTCTCAATGAACATGCAAGACATGAAACAAAACTATAGATTTAGATCCACAACAATTAGGAGGAAAGCGTGTGTCTTGTACCATGAGCAAAGTTCAAGCCGACAGCCACTAGAAGAGAAAACGGGTTTTTCCATGGGTATGCCATCTCACACCTGGCACATTCCATGGCTTTTATCACGGGTATTTAGAGTGAGCCAAGGTGTGGGAACTGTATGTGGCCTAAGTGTGGGGTGTCCCACATGTCACCACACCTTAAAAGCCCACGTTATGATGTGGCACTTTGACTAAGTAGATGTAGGTTTTTTTTCAAAGTGCCTATCTCACACAAGTGTGAAATGAGACAAGCCTCATGTATCACACACATTTTTGTGATCCTAGTCAACTGTATGAGCTGGCATGGTCAAGACACGTGGCTGCTCCGGAGTGGTTTAATTCTCAATTTTGTTTCCACGGTCTAAAATAATAGTAATATTATTTAGGCTGCCAGTGGTGATGTTTAGGGAGGGGAGGATGATGCCCGTCAAGTGTTTGACAAAGTGGTTCGTGGACTGTATCGATGGCAGGTTATGCTCAACATGGGTGTCATAAGGAGGCTTTCCATATCTTCAGTCAGATGATACAGGAAGGGGTGAAGCCCAACAAGGGTATTCATTTGCGTCCTCAATGCTTCCAAGGGCGAAGAGGTCCATGCAGACATCGTCGAAGCTGGTTTCGTTCCATATATCATGCTGGAGACTGCTCTTACTGATGTGTATGCAAAACGCAATAGCATAGAGGAGGCACGCCGTCTGTTTAGGGTTTACATTTGCAGATTATGAGTACACCGCCATAGCTCTCGCTGCTGGAATTTGCACGATGGTGGGACAAAGCAATCGCAACGTGTGGCTTTTTCTTAATGTACGAAGTCAAGAAGTTTGTCCATCCTGCAAATGTGGGCTTTGGCTCCTGTTACTACCATGATTTGGTATTCTTCCTAATGCTTACAAGGTGCTTGGGAGTGTCAGCTTGGTCTTTGCAGGCCGTGTTTCAATCTCTGCCTGCTCAGTTGCACCGTGGTGGTTCGTACAGACCAAACCGACATTACCTGACTACAGACACAAGCAGCACACACAAGAGGTCCACACACAAGAGGTCCGTTTGGGTTCATGGTCAGTCAAATCCTCCATGGGTCATGACACAAGGTCGAGGACAATGTGAGGGCACCTTCTTCTTCGACCTATTTCAGCCTGTTTTGCCCTCTCATCAGTTTCGGCCCTGAATTTGCCGTACGGAGCAGAGCTGGCATGAGTTTCTTCACGATGGTGGGACAATCGCAATCGCAAGGTGTTGCTTTTTCTTAATATAGGATGTGAAGAAGTTTGTCCATCCTGCAAATGTGGGCTTTTGGCTCCTGTTAGTACCATGCTGTGGTATTCTTTCCGATGTTTACAAGGTTCTTGGGAGAGTCAGCTTGGTCTTAGCAGGCCGTGTTTCAATCTCTGCTCGCTCAGCTGCACCGTGGTGGTTTTCACGTACCAATCCGACATTACCTGACTGTACAGACACAAGCAGCACACACCAGAGGTCCTTTTGGGTTGGTGATCGGTCATAACCTCCATGGGTCATGACACAAGGTCAAGTTCACAATGTGGTGAGGGCGCCTTCTTCTTCAACCTATTTCTGCCCCCTTTGTCCTCTCATCAGACGTCCCTGAATGTTTGGTGATAAAGCCCTAGTTTGTCTTTTGCTCTTTTAACTCTATAGTAAAATTATCAGATGGAGGAGGGTCAGAGACAGCTGAAGGAGCAGGGATAGAGAGTGGGTCCAGATTCATCCAAGAGGGCAAGATTTCAAGCACTATGATTCCCTGTGGATCCATTGCTACAAGAAACCTGCATGGGTAGATGGTAAACTGGAAGCTGCAGCAGCAGCAGCACAATTGAGAAAATTAGGCACTGCTAATGAAGGCAACCTTCTTCAACACCTTTCACCCTGTTTTTCCCTCTTATCAAAATCGGCCCTAATTTTTCATGTTGAATTCTGCAAGTTACTGGTTGAGTGAACCTTTGATAGTTTGCAATGCGTGTGCAAGCCTGGCAGCTCTGGAGAAGGGCAAAGAGGTCCATGGCGACATTGTCAGAGCTGCAATTGTACCACATGTCATTCTGAACAATACCCTTGTGGAAATGTATGAAGGGAGTGTTCGACAGCTCTGGGAAAGGGGAAAGAGGTCCATGGTGACATCGTCAAAGCTGAAATTGTACCAGATGTCATCCTGAACACTGCCCTGGTGGACATGTTTGCCAAATGTGGGTGCATTCAGGATGCGAAGGGAGTTTTCCACACTCTGGCTGAACGAGATGTGGTGTCGTGCAACGCGATGCTTGCAGGGTATGCACAGCAGGGGCACGGGATGGAGGCTTTGGAGACCTATGAGCAAATGATTGGGGAAGGGTGAAGCCCGACCACATCAGGTTTGTGTACGTTTGCAGTGAGTGTGCAAGCCTGGCAGCCCTGGAAAAGGGCAAAGAGGTGCATGGTTGCATCGCCAAAGCTGGAATTGTACCAGATGTGATTCCCTGTGGATCAATAGCTACAAGAAACCTGCATGGGTGGATGGTCAACTAAAGGCTGCAGCTGCAGCGGCACAGTTGATAAAACCAGGCACCTCAACCATGGCCACAGCTTCTGAAAGAGGATCAAGAGAGGGAGTCCACAACGCCTCTTCTGGCACTTCTTGGCATGTGAAGATGCTTTGCGGCAGGCAGACTGACAGTGGCTCTACAGACTTTAAACCAATGAGGCATTTCAGCAGATTCAGGTACGTATGTCTGTCTCTTGCTTAAGTGCATCAAGATGGAAGGTCTGGAAGCTGGAAAGCAGGTGCACACTCACATAATCCAAAGTGGATTCACGCCAAATGTTTTTCTATTCAACACCCTTGTCTCCATGTATGTTAAGTGCGGGAGCATCATGGATGCTCACCAGTGTTCAACAGAATGCCTCAACGATCTTTGATCACGTGGAATATAATGTTGGCAGGAGTTACTAAGCATGGGTGTGGTAGGAATGCTTTGGAGACCTATGAGCAACTGCTGCGCGAAGGGGTGAAGCCCAACCACATCACATTTGTTTGTAATGCGTGTGCAAGCCTGGGAGCTCTGGAAAAGGGCAAAGAGGTCCATGGTGACATCGTCAAATCTGGAATTGTACCCGATGTCATTCTGAACACTGCCCTGGTGGACTGCATGTATGCCAAATGTGGGTGCATCGAGGATGCAAAGGGAGTGTTCGACAGTATGGCTGAACGAGATGTGGTGTCCTGGAGTGCGATGATTGCAGGATATGCACGGCAAGGGCGCGGGATGGAGGCTTTGGAGACCTATGAGCAATGATGCGGGAAGGGGTGATTCCCTGTGGAAAGATAGCTACAAGAAACCTGCATGGGTAGATGGTCAACTGGAAGCCACAGCAGCAGCGGCACAATTGATAAGATCGGGCACTGCTAATCAAGGCACCTTCTTCAACACATTTCACTCTGTTTTCCCCTCTTATCAGAATCGCCCTAAATTTTCATGTTGAATTCTGCAAGTTAGCTGGTTGGGTGAACCTTTGATAGTTTGGAGTGACTTTGACATGATACTGCCAAAGTGACAATAGGAAAGTATCCAGAAATAGGTAACAGAGAGGAGAAGCTGTGGAATGAATGCTTTTCTGACCCCAGTCAATGGTGGAACAACCATCTTGGAAGGTAAATGCCTTTGGATTACAGAGAGTGGCAGATGCAATTGAGAAAAGGAACTGGTGTGATAAGTTCAGTTGGGTGTTTGCTGGAACAAATATAGGCTGCCATTGTCAGCTGCTAACAACAATGCAAGGATGTTTGCATGATCTGTGCAGAGGCATGGATAGCTAAAGGAGCAGGCATAGAGTGTCATCCAAGAGGGCAGGATTTCAAGTTCCATATTACTTATGATTCCCTGTGGAAGGATAGCTACATGGGTAGATGGTCATGGGTAGATGGTAGATAGTTTGGAGTGATTTTGACATGATACTGCAAAAGTGACAATAGGAAAGTATCCAGAAACAGGTAACAGAGATGAGGAGAAGCTGTGGAATGAATGCTTTTCTGACCCCAGTCAAGGGTGGGACAACCGAGGGAAAAAGGTGAATGCCTATTAGATTACAGAGAGTAGGAGACGCAATTCAGCATAGACACTAAGGCAAACTCTCCTTCCCAGCAAGGGTTTTATTTTGGTATCTGAGCGATTAAATATAATTTCTAAGAACATAATTTCAGTATGTTGTTATTTAATAATGTTCTCATCAAGGCCACTGTCCAGTGTCAATGTCCATATTCAGTGTCCATGTTCAGTGTCCATGTCGATGTCCAGTGTCCATGTTCCCTATAATAATAATAATAATAATAATAAAATTAAATCCATTAACATTCACACTTAATATTGGAAATCAATTAATAATTAATTAATACATACCCTCACACAGGAACGAACACGTGTTGCATAATGACTTGTCGAAGGTGTGAAATCTGCTAACGAAGAAACTATCTCTACAAAAGTGTATTGTCAAATGTGGGATTGAAGGGGAATCATGGAAGCTCCTTGTTGGACGTTTCATCAGCAATATTAACATGCTTCCTTCATCAAAGAGAACCCGATTGTATAAACGGGCTGGTGTAATCCCCTTTGCAGTTGAGTCACTGGGATTTGCAACATGTTCATGGCCCCTCTGACCTGTTTCTGTCACGAACTGCCAAAGATCTGCAAACAAAGTAAATTCTTTGAGCGCCAGTATGGTTTGTCATTCGCTTGTGTTTCATCCCTCAGTGGCACCTGCTGAGGGAATTTGACACTATAAAATCTAAACATAGTATCGGTGCAGAATGATTTCTGTTAGTTGTCAAGTCTCTAAGGCGGACATTAAGGGCAGTTTGTGTAGAGATTTCAAGTTTGACCAGAAGCAAATCCAGATCTCAAGCTAGAGCTGAAGCCTGAGTTGACAGATGTGTAGGTGACAGAAGAGCCTTTGCCACTAGGGTCGGGTGAAGTGACGGCTTACTAGAAGAGAAAACCGGTTTTTCCATGGCTTTTTCCACACTTTTTGCTGTGGAAAAGTCCACACCTGCTGTGGGTGTAAGGAGCGACTAGTCCTTTTGGACACGCCGTGGACGGCTTGGCATCTCGGGTGGCCATGCGGAAAAGTCCACGGGTGGAAAAACCCTTTGAAGTCCATGGGTGGCCTTTTTCACGGGGTGCATGGTGACATGGCCGCGCTGGCATAGCTGACATGGCAGAGTGTGAAAAAGATCTATTTGAGAGCTTATCATTTGGCTGCTTTCATTACTGCAGGAAAGGATAAGTGGAGAGCACTGGTTCCTTCTAACCCGCATTTATACTACTGCGTGTTGTCTGGAAGTAGTTCTCCAAAACTATTTTAGTGAGAAACTGATACTCTAGACAGTTTAAGACCTTCACTCTTTACATTAACAAGAATTTACGGTTGCTGCTTCATTTTCTGTAGACAGCCATGGTGCATATGCCTCTTGCACGAGAAAATACGGAAGGCAAATTGACGATAGCAGACATGTGGGGCATAAAGCTCATGCAGACATTTTCTTTTATATCACAGATATCATGTTCTGGTTGTCAACACTCCCAAATTGCGTTTACAAAACTGAACACTGCAAGGTACCGAGCCAGTTGACACACACCCTTGGGTGTATTCGGATTAAAACGTCAAAAATCTTATTCTATTACAAGAATCTGAACCTAGGCCGATACAGTTGTCACCTTAGCCGGCATCTACTTTCAAGGCTTGTGCACGATGAATCCTGCGCATTGCACCTGCCTAACGTTGTCGAATCCGAGCACGCGGATGTAGGCGGTGGGGTACTCCTTCTTGCACAACTCGATCTCATTCAACACTGATGAAGAATCAGTGCACCCGAACATGGGCAGCTTCCACATAGTCCAGTAACGACCATCATAGTATCCTGGTGACCGGTTGTTGGTGCGGCTGATGAGCCCGTCCTGACCCAAACAAGACGGTGGCTGGTGTTAAACATAATTTTGGGAAAGGATTAGTCGAATGAATCTAGAGCCACTGGAGGAAACCCTCCCACATTAGCAGGAAAATCGGTTTCACTGTTCGGAAGTCATCATGAACACTAGAGTGAAGTGTGCGCGACAAGTAAATCTTACCAAGTCAAACTCAAGGCAGGGGATCCACCCTTTGGCAATCATGTAATCAATCTCCTTAGAGATAGCCTCCGGGCTCAATGGTGGCAAGTAGGATAGGGTCTCGAACTTCAAGTTGCCCTCAGGCCTCCACACCTGCATACATCATCCCCAGCACCCCCCTTAGTCGACATACACCAGCATTACTCAAAATGCAGTGACTGCTCCAACATCCCCCCGAGCTTCATCACCGCACCAGCCCCAAGTCAAGCCCACCAAACACGGCAGAAGAAAACCACACCACCACCACCACTACCACCATCACAGGAAGGACCCAACAACAATCTACTACGGAAGAGGCCACAGACCAGCATGCATCCCAGGCGGCTTCCGTTCTGCACGGTCTTGGAGCTCAAATCCGCGCTCTTGCTAGAGAACACATTGGCACCCTTGAGGCCGGTGAAGGCGCGCACTGTCGCAGTCTGCGAGGAGGAAGCGCTTGGGCTGGCAGCAGCGAAGGCCACTGGGGACACCACGGCGGAAGCTGACACCATGGAAGCCATCGCGTGCAGCAACCCGATCAATTCCTGCGGGAGCGTCAAAGATGAGAAGACGAGAGAGAGAGTGAGAGGCGCAGAGTAAATAGGCCGGCCTGCAGCGGACGACAGCCACAAAGCGGCCCATCAGATAAGATAAGCCCCGCCGTCCCTCCCCTTCCCCGCCTTCTCTTTAACAAATTTGGAAAACAGGAAATTTTCGACCACCCATCTAAAGCCACGTAGGGACCGCAAAGACGGACGAAGTTTCGGAACTAAACTACTGGAAGCCACAGTTGTCTGGTTTGGATCCCACGAGTACGAATTCAAACTGTTGGTTTCTAACTTCACATCGCATTCACCTTCTGCTGTGTGCAAAACCCTCACAAAATATGTCCAGGCAGTGTTTTAGAGCTTCTGCTTTGAAGTGGTGCAGCTGTCGGTGCAGATGCCTGGGTTTTGAATCTTAAGAAGCGGTGAATTGGTTCGAAAGTATGTTGAGTACCTGCCTATGGCAATCCGGGACCTGACCGTGGATTAGAGTGCGGTGCTTATGGGGCCATTTATGAGAGATTTTCGAGAACCGGGAATTCAGTTGTTCATGTGGGTTATCGAAGCTGTGATCCGAAAAATGATTTTTTGTGCCGCCGAAGATGTTTCTGGCAGTAAAGCGTAACAGTGGTTCAGCTGCTTGCCATTTCGGCGTTCGGTTCCAACTGCTAGGGTTTGGATCCAGGTGAAGTGGTTATTCCTACTTTATGAATAGGAATTCATGTAAATTGTGGTGGTAGCCTGCAAAGTGTGCATATTGTTTGCAAGAAAAGGACATAAGAAAGAGAGAGATACCCCCAAAAGTCAAGTATAGGGATTGTCTAAAAGTCAAAGCCTCATGCAGGTAATTATGATCTTCTAGTGGAAGATTCCGTGACAGGTTGGGTATCACGGTATAGACAATTGGATCTCCCACGGATCTCCTAGTAGAAAGGACAGTGAAAGAAGAAATTGAAAGAAATAAAGAAAGAAACTTGTTTACAATGTTCGGAGGAAGCCCAAGCATGGGAGGGAGGAGGAGGGGGGTGGGAAATTTCCGCATTTGAACATATCTATCTCAACATGGCTGCTATTCAGCTGCGTTCCTGAGTTCTAATGCTATTCTATGGCGCTTCCCTCGTCCCATGTCAAAGCTGTTGGAAAATCAACTTTCTTAAGACATTAGACTGCTTGGGATGCCGGGAGGGGATGAGAGGAGAGCAGGAAGCCGCCCAGTTCATTGCTGAAGGCTATCCCAGTTCGTGGGACTTACCTTCTCGAGAACATTTAAGTCTTGCCATCTGGACAGATTTTGTTCAGAATGCTCTCCACTAGCATAAACTATTTAATGATTTGTAGATGTGGGCGGGATAAAAGATATAGATAAAGATTGCTTAATGTCCAGCTTATTTACAGAGCCTACTGCTCAAAGCACACAGAGAAGAAGAATTTTATGAAATTGACAGTAGAAAAGGCAAAGAAAAGGGTCGATAAAGAATGGGAATACCCAGTGACTGTACCTGTCAGAGCTTGGGGCAGTAGATGTTGCACCCAATTTGGATGGAACAGAGAATGTAGTACTTAAGAAAGAGATAGGAAGCAAGAGAATAAATGACGTCGTTGTGCTTTATCTCCATGGGGATGAGGGATGCAATGAATAATTTCTTCTTCTTTTTCTCCTGTCTTTCTTAATCAGGTCTTCAGTATGCATGGCAACATCACAGCTCCCCTTGAGCAGACATAGAGGGTTACAATGTCCTTACCATACGCTTAACATTTTCAGACCTGTTTGTCGTTTCATGCTGAATGCTGGAGAACGGAACATTATGTAGATGGGCACCATAAACCGTACCACGAAGTACATGCTCACCATCCCACCAAATAGCCCGGCAGTTGTCATGTATTTCTGCCACTTCATACCTGTAGGCATCACTGCTATCCCAGCAGCCGTAAATGCACCAAGGGCAAAAACAACTGCAATCACCATTAGGAGTGAGGCATAGCAAAGTGAATACTGAGCATCGTTTACTGCTTCTTTGATGAACTTGCCCTGCACTGGTAGTACTCCGCAAGCACCTGATATAACTGATGCCATGCTGAAGAAGAAGGACAAGCTGTTGAACACCCAGAAGGCACGAACACTGTTGTATTTCTCAATTGCTGCGAAGGCAAGATAGGTGTCAGGAGGAGCTGGTTCCCCCAATTGGAACTGATAATGGTTGGACACACAAGACAATGTACAATTCAGTGCGAGGCTTTTGGTGGGCAGAATGACACCAGAGTTGGTAGTTTGTTTGGGGTCTTCATCATTTTCCTAGTGCTTTTGCCTGTTCGTGAGGCAAAGATCAGGAGACATTGAGCTACAAGCTTTCAAGGGTGCCTTTCATGACTAAAACTGTAGCTAGAGGTGCCGCTTTTGAGCTTCACCCACCAAGCATGGACAAAATGGAACCTACTAAGCCACGTTTGCTTTCTATATCTGCAGCCAACATGATCAAAAAGTTACCTAAATGCTTTTGTGATGCTCACAAAGGTGAGAATTGCAGCTCTACTGATATGAGATATATTATATAAAACATTATGCAATGATCGTGCATATTGGTTATCAGGCTTAGCAAGCTGCCATCAGCATAGCGGTACCTGGGCATGGTAGGAAGAGACGAAACCCAAGGGTGGTTGCACCCAACCGTTGTAAGTTATTGTTGCAATTAGGGCAGCTCCAACCAAGATTGCATTAGCTGCCTCCACAAAAAGCTGTCTGTCTCGGTATAACACCTTCAAATAGCCCCTCACGTCAGATCTGTCCGTCAGTAGCTTCTCAACATCTCGCCAGTTGATTTGTATTATCCCTTCTAGTGGGTTCTTATCCTCTAATAAGTCTTTCATACCTGTCCGTCGCCAACTATCCGCTGTTTCATTTTTTTCTGCAGCTATCTGCACAGCTGTGCGCCCATTGGTATCCTCCTCATTAGCACTGAGGTTCTTCTCTTCAACAAGTAGCCTCACCACCTCTACGTGTCCAAACTTTGCAGCACAGTGCAGGGGTGTAAAGCTCTCAAATTCACCCACAGCGTTGATGTCTACACCTGGTTGTCTTAGTAGCAATTGGACCAAATAGGCACTCCCCTTGCTTGCCGCCCAATGTAGAAGTGTGGAGGAGCGAATGGCATCAAGTTTCCACATGAGGTTCTCCCGCCCTGACTCTGAATTCAACTTCAATGTGTGTATAAACTTGATGTCAAACTTTGAGAAAGTATTGACTCTCGGCATGCATATGAGGAGAAGCTTAAACACTTCGATGAGCCGGAATGAGTCCTCCCACTTCCGTTCCTGTAGGCGTTGGATCACAACATCTAATGCTGTTTGGTCATCAGCATTCTGAGCTGCTATATCCAAGAACTGCAAGAGCTTCACCACTGTTTCACTGTGGCCCTGAACTGCAGCCATATGTAATGGTGTGGATCTCTCAGTCACTTCAGCAGTCACATCAGATAAATCAGGCCGTGGCAGGAGCTCAGAAGCCAGGCCAAATGGAAATACTAAATTCTTTGCAGTAGTGGCTTTTGTAACCAATGGGACTATTTGACCTTTCAGCACAACTGGTCCCCAGAAATACTCATATACAAGTAGTTCTACAACCTCAGTGTGCCCTTCTCTAGCAGCAATATGCAAAGGGAGGAGTCCATCCAGGTCAGCAGCATTGACATGGGTGTCGTTCCATTCCAGCAGTTCTGTGACTGTCAATACTCGACCCTGCTTTGCTGCATAATGCAAAGGGGTGCGCCCAACACAATCTCTAGCATTTACTGGACCAGGTTGTTGTAATGCTTTTTCTAAGTCTTGGAACCTGAGCAATCTCGAATCCCTTTCGTGATTAATATACTTCATAGCACGCTTGTCACCAAGATTTACCCCGTACTGTAGAGATCTCCCAGGCTTCCGTCTCTCATGCTCTTCCAGGATCAAATGCACTACTGTATCATGCCCCCTGTCTGCAGCCATATGCAGAGCTGTGAAATCTTCCATAGTTTGTGCATCTAAATCTGTTTCTGGGTCTGCCAGAAGGAGGTTCACAACTTCTTCCTTACCTTCCCATGAAGCCAAGTGGAGAGGGGTGAAACCTCTTACGGCCCACTTGGCCCTTGCCTCTGCTATGGTCTCTGATGTCATTCCTTTGGGTTCCACAAACTTCTCCCTTGCCTTGGCATTCACATCAACATAAGGCCCAGGTGTAGGAGCACTAACCAAACCAATCTCAGGTTTGATCCTGACATGGAGGGAGAGAGAGTTAGAATTGCTGTGGACTCCATCATGCATTGTCCATGACAGTATGACAAGTTTGTCCAGTGCCAATATCTCTCGAGTCATTGCTTTGTTTGCTACATTGTTTGTACCCCACAAGCCTGTGAATGGTATGAAGTTCCATCTGTTCTTTCTTGCAGTCTCTCTTTCCTTTGTCACATGTAAATGTTGGTTCACGTTTTGAATTAATTCTAGTACCCTCAATCTCAATAATGGGACAACATTCACTAGGAGTTGCATGCTGATTGTCACCCTCCATCAAGGTAATAGCAAGTGCCCTAACAGTTACTTCTTTCGCCACTCTTCGGTCTCTCATTCCAATGGTCAACATGTTATAAGTCTAGATGAGCCCCTAACCACTGTCACAATACAAAGCTGCAGACAACAAAGTTTCCAATGAAAAGTCGAAACCATCAATCTGAGCTCTTTTTAAAGTCCCATTTAGTACATCTCATTGGCACACTGTGGGGGACATCCTGTACCTAGACAGGGTTGCTGTAAATTACCCTTGTGCAATGTCAGCCACAGGCCCATTTGGAACAGCACCTAGTTGAGTAATGCTTGGAGCATCTTTGCTGAAGCTGCTCCCTACAGTGGCTCCATTTGCATCTGTGCCCATCTCAGTTCCAATTTTGACCGGCACGGACTGGGAAGATTCAAGGCTTGGGACGATCGATCCAGACCCTCGAGATCCAATCTCGATGCGGCCTGGATCCATCCTCTTCGGCCTTGTTGCCAGGAGGACCTCCACCACAGGGGCGTGCCCATGCCAAGCCGCTACATGGAGGGGAGTGCGTCCAAGCTGATCAAGTGCCACGTACGGTTTGACCGCTGGCTGCTGCAACAGCAGCTTCACAATCTCCACATCTCCATTGTGTACCGCTACATGGAAGGGGCTTCTTCCATCGGGCCCTGCTGCAACTGGATCGGTGTTGGGTTGAGTCAAGATGTAGACGACGTTCTTTATTTTCCCATTTTGAACTGCTTCATACAAAGCTGTGGACATCGTCTCTCTGAACACTTTGGACATTTTTGACTGTGTCACCTCTTTTTCCGCGGAGTCAAGTGCTGGAGCTTGTCTTCAAGCGACTGTTTTCACATGAGCACAGCTGACGAGTTGACATTCCTCAGCGTCTCAGAGACACTTAGGGGTCTTTGTCTTGGATAATCAGTACAAGCATTTGCAAGTGATGGGCTTTGTTTCCTTACGATTCCTTGCCTATGCATCCATCCCAAGTGGTCATGGGAGTGATGGCTACCACAGCGGCATAAGGAAGGCTCTTTGTAGCAGTGGGTACATTGATCGCTCTTCCTTGGTTTGTTTGACCTTGTCACTATTTTTTCTTTCTCTTCTTCTTCATCTTCTACAGGGAGGCGTCACAGGCTCTGGGACGGGTTAACACTAGAGAGTTGTTCCTTCCAAATTACTGACCTACAGATACAACACTATAGATGAATATTCTCCTGCATTCCTCAAAGCTTGGGATTTTCTTCGTGGAGTAGTACGCAATTGATTAGGCTTTTTTTTAATTATATGATCACACTGTAGCCCACTAATTCACAATCACAAGTAGAGCTCTCTCAACCGTGCGGACTGATAAGAATTCTATAGGATCCTATGTTTATGGTGCAATGGGAGTATCCGAGTAAGCCCAGCAATATGACTTGTAAAACCGACTTTCTTGGGCACCATAATCTCTCTCAAGTGGACACCTCTGGTGAGTGCAAAGGATTTCTGTTGAAGAATGCGAAACAACATGGAGTGGCACCTGACATGCACGAGAAGAAGCATGACTAGAGCCATGTCCACTACTCCATGATGAAACTGACGCTGGGCATGGTGCAGCCACATTGTGGTTAGCTCCGCAGGATCTTCACAGGGAGACAGTCCCATAACCGCAGCTTGGTGGTTACTGCGTTGTGAGTCATTCACACAAAATTATACTCACTTGTTAGCAGGCCTATTTTCTTGTGTTGTGCGGATAAATAGATTATTGCTTATCCTCCGGAGGTAAGGGTAAATAAAAACTCGAAGATTATTTATCCTCCAAGTAAGGATAGACTATTATTATTTTTTAATTATTTGTATGTCCACTTATTTATCCTACAGGCAAGCATACTATAAAGAAAATTGGATGATTTATTTATCCTCTGAAATCATCAAGGTGAAAACTCTACACCTTGGGTACAGAATTGAGCACTCAAGAATTGTGAAATGTCAAATTTAGTAACACAAATCTTGTCTCCAATTCCCGCACTCTCACATCCCCTCATATTGAAGACTAGCTTGAGCAGTGCCGGCAACCCTAGTAGTTGAGAGTGCTCCCCCTACAACTAAGAAAAAGTAGAATAAAGTTTGGATTTAGAGATTTTTAAGTTTTCAAGAATACATTTCAAAATAAATATGGGAACGAATTTCTAAAGTATTCAATTTTTTTTGTTTTTTGACAAAGTATTCAGTTGAAATGAGTAAATAAAAATGAAAGTAAGTAAAAGTTGTGTTAAAATGCTTTAACCCTTAAACGCCCGCGAGGCCGAAACTGGGCCTCGGAAGATTTTTCAGGAACCATAACTTTTTCAGATCTTGATCAAATTTTGCAAAATCACGGCCGTGGATTTTCTCCCATCGTCTAGTTTGCAGATGGGAACCTGATAGCCCTAATTCCTGGTTGTGCACGCTCCAGTTCCCGCACGTTGCAGGTGGTCTGACACCCCTGCTTTGACCAACCAGCAGCAGATGTACACTTGGCCAATTTGAGCACTTTTTGGCTTGTTGGATGTAGGATGTGGTGGGGATGACTAGTGAGATGCAACAGCCCAATCGAGTTCCATCTCATCCAAATTTCAGGAAAACCACTTGCAATTTTATTTTTTTATTTTTTTGCCCCAAAAAATGCACCCCACATGCAACGGTGGCGTTTTTCTGATTTCCATCCGATTGGCCTGGAATTTGGCAGGTGTATGCATAGGGTAGTTAGGAAGATAATGTCCGGTCAAATTTCCAAAATCCCTTTTTCCCCGGAAATTACAGGGTTTTTTCACCCCACGGGTAGTGATTTTGGGAACAGTCAAACTTACCCATTGAGCATTTAAGGGTTAATGCAAATATTATTTTGCAGGATTGAGATGGAGAATATGGGTTCGAGGGTGTGCTCGAAATGTGCCACAACATGAGAAACCAAACAGTTCTTACTTTGGACTAATTGTAAGAAGTTCAAACCTTTTTTTATTTTCTTAAATTTTAATTTGATGGATTTTGGCAGGCCTGGACTTTAGCCACACCGAGCCCCAGATTGCGGACCGGTTCTCATCTCTAAATCCCAGGTGCCCCCATCTTGACTCCCACTTTGCTTTTAGTGAAATTGGCAGGGACAAAGCCTTGTAACCTTTTTTGGTGGTGTAGGAAAAGAAGGGTTCTGGTTGTCTTCCAAACTCCCAAGACCATTCGGAAGGATCGAACTGCAGCTCTGCAAGGGGTCTGCCAAGAATCCAGATAAATGTGGCAGAGACAAGCCAGGCTGAATGAGAAAGACCTGGGGGGGGGGTTTTGGGGATCCATTTCTTTCGGAGAAGTAGACCAGCAGCAAACAAAGTGCTCAAGGTGGGCGAATGGTTACAATTTCAAGACACCCTCTTTTGCTCCTACTGCCTCGAACATTGTCTCATCTCGTGCCAAGCAGCAGCCATCATTTGGCCACTTATCAAAAACTTTTACTCCTGTTGGAACCTCATTCCTCTCTCTCCCACGATCCTGCTTCTAAACTATGACGCAACAACAAAAAGGAAAACTATTCATTGCCCTGTTTTCGAAACACTTAGAGGCAGCACACTTTGGCACCTCTAGAAAGCAAGATGCTCGAGAACTTTCTCTGGACAAACTTCTACAGTTTCAGCTCTTCTCACATCTGTTTTCTATGACCTTAGAACAGAATCCAGGAAGGCTTGGGCCAAGCATTGTGCACAGATCCAACGGAAACCAGAGATCGCAGGGGCTTCCCATGATAAATTCCGCATCACCTGGGGTAATCGAGGCCTCATCTGCAGCAGCGCAAATCCAAACACCTGTGTCTGGCCAGACCTGCCCCACCCAGCTAGAGAGGAATTCGCAACAGACTCCACAGCGTCGCCTGAATTCGATCGAGAGATAAACTGGAAACATCTTAAGGGCTCTTCTAAAGCCTCATGTCTTCAGTTTAGGTAGGTGTAATAGCATTACCAATCCCTAGGCAGTGCACTAATTCACGCTGGTGCCATTACTCTTTGTATCCATGTGTTTGACTTCGGTTCATGTTTCTTCCTCCGGGGTAGTAACATAAATCCTAGGGTTCTCGTTTTTGGTAACCATAGCTAATACTTCCCTCTGCGAGGGGTCATGTTCGGGGCCTCTTTGGCTGAGTTTACCTCAATGAGGGTACGGGTTCTAACTTCACTGATAACGGTGTGTGTGCCTTATGGCGAAAATAGGGGTTTTAATTTTTTCCCCCCGAATAATCCCAAATAAATTGTAATGGCCTTTCGGCCAACCCAAGAAAATAATAAAATAATCAGGGCTACAATCCCTTTAAAAAATAAAAAAATAAAAAAATGATATGATATGGTTATGTGAAAGGCCAAAAATTTGTTAACCTATCATGTGAAAGGAATTTTCTCAAAGTTGTCCGAGTGAAAGTCACCAAAAAAACAAAAAATGGTTTTTAGATATCCACTGGTTCTAGGTATTACCAACAATCAAATGGCGGATCTACGCAGAACCAGTGGATTATAAGAAAAGTTAATCCCTAAAGAACGACCCAACCCGAATCACGCTCCAATTCCCATGGATGATAGTGCATAGAAGTGAAGCTTGAAGATGAATTGTAGATGTCAGAGAGGAGCACATGTGGGAATTTACAGCACCAAAAATTCATAAAAGCTTTGCTCCCTAAAATTTTGCAAAGTGCCAGGGTTTCAGGAGATCTAGTGTTAGAGCACCATTGACCTGGCTTCGTGGCAACCAAATGGGCAATCTTCAAGATAACATCTAGGGCGGAAAATTTATCATAATGCCAAAAAAAATTGGACAAGGCACCTTGAAATGTTACTGTGCACTTACTTATCAGAGGAATTGGAAAACAAATGTCACCTCATGGGTGTACTTGGGAAAGAAGCCAAAACAAGATAATTTACCCCCCAGATTTCACATACAAAGCAACCTATCTGAAACTTTGGAATTTTGGTCTGATTTTTTGGGGAGGCAGTAGTTTAGGTGCCATATAATCAGATTATGGAGGGCCTTTGTCTAGAAAGATTCAACTCCAATTTTGTTGTCAAACAATTTTTTCCATTCAATTCTTGAATATATTTACAAATTGGGGCATATTAGTTTGTTATAATCTCCAAAATGCAACGGTCAATTTGCCTATATTTTTTACAGGACATGGATCTAGTAGATACGCACATAAGCATAAAGTCATCCCCATGGATGATCGGGGGTAAGAAGTTACACCCTAGTCCATAAGGGTATGCACCCTTTTTAGTGGGCCCACCAAAAAATAGCTCGTCCTTTAGGGGTTAAGATCCGCTCAACACCGGTTTATACCAGTGTTGTGCGGGTATATTGATTTCAATATACCCTTAGGGTATAAGTAAATTATTTTTGTCAAATCATTTACCCTCAGGATATGGATAAATTGAAATCTCAAAAAATTATTCACCCTCCAGGTATGGATAAATTAACTTTTCAGATTTCTATATAACCCCCCGGGTATGGATATATATGCCAAAATATACCCTGAGGGTATGAATAGTTTCCGGGTATGGATAGTTATTTCCATTAATATATAATTTAATGGTTGTAAGGAATATACGATGTTCTTCAATATGTACAAAACAAAAAAAAAAAAAAAAAAAAAAAAAAAAAAAATCTATGGTAAAAGAGAAAATTGATAAGATATTGCATAATATTTTGGTGTTAATTTCCAATGCAAGATGGAGGAGGTTTGAGATTAAAAAAAAAGCACATGGGCTGGTAGCTCAGCTGGTAAGTGCACAGTGTGTGTCACTCAGGTGGTTCAGGGTTTGAACCCGCTGCCCTGCCCGGTGTGTGGGATTGTTCCTGTGTGACGTATGACGGTATGTCTGGGCATTGATAGTCCTGTAGGTCTCATGGCCCATAAATGAAAGGGGGTTAATCTTTCCCCCTCCTCAAGGGCCTGAATTGTGGGTTGTCGCTCCCAGATTTTCTTAAATAAATAAATAAATAAAATCCCCTCAGGGACCTAAATTGTGGGCTGTCAGGTTTCCTTTTATATATATATATATATATATGCGAGATCTGAAGAGGTATTGTTATATGACATTTAAGGAATGCTATACCGTAGTACCTTGGCAACTTCAACACAAATTTTAATATTTCAAAGATTGTTGAAATTTTAGGAAATTGATTTTGTGAAATTAAGGAACTTTGTAAATGATAATAAAGCATATTTAGGAATATTCCATATGTTGAAATGAAATTTTCAAAATAAAATAAATATTTGACATATGCTTGCCAAGGTGCTACGGTATGTATAACATTTGTTTTAGCTGTGATTGGAGCTTTCTTATAGCTCAAGGCTCCCTAACAACACAACAAAAAGAGAAAAGACCTAGCACATAAAGGCTATGAAGGCACATAAAGGCCCTTATATACCCTGATTAGATATACCCTTCATTTTCACATATACCCTTCAAGAAAGTAGGGTATATTGAGCGTCTTGATGCAGGTAAATATAAGGATAAGGGTATATCATAAAAATATACCCTGATATAAGGGTATACATCCGGGTACCTAAACTTGCCACACCAGGGTATATATATATCAATATACGCTGATATACCCAGCGGGTATATCAGCGTAGTTCACATACCCGACCAACACTGGTTTATACAAATGAGACACCAAGTTGTAGGCCAATGGTAATGGCATACCACCTAGGAAGTAAGCGGTTGTGGGTTCAATCCACTCATTGGAGTCACAAAAGTGTCCACCTTCCTACCCGGAAGGAAGTAGCCCTTCAGGATCAAGAGACCATAATTTATGCTTCCTTTGGAAGATATATATTATATAAATGATTTATCCTTTATAAGGGTAAGGATAAACCAAAACATTTATCCATCTGAGAGGTGAAGATAAATAACAAGGCCAAGCATTAGATGGGCCTGGAGTGGAATGCGAGGGGCCGGTTCCGCCATCGTGGACCCCCCCACCCATGCCCAACCCCCGCTCCAACGCTTGCACACCGCGGGGCTGCTGCCGCGTGGCACTCCCTCCCGCGCCTCATGTTCCCGCTTCCAGGACATGAGACGTGCCCTCTCCAGCATTCCCATCCCTCCTCCCATCCTGCCCTCATGCACGGCATCGCCCTCCATCCCCCCTGCATGCCTTCATCTTCCCCATGCTACATGGCATCCCAAGCATACATCATGCCCTCTTTCAAAAATCATTCTGACATCTATTCAAATTTCAAATGGCAAATCTGAAGAAAGAATGGACGTTGGGATATATGCCATATCGTCACATACACTCCAAACCCTAATCCAGGGTTCTACTACCCTCATCGTGCATTTCCTTGTACAGTAGTTCTCTCCATGCCTTCCAAACGCGTCCCCACCCTGGCACTCTGCGTTCACCTTCCATATTGAATTGTGTTTGTATAATGTTGCCCACATGAACATGTTGCATTGCATTGTAAGTTGCAATCATGTGGATGTCTGGCCCACATGAAGAAGTTTGTGCTTGCATAGGGTCCAATTGTTGTCTGATGCATGAATTTCCATTGCAGCTATACATGCCCACAATCTGCCAGCACCATGTGGTTGAATCTATGGTTGCCCAGGGGCCCACAGGTGGTTTTCACAGAGAAGTCCAAGATCACCAGACTTCAGACATAAGTGCGCAAAGGAGGCACGTTGGATAGCAGGTTGGTTGAACCCTCCTTGGGTGAAAGCAGAGCTGGCTGCCATGATACAAGGTCTAGCACAGTGTGGTGATGCAAGGACACTATGTATGGCAGGGCGACTGAAAGACGCGGTGCACATTTTGAACCGGCCAAGAAATTTCGGCAGACTCCGACACATACGTCCTTCTCTTGCAGGAGTGCATCAACATGCAAGGCCTAGAAGAAGGAAAGCAGATGCATGCCCACATTATCCGAACTCGGTTCAAGCCAAAAGTCTTCTTACTTAACACCCTTATGAACATGTACACCAAGTGCAGGAGCGTGCTGGATGCACGGCAAGTGTTTGACAACATGCCTAAACGAGTGATATTTACCTGGAATATAATGATAGCAGGATATGCCAATTATGGATGCGGGAGGGAGGCAATTGAGATGTATGAGCAAATGATGCAGGAAGGGACAACACCCAATAAGGTGACATTCATATGCATTGGCAAAGTCTGTGCCTGTCTAGCATCCCTGGAGAAGGGCAAAGGGGTCCATGCCGACATTATCAGAGCTGGGATTGCACCAGATGTGATTCTGGAGACTACCCTTGTTGACATGTATGCCGAATGTGGGAGCATGCAGTATGGCGTCAAGTGTTCGATACTTATACTCATCATGGGTGTTGTATGGAGGCTTTTGAGATGTATGAGCAAATGATATAGGAAGAGGTGACTCCGGACAAAATAGCTTTCATTTGCGTTCTCAGGGTGTGTGGCAGCCTGGCAACCCTGGAGAAGGGCAAAGAGGTTCATGCTAACATTATCAAATGTGGAATTCCATCGGATATCATCCTGGAGACTGCCCTCACAAACATGTACGCCAAATGTGGGAACATGAAGGATGCGCTTGAAGTGTTTGACAACATGGCTGAGCGTGATGCTGTGTCATGGAGCTCTATGATTGCAGGATATGCTCAGAATCACTGTGGTAGGGAGGCTTTTGGCATCTATGACCACATGATCAAGGAAGGTGTGGCACCAAACAAGTCACATTGCCATGAATTCTACAGGCACCAAGCAAGGCCCCCCACACTGAAGCACCTGATTTGATAGGCATTATGTTGGCAAACTCCTCCGCATCAACCAATATTCCCGCACGCGCAAAAAGGTCCACCATGCGGCCAGAATGCTCCACTGTAGGAGCAAGGCCATGAACTTGATTCATGTAATCAAAGTAGTGACAACCCTCATCCACTCGGCTTACATGGCTACATGCAGAGAGAACACAAATAAAGGTGACACTATTTGGCTTCAACCCTATAGTTGAAGGGCCTCCCTGGCACAACCATGCTGACCACATCCTACAATCACCGCATTCCATGAAACCACATTCCGTTGAGTTATATTGTCAAACAGTTGAATGGCATCCTCCATGCTCCCACATTTTGCATAATGTTATCAAGGGCAGTGTCCAGAATGACATCTGCTAGGATTCCAACTTTGATTATCTCAGCATGCGGTTCTTTGCCCTTTTCCAGGCTTGCAAGGCTGGCACAAGCATTGAGAAGTTTCATGCAAGTTGGAGCAACTTTGGGATGAATGAACCGTCATGGATGAAGGTTAAAAGTTATCATGCTATGAATGAAAACACATACAGAAAGTATGAGTGCATATGTGCATATAGACTAAGTGCCTGTACAAGGGAATGATTCCATTAGTCATGAATGGTATCATGAAACCATAAGAGTGTAATACCATTCCCATCCCGAATGGAAGGAATGCATGCATGCAAGGTTTGAGATGGAAGTTGGACCCAATTTGAAGAAAATATGGATATGCACTCTGTTGCATTCATGAAATTTCTAGGGCGTCCTAGGGGTCGTGCTGATGAGCCCAAAACCAATGGCTAGCTTCTCACTTTGGTGATAAAGAGAAAATTCTTTTTGCTCCTCTACCACATCATGCAGTACAAAGCGTGTGTCAGGCACATACCCCGCCTCCTTCACCTGCCCAGACAATCTTCTCAGCTAAGCATGGATTTCCTTAATTCTTGGATGCAATTTGTCATCTACAACAAAGGTGTGCGCCCTGTTGCCAACCTCAATGCAGCAGCGACCTGGCTCCTTCCTAACCCCTCTGACCTTCATCATTTTTCTCACCTTTGCACTATCATCCCCGCCTCCTTTATCTGCCCAACCAATCTTCTCAGCTAAGCATGGATTTCCTTAATTCTTGGATGCAGTTTGTCATCTACAACAAAGGTGTGCGCCCTGTTGTCAACCTCAATGCAGCAGCGACCTGGCTCCTTCCTAACCCCTCTGACCTTCATCATTTTTCTCACCTTTGCACTATCATCCTCGCCTCCTTCATCTGCCTAACCAATCTTCTCAGCTAAGCATGGATTTTCTTAATTCTGGGATGTAGTTTGTCATCTACAACAAAGGTGTGCGCCCTGTTGCCAACCTCAATGCAGCAGCGACCTGGCTCCTTTGTAACCCCTCTGACCTTCATCATTTTTCTCACATTTGCACTATCATCCCACCTGCCAGCTGCAGCATGGATGTTTGATAACAACACATAAGTCGCGACATCTTGTTCATCCCACTTGAGAATAGATGTTGCAACACGTTCAACCATCTCCACATTGCCATGGATTCTGCAGGCACCAAGCAAGGCCCTCCAAACCATAGCATTTGGTTTCATTGGCATTTTGTTAATGAGCTCCTCTGCCTCATCCAATTCCCTATATGTCCAAGAAGGTCCACCATGCAGCCAAAGTGCTTTACTGTCGGAGAGACACCATGATCTTGACTCAGGGAATCAAAGTAGCGTCTTCCTTCATCCAGTAGGCCAGTGTGGCTGCATATAGAGAGAACACATATAAAGGTGATATTGTCCAGCTTCAAGCCTTTTGTTTGCATTCCTTCAAATAGTTGCAGGGCTTCTCTATGAAACCATGTTGGGCATATCCTGCAATCATAGCATTCCAGGACGCCACATCTCGTTCGACCATATTGTTGAACACTCCCTTTGCATCCTCCATGCTCCCACATTTGGCATACATGTCCACGAGGGCATTGTTCAGAGTGACATTTGGTACAATACCAGCTATGACGATGTCACCATGGACCTCTTTGTCCTTTTCCAAGGCTGGCAGGCTTGCACATGCATTGCAAACACAAACAAACGTGATGTGGTTGGGCTTCACCTCTTCCTGCATCATTTGCTCATATGTCTGCAAAGCCTTAGTCTCGCGCCCCTGCTGTGCATATCCTGTAATCATTGCATTCCACGACACCACCTCACGTTCAGCCATAGTGTCGAACACTCCATTTGAATCTTCAATGCTCCCACATTTGGCATACATGTCAAGAGATGCCAAGCTTGCACATGCCTTGCAAACACAAACAAACATGATGCGGTCAGACTTCACCCCTTCCCACATCATCTGCTCAAAGGTCTCCAAAGCCTCCATCCCGCGTCCTTGCATATCCTGCAATCATCATGTTCCATGACACCACATTTTGTTCAGCCATATTGTCGAACAACCCCTGTGCATCTTCAATGCTCCCACATTTGGCATACATGTCCACCAGGGCAGTGTTCAGAATGACGTCTGGTACTATTCCAGTTTTGACGATATCACCATGGACCTCTTTGCCCTTTTCCAAGGCTTCCACGCTCGCACACGCAGTGCAAATGCAAACAAACGTGATATGGTTGGGCTTCACCCCTCCGCGCATCATTTGCGCGCATCATAGGTCTCCAAAGCCTCCATCCCACAGTGCATATCCTGCGATCATCGCGTTCCATGACACCACATTTCGTTCAGCCATGTTGTCGAACACTCCCTCTGCATCTTCAATACTCCCACATTTGGCATACATATCCAACAAGGCAGTGTTCAGAATGACATCTGGTACCATTCCAGATCTGACAATGTCACCATGGACCTCTTTGCCCTTTTCCAAGGCTGCCAGGCTCGCACACACATTGCAAACGCAAACAAACGTGATGTGGTTGGGCTTCACCTCTTCCTCCATCATTTGTTCATATGTCTCCAAAGCCTCGATACCACGCCCCTACTCTGCATATCCATATCCTGCGATCAGTCTGATGAGAGGGCAAATCAGGCTGAAATAGATTGAACAAGAAGGTTCCCTCACCACATTGTCCTTGACTTTGTGTCATGACTGATGGAGGATTCAACCGACCATCAACCCAAAAGGACCTCTTGTATACGCTGTTTGTGTCCATGGTGGGGTAATGTCCAATTGGTCTGCAAGAACCACCACGGTGCAGCTAAGCAGCCATAGATTGAAACACGACCTCCTAAGACCAAGTTGACCCTCCTAAGCACCTTGTAAACACCAAAGAAAAATACCAAATCGTGATACTAACAGGAAGAGCCAAACTTCTTCACCTCATACATTAAGAGAAAGCCACACCTTGCGATTACGGTTGTCCCACCATTGTGAAGGATCTTTAAAGAACTCATGCCAACTCCACTCCGTGCTCCAAGGTAGACTTTTGTGCCCGAAAATTCGGCAGCATCAACATTTTGACAAGTTCCTTTACGGAGGGGTGTTAGTGAGCTTTCAACAACATTCATGCTGGTCGCTTTGGGCTCCATTGGACTCTCCACAACGAGGACATACGAACATGTCCAAATGTACACAGATGTTAAACCAGCTTATGTCTGCAGTGTGGAGATTTTGGAGTGGTCTCTGAAAACGAGCAGGAGCAACTGAGCAGCGCCAGTCTTTGGGGACACAATTTTTTGAAAGAGGGCATGATGTATACTTGGGATGCCATGTAACATGGGGAGGATGAAGGCATGCAGGGGGGATGGAGGGCGATGCCATGCATGAGGGCATGATGGGAGGAGGGATGGGGATGCGGGAAAGGGCACGTCTCATGTCCTGGCAGCGGGAACATGAGGCGCGGGAGGGCGTGCCGCACGACTGCTGCCGCGCAATGTGCAGGCATTGGAGGGGGTGTGGTCGTGGGGTGGGGGGGGTCCACGCTGGCGGAACCGGGCCCCTCGCATTCAACTCCAGGGCCCATCTAATGCTTGGCAATAACAAGGATACATTTTGGGTAAATTATTTACGTTCGCTTTGGTTTAGCCTCTAGATAAATATGGATAAATGATTTACTCAACACAACACTTGAAGAAACATGGAATTGAATGAATGAAAAAGTAGGTATGAGCAAATCAAACTGACCAATCATCCCATCCAACTACAGCAGTAAATCAGATAACAAAATTGGGAACTTCAACCGAAAGGTGAGATGAAGCCATTCCAGCCACATCAGCCCCATGCAAAATGGACATTCCTTGTAGTACCTTATGCAAAGCAACAAAATCTATCGCCTATACAACCACAAGGACAGAAACATTGGGAATGACCTTGCTGTTCTCAGCCAGACAATGAGCACAAGTACAAAGAAAGTTGTCCAACAATGACGAAGACATCCAAAAATCTCCACGACCAACGCGTGGGTGACATCATAATGGCCTTGATAGTTTCGTTCCTTGGTGTGCGCAAAGATGATGATCAACAAAGTAGGTCAGTACGCCAAGCCATCTCGAGAGAAAACGTGGACCGAGGCGAGATGGAAAAACATGAGTTTGCTCACGCAGCACATGCAATCCAGCCTCCCCAGTAATAGGCACATGCTTCTCTCCAGCAATGAATACTAATAATGTTCAATGGCCCCTTCCACCTATTTTTCAGGGCCACATGCTGCCCCCCCCCCACCTCACAGCCTGTTGTTAACCCTCCCCAGCTCCACCCTCATCACAGCTACTTACTACTAAGTATCGTCCCTGGCTATTTTAGATCTACCGAGAATCATCCTCATTTCTCATGTGAAGTTTGTTGTCCAGGATGTCCCAAAAGCTTCATTTAGAAAGAGATGGTGGGTCCTGCTTTGGTCACATTGTCTTATGTAGCTTAGATTCCATTCCGACTGTGAAACTTTGCGCGGAACCTGGGAGGAAGTTTGGTGACAAAATGACCACCGCGCAGTTCAACAGCTTGTTCCAAAGATACTGGAATGGCATCAAAATGAGGAGGAGTCCTGTGTCCACATTCGGACACTTGTCTGTTAAGGGTTGCAATGAGGATTTACTCCAGCCGCCAACGCACTGGTGTACTCACAGTGTACGCCGCCAGGCTCAGCTGTCTTTGAAAAAGTCCTTCTACTTTACCTATGAGCGAGCCTTCATCCCGGAATCTAGCCCAAGTCTTACACTGCTCCATAACAATTTGTGGGTCCCTAAAGGGCTCACCCTCTCCATGTCATTTTGAGACGCGAGAGAGTTGAGGCTGGCTCATTGCAGGAAGGAGCAAATCTGATGCATACACTTGTGAGCGTGAATGCCACATGGTATAATTAGAATACGCAAACATGCATCATTGCCAGAGCAACAAATCTCCATTCCTGCTATCCTGACTTTCAGTTTTCAGTTTGGAGAAGTGGGTGATTTCATATTCAAACAACAACAGTCATTGCATGTTCAAGGAAATGGGCGACTGTCCCGCAATGGCTGCGGCTAACGTGCGATCTTGGTGGCGTTTAGGTAGTCTGCGCACAAGTTTTAAGGGCGGTTTTATAAACAAGAAAAGAAAGAGGGGTGTGTGGGCGGTGGGAAGTGAGGGCCCCACCAACAGCTAAGGAGCGAGATTTGACGGCGCACACCCGCATCCCCCAGTCTCTTCCTGGCCAACTTAGGTGGGACCTGGGGAAGGAGATCTCAATTCGATGATGTCCTGTGCTAAATTTCGTTGCAGCGAAGTGAGAATGACTCGAGATTGTTACCAAGGGGCTTGCAATTGTGCGTGGCCTTGTGTGGGGGATTCACGCGGTCAATGCTGTGTGCTGAAGCATCAGAAGTGGGAGTGTTGTGGCCACAATTCGCTTCAGTCATGTCTTGGTAATAAGCTCGTCATGATAAGATAGAATGACGAGCTGTGTAGCATACAGCTTGACTTTCGCTTCCTTCCAGGGAGTCACTGTGTTTGTATGTGTCGTTTACTTGGGGCGGTATACGGGACGTGGGTGTTATCAGAAAATGGAATAGAAGTGCTCCTCTCCATAGCTATCGAGCTATTCCTTTCCTCTAGTGCTTAGCTCTCAACCATTTGGTTGTCCAGTACTTACAGAAAGCATCTGGTCTGCTAGCTGGTGCTAAGTCGCTCTGCATATTGAATTTTTCGCGGGAGAGAAAGAGATGTCTAGTGATTGTTGGAACTGGAGGAAGCGAACTCATCGAGCCGTGTACATTTTACCTAGTAGGAGTGGGGAGAGTCTGCACGTGAATAGAATATTGTTGCATACTGCAAGTGTATCTCAATAAGAACGCGTGTGTTCAAACACATCTCAGGACACCTACGGGCTCTTGTTTTCGCTGTCATTTGTGGCACTACAGTGTGAGGGAGAAGTCTTTTGAATCTGGACTTCTTCACAGGCTGGTGTTCCCAAGAAGGAAATGAGTCGGGTAGAGCCACGTTATTCGAGATTAGATGAAGCAGTTGCATAGACAATAATTCTGACTTTCCAATCAATGATCTAGTGCGGGCGTTCAAATTGCAAATGTAGCTCGTCTTGTACTCGATTAGCACGAGGTTGTCCTGATCATCTCAGCCAGGGATTCAGCAAAGCTGCACTCTGAGGAGCTTAAAAGACAATGGCACCTAGAGTAACCATTTTCAACAAGAAATTTCCAAAGATTCGGAATCGCCGTGGTGTGAGGTCTGTCTTAAATTCTCTCTCTCTCCTTTCGTACTGTGCTCACACTCCCCCCTCTCCAGCTCCTTTCTCTTATTTTGATTGTCGAATCGGTCTTTTGGATAAATCTCTTGTTCACTCTCGTACCCCTGACTCTTTCCGTCACTGTTTTTCTTTCGTGCTCCTTCTGTGAGCGAGACACGATGTTGACCAAGGGACCAATGTTCAGTGTTGCTCATTGTCACCTGCAACTTACGCCACGATAACCACATCTAGTTTGCGAGTACTGGCATCCTTTCCTGATTTTGGTGTTGTCAACTTGGATTTGGGTCCAGCTGGACAAGATCACAATCCAGCAATCATGTCGTATTTCCTAGATTGGTACGGGTTGACAAATTATCGCGTCCTCAACAACGTGTACCCATGACCTTGCGGGGCTCTCAAACACTGACAAAATCATTTGCCTGGCCGAGTGATTCTTGGGTTCAGACTTCCAGCGTTTAGGATAACTCTTTGAAGTCCCAAAAGTTGTGAAATCTGTAGTGTTTCATTCAGAAATTGAAACTGCAACTTTAAGATGAGTCTCGGTCACAGTCGGTGTCAGGTGCCCCTCCTCTCTTCCACTACCTCAATACCCAGGCTATACTCTGCAGTTTCAAATGTCTTACCTCACAAAGGCCCCATTCTTCATTGCAAGTCGAATCTCTGGTCAGTCCAAAATTGGCTCTAGGAAAAGCTGCCATAACTTTGCTGCTGTTATTTCTGATGATGCAGCCGCGAGGAGTCGATGAGACGAGAGGAGGTGGGCCCTATGGAAGTGACTGTGCCTGCACTATCTGACAATGATCAAGATTTGGACTCCTTTCAGACGATTGACCAGTCTGCCAAGGGGCGTTCACGCAGGTTGCTTATATCTCTCTTAAAATTATTACGTTTTCCTTCAAGTCCTGGTTCCATCAATAATTCTTTTTCTTGATGGGGTCACATAACATGCACCTCCACCAAAGCTCCCCTCCCTTCGCACCGACATGTCTTTCCAGTCTCCAGTCTTTTCCGCCTTCTCTCCAGTTCTGACTTTGTCTGTCTCACTGCTCTGGTTGCTAAGGGTGCTCATTTCAGCCACTGGTCAATGCACTCCAGTGGTTGAGGAAGGTAGCCAGGAAGAGGAGACTGCCCAGGTGAATCTCCTGCAGCCGAGGAAGATGACAACAAGCAACTTGGCGTTGGGCAGACTTGGAGGCTCATTGGAGTACAGAGTTTTTGAAGTTATTATGTGGCTAAAAAAACAGGCGAAGGGTAAACGCATCAATGCTGCACAGGTAATAACCCTTCTGTGCCCATTACTTCCTCAATAAGATATCATTTTGGAGGTTTTCATGTTGGATGATGCTGATGTACGTTTTCCATATAGAGAGGTAGTTGGCATCTGGAACAGAGTGAACTTGGTCTTTTCAGTCAACCCACGAATAGTGTTGTGAACTGATCAAGTTTAAGCTCAGGCTGTGTGGGCTCAGACATGTCTCACTCTAATTTGAAAGTGTTCATCAACTCTCCTCTTGGGGGTTAAATTCTCCTTCTCAAGGTTGGAGAAGTAAAGAGTCTAAAACTCTTCCTGAGATTGTGTGAAGCTGTGTTGGCTGGCATGTAGGATGTGTTGTCAACATATCATGACTCATATTTATATGGGGAAGTACCATTCACCACCAAAGTGCGAGCAGCAATTCGCATTCGCCCCCTAAGTTCCATTTTATTATCGGTGAGGAGGGACTGCTTCTTATTCAAGTCAACCTTGTGTATATTGGCTTGGAAGTGATGCATTTAGGTTAATCTGTGTTTGTAGTGCAAAATAATCTCTTGTTTCAATTCTTAGTTCTCAAGACTTTTGCAGTATGGCTGTGTTTATTATTTGATTATAATACAGCCTGCCGTGTACCTGTCTGTTCATTCGCAGCTGGAGTTTCTGGCTGCCATAACATCAGTAGTTCTCTACGTCCTCTCTACGTAAGTTTCTTGTGCACAAAGTTACAGGGTCATTCAACTCCAAATTGATAGTATGTGTAAGGACATTCAAAGCTACCAGTGAATATTACTAAGCCAATGAATGGTATGTGGAACTGTGCATTTTGGCTAACCAGATTGGCACATTTACCCTACTTTAAACAATGAAGATATTGCTAGCTCTCATGTTGTTATGAGTTCTGTTCTTGTTTGCTGGGAGAGGGTCTGAAGGGGTGCGCTCTGGCCATCTTTTAATCCTTCCAGCAGAGTTTGTCAGCTGCAATCTGATCTGTGGAGTTCTAGACTGTTTGTAACGTCCTTTGTTACTTTTAGAGCATGCAAGCATTGGTGAGAGCACCTTGCAGGTATACAGGTAACCTTGGATCGCGGTGGATGAGGATAGTGGAACTACTGGCTGGGTTCTTCTTTGTGGTTGACTACATCATGAAACTCTACAGGTGCCCAGCTCTTTTAAACCACTTGTATTGTCATGATACATTGCAAGAACAAGATGGGTTTTCTAGTCTGTGAGCAGTCTACTTTATTTACTCGGGTTAATGTACTCATGCAGTAAGTCTTGTGTTGTTTGTGCAGTGCCCCTGTTCGCCTTTATTACATATTCTCAACCACTGGACTAATTGATTTCATCAGCACACTCCCTATCATCCTGTATTGGAGGTAAACTGCCACAACCTATGGAAGGTCTTAAGAGGGGTTGATTAAACCTACTTGCAAACTGTGGCGGATGAGCCATGAGCACACACTTTTTGGCTGTCTACTTTTTCCACGTAACATTCATTTGTACTAAGAATAGGATATTGGCAATTGGAAATATAGTTTTGAAATACCTGCTAAGGTCATTTTCATTTCTTGGGGTTTTGGATACAGCCCTGGGAGCCATAATGGTGCTGAGATATTACTCTTCTTCCGTGTTTTAAGGTCAGTGTTTGTTACTTCCACTTCGGCATGGTGTTTTAGTTTGCAAGTCGACTGATTTGGTGTCTTGCAAGGTGTGCTTGGATAGTTTTTTCTTTGAGAAGTTGCAGGAGGTTGAGATAATATACATGTAAATGGTTTATCTAAAAGCTCCCATGGATTTTCAAAATCTGTACACTAGAATTGATTAGACTGAGAAACTGTTCTAGTGCCGAGAAATTTCAGCTGCAGAGGAAGGTTGCATCGACAATAGGACCAAGGGAACGATTTGAGTCCCTCATCGCAGTTTCTCTCCACCTTTTCCTAAAACAGCAAATATAAACTCTTGGCTCAAATACTTATGCCAAATGATCCATTATCTTTGAAAATGGTGACACAAGAAAGGTTGACTTCTGTCGAAGCAAGCATAACCTATGGTGTTACTTTATCCCAAACGGCTAGGTGGACACCTTTATGATGCCTGTACCGGGGACACTTGTTGGATGTTGCTGGAGAAACATACTATTTCAAATTGCTATCAGATTTCATGATGATGAATATTTCCTCCCATTGGACCTTTCTTTGTGTTTTGTGAATGATCTCTTCTGCTGCATACTGTATTTTCCTCTTGTAACAAGTCAGGTGAAATTGACAAGTGTATTGGTAATGTGCTTACATAGAGTCATGCCTGTGATTACCTCAGTGGGGGGCGTTACGGGAGGTACCATCAAGGAGCAAATATTCATTCTTGTCATGTACACTCTAGGAATGGGTGAGATCTTGTGTTCCTGTGAAGACTGTATCACTGTAGAGCCTTGACCTTGTTGTAACGGCAAAAGGTGGTATATGATGAGCACCTTTTGGTTTCTCTCCTCCCTTTTGTCCCATAAGCTCTTTGCTTTCCGCGGACGTTATAAAGTACCATTTCATTTCATCTCTCATCAATGTTTTTCTGTGCTTGCATGGCCTCATTTCTTGTCAGTAGAATTTTGTTCCCTCAAAGTGGAGAGTGAGGTTAGGAATATGTAGGAGTAACCAAGGACCTTATATTTTCATAGGCAGTATAATTCTTGAGAAAAGGAACTTCAAGTTCCCATATCAAACAAAGTTTCTGATAGTAACTATCATGGTGCTGCAGTCTTCATAGCGGCGGGGATCCTGCAGTGGGTTGAGGACGAGGCAACTCCAGCTAGTGTCAAAGAAGCAAATAGCTGTGGGCCTCAGGGCTGTCTGACGTTTTATGATGCTATGTATTTTATGATTGTCACGGTGAGTGTTCTTTTTTGAGCCCTCAACATTGCTTCTCTTGGATCAGGAGGTCTAGAGATCACCTTACAGCAGTGGGTCACTGCCCAAATTGTTGTCTGTCTGCCTTGGGGAAGGTTGGACATGAAGAAATATGTGGTATGGACACTAAATTGGAAAACTTCACCTTACCGGTGTTCTGCATCACACTTCCGGTGTTGTTCATATCTCCTAACTATTTCATGTCACAGGTGTCTACAGTGGGGTATGGAGACTTCACGCCCAAGTCCAAGTGGGGAAGATTTGTGGTGATTTGCTTAATCATGGGAGCAATAGTAATTTTACCTGGCCAGATCCAACGTATCTTGCAGCTTGCCTCTCGCAGGTGTGTGTGGTCCTGACCATCTGGAGGCATTGGAGTTTCTCACAAATCTGAGTACTCCCAGTTCTAAGCTGTTTTTAAAATACCCTTTCTTGTCATGGTTGGGATGATTATGTCCCTTTACTAGGAGAAGATATTATGAGATGGATATGCAACCCAAGAAGGGGATGCTATTCCATTTGTTACACAAGTAGGGTAGTCCTTTGACCCCTGCTTTTTGCAGCCCTAGTCTCTTCTGTACACCGGTGGAAGACTGGAACCCAGCTGTAACTGTGCCCAGTGCTATTATTGAACGTTGCACTCAATCTGAAGGTTACACTTAGTTGATGTGGACAATCTGCAACCAGGCCATATGGAGGGAGGTTTGCAGTGAGGAAGGTGGCAGGTTCGCGGTTCATCGTAGTGAGTGGCAACCTATCATATGGGACTGTGCAAGACTTCCTATCAGAGTTCTATCATCCCTCTCACGAAAAAGGTTTGTGACACATTTTATATGGTTCTTATTGCAGAGGCACTCTGAGCTTAATTGCCTTCAAATCATTGTTTTGGATTGATGTGCAGTTTGAGGGTATGGCAGCTAATCTGGATGTCTCAGATTGTCGGTTAGCAAAAGTTCAGCCATTCTCACAGAAAATATGTTAGGTCTAAACAGCTACAGTGGGGTTGATGCTACACAGATATGCCTGCATCTCCTCTGCGTGTGGTGATCATGGCTCCTTTCAAGCCCTCGTGCGTGCTCTCTCCCCTATATCTTCCGTACTTGCTGTCAATGGATGTAATAATTCCCTTCCACTGCCATTATCACAGCAAATCCTTGATGGCCTCTGAAAGCAAGAGCAAAGGTTCATGCTAAACCCGTCAACCTCTGGGCTGGCCCAGTCCCTCATTTTCTTCTTGGTCTTGTTGTGGTGTACAGTATTTGAGCTCATCCAGGTGAACTTCCCTTTGGACAGCTTTGGCACCTTTAGGCTTATGTGACTTAAGAGTTATATCAAGCAGAGTGTGCTGTAATGTACCATCCACAGTTATAATATGGATACTGGCTTGCATCTTATTTCTCCAGATTTGAGTTGAAGATGTTGTTAATGCACTACAAAGGGCGGGTTGAGTTCATAGAGGGCACTCCCGTGAAGGATTCAGACCTAGATCGTGTGAGTGCAGATGTTGCTTCTGCGTTCTATTTATTGGCAGATCAGCAAGCCAAGGTAACGTGATATGGAGGTTCATTTGCCTAATCTTCCAGTCCTTGCTTTCTCTGGAATGATTTTTGCTTCTGCACTCTAAGGTATGTTGGTTAGGTCTATTCTTTCTATGGTCCTCACGTACGAGATGCCCCTCAAACCCACACCTCCCTCTTGAGTGACAATTCTGAATACAGCAACCAAGATGATTGTGCACAACTCTTGGAAAATTGGCTAACAAAGCAGGGCACAGGATCCAGATGCCGAGGATGCTGCACAGATCGTGAGAGCACTTACTGTACATCGACACTGTGGGTCGCGGGTACGTGTCATTGTAGAGTTGTTGAAGCCTGAAAGGCAAGCAAGTGCAATTTGGGATGACACAAAGAATGAAATTGAGATGATCTGCCCCGATGTCATCCGCTTCAAGCTCCTGGCACGCAGGTCCACATACTTCCTCTCCTTTTCAGCTTCAAGTTTAGAACTGTGCACGTTACATATTACTGGGGTATGCATAGACCTGAGCAACGAGAATATCATTATCAACATTTTGTTTTACATTTTGGCTATGAGGAAACAATCCCATGTGATACAAACCCTCCAAAGAACCAGTTGTGAGGTTCACCAGGGCATCAAATCCAGCCCGGAATTACTAATTCTCCCCCACTGCCAACAATAGTCTGGTTTCAGGTTTGAGCTAGTGCTGATTTGAAGGCTGGCATTGACATCTTACTTTCTTGTACTGTTTCCAGCACTGGGTAAGTGGCAGAAGTGGCTCTTATTACAGTGACAGGTTAGTGAGTTTAGGCACTTTGGAAGAAGAGAGAGACTGAGGAAATCAGAATGACCAACCTACTTCTGAAAAGTTGTGTGGCACTCAGCAACCAAGAATATTGTTTGTGTGTGTAAGGCAGCTGTCACATCAAAGGGCTTTCAACATTTGTGGTCAATCTGTTTCGCTCGGGATTGACAGTCTCAAGATGCAAGCTAGGGAACTGGATGGTCCAGTATTTGCATGGTCTTGGTCAAGAAGTTTTCCCCATTATCCTACCTCCTTGTTTCCACCTGGAAGGCCTACTATTTGAGCAGGTGAGCTTATAGTACAAGCAATGGATTCTCATCCAGTTAAGATGTTCCGAGCTATGGATTTTGTCCAAAGACGGCCATGATAGAGATGGGTCAATCTTGAGTGTGCATTCTGTTGCCCAGATGACTGAGGCCTAGTTTTTGGGCAAATCACACACAGCAGATTGATGCTTGTGTGAAGGGATTTCTAGAGGATATCTGGAAAACCCGGATTAATTCTTTATATGGAGGCAAGTCTTACTACCAACGTCAGCCCCTGACAGAGGTAGGTTCTGTCCCTTTTGTTCCCGCTCAAACTGGGCGCGGGGTCAATGGCCACAAGGCTATGGCAAACAACGTCTTATGAGTACAATCTGTTGCCCAGATGACTGATTTTTGACAATGCTGGTTATGTTTTCTGTTGAAAGTTTAGTTGATCCATTTACACTAAAAAGAGAGAAGAGCTGAGGGTGGACCTTTGCTCCAGGCTGCAGAGTTGGTGTATTGCAGATTTGGCATCCTTCTGTTTGGTCTTGATATTGCAAGTGGTCATGAGGAGGAAACGTTGCGGGAAGTGCTGCTCTATCCAAGAGGACGTGCCATACAGGATACAGATGTTGGTTTGGCAATTGCCAAGGACCTGTATAATGCTGAACTGGTCTCCAAATTTGGCACTCATGCCACATGCCATGGCTTTAGACAGCTGTACTGCTCTCTTTGCCTTTACACTGGTCTCTTCGGCAAATTGTCAAAAGGATCTGAAGAGGAGAATTTGTTGAAACAAGTCAAAAGACAAAGTGGAGAAGACGACTTGGCAGGCGGTACTGACCACATGATATCAATGACAAGCTCAGACGTTGAGTTGAGGCAGTCTAAGCAGGGCGTGGCTGAGGGACCAGGGAAACATGGAGGAGGGAACTTGCAAAACCACCAAATTAGTCACATTGTCCAACACTCCTCTGTCCCTAACAACCAGAGTGGAAGTTCCAAACTTTGGGGATTTGCCGATACATCCCGGGAATCATTCAAGCGTGTTCTCTCCTTGGAGGAGGCAATTGAAATGGCGATGAGCTGGCCGCCTCTGCTAAAGCTTGACAAACCGGAACCCCCAATCCTGGAGAGGCGATCAAGGGAGATCCTTGAAAACTTGAAGGAACGCACCTTCAACGTTGTCGAACTCCATCTCCCCCACATTCTTTTGTGTATACAGGGTCAATGGCCCGTCAGTCTCTTCTATTTTGTGTTACATTTGCGGACTCCTTTCATGCCAAACCCTCCAATCGTCATCCTGCACCCGCATGAGCCCAGTGCGGTTGACTGGGGCTGTGTTGGCCTATTCGAGGATGTCCATTTTGTGAAAGGATCTCCAATTTATGAACTAGATTTGTTACGGGCTGGGGTAATGCAAGCAGGTGCGTTGCAACCTCGACATTGTACTTGTTTGAATTCTGTAGTAAGAGAAATATTTTTACTACTAAGATCCTGAAAGTGAGGGAATGTCCAGTTTAGAGTCAGTCGGATTATCCGATGGAATTTCATGCTGCAACCGGCTGATTTTGGGGTTGTTGCAGCTTACACGATTACATGCTAAGAACTTGCAAACTTGTCCAAGTCCAAACCTCAACGTGTTTGTTGAAGCCAGAGTTCTCTGCTCCTTAACTGCTCTTTAGACCCTACAGGCTAAGGAAAGGCCAGGTCTCAAACTGCTGGAAAGGCTTCCTATATTGTACAAAAGTTTGCAGATCCAACTTAGTACATTTGTGGTTTGAAAGCAGATTAGGATAGGATTTTGTGACTTATCAACAGGAGCTTAAAGCTTCAGAGGATGTCAGTCCCGCACAGAGGTCGTCACAGCTCCTATGGGTTAGTTGTTCCGTAATAGGGGTGGCTCAGATAACAGGCACTCAATTTACAGTACCTCTTGTTTGAGTTGTCTTTAATTGCCCAAGTGAAGCCCAAATGTTAAACATGAACTTAAAAGGGAGATGCAGATTTATTTTGGCATTTATGGAGCCTAGAATTTCAACCTCTTCTTGAAAAGTTTTTGTGAGCTTAGGAGGTTCAATGTGTAGGTTACTGACGTGGCATTCTCCTGACAATGTTCAAGTGGCTTGGTGTACCGTGACAGAGAAGGTGGTGATATTGACACAAGGCATCCACATGGAGCAACCGTCACTTCAGATTGCAAATGATCAGGATCGACTAACACCTACATTGGCATTTACACTGGATGTGAATAATGTTATCATTGCAGCAACGGTACCAACCAACCTATACTTCTCAGCAGATATGCAACAGGCCTTGTATTGAGCATCGGATCAGAAGCACTTAACAAGCCTTTATGGAGGGCCTTTACAATACATGCTTCTGTCAGTTACAGGAGATTATGATGGAGCCTGTTTGGATGAAAGATGCTTTCTTCACACGAACATGTCTTTCTCTGTAAGGGCTGAGCTAATCACAGCCAATCAAGTTGGTCAACACGTCTTTATAGAAATTTGAGCTCAAATCCTGATAATACTCTGAAGAACATAGCTGTTGGGTGGGCATAACTGTGTGCATGATATACTGGTTCTAACATGGCAGGTGGAGAGGCTGCTGGTTCCATCAACACGCATTATAGTGGAATTGCAGCAAGTAACAGAGATCCAGTACCTGCGACCCAAGTTGAAGATCAATTTTCGCAGCTTTGACACTGAAATGTTCCGCCGCAATCGTGCAGGCACATTCCAGTTTGCACCCCCTTACATCGAGGGAAAAGGGTTCTCCCCGGAAGCTCTTGGAGTTCTCATGTGAGTTACTTTGCCTGTTGGGACCACTCATGATTGTCTATATATGACTGTATGTAGTGTTAAACCTCCCGGAGCGCCACCAATTCCAAGTTGCAAAAGTAAGAACAAGGTAAGATGGGAAGAAAGACGGCCATATGATGCCCAAGGACCACAACAAAGAAATACAGCCAAAGAACTACTGGAAATAGTTGTGCCCCTTAAAGCAGTTGCCCAGTTTATGCAGTTGAAATTCTCAGAAGAGCAGGAGCAGGTTCCACAAGCAGATTAACTCATATGGACGTCTGGGCAGGTATTCAACATTCTACAATCGTCAGACTGTGACGATAATGGACCAGTTACTATCTGGGAGCCACATACCTGAGACAGATGATACCTCCCTGCTCAGAACGCTCGATCAAGTGGCACTACCAAAGCATTATGTCGGCAAGGCATATAGTGAAATGTTTATAGGAATGTTACACGAAGACCACGCTCTTGCTTTGGGGCTGTATCGTGCTGTGGGAACCAATGGCTCAATCGTCCCCTTCGTCTACACAAACCCAGTCCCCACAGAAGTTCTGTTAGCAGGGGATCTGGTCTATGTATTGCGCTGAATCTGCAAAGATGATGCACCTTTCAATGTGAGCGAGATTATCAATGTGTTTGGAATGACTGTCAATCTGTACCAAGTGCCACCTTCATTGTGCCACTGCTGCGATGGTATTTGTTGGGTGAGGCAGCAGGTGACATCCATATCTCTCTTCATCACTCTGTTCAGCTCAAACTAAAATTGATGTTAACATTAAACGTTAACTAAGCATTAACCCTCAGGGTCACGAGCCCTTTTGGTGGGCCAGCCCCAAAACAGGACCTGGTCCCATGGATGAAGCTGTATCTGACAGCTTGCATACATCCACAAGTATGAACCGTACCAACTGGTACCTACCTACTAAATGTACCCACTGACGAAAATTAGGGGAGATTTGACCGACAGAACTGGTAGATTATAACATTTATATAGGGTCGATTTTACAAAAACACAGAAATGGAGATGGAGAAATGCAGTTTGACCAAGGTCATTGGCCACCTTCCTGATTTTTGCTGAGGCACAGACCTCTACATTCACCCCAGTTACAAGGGTACTCCCCAAATTTGGAGGGATTTCTCCAAAAATTGCATATTCCTCCTTTGTATGTCCAATAAGAGAGTGAAACAACTCCAAGAAATGAAAAAGCTGCCTGGAAGCCAGTGTTTTTTATGAAATGAAAATTCCTGTGGTGGAGTCCTATATTGCAAGAAGACAGAGGAATCCCAAAAATGTTTTGGAAAATTCCAAATCCACATGTGTAGATGATAATGTTGTGGGATTTTGAACAATTTCCAGGCCAGCCAATTGTTGCCGGCCACGTCAGCAAGTCAACCGCGCTGAAGGGCCCCAACCATGGATTTTGGGGTACTTGCCACGCTGAAAAAATCCTAGCTGTCGCACATTTAGGTTTTTGGGGGCGCAATAAAATTGCCCCGTGTGCGTGTTGGGCCAGAGCACATTTTTCGTTCGGGCACATTTTTCATCCACTTAACTCCCGTGGATGAAATTGGGATCGACCTGATTAAGGTCGCTTGGGCCTTTAGGGGTTAAGCATTAACACTAAACATTAATTTGCATTTTCACTTGCAACATTTTAACATTTGCAAATTACTGTACGTTTTTGAAATCAAACCCGATTGGCTACTCTAACTAGGTGGGTGAGATGCAAACCTGTCTTGGGAGGTTCTTGGAATTAGCTACAAACCCCCGGAGGTTATCAAGAAGGTTATATGCATATATAACCGAGGTTCTAAAAAAAACAAAGACCGGCAAAGGCTCATAACCGCCGGTTACGTAGTTCTGAGAGGGGAATGCTTGCGCGTGAGCTTGGCTAGGCTCACGCCACGTCAGCAAGCATCCACGTGTTCAGGCCCTAATTCCGTGCTTACCCCCCCCCCTATTACCGCGGATCAGCTGTCGCCTTTGTCCTAATTTTTTATCCCTCTTCATGGCCCCCACATGAATATTCTTTGTGGCCGAGAACAATGGCAGGTTTGCGGATGAATTATGATTGAGGTCATGACTTTGGAATGAGGAGATCGTCCACTAGAGAACTGAATATTAAAAGCAAACATTTTTTTTGGGCAAAGCAGCACATTCATTCCAACACACAAACATTTTTCAATTCCGCAATCCGAAGACCTATCCTAGGCAATCCCTAACTGTACTTACGGGAACGCGCAAAGAACTTGAAAAACAGTTTGGAGATGGAAGCAAAACCAAAACACAATTTATTGAGCCTCGGTACTTGAACCTAAAGAAATATTGGAGGTTTCAAAGGAACCACTTCCAGAGTTTACAGCAATATCATCTATGAATACAGCAGCACATCCATGACGTTTTTTTTTTCCACGACCTTCATGGAGATGCGAATACAGTGTTTGTTTGGATAACACCCGTGCGCAAGCTTCCGCGTAAACCGGCAAGCGGTTGGATCTAGGGGGGCTCGGGGACATGTAGTATCCTTGGAAACCGAAAGGTGTCTGCTGATTCGATGACTGGTGCTGAACTCTGCAAAGCAAGAAGAGGAATGGTGGTAGATGTTAACATCCAGATATAGACAACGAAAGCCATTATTTCTCGAATGGGAACGACACAAGGAAATGCAACATATTTTGCACGACTACACAAGAACTTACTCACACTCAAAATCGGAGTCCACGTCCAGATCCTCGTCAGGCGCTTCGGGCTCCTCCAGAAGTCCCTCTGTGGATGGGGCAGAAGTAGTGCCCGACTCAAGCTGACGAAGCTCGCTTGAGAAGAGCTCCGTATCAGCTTCCATGCCGAAGAAGTGCCTTCCGGCGCTCTTGCAAGCATGAAAACATGCTCCTGCAAATCCAAGAAGAACGAGAAATAAAAACAGGGTTTCCCTAAGGTCACTGCCCATATGTCAAACACAATGTGAAGGGCCCCACCTGTGCCCATAGACAAGTCAACCACTCGTCCACCATGACGGCTGCATGTCTCCACCAAAGTCTGCATGAAAGCTGGAGATTTCTCCCGTGCACCTCTCCAAGGACACCAATCGACCTTTTCATAGTCCAACCCGAGTCGACGTAATTGAAGATAACATCATCCTCCACAGGCTCGCAGGTGGGGTCAATGTGAGCTGCAAGGTCCCTCAACTGAAACTCAGCAACACCAGCAGGAAGAGTGTCATTCCGCCTCACCAGGCACAAAGCTTCGAACACCCGTGTCTGTCAATAATCACGAAGAGAGAATGAGACAGAAGACATAACCCACCATTTTGATTTACCGAAAAACCACGAAACATCAATTGAAAGGAACCAACTCACTTTCTGCCCCGGGAACTCGCCCTTCGTAAGAGGCAGAGTATTGATGCATGTCCAAGTTTTGATGACACGAAACCCGGAAGCTTTCATGTAGCTGAAAAAGTTCTTCGAGCCGACATGTCCTTTGACTGCATGAGAAGAAAGCCCCCGAGTCCGAAAGGAACTTGTTGCTGAACGAGAAAACCCACTGCCAGTAACGAGAATCCGATTTGTTCCAAGTCGGGGTCGAATTGGAAGGAAACACATCAGGGACAGGAAAACCGTCAGGAATGTCCAGCACCACAAGGTCAGTCGCGTATGCCTGCTGAACTCCATTCACCCATTCCGGACTTTTTGTGACCTACAGCCAAAAACATGAGACAGTGTAAGAAGCCCAATCCAAATCTAACAGGAGATCAATCCCCTGGACAAGCCACAACAAGCTGCCAAAACACAATTATTCATACAACAGTTTAGACATAAGTGTTCACCTGAGTGAGGAACGAAACAAGCATGTCCCAGATTTCGAGGGCACCCCTTTGAATGTGGACTTCCTGGACTCCATCATTGCAAGAAAACTTTCATTCAGCACCTTACGATTGAACTGGCCCAAAACCCTGGAGGGATGTTCTCTCGCCTCGAAAACTTGCTCCCTCGACTTTGATGTTCTCCTATCCCTCCTTGCGGGAGAAGGCTGTCTTTCAGGAACCTCTGACGGTCCCTGTCCTTGCGGAGCTGCACTTTTCCCCTTCCCCTTCGGATCCCCGACAATCTTCCCCTTTCGTTTTGGAGTAGCAGTTTTCTCGGGCTCTTTTGCAGCCAGAGCCGAAATGATTCTGTCCTGGATGTCTTTTTCAGCCAATGGGGCAATCGCTGCGGCATTGTCGTTCAGGTTTCTTCATCGAATGGAGTGTCCTGTTTTGGCAGGTCGAGGTACCACCCACAGTCTCGGAAGTGCGCCCTGCTCCAGTCTTTGGCAATACCAGCCGTGTACATTGTCTTGTCATTGGAGGGGTCAGCCCATGAATAGATGAAGTCTGGGTCATCGCTAAGGTACTTTCCCGGTATGAGGATATGATACATATACCTGAATCACACACAAAAAACCCAGACAGTCATTCGATCAGAAAACGAAAAAGAACACACATCCGGAAAAAGATATTGAAATGCAGGAAGGCAACACTGAGAATTCTACTTTTGAAATCCCGAATCAACCTTGCGTTGACGCAATGTTCATTCGAGCAGAAATGGGGAACACCAAATGATAATGTTGTATTGATAGAGACAACGACTGAGAAGCGCAATTCAACATTGCTTCAACGCAAGGTTGTTTTCATTCAGAGAGGAAATGGAAAACACTGCCTGAAAACTACCATCAGACTATGTACTGGTGCGGATATTCAACATTGCGTTGGCGCAATGTTGAAATCCTCTGTTGAAACACATGTCAATGCTATCTGATAATCATAAGTTTCCTACAATTGTATTGAAATCGGGGGATGGCTGCGGGAAATTTCCAGCAATCCATACCGCCAAACAACCTTGCGTCAACGCAAGTCTGTTTGTTGGTACAGTGAAAGTTGTAAATAGCATTTCAAACCGACTCCAAACAGTCTTATGTTCATCTTGGCAGCATTGGAACTGGATTTGAACTGCCCAAAACCACAGGAAAAGCTACATAGCCTGCCACTTCATCAACCTTGCGTTGACGCAAGGCTGATTTTCCTGTCAGTTTATCCCCTTTCACATTCAGAAAAACGGCATTATGGGATACCCAGGTATAGGTAAGTGAAACCAGGACAATGGGAAACAACCTTGCGTTAACGCAATGTTGCTCGACTGCACATGCAGAGCCCTCAGAGATCTCGCAAAGCACTGCAAATTCGCAATTCTTTATGGAAAGAACGACACAAGATTGCAGAAACATGCCCTTCAAGCACCAATTTTGATTCAAGGAGGTCACACCTGTACAACACTCGCTTCATTGCTTGCTCGCTGTTGTACTGGTTTTTGAATTCGTAAGACCTGGAGATTCCTTTCTCTTTCTCAAACTCCCTGAAGAAGCAGTTGTTCCAGACAGCGAGCTTCCATCTCCTGATATAGGCCTCCAGTGTGATCCGGGGGCAAGCCATCTGGATTTTGTAGTCTGCCATCGACTCAGCAAGTGCAGCCACTGCACGTTTTTCTAACTGCAACAAGAAAGCTCGTAAGAATTTGGGAGAGGTTACGGAGCAACACAAATGTCTGAAAATGGTTTGGTTCAAACCTTACCTGGCTCCAGAATGTGGCTTTGTGTAGCCACTGGTCGAATGTGTGGTCGCTAACAACTCTTATTGCTTGTGTCTTCGGGTCCCTCTCTGGAGTTGGGAACATGTTCGTGTCTCTCACAAGAGGATCCGAATTCCATATCTCCAACCACCTGATTTTGGTTGCATTGTCCACCATTGAAATGGAAAGGCGATGTAGTTTCTCTTGAGTCATTTCTGGCTTGGAGCCATACTTGTCATAGTGTGCTTTCACCTGCTCCAGAAATTCCGTGCCAAGACCTGCTATCCGGATCTGTTTGTCGAATGCACTCATGAGGTTCTTCCTTTGATTTTTCATCTCGAACTTCATCATGTCCTCAAGCCCAGTTGCAGACCGCTGCTCTTCTGTGTGGGAATCATAGTACTCTGCTTTCGCCTTCAATCCAGTTTCTGCTATTTCTTGCTGCATACATAACAGGTAAAAAGAATCAAACACTGGAATTTCTTCACAAAATTTGCAGTAACAACAGGCAAACAGGTGTCAAAAAGCTTACAGTGTACATGTACTCAAGAAAAGCCTCCCTTGTCAAGCTGTACCATGTGCTTGTCTTCTTCTCAGCACACCTCTTCATCTGCTGAGGACTGAGCACGTTCGTGAATGACTCCAGTGGCATCAGCCCTACCTTCTGGATGCGGAATAGAGTGTGGCACAGATTGGTCGTCACATGAGATGTTTCATTGGACCTGGAAAAACCTTCAACTCATAAGATGATTTCAAATTGTCGAAACAAGGAACAGACACAAAGTTGGAAACTTACTTGTTTATGTCGTGCATGGCTGTCAAGAGCTGCGTGACACGTCCTTTGTGATCGAGAACCATGGAAACCACGCTCCAGTGCCATTCGATGTCGTCCGAGTGCAAGCTTGAAATGTAATCCATCCAGGCAAGCAGTCTGTGGTTCCCATCCCAGACAAAAAACATCTTTCCCATGAATGCTTTTGTGGAGGCCTTTTTGGACAGCTTAAACTCGAACTCCCTGTTTACATCCCGCCAGCATGCATCCCAACCTTGCTCAATGTCCTCTGTTACAAGACACTCCTCTCCTTTCGTGTTCATAGTGGATACGTAGAACACTGCTGATCCCTTGACATAGCCGTGAACAAAGTCGTTCTTCAACTTCGTTATATCATTCCTCAATGCCGGTCGAACAGCGGGCATGGAGATCATCCTGCACAGCGGAATGACCAGGTTTCCGCCGGGAACCTCCATCGACAGAATCACCTTCGACGAGTTCACTTTTTGCCCACCAATTATCTCCTCGGCCTTGTCTTCATAGTTTCCCTCCAATGAGTCTTCCTCACCTTCACCTTCTGACGCGGCCAAATCTTCCCCCTCGGATTTCCTTTTTCTTTTCCTCTGCACAGAATGAATTATCTGTGAGTGACAGATTGAGCACCCATGGATCAACATTGCTTTGACGCAAGGTTGATTGATGGGGATGTAGTTTAGACTGAAAGGCATACAGGAAAGACTTTTGAAGCAAAAAAATGCTTTGCGTTGACGCAGGGTTCTTTTGGGAGCTTCAACTAATCAACTTTCCCTACCTTACAGTTCAGGGTATGAGAGATCGGACGCTTCCATTGAACAAAAAAATCATCAAAACCAGCCTTGCGTCAACGCAATGTTGATTCTGTGCGGCATCTGTTCGTTTCACTAGAAGTTCTAACATACACCATGGAGGTTGGCATCAACCTTGCGTTGACGCAAGGTTGATTGCGAGCTCTCGGATCGGTGTTGAACAAACACAAAAGCTACAGGAAAAGGAGATTGCTGTCTCTTCTTCTTCTTCGAACTTGATGATGCGTCGCAAGCATCCATGTCTGTCTAGCTTGATTGTAGTGCAGCATCTGCACTGTTTTGATGCCCAATATATACACTTAGGAGGTCGACTTCAACCTTGCGTTGACGCAAGGTTGATGTCGACCTCAATGCTTAGCAAGAACCAGACAGAATCAGAGAGAGAGAAAGAGAGTTCATAGCCACCTCCGGTTTCTTCTTTGCACTTGATGATGCTCCTGACGCATTCAATCTTTCCATTTGGTCTGGAGGTAGCATGCTTCCAAGGAGGTCCCGATGGTGCGAAACAAGGGCAGACGGCATCGTTTCCGCGTCCGTTTGTTCTCCCTGCTCTTTGAAGACCTGTTTCTCTACTCGCAGTGCTTTCTCCCGAGCCCAGCTCACTTCCTCGTCCTCCCCCCCTTCTATTGGAGGTTGCTCATCGGTCGCCTCCGGGATCACTTCAAGACCTTCCTCTCCACACTGCGGTTGCAGAATCCTGTTTTGCCCTTCGTCTTCCTCTACGCCGGATGTTTCTTCTCCCATTCTAAGTTCCCGTCTCGCCTTCCTCATCCTCTCCTTAGCGCGTGCCCTTTGCTTGTTTGATGTGAAATAAAGTGTTCTTCGACGCTTGCTTCTCCCTCGGAATGGGGTCACCGTCTCTGCAGAATCCAGGGTTGCAAAGACAATAAGGAGAAGAGGGAAAAAAGAGGACTATGGGAGGTTCATCGCAAGGCCTTCAACGCCAAGATGTTCGCTCGCAACGTTCAGTGCGCCACTGACTCATTCCACATGCATGGCGAACACGTGTCCATCTAATCGTTATGAAATATCGGCGGAGATCATTGGATCCTCATCCATCCAAAAATCGTTGGGGTCTAATCACCTCTCATCTGAAAAAGTTCATTATTGGGCAATTTATTCTGGGATGTTCCAGAGGAATGTCAAGTATGTACAGTTGTACAGCGGTGCAGGTGCCGTTAAAATTAAATGGAAATGGGCATCTCTTCTGGCCTCTCTGACATGACAACCAAACGGCGGCTCTGTCAGTCAATCTGTCAACGAATGCACTGGTGGGGCACTTGTGAAAAAACAGTTGGATTCTAGGATTAGGGCTGACATTATGGACTCCGCATTTGGGCACTCTGTGACCATGCGCTTGGTTCGCATGGGGAGACATTTCACAGAAGTGGAAACCCGCGTTAGGAGATCTGCAAGCCGGAGCGATACCTGCAATTCTCTGTGAGGACGCCAAAAACTCCGCTCCCACACAATTTGCATTCACAAGCACCGTCGGACTGTGAACTCTACTTTCTGAAGCAACATCGACATATGGCCTCCCAGGCCATGGGCTCCCTTGACGCGGACTTCTTCAGTGAGGACCACCCTGTGCCATTTTCTTACGAGGTGGAAGATGATGGTTTTGCGCTGGTGCATGAACACGTCCTCGCAACGCAGTTTCGGTTGGAAAATGGAACTCTATTCCTTCAAAGGGAAGTGTACGATGCCAATGGAAAACTGCTCAAGTACGTGTTCCAGAAACCTTCGCATACTGCACCAGCCACACAATGGAGAGTGCCTCCAGGCAGATACAGGGTGCTCAGTGCTCCTCTGAGACAGTCTGCAGGATCTTTCGTAACTCCTGGCACGGCAGCATCAGTGGCCCAGGAGAAAACACCCGTGGTTGTCAAGAAGGAGACGAGTACCGTTAACACTGTAGTTGAGCTTTCGGACTCATCCTCCGATGACACATGTGCAATACCGCCCGTGGATCAGCCATGTCCACATGTAGAAGCAGATGTGGAGGAGATCACCAGTGTCATTCCTAAACTGAAAGCCATGGGTGGGATGGCAGGATTCAAGAGTGAGTTGAGGGGGATAGACTGGAGCACTTTCAATATTCAGAGGGTGGCATTCTTGCCGGAATCTTTTGATGGTAATACTGTTTTCGAGCTGCCTCCTCCTGGTCGCTTGGGGGGCATTTCTAGTCTCCTGGAAGGAATGGACAAAAAGCACGATGGGCACCCTTGGTGCCGCACAAAAACCTCCAATATTCACAACAACGACAACCTCATATTCAGGCGAACAGTCTGTAATGGGCACCTGAAATGCGAGAACATGAAATGCAGACACTTCGCATTGTCAGGTGTGCAAAACCAAAGCGAATGGGATGGTGTCAGTGAGAATCCATTCAAGCCTGGGGTGACACCACCATACAGTAACACTTTTGTGTGCAAGTTCTGTAGGGTACCACCTTGCTGCCTTGCTTTGTGTGGCGCCAGAATGTATTATGTGGTGCATCGATTCAAAACCCTGACTAGAGCCTGTGTCCATTTCGGTTTTCACAACCACCCTGTGTCCAAGGGGGATTATAGGGAGAGCGTTGACACAGTCTCGCGTCTGATAAGGCAAGAGTTGGATACCAATCCAACTGGAACCACATCTGCAATTGCCATGGGGGCGAGCAAGTCCTTTCTGGAAAGCCGTATTCTGTGTGCATCAAATTCGGTTGGAGGAATACTGGAGGGATCGGCTTTGGACACTGTTATGGACCATTTCTCAACTTTGACTTCTCCAAACATTAGGAATCAGGTGAACGCTTTAAGAATGGGCTCTGGGAGCCGAGGTTATATGGACAATATTATGGATTTGAAGAAAAGGAGCATGTATGACTACATCCAAGACAGCGTTTTCCCGGGACAAGGAGCCAGGAAAGTGTTCTTGTTCAAAATGTCCACAAAAGGTGAGGGCAGCGGGGTCAGCCTGGTTAAACGTATGCAGAAGGGTGGCGATCTTGGCAACTGCTTCCTTATGTTCGATCATGTCAAGAGGGTTAAAGACTGGACCACAATGGCATGTCATGTTTACGACCCTGTGTACCAGCGGGTCATGACAATTGCAGTGTGTGACATGCAGTCAGAGGACACAGATTCACAACAGCTCATGTGGGAAGCTCTCATTCGAGTTATGGCCTCCAATGGTCTCCCATCTCCCAATTTCGTTGGTTTCATGGCCGATAGTGCTCAAGCTAACTTCAACGCTGTCCGCATTGTGTTCGGGACGGGAGACCCAAAAGTGCCAATGCCTGGAAGAGAACGTACATGTCTTTTCCATTGGACACAATCCCTGGACAAACACACAAAGACATACATCAAGCCAGATATGCAGACTATGCATCGCCAACTGTGCAACCAGTACAAAGACGCCAAAACTATGGGGGAAGCGAATACATTGTTCCAGACAATTCGTGCCTGGTGGTACTCATCTGGAGCGGCATCGGAGGACAGCATGAGGGCACTGCAAGACTGGTTCGCATTTTGGCACTTCCGTTACCGACAGTGGGGAGCGGCCATGACAACGGTGAGTGGTTTGTATTCACCTTCGTTTGGGTGCTTCGGATATATCTTTCAGGGTCCAATCCTAATATCGGCTTTCTGTTTTTTTTCCTTGCAGCATATGTCCATTGAGGAGATGGCGGACATGCCTTCTTGCAATCTTGCGGAGACAGTGCACAATGCCTGGTTGCAGCAATCCGGCAAAAAAGGGAGAGATTTGTATGCGGCGACGGCCGATGACCTCATTCGTGCTCTGCAGCAGCAAACCAGATATAGGTCATTCTTGAGGGGTGGCCTTGGTGGCAAAGGTCCGGACAGGAGCGAGTTGATGTTGCGGGCAGCTGGAAGATCAGGGGATCCCAGCAAAATAGCGCGGGCAGTGAGCATATGTGCAGATGGCACCCCTCTCGTGGGAAGAGTTCCCCATCTGGAAGGCGAAGAGAGATTCGGGTCTTGCAAACGGAAATTGGACACCCCTCCGGATCGGATGCAGATTCCCATAGGGCGGACAGGGTGAACTTCTCGACGCCACGTGTTCCCTTGGATCAGAGATGGAATTGCGGAACATCCACAGGTGAGGGCTACTCTGCCCCAGACCGGACCCCTGCATCAAGCATTGTCACTGCAATGGTTGAAGACCAGAACGTGGTGCCGCATATAATCGAGTCCATGGGCTTGGACGAGGTTTGGCATATAGAACGCACAAGTGCTGGATCTCGTGTGAAATGCGCGGCGATCAGGGCCACCAATCATGAAAAATGTACATCATTAATCTCCAGAGGGAAAGAACGCACTGCAGCTCCTACATTCACGGGTTTGTTTCTCCCTTACGGACAAGGCGAGGCAAAGAACCACAAGTTCTGGTTCTGCGCTGACGATTGTGGGAGATGTGTGCATGGTACAGTGAGGCCTTCCGTGGTAAGGAAGCCTACTCCACCAACCGTGTGGCCTGTGAAGATGGGCACAGGTCTCACTCACCGAGAGATCGCAATGCTGGAAGAGGCGGGTTTCTCCCTAGCCAGACATTCCATTGCACGTGAAGGTGCTTCAAGTGGAAGCGGTTCACGGGTACCTCCGCCTGACGCTCACTTGTGGCCAACCAGACGGAATGGGAAGCTGGTTCGACGATTCCCTCCAACCGCAGAACACTACGGCAAAATTGAGTCCGCCAGAATGCTTCACGCTCGTGTTGCGGGAACAATAGAAGTGCCTGATCCAGGGTATGGTCGGGTCTTCACCATGATCTCATCCGCATCTGCGCTGCAGGACAGGACGTACGAAATCACTGTTTCCAATTTTCCCAATTGTACATGTCCTGATTTTGTTGGTATGCTTTCAAGTAGTTTGGGAAAGAGAGGGAAGTTCATACCGTGCAAACACCTTTACTTCGTCTTCTTGAGAAGGATGGTTTGTGATCCAAAGCGCGACTTCTTCATTCACCAAGCCACTATGAGTTTCAACGAAGTCAACACACTTCTACAGCGGGATACAAGCCCATAAAAATCTGTGTTTTCCTTGACTACAACTTGTAATGGAATGACTGTTCAAGTCCAGTGACTCTCAATCATATGTCGTCTCAACATGTATGTTCTAACATCTTTGCTATGCGTGGGTCAATGCATTTGTCGCATTGGTTTGTCATTCTCTTTTCATTAGCAAACACAAGAAACTACCTTCAGATAGACAGATGATCAAATCAACCTCGTCTCAACACGAGGTTTACTTGAAGTTCTCCAAATCCTCCTTGTGTTGACACAAGGATGATTTTAGTTCTCAGAAAACAACATCGTGTCAACACGAAGTTCATTTTTGTTCCAGGAAAACAACCTCGTGTTAACACGAGGTTTTGTTGAAGTTCTCCAAATCCCCCTTGTGTCGACACGAGGTTCATTTCAGTTCTACGAAATGAAGCTCCTGTTAACAGAAGGTTGAACTCCAGGAAAGCCCAAAACCCTTCATCCGTTTCACCTTCATGTGGTGAAATCAGCAGTTGGGGGCTCCACGGTTATAGGCCCACCTTCTTTGTGGTGGCATGACCACCCCCCCAGGCATCACGCCAGCATGTGAGCGACAGGCTCACGCACGTCAGCATCAGCGTGAGCGTAGGCTCACGACACGTCATCATTGTGTGAGCGTACGCTCACACGCTCACGCGGTAGCGTCGTTGGTTCTGAACTGGAGGTTCTTTGATCCTAAGATCTGTGAAAACCGGAACCGGAGGGTATGAAAGAAATCAAATAACCCCCCAACACTGATGCAAAACCCCACAGGTTTCTAAAGGACCTAATTCCAATTGCCTGACCCACTAAGGTTTCTAAAGCACGGAAAATCGCATGCCTTTACAACAGTTTACCATCATACAGCTTCATTAGTGACTAGGGATTTTGATGACCGTGAACCTTACCATCACTCATTTGCTCCACTTGGTACCATAGATGCATGCTTTGTAAGATTCGAGCGTTTGCTCCTCCTTTGAAGTTTGGTCTTCTTTCTAGTCTCTTCCGTCTGGCAACCGCTTTCTCCCTACTGACGTTGTTATCCACTCTCAGAGCATTCAACTTTTCCCCACTTGATGCGATGGATGCATGCGCCTTACAGTGTTTGCAATTTGAACAATTGCACTTGCCCTTCCCTTCAAGTTTGATCTTCTTTCCAGCTGACGGGAAATCTTCAAAGATATTTTGGGCTTGGCATGCAAAGGAGGAGCGCTCTCTGTTGATGATTACAAGACCAGGGATACTTGCCTGATTTAGAGGCATTGGATTTCTCCCTCCCAAGTTGGTCAAACACTCTTATAACAAAATGCAAGCATGCAACACGAATGAAGAAGACATAATCGTCCAACTTCAAGTCTAGGTCAAAGGCGAACTCCCTCTACCCATTAGTAATAGACTGTGTGGCCATCTTCTTGAAACTTATTTGGGCTTTCGAAAGTTATGATCCTACTGCGGTGGTACGTGTGTTTCTTCATACATGGGAGTGTCAAGAACTGCCATTGAGACAAAAAGGAAACGATGAGTTTGGAATTCTAGACTACAAAATACAGTGTCGTCAATTCGCCAATGAAAACACCCACAACAAACCTAAGCGAGGCACAATGACAGTGAATCCAGATGCAAGTGGGCCCTCCCACTCTCCCCGAGGCCACACTAACGGAGACCTCTACCATCGATCGCCTCCACACCCTTCCCCAAATCGGCTTTCAGGTACGCGGCGGCATCCCACAGATCTTACCTCTTGCTACCTCCTTCTCGACGACAGACACATTCACCTGAACAGACCGCCTGTTCTTTTGTCCCATCTCTTCTTCCACCACCAGCACCACCATCTCATCAACCAGACCGAGTGCCTTGCCCAGGTTGTGGTCGGATATTTGCCCGTATCAGGGGTCTTGCGCGTCATCAACGTATGTGTTCTATGTCCAGTCAGTCTTCTCCCGACGGTCCTATACCTCCCCCTTTAGTTACTCCTTCTGCTCAGGCTTGACATTGGATTGGAACCTTTGATGTTTTGGGAGCATTTCATCTAGGTTTGTCTTGTCCTCGGCTCTATACTCGCATCCCAATGGCACTTCGAAGGGAGGTACAACATGCTTTCCACTTACATTTGGATTGTCGTGCTCGGGACCCTTATGACAATGCTGCATGACACTTTTCTAGTGCTTCTCCCTCAATGGTGTCTAGTTCTGCCTTCATGTGGTGGTGAATCCAGAGGTTTTTTTTTTGGGGATTGGGAAACCCTTCAAGACGAACACTATCTATGTGCACAAGCACTTGTGGCGCGAATAGCTCACAAAAGTCCACGCCAACCCACTCCATCCGTTCACATGGGTCTTCGTAGGAGTCTTATGCTAGGCCAGGCAGGAGAATATTCTCGTGCAGCCCGAGCTCTTGCTCCTCTTATCCCAGCACCGCCTTCGGCTGATGCTGTCACAGCTTTGGAGTGTCTCTACCCCGGTGCAGACGCCATCCTCTTTCCCTTTGTGGAGGACTTTGAACCCGATGATGACCTTCAATTGGATCGCGATACTTTCATAAAGGCGTTTGCTCGTAGCCCGCATCTTGCAGCAGATGACCCATCTGGAATGGTGTATGAACATCTCTGTGATTGTCTCTGCAATCCACAGGACTCTGCTAGTGGTTTTTCCCAGTTGTTCCAAGTTTGTTCTTGCATTGCGACCGGGCGTACACCGACCCCTGTAGCATGTTTGCTTGGAGCAACACGGTTCTTGGCCATGTCTAAGACTGCTGGTGGGATTCGGCCTATAGCAGTCGGGGAGGTTCTGTATCGTTTGGTGAGTCATTCTATTTGCATCCAGTTTTGGGAGGTCTTTTATGCTTACTTCTCTCCCCATCAGTTTGGGGTCGCTACCTCAAGAGGTTGTGAAGCAGTGGTGTATGGGATTCGTGCTTCCCTCGACCTTCATCCAGATTGGATAGTCCTTCAGGTGGATGTCACCAACGCTTTCAACACGGTTTCCATAGCAGCAATATTTTAGGAATTGCGATCAGCCGGCAGCGCATGCCATCATCCATTCCCTATATGAGATTGTTTTATGCTTCTTCCATCCCTTTGTTTTATAATCATCATGCATGTACTGGAGAGCTTACAGTTATTCAGTCAGAAGTAGGTACGCGTCAGGGCAACCCATTAGGAGGACCTCTTTTTGCCTTTGCCCACTTCCGAGCTCTTCGCTCTTCCGGCCAAGCCTTCCAATCCTGCATATTTCCTTCTATTGCTTATGATACACACATCATTGGCCCTCCCAGTGATATCCTCTTGGCTTTCCCATCACTTTGCTAACCAACTCCACTCCCTAGGGCTCACTGTTCAACCCCGCAAGTCCACAGTTTGGTCACCCTCTGGTCTGCCTTCAGATTTTTTGTGCCCCCTACCGATTTTCTAGCACCATTTGAAGGTATTCGAGTGTTAGGTGTTCCTCTTGGCACTATCCTTTACACAACATCTTTCCTTCAAGACGCCTTGCTATATGATACCAGCCATATAGAGCTTCTTCCCAAACTAGGGGATATGTAGGTAGCCCATGACATCCTCACCAAATGCTTTCTACACCGACATTCTTATCTCTTACGTAGTTTCCCCCCCAAGTCCCCAATTTTTGGAGCTTCTGTCTTCTTTTGATACGACTGTATGGGGATTTTTGGTTGTCTATTACGCCCGGGTGCATTTGATAGTGTCCTTGGCATATCGTCAAGCTACCCTCCCGATTTCTTCTGGGGGAGTGGGCTTATTATCCAAAGTCGCAACTGGACCCTACTGCCTTCTTGGGTAGTTGGGCTCTAATTGCTCCAGCCTTGGCATCTCAGTTTTTGTGTCAACAACACCCTATCCTCATGGATGTGGTTGCCCACGTCGATGATGGCTCTTTGCCCTTCTAGCAATATCTTCATGCAGCACGGGACCTCCTCCCGATACCAGCACAAGTTTGTCTGCTACCATTCGAACAATAGGTGACTCCAGGCCTGGAGTACTTACAGGATACCATCATGGAATGCGTGCACCGATACTCCTTTTCTAGCATGCTTTCCGATGCTCCTTCAAATACACATCGGGCCAAACTTCTCTCTTGTGTTGGGCCCAGAACAAGCGCCTGACCTGGGTGGTCATCTCTCACGATGGGCTACGTACATTGGCAGACGTGGTCATCATTGATCCTACTAGAGCAAATCTCCTTCCACGCACTGCCTCATCACAGGGAGTTGCTGCTTCAGTAGCCGGACAGGGGAAGGAGCACGACTATCGGGAACGTCACCCCACATACACATTCCTCCTTTTGGCGGTCAAGGTATTCGGTTGTTTGCATCATTAGTTCAATGACTTCCTTCGTATATGTGCCCATCGCGCAACTGAAAACAAAAGCATTGGAAGCCCGTACTCTATGTTCTTATAGCTTTCCTTAGACAACGAGTCTCTGTTGCTTTACAAAAGGCTCAAACTCTATCCATTTTGCATCGGGCAGAGGTTGCCGGGGCAGCTTCATCTCGCTTCCCGACACTTTCTGACCCACCCTGCTTTCCTGTTGTCTAACCTTCTTCAGGCAGTAGGTGATATACAACACAACAGTTTGATTTCTGTTTATCATTATATCTAGCTCTATGAGATTTTGCTTCTCCCTTGGGGATAGTTTTACCCATTTTGTACATCCACCTCACTTGGGTCTTTTTATAAAGCTATATAGGATCCCCCATATTCAATTGTATGACCATCATTTTGCTTGTATGGTAGAAGGCCCCATTAAGCATACCCCATTGTAACGCACAACCATAGAGCTCACCCTAGAAAGGGGGCACTACCTGCATGGGAAAGAGGCTCTTATTTACTTTAACTTTGGTTAGCATCATTTATTTATTCAGCACACATCACAAGTTGTTTTCGGAAAAAGAATTGGAGTATTTTTAGGTTGGGTGCAATTAACTTACCCCCAAAGAGGAACAAACGAACAAAACATCTTACCAGCTTTAAGTTACCTCAAATTGTTCTATGTAGATCAACTCTATAGTATCAAAAGATGTAGATCTCAATTTCAATCTCCACGGGAGGTTTCCCGTCCTAAATATAATACCAACTCTATATATTGTTGACAATTGGATCATGCGAACAAACGAATGGGATTGTCGAAGTCTGGATTTAGCCGAATTCAAACGAAACTTTTTGGGAATGTTGAGGTTTGGAAACTTGGTGGAAAATTCACGAAATGCATGAGATGTTCAAAGATCTTATCCAGAAGTCAGTCAGCGGAACTGAGGAGCAGAGAAAGCACAAAAGGAAATTTGAGAGACATTTGAAGCATCAGGAGCCATGTCGCAGGCTTTATCATAGTTAACGAAATGAATCAACGATGATGGGTGAGGAGTTTCTGTGTATTAAGGTATGATGGATCACTTGAGGACTGCGTTGCCCCGACTCCTCGTAACAAACAAGATGACATCTGGTCTCGGTCAGCTACCTATATCCCTAACAGGTGTGGTGACTCATGGCCATGGGTGACGGTGCTTATGCTCAGTTCACGAATGAGTTATGGCCAAGTGATCCTAACTTGACAATCAGCTCCTTGGCTCATTGTTTTCGCGCTCTTGAGAAGCCCACATGTCGAGACTCAAGAGAAATTTTCGATCATCCAATGCAGAACTCTTTTTTTGAAACTCTAATGAGGGGAAAGGAGTCTCAAAACCTCTCATTTATCCCTCAACTGATATAGAAGGTCGCAGACTTCAAGAAGTCTGTGGCTCGATATATTATTGATGGGAGCGATGCGCTAATCGGCACATCTGAAATGCATATCTTCAAGTTCTATGTGGATTGTGACGGTTGGCCTGTAATGAAGTATAAGAAATCGGCAACCAACGTTGACTGGCTTCCGAAGTAGGGTGCAGTCAAAATGTGGAAGGTTGTTGAGGACGGGAGGTCTCCCCTGCTACCCAGGGGGTCCCGGAACCTATTCCACTGCAGCCTATTTGGGGAATAAAGCCAGACACCAAGGAAAAAAATGCCAGTATTGTAAATGGCCTTTCAAAGTACCGCAAATTCTAGAGACTTGGGATGGATTTCGACAAGAACTACAAAAATATCATGAAGAACTATTATGAGTATTGGAAGGATGTTCTTATTGAACTTGATAAGCCATTGCCTGAGCCAAAGACAAGCTGGAGGAGGGGTTTTGGCCTTCGACTCTGTGGAAAGATAACCATAAAAGAGATGGGATTAGGGTTGAATGTGAGAGTCAGGAGGAGTCAGAGGACACTACAACAGTTCCTGGCATTAACGTCTGCCACATTTGCCCAGTCGTAGCATATATGTCTACAAAATGCAAGAGGGCAGTCTTGGATGCCAATTGTGACCACCAGAAGACGTATATGCCACTGTGTGCCTCCGCCACGTCAGGATCTGCGGTCAAACACATTTGACCAGATAGATTGAGATGGTAGATACGACTACGAGTCATGGCCAAAACTACACTATGATGACATGGACATTGCAAAGTATGACTGCTAGTATTCATAACTACACGTGGCGATTGTTGGTTGCCCAAGGAATGTCTATGTGGAAAATGCAAAGATAAATGGATGAAATAGAACGAGGATGTGACTGCAAATGACGACATGTCTACATATCATTGCTCGCGTGGTTGAAATATTGTGGTGTATTGGATGCAAGTGCATCTAACGGCTGCAAATGATACGACTTCGAAGGTGACGTCGACTTACTGGTGATTTATTTTAAATTGTAAGTGGTTTCAACAACTTCACTAACAACTCCACAATTATATTAAATCCCGAAACTCTTGTGCTGATCTTGGTTTCGCAATCCCAAACCCTCTTCCCCCGTTTCATTCATACCCCAGTGAGAATATGCAACTGGTCATCTAAGTTCAAAGAGTTTGATCCCCAACCACCTCTTACCATACCTGTCCTGTCTTGGCTCAATACCTCCACATTTGTTTGGATCCTGGGAAGACCTCTGGCGGACCTCCAGCTGGACCCCAAGGAATGGGAATGGACCTTTGGCCGCGCTACATCACCCCTTCTTACCTACACCCCCAAGATGGATTATAGGGCTCTTAACACACAGCCAGCCCTCTTCACTAAGTGGAATAGCAAATGGAGTCACTTTGGTTTCTTGAATGAAAACTGGTCAGCAATCTGGTCTTCCATCTGGCTAAAAATTAGGCCGGCCAAGATCTCAGCGTTTTTATGGCAAGTAGCGAACAGAGCCCTAAAAGTGGGAGAATGGTTGCAATTCCATGAAGCTCTTCTATGTCGATGCTGCTCCTCGAGTATTATTGAATCTCATGAGCACTGCCTTCTGACCTGTATAGCTCCACCCAAAATCTGGCCCTTCATCAAGGTATTCTACAGACATTGGAGTCTCTCAAATATTGGCCCTCTAGATCTGCTACTTAATTACAACAAACAACCAATGGCCGATCATTTCCATATCCGGTCTTCGAGACTCTTCGCGCTTCTACGTTATGGCACCTATGGCGTGCTAGATGTAAAAAGACCTTTAGCAAGGAGACAATCAGTACCTCAACTTTGTTGGCTATGGTGTACAAAGATCTTTTAACAGAGTCGAAAAAAGCTTGGGCAAAATGTGTTGCAGACTGCCACATGACTCCAAGGCAGGCGCCAGCAATCCATGCATCATTCAGGACGACGTGGGCCTGCCATGGCGTCATCTGTCCAAGCGACGAGCAGGAACACTGTATTTGGAACGCTCTCCCCCCTCAGCGCTGGAGAGACCTCAGAGCTCCACTCCACGGCCTCGCCGGAATTTGAGAGAGACGTGAACTGGAAACACGTCAAGCACCCTGCCACTACTTCCAGGCTAAATTTTCGTTAAATGTAGTTGTAGATTAGCTCCTCGATAATCTCAGCTGCAGGCTTAACTTTTTGAAAGTCTCTCGGTCAGGGCTAGGTTGCTGTGAGAGGTTCGTTTTCTTTCAGCACACTGCTGCACTTTAGCAGCAGGTAATGGATCTCCCTTCACTGACTACAGTGTGTAGCCCTCATGGTGCAAAAGGGATTTTATTTTTTTCCCCTCAATCTGGAATAAATGCAATATTTAACAGGAATATATATATATATACTAAATTCATATAATTTGAGATATATATTAGTAATTAAATAAAATATACAGTCGTTTTAACTGTGACTCATTTAATCGAGAACAATGGAGCCTGGCACACAGATGTGGTCGCTCTTAGCAGCACACTAGCTGCCGTAGCCTTGGCAACACTTATATATATACAAATATATAAAGCTAAAAATACCTTTACATAATGACATGGAATATATAATCATTTTATATATTGTTAGGGTGCAAAACGTTCAAAAAATTCAAAAGATTGGCTCGAATTTAGGGTTGCTAGGTCGCAGAGTGCAAGGCTGGGACTTAGTGTTTTTTGCGATCTGCGTCTTCTTAGTGCCAAAGCATCGCGATAGCACGCCGACACACACAAGAGGTCCTCTTGGGTTCATGGTCAGTCCAATCCTCCATGGGTCAAGACACAAGGTCGAGGACAATGTGGTGAGGGCACCTTCTTCTTCTTCTTCTTCGACCTATTCCAGCCTGTTTTGCCCCCTCATCAGACTCGGCCCTGCATTTGCAGCACGGAGCAGAGCTGGCATGAGTTTTTGAAAGATCCTCCACGCTGGTGGGACAACCGTAATCGAAAGGTGTGGCTTTTTCTTAATGTACGATGTGAAGAAGTTTGTCCATCCTGCAAATGTGCTCTCGGCTCGGCACATGATTTGGTATTCTTCCTGATATTTACAAGGTTCTTGGGAGAGTCAGCTTGGTCTTAGCAGGTCGTGTTTCCATCTCTGCCCGCTCAGTTGCACCGTGGTGGTTCTCACGGACCAATCAAACATTACCTGACTACGGACACAAGCAGCACACACGAGGTCCTCTTGGTTTCATGGTCAGTCCAATCCTCCATGGGTCAAGACACAAGGTCGAGGACAATGTGGTGAGGGCACCTTCTTCTTCAACCTATTTCGGCCTGTTTTACCCTCTCATCAGACTCGGCCCCGAGATGCATACTTAATTCTATAAGTTAGATGGTTGGGTGGATCTGTGGTGGTTAGGAGTGACTTTGACAAGCCACTGCCGATGTGGCAGCAGGAAGGTATCCAAAAATAGATAACATAGATGAGGAGAAGCTCGTTGGTGCATCGATGGTGGTTTTGGAGTGATTTTGACATGTTGCTGTAGGTAGGGTTAGGGCGTCAGTGTCAGCTGCTAGCTGCAGCAAGGCTGAGGATGTATTCACGATTTGTACACAGACATGGATAGTTGAAGGAGTGCAAGGATAGATTGTGGTTCCAGATTCATCCAAGATGCCCGGATTTCAAGCTCTTCCCTGTGGAGGTTAGCTACAAGAAACAGATGGTCAACTGGTAGTGGCACTGCTAGTGCAGTATCAACTAGCACTGCTAATGAAACCTCTTCAACACATTTCAGCCTGTTTTTCTCTGTCATCAGAGTCGTCCCTCAATTTTCCATGTTAAATTCTGCAAGTTAGCTCCTTGATGGATCTATGGTGGTTTTCGAGTGATTTTTTTGGAGTGATTTTGACATGTGACATCATGGCTGGAGTACTTCAGCTTGTTTTTTCTCATCAGACTTGGCCCCAAGATGCATATTGAATTTCTGTAAGTGAGCTCGTTGGGGTGGATGTGTGGTGGCCGTTTAGAGTGACTTTGACAAGTTAATGCCGATGTGACTGCAGGAAAGTGTCGAAAAACAGATAATAGAGATGAGGAGAATGGACAGACTTGGCCCTGACATGCATATTGAATTCTGTAAGTTAGCTCGTTGGATGGATTTGTGGTGGTTTGGGGTGACTTTGACAAGTCTCTGCTGATGTGGCAGCAAGAAAGTATTTGCGTGGGTGGATGGTCAACTGGAAACAGCAGGGGCAGCAACACAATTGGTAGAACAAGGCATTGCTAATGAAGGTACCTTCTTCAACACATTTCACCCTTGTCGTGTTTCAATCTTTGCCCGCTCAGTTGCACAGTGGTGGTTCTCACGGACCAATCCGACATTACCTGACTACGGACACAAGCAGCACACAAGATGGGTTCATGGTCAGTCAAATCCTCCATGGGTCATGACACAAGGACGAGGACAATGTGGTAAAGATACCTTCTTCTTCGACCTATTTCAGCTTGTTTTTCCTCTCATCAGACTCAGCCCTGAATTTGCATATTAAATTCTGTAAGTTAGCGTTGGGTGGATCTGTGGTGGTTTGAAGTGACTTTCACAAGTTATTGCCGATATGGCAGCTGAAAGTACCCAAAAATAGATAACAGAGATGTAGAGAAGCTTTGGAATGAACGCTTTTCCGACCTGGAGGAGCAGGGATAGAGTGTGGGTCCAGATTCATCCAAGAGGGCCGGATCTCAAGCTCCAGATTACCTATGATTCCATGTGACCTGCATGGGTAGATGGTCAACTGGTAGCAGCGGCACAATTGATAAAATCAGGCACTGGTAATCAAGGCACCTCTTCAACACAATTCACCCTGTTTTTCCCTCTTATCAGAATCAGCCCTAAATTTTCATGTTGAATTCTTTGATAGTTTGGAGTGACTTTCACATGATACTACCACAACAGGAAAGTATCCACAAACAGGTAACAGAGACGAGGAGAAGCTGTGGAATGAATACTTTCTGACCCCAGTCAATGGTGGGACCCTAAGAGGTTCCTTCTGTTCTGTAAATACTTTCAGGAGAGTAATGCAAGTCTTCACTAATGTTATTGTTGAAGGTTATGTTGTTGCAACAATTGAGAAATGGGTATTGTATACTTGACAACTTGTTTATTCTACTAGATGTGTTTGCTCCATTTGCCTCAAAGTGTTGTGGTTGATTGAGCATTCTGAGTACGTTGTGAACTCCCGGAAGTCCTGTCAGTCCTATGTGACCAATGCTCTTTGTAAGTAGCCCATTATTGTTGAGTCCTTATCACTCCACAAGCACTTGTCCAGAGCCCCACTGGTCCCAAAATCCCTTGAGGAATAACCGAACAAGCAAGCCTGTCTATGGTATGAGAATAACCATGCCACTGTAGGCATGCTACATGTTGTAGTAACTGTTGCATTTGTGTCCAATGTAGTAAGAGATCAAGTGGACAAGTGATGGATGGGATGGAATAGCAATGGACAGGTGGGCGATGCATTTTGAAGATGGACCATGCACCACTGTGTTTGGGTGGTCAACTGTGTTGGAGCTCGTAACTACAAGTTCTTCCTTCTTTTTCTTGTAAGAACTGCCCTAATTGTGATATAGGTCTTATTGTGTGTCTAGTAAGTTGTTAATGTTTGGCCAACCCTTACTGGAGTAGGATGCCACTGTGCCAGGCCTGACACTTGATCTTGTTTTACTGCCCTTTGCAATGGAACATTATAGTGGCCATCTGTCTGCCCTCTGGAGCTTGATTAGATCTTATTTCACATGGGTCAATTCTGTTTGGGAGAGAGTTATTTCTTTTCATTGTTGCACCAAGTGAATGTTGCAGTGGCAGATGGAAATTCTAACAGAAGTTGGGTTGAATGATGTAACTGTACACATTCTTGGAGACTTCATTGGTGACAGCAGCACTGACGCCGAACTATATATCTTTTTTCAGCGATGTGGAAGAGGAAGTAGCCCCGCCTTGGACCCTTGCTACGACCTTCCTTAGTTTTGGTGTGCACTTGAACATGCTGCGTTGAATCACAGGGATGAAGTGCATCATAGTATATATAACAGACATGTGTTGTGTGTGTTTGTATATCTCTGTATGTGTCCTTGTGTGTGTGAGAGAGGTGTCTTGTCACAGGCTGATTACTATATAGCCCGCACAAAATTTGGGGGAAGAGAGGGAGGGGGGCATGCAGAGAGTGGAAGGGATAAATGGCAGGTGTGGACAGGTGGGTGGGTGGTCAGTTTGTTGCGTTGACTCTATTAGACTTGCTTGTAAACATTCCATTTGCAAATGTATGTCAACTTTCGGAAGGACTGTATCGACTGCTTACAAGTGTTTGGTTGGCTGTGGTGTTGAACTTGGCTTTTGCACTTAGTGTGTTGGGCTTTCTCATAATGCATGTGGCATTGGTTGCGGACAACACAACAACTATTGAGGTGCACCATGTGACAACCCTGTGTTAGGCCTCCTTCATTCAGCCGAACAATTTCCATTTTATTGCAGACACTCGTTGTCATTTTCAACCAATTTGTCACATTATCTTTTTGGGGACACTGGTCATAAGTACTTGATCCAGGCTGTATGAGATAGCTAGACATATTGAGCTGAGATATGGATCCGTGCTATCCAACCACACCGATAAAATTGAAGCTATAGTATGAGCTTCAGTTCAAGTATCCCATCAGTTTGTAAGGATCTCTCTAAGTAGTATTTGATTGTATGCAATTCAGCATCTCATGCCTGAGTTCCATCTTTTGTTAAATGTGGTCAGGCATATGAAAAGAAGGCTTCCACAGAGGCATTTCAGCAGAATCAGATACATATGTCTGTCTCTTGGTTGAGTGCATCAAGATGGAAGGTCTGGAAGCTGGAAAGAAGGTGCACACTCACATTAAGTGGATTCACGCCAAATGTTTTTCTACTCAACACCCTTGTCAACATGTATGACTTTCATGTTATCTAGACTTTGCAGCTTTGTGGTTTTTTTGTGGCAGCACCGGGTGGTAGGTGGTGTACACTTGGCAGTGCTTAGATTTTGGGTACTCTATGCAGTCATCCAAGCAGGACTTCATGAGTGTGTTCCTCTGTTGGAACGGATCAATGAAACATTAAGTTACGTTGTGTTTGAATCGATGTTCCAATTTCAATGGTGCTGTCATGTTTCATTGCTTGTCTACTACCACACAACCTGTTGCCTTGCTTGGTGTACTAGTTTGTATTTTATTTTTTTCCTTATAGTATTTGAGTATTATGTAAGTTTACCATGGCAGCCTGGACACAGTCATGTATACGCTTGCCTCCCATCCAAAGACCCTCTCCACGTGGCACTTTCATTGTACCCCACGTGTTTGCCCTACCCTCGCCACGTGCGGTATCCAAAGTCCGTCCCTCGAAGTCATATGTTCCAGTCATAACGACCACTCCCATTATGCATAAATTGATACCATGTGTTGTCCTGGGGTTAATATGCGGAAGTCATACATGCCAGTCTTGGAAGACCCCCTCTCCTCACTCTGTCATGCCCGGAACTCCACGTGTAGTCCTGGAGTTAATCCGCGGAAGTCTTATATGCCAGTCGTGAAGACCTGTCGCCTTCCCTTTGTTGTGACACATGGCATATCCCTTTCATTCCACGTGAAGCTGACATGGATCCACAATCATTTACTACGGTCTTATCAATGACTATGATTAGGTGTCCCCGTTGCCACATCAACAGTGAGCTCACGACTGGCAGATACGACTCTATGGCGCTTACGACTCATTTGTCACAACTGACTGGGTTTATCTGACTGGGCAGTCATGCAGTCATAAAAAGCTGATACGACTGGAAAATAGCAGACGTAAAAGCCAGGATCTGTTGTAGTGAGAGGAAGATTGCAACCAACTGGATCCCTATTGTGGGCCAAAGAGTCAGAGACCTAAAAAGCCGATGAACCCATTCAAAATTATTGACATTGGAAACTTCGTACTTGTTCGACCACCAGATACAGAGACATATCCAGTTTGGATGGGTGTGGCAATCTCTGATGTTGTTTGTGACTGTTCGGATGAGAGATATCGGCAAGTCCTTCTGGAGTGGTAGAGACCTAAAGGTGCTGCAGCGGAGGACGTGGATAGGTATAGAAACTGTTGGGACAAAGCTTGGGAGTTCAATGAATCTGATTCATCAAAGTGGATACATACGAATAGTGTGGTGTGGACAATGCCATCTCGGAAGAACACCTCCAAGTGGAGCTCTAGACGTATTGGAAAGGCCGAAGCAGTTAAGGCGAAAGCAAATCTATATGCTGCGAACGATCAAAGTGAGTCTGATCAAGCATAGTGTAGAGAGGTGCACGGGAGATCTCCCGTGCTAATTTGACGACAATATGTGTTAATGTTGATCTTACTGGTGATTGCCAAGATTTTATGGGAGCTCTTTTGACAATCAGAAGTTGACCTTGAATTCTATGTGTCGACCATTTGAACCTTTCAATTTCTGAACATCTATATCTCTAGCGATTTGAACCATGACTGTCTGCATCTCAGTGAAAGTTTAGTTCTAGTTGATTGTATTTTACGCATATAGCATGGGAGATCTCCCGTGCTACAGATACTTGACTATTGCAGACTGACATGATTAATATTCTCATTCACCATAGCGTTCATTGAATAATATAGTTATGAGTCCCAATTTGGTTTGTTATCTGATAAGGATATGTCGGGGTCCGAATATCGTATTTTCTTCCCTAGCGGAATGTCTTTTTATATATCTATTTCAACGATGGCCCCTTCTTAATCTGACGTTGTAAATTGTATCCTCGAGATGTTGTTATTGATTTTCAGGTGTAACACGGGAGGTCTCCCGTGGTATGTCAAGGTTGTTTTTTTTAATATTACTTACTGGATTTTTTTTTTAATCTGCGGACAAATAGTTTTTGTACAGATCTCCAAAATTTTGAATTTTTGAATGGCCAGTGGATGTGAACGGTTGTACACTTTTATTTGTTTCCGTCTAACGGTTCCACGCATTTCGTATGTCGGACTACCGATTTTTCATGGTGGTTGATGATTTTCTCCCTCACACATACTACTCGGGAGATGTCCCGTGCTACAGTGTCTTGACTATTTCTGATTATGATTATTATATTTTTCTTAGAGCTTATTGAATATAGTAAGGATTCGCAAATGTTTTCATTTTCTGAAGATGATGAGGATTTTGTCTGGTCCAAAACCTTCATATCTTCCCTTGTGGAATGTCGTTCACTACTCCGATTTTAACGGTGGCAGCTTATGATGCCAACGTTCTAAATTGTATTTTCGCGATTGTGCTATTGATTTCAGTTGTAGCACGGGAGGTTTCCCCTGCTATGTCTCGACGTCTGTTCGGCATTTCCTGGATTCTTATTTGGTATTCGGAGGGTGACAAATAACTGTTGTCTTACCGGACAGTTTTAATTTCTGGATGACAAGTTCATGTGAATGTTTCTAGAACTTATTTTCTTTTAATTTGACGGCTCGACGCTTTTCGTATTGAGCACGGGAGATCTTCCCTGGTGAGGGGAGGTCTCAAAGCACCTGCAACAAGTTGACATTGTACTTGAAATTGTATTTGACATGGTATCTGACCTTGTATTTGTCGATTCAATGCATTTCGTTTGTTATTTCATGTCCTCAATGTGACAAAGATTTTTCTATCCTTTAAGTTTCAATAATTCAAAAAAATTATTCCAATGTTTCTACCAATACTTTTGAGTCACGACCCATTGTGGTTTTAAAGCTCTTACTTTGTTTCATATTGGTATGCATTTGTTACGTTTTTACGGGAAAGCTCCTCTCATCTTCTCTCACGTATAAGTTGCGAGAAACTACCTATCGAGTGCACGGGAGATCTCCCCTCCGTGAAGCTCACGAGCGATCTCTTCAAATTCAACATAGGTGTCTTGCTTGTCATTTATTTTGCAAAGGACGATGCTACTTTTCGGACCAATCCTGGAAAATCCAAAATTGTAAGCTTTAATGCATTGTTAATACAGAATATAGTATTTTTCCATATTTATTAATATTATTTAACAGATGTCCAGATTTCATCCTTTTGTCCATATTTACTAAAATGGTGTTCCAAACACTTATCAACCATATTAAAATCACCACCTAAAGCCCAATGGTCAATATGGGGGAGACCAATAATCTTGGATTTAATCAAGCACCAGACCTCTACGCGATTGGAGCTAGAATTGCAGGGTGCATAAACGTTGATGATCCCTAATTTGCCCACATTGTTAAAGGGGGCCAACACCAGACACTGGACTCTACCAGTGAGCCAAGTATCACAAGAAATTACATAGGGAAGAAGAGATGGGGTACGGAGGAAGGCAGTGTCGCCCCTAGAATCCAACACCGTTGATTCCACTAGGCTGCATTAGACGGTCATATAGAATTCCCAATGGAACATATTTTAGAATCATTAAGCTTATGTTCTTGAATGAGGAGAACAAAAGGGAGAGACAGGAAGGCAGAGGCCCATCTTTTGATCCTAACCCGCTTGGGAGTAGAATGGTCTGAGCCAATGCCTCGGATGTTCCAGGGAAGTAAGGAGAAATTCATGGGGGAAAGATGGGCAAACAGTTGAGAGAGCCCCGCCAAACAAGTCCAGAAGGCAAATGTCTTCATCCGGACACTGCCACACAATCGGTGTGGTGTCCAATGGTGACGACTGAGGTGGTCCTGGTGCAATACCCGCACTCTCCTCCTCTCCTGACAGTACAAAAGCCTCTACCCAGGCTTGTTGCACATGACAATCAGCAACCCGCTGCAAATCCTTGCTCGAACCCCACAATGGAGTGTGAGCAACCATGGCAGGCAACTCCGCCATACCATACATGTCATTCTGCTCTCCCGGAGGTGACACATCCTCTGAATGAGTGTTGCCATCCAACAACTCTCCAGGCCAAGTCACTGCAGCTGTGAATGCTGCCAGTGTTGGCATCTTGCCTCGCTGGGCAACCGCAACTCCTCCTATGAACGTCACAAGGAGCTGCACACACCGGCCCTCCCCCGACTACCATCCAGGCCTATAGGAAGCTGACTCCTCCCAAAAATCCATGGTGAAGCCCATGGGGTACAATACTGCCCCACCAACAAGGACATCGTACGAGACCGCGTCTGTCACAATGGCCTTGACTCTCATCATTGAGCCATCTGTAGGATGATCCGGCTGTAATCGGATAGTCAACTCACGCCTTGTCATGCCTCGAGTCTGCTCTGATCCTCCCAGAGATGTCTGTATCTGGAAAGGGCACGGCTCCATATCCGTCTTCATGAGGCCCAAGCCTGCAATAGCAGCTCTGCCCAGCATCAATGGCTGAGCTCCCGAGTCCAACAAGATTCGTAGTGGCCGGTACCTCTTGCCTGCCAGTCCCACTCAAACAGAAAATGTCATCCTGGTTGTCTAACATGACAACTCCAGGTGTCACCATGGTGCGCTCAATGGTTGGCCTAGCTGACAGCTGCAGCTTGCCATGGCGCCGCCGTGGCAGTCTTGACCCTCACATCCGAGGATCCCTCTGGCACTACACCTCCCACTATATCCGCAGAAGATGAAGTAACCTCCCCACTCTCACAGAGTGTAGCTGCCAGCCTGAACACCTCAGCTGGTCTTACCCCCGGCGTCGCAATCATGGTAGCCGAGAACAATGGAGCCTGACACACAGCTATGGCCGCCCCCAGCAGCACACTAGCTGCCGTAGCCTTGGCAACACTAGGTAGTGGTGCTGCCCGTGTAGCTCTCCCCAATGACATAGTAACCTCCGCCTCGGTAACAGTCGGGCGAGAACTAGGTGCCATGGATGGCGTCGACATGTCTCCGTCAATGTGAATGACTGAGGAAGTCTGGCCTGACGGCTTGCCTCCCCACGATGTGGATCCAACTCCACCTCCGCACCCCGTGGTTCAGGAACTCGTGCCGTTCCTCGAGTCACTGACGCAGTTGACTCCACTTGCACTAGTGGTAGTGCTGCCCCGCTCATAGTGGTAGTGGTAGTGCTGCCCGGCACTAGTGGTAGTGGTGCCCCACCCACAGTGGTAGTGGTAGTGGTAGTGGCACCCCTCACTAGTGGTAGTGCTGCCCCGCACATGAATCCCATGCCTCCTAAGTCTCCTCCCTCAGGAGCAGGAGATGGACCATCCGGCCTTGGAGCCGGTACCACCTGAGCTGTGGCCATGGCAGCGAGCCTCTGCTCTAGCTGCTGAAGCCGGTTGGCCATGCCTTGGTCCTGACCTCCGCGTCCTTGGCCATGTTGAGCTTCCCTTGGCCTGCACCTCGTGCCTGGCCACCTCGTCCTCTCTGGGCTGCTCTACCTCGCCCCCGGCCACCATTGTTCCCTTGGAACTGGCCTGAGCGCAACTCAGGATGCAAACCATAGCACTGGGCCTCTCCATGCCCGTACTTGCCACAATGCCCACACTGCACCTGTGCAGACTGTGCCGGTGCAAAACCATTGCCTCCTTCTGAGCAATCCTTCTTGACATGGGGTCCTCCACATGTCCAGCACACCACATCCGCCCGTTATTGGCTTGCAAATGAAGGGAGAGATCCCTGCATCTGAGGTCCTCTCTGTCCTTCCCTGGGCTTCACCAGAGCTCCTTTGTTGCCTTGAGCACGTTGAGGTAGTGGCTGGCTAGGAGCACCACTACCCCGTGGTGCCTCCTTAGCAAATCCCACCATGACCACTCGTTCCTCCACCATGTTGAGCTCTATCCGCTCTGCCAGCAAAAACACATTTGCTAAGGTGGGTTGGGCCGCTTGTAGGAGAGTTGCATCCCGCACCCTTCTCCTCAGCTCCTTGTCCAATATCCCGTACCAGAACTGGACTACCTGAGCCTCCGTAACCCCTTGGGTTACATTTATCAAGCGCCTCATGCGAGTGAAAGCCTCCCTCAAGCTCTCAGTAGGCTTCCTTTGGAACTCTTGCAAGCTCCTCAACTTCTCTGTCCTCACCCCTAGGTAGTTCCTTCTCAACTCTTCGAAGAACTCCACAACAGGGTTGAAGGGAGGCACCGCCACTGGTGTTGGTAGAGCAGTAGCTTGGGTGGACGTCGTAGCCTCTGTACCACTAGTCCCACTGCTGCTCGTGGAAGCTGCCGGTATGGCTGCTACCCTTGTGCCTCTAGTGCCTCTAGTGCCTCTAGTGATGGAGACCTAGTCGGGTGACCAGTACATCCTCCACTCCTCGATCTCAACATCGTGCCCCCGCCTAAACTCATGGTAATCATCCATGGGCGGCCCCTCAAGTGCTGAAAAGCCCCTTCCATGCCATGAAAGACGTAAACAGTTGTGGATTGCGCATTTGCTGCAAGTCACACCAACTATCAAACTCTTGGATAAAATCATCCAAGTCAATGGTGCCCACCGCCCCAGAGTACCTTCGTGGCCCCTTGGGGGCTCCATACATCTCCTCCATTGTGTCCCACAACAATGACAAGGAAACAACTTGCACCGCCGGTGTGAGTCCTCCTGATTCACAATCCGAATCAAAACCTTCCGTAGAAGACACAGGAGGTGAAGGTAGATTAAACCGCACATCTCGTCTCGTATACCCGCTAGTATCGCTAGTGCTCGTACCGGCACTTTCCCCAGCAACTAGTGGCATCTCCATGTTGACAATCTGACACTCAACCGGTCATGAACGTATCTCTAACCCCCTATCCACACGATAACCGGGTAGAGGACCTGATGCGGCTTATGGTTTGGAATACTAGGTTCCTAACATAGCCTGCACCTGCACCTGCATCCACCGCAGGCACTCCTATGGTTGGCTGGTCATCACCTCCAACCTCACCATAGGAGAAACAAAGATGGTCTGACTGGTCATCAACCCAGCCTCACCATCGACAGCATGCTCTAGGGTTGGATCGGCGATCAAGCCCGAGTCAACCACCTATAAGATCAAGCGCCCACACAAAACTAGCATGACGCACAATCAAGCATGCAGGTGTGGAGGGGATCCAAACACAAGAATGAAAACAACAACTCCCCCACACCAAAAACAACTCCACAGTGTCGCTCCTGCAACCTAGCCCAAACCCGGACTGACTCTTGCCTCCACCTACGGAAAGGTCTCGGCCTACAGAGAAGGTGGAAACCTACGAGGAAGGGAAACTAAATCAATGTCTATCCCCAGCACGCTCTCATCCCAACACCCTCTTTTTTCCTCTCTTCTCTCACTTGCATGACCATGAGAGCATCCTGTAGATACTCCTCAAACCGCCCTCCACGAGCTCATGAAACTTGGCCTCCAAGGCCCCATGCAAGCCTCCACAGGGTCCGCCAGTGCCTCCTTACGTCCACCAGCCATTCCTCCGAATGGAACCACCTCAGGAAACCACACCATTCGCTGAAGGTTCAAAAATGGAGCAAATAGAGGTACATATAGGCCCCAACAACATTCTGTCCAAAAGAATTACCTGCAGGCTGGTCTCCCCCATAGTTAAGAATTGGGCTGAAAACCAGAAAAGATTACATGCAGGGGAGTAATCCCCTTTGTTAAAACGCAACAGGGAGGCAATTCCGACTTTTCTGCCGGATCAGCTAGCTCAGAACCGTTGTTCTTTAGAGCCCAGCCTCCCCATCAAGGTCCCACGAAACGAGTGAAAAAAGGTTTTTTTTTTAATTTTTAATTTTTTCATAAATTTTTACTCTGCCTGTTCGCGGCCTTCCGTGGCTCCAACCTCCACGACTCCTCACGGCCCGCCCTAGGCGCTCGTTGGCGACGGGCTGCCCAATGATACCCCGTGGTACCACTCCCACGAGCCTTCACGGCCCGCCATCCCCACGATCTGGTCACCGTGACCACCCGTTGTGTCCGCACCACGACTTCCAACGGTCATGGTCAACGGTCACGGTCAACCATCACGACCTGGGCTCATGGTATCTCGTGATACCGCCCCAACAGCCCATCACGGCCACTATTCCCTGCGGTCCCTGGAACTCCCAACGAGTTCTCATGAGTTCCCGGGGCGTTCCCAGGCGTTCCCGAGCTGGGGTTTGCTCCAGCACCTGCTGCCGACGAGCTATGGCTGCTGCGGAGCCATCAGCCCCGTCCCCCTGCACTCCTGAGCTCTCACGGCTCACTAGAAGTGCCTCCAACTCAACAAGCAAGCTATATGCTTAGGGATCAAAATGGCCTGGCCCTGACCGTTCCATTGCGTTATGGTTAGCTACATTCGGTGACCTATTGGGACATTCTGCTACCTACTCGAACACTATTGCAAAAGGGGGGGGGGGGGGGTTTAGCGACGCCCAACCTCCCGAGCCCCATTTCCCGTGTGACGCAAGCACCGCTGCAGTTTTTGCGACTCCCGGAGTGTCGCAGTTTTAAAAAAAAATTTGGCCAAGTTCTTAGCTGCGACGCCCTGGGCATCGCATGTTTACTCTTGGAGGGCAAAAACGTCGCTATTTCATGGCGACGCCGCTGCCGTCGCTTAGGAAACAACGATTCGGGCATTGCAGAGCGATGCCATTTTGGCCAAGTCCATTTTTGCGGAGCCTAGGGCGTCGCAGGGTCGGTCTAGAGAAATAAAATAAAATAACCAGGGACTGCAATTTTGGCCAAGTCCATTCTGCGACGCCGAAAGCGTCGCAGAGTCAGTCTGGGAAAAAAACCAAAACGTCGTAGATTTACTGCGACGCCATGGACGTTGCAATGGGAACGACGCTTGCCATTTTGGCGAAGTCCATACCTGCGACGCTTGAGGCGTCGAAGGGTCACTCTTGTTTCCGTTTTTTTTGTTTTGTTTTTTTTTCCTAAAGAGAAAGGGGACAGAGGCCCTATTAATCAAATTAATAAAAAGTTGTTTCCGTCGCTTTGAAAATGACACCTCGGGCGTCACAGTGCGACCCAATGTTTATATTTTTGGCAAAATTTCGCACTTTTCGAAAAAGTCAAGTATCATGTCGTAAATTCCCTATTTTCTCATGCATGAAATCGCCAAACCTCTCCAAGAAAATATAAATCTTGGATGATTAATTCGTCTAATATAGATGATATACATGGATGAAAGTACAGATGAGGATGATTTTGTCCAAAATATAGTGGATAAACATAAAATATGGCTAATTCCAGCAAAACTCAGTAGCCACTCTTGTTATTTCAAAAATTTGAAAAAAACACATTGGTGTGACACAAGGACTGCAAGTTTGGCCACGTCCTTGCATGCGACGCCCTGGAAATAATTGGTTTTCTCAATATACGACGCAAGGTTGTTTGTTTGTTTGTTTTCAAGGGTTTTTTTCAACTCTTCACACATGGTTGCTAGAAATTCGTGAAAAATAGCAAAGTGGGCTTTCCTCGGACAATGATTTGCTCTATTATTCGGTTACATCCACAAAAAAACAAAAAAAAAATAAAAAAATGTTAGACCATAGGGATGACCCTACTTTCTTGAGATTGAAGCCATACACTATCTAGCGTAAGGAGGTCTGCCAGGTGGAGTTTTTGAGGGGAGATGACATGGTAATATGGTAAAAACTTAGGAACTTCCACCAGCCTCCTTCTGGGCCCAAAAATCTATTGATCCATTTTCCTAAGGGGGCTGAAATCTGGGTTTCAGTGTCCAAGAGGCCAAGGCCTCCTTTTTTCTTTGGCATATAGATTGTGTCGCTTAGCTTGGGCTGATGTTTCCGCTTCCCAGACGAAGTTCCTAGTTAGGCGGTTAATCTCTTTGATCTGTTTGGTATTTGGTCTCCATGAAGAAGCAAAATATCAGATGCCTGCAGACAGGATTTGGTTTGCTGCTAGTACCCTACCTATACCCTACTAGTAATAGATAAGTGCTTGGATCCCCATAATGCCATTTTCCTCTTGTATGTGGTGAAAGTCGGAGCAAATTTTTGCTCGTCTAAAAGGTTAACTCCAAATGTGTAGCCTAACAAAGTGGTCGATTCGCCAGGTTTTAGCCATTTAAGGCCTTGTTGGATCCCCCATGTGGGTGGAGAGCCAAACATTGAGGCTGAGAGCTTCTACCAAAAGGGCCTCAGTCTTATTCCAATTGACCTTAAAGCCAGAAGCCTCACAAAATGTATTCAATGTGTCCCCTGTGGCATCTAGATTCTCTGTTGTGGCCTGCAACATGAGAAATATATCATCGACAAACATTGAATCAACCAGGTAAAGGTATTATCTGGTTATGTAACTGGTAATTCTAAGGCCCTTGATGAGTTGATTTTGTTGCATCATGTACCCTAGGGAGGACAACCAACATATAGCCCAGTGGTAATGGGCACATACCACGTTGGATGTGGTTGTGGATTCAAACCACGGTCTGGTGTGTCATGAAGGTGTCCATCTTTCAGCTGGAAGGCAGTAGCCCTTGTGGTGAAGAGACATCATAATTTACGCTCCCTTCGGTGGGAAGAAGTCCGCTGCGAACAGTGATTCAAAAAAAGGGCACCTTCAAGAGATGGAGCCATCAGAGGGCAAGGTGCCTGAGGTGATGTGATCCGGCAGGTGAAAGGTAGGCAACAAATGCCTTGACTGTTTCCCCACTGGTTTTCTATTTTTCCCACACAGCAACCAACATCTATTGGCATTGAAATAGAAAACAGGGTGAGGGAGAGGAGAGAACCTGATTGGCTGGGGGGGTGGGGTTAGGTGGAATAACCAGTGAAGGGGAGCTCTCCAGGGCAGAGGTCTGGCTCATATCAGTTACAAAATTTGCAAATCTTCCTGAAAACTGAGATTTGGAGAGCGTTGACATTTGTTGCCAGCTCCTCCCTGCTGCCATCATCTGCTGTCCACCGGCTCCTCCGAGGAAATCGAGGGCGATTGAGGCTCGACGATGCCACTGATATAGTTCCTGGTTCTTTGGATCTCCATCCGATGATTTTCCTCCTCAATTTCTGACTCAAGAAGGGCCCCCAACATCTGGAATCCATTAATTAGGGTGTCTTGATTTCTAGTTTGGAGCCTGTGAGAACCTTCTGGCGCATCCAACCATTCTTCATAAGTCCATATATCACCCAAAGGTGGGGGTGAGTTGTAGATTTCAGCCTCTTCCATAAAGAGCCAAAACCTGCATTGAGGGTTTGCAGCTGAACCCTGGATGGTCTTCTAGGTACGATCCCCAAGAGATTTTTGTTGAAGAGGCAAGGAGGTAATGAGGTAATACTGCTCAAAAGAGCTCTTGAAATTTGAGTTTGAACAACATTTCAGGATTGCAGGCAGACGGGCACGTCCTAGTTATCATTCCTACGTGACGTGGCGCCGTCACGTCGGCCGTCACATCCGTGCGTCACGTCACGTCACGTCAAATCCGGACGTTTATCCGTGTAATTTTTTTATATTTGACTTTTACGATTTACTTCTACCCTTTGTAATGACATGGCAGCCACGGTGTAAAAGAGACGTGGCCAATCATTAATATTTATTAATTCTTTAAAAAAATGTATCCGCCTATATTGGCGGTTGCATATAATTTATTATTTTTAAAATAAAAAACGACCGTCCATTTTGGCGGTCGCTTGTATTTTATTATATTTTAAAATAAGCGACCGCCTATATTGGCGGTCGGTTGAAGTTTATTATGTCTTAAATGAAGCGACCGCCTAGATTGGCGGTCACTTGTACTTTATTATATTATTATTATAATATCTTTGATATATTCTGTAAAGGTCGCTATATATTTTTTTTCAAATTTAGCGACCGCCATTTAGCAGTGGTCGCTTATTTTTATTTTTATTCTTAAATAAAGCGACCGCCGTTTGGCGGTCACTTCTTCAGTAAATTTTTGAAAAATGCAGCGACCGCCATTTGGCGGCCATCGCTATTTTTGCTAATAAAGAATACAGTGACCGCCATTTGGAGGCGGTCGCTCGGTTTGATTTTGATTCTTTAAATTAAGCGACCGCCGTTTGGTGGTCGCTTACTTAATATATATTTTTAAATGATGCGACCGCCATTTAGCGGCGGTCGCGTTTTTTTTTCCCCTTAGAAATCCAGGGACCCACCGCGCAACGTTATTATTATTATTTTTTTATTTTTTTAATAAATTTAAATCATAAAACGACGTCTGACCAGCCACGTGGCGAGGTACCACGAGTCAGGAAAAACGAAACAAATGGGATGGGGGGGAGTGGTTTTGAACCCTTGACCTCTCCCATGTGGGTGCGCATGACGAGGTGCGATTGGCCAGTCGCACCGCGTTGACACTTAACGAAGCATCAAAGGCCTGCCGCTCGTTTTCAAGCATAATGTCATTTTTTGGGGGGGCGCGCGCGCCTATAAACCATTCCCCCTTCCTTTCTAATCACTTTTGCCCCTCTCGTGGTGTGGTTCCTTGGCATCCTGTAGTCCTTTCGGACTTTGTTGCTTGGCACTGCCAACGGGAGGTGCAAAGGTGATTATTCATTTTTTTTTTGGGTGGGGGGGTGGGTCGGTTTTCTATTGATCAGTCCCACACCCTTATTCACGGTTCAATCATTGTATCGCCATTTTGCCGTTTTCGGATCTCCGGCGGCCTGTGATGCAACCATGCACTCTTTTGCCCTTTTCCAGGGCTGCCAGGCTTGCACAAACATTGCAAACGTACACAAACGTGATGTGGTCGGCATTCTGTTGAACACTTGGTGAGCATCCATGATGCTCCCGCACTTAACTATACATGTTGACAAGGGTATTGAGTAGAAAAACATTTGGCATGAATCCACTTTGGATAATGTGAGTGTGCACCTGCTTTCCACTTCCAGGCCTTTCATTTTGATGCACTTATGCAAGAGACAGACATACGTCTCTGAATCTGCTGAAATGCCTCCTTGGTTTAAAGTCTGTAGAGCCTCTTTCATTCTGCCTGCCGCACAAAGTCTTCACACGCCTAGAAGTGCCAGAAGAAGCATTGTGGACTCCCGCTCTTGATCCTCTTCCAGAAGCCGTGGTCATGGTTGAGGTGCCTGATTTTATCAACTGTGCCGCTGCAGCTGTTGCCTTTGGTTGACCATCTACCCATGCAGGTTTCTTGTAGCTATCCTTCCACAAGGAATCATAGGTAATCTTGTGCTTGAAATCTGGCCCTCTTGAATGAATCTGGACTCACACTCCATCCCTGCTCCTTCAGCTATCCATGCCCCTGCACCAATGTGGAGGTGGCAGAGCGGGCTGCAAAATCTATACTAAAGTACGATCAACAGGATGCTGCAACTTATGTGTTGCTATCAAACATCTATGCCGCAGCTGGCAGGTGGGATGACAGTGCAAAGGTGAGAAAAATGATGAAGGTCAGGGGGGTTAGAAAGGAGCCGGGTCGTTGCTACATTGAGGTCAGCAACAGGGTGCACACTTTGGTTGTGAATGACAAATTGCATCCAAAAATTGAGGAAATCCATGCTGAGCTGAGAATGTTGTCTGGGCAGATGAAGGAGGCAGGGTATGTGCCTGACACGCACATTGTATTACATGATATGGAGGAGGAGAAAAAGGAAGTCTCTCTTTGCCACCACAGTGAGAAGCTGGCCATTGCTTTTGGGCTGATCAGCACGGCCCCTGGGACGCCTCTCCAAATCTTCAAGAAACTTCGGGTGTGTGCTGACTGCCACACTGACACCAAGTTCATCTCAAAGATTGTTGGCCGAGCAATTGTTGTTCGGGATGCTAACTGCTTTCACCACTTCGAAGATGGGGTTTGTTCTTGTGGGGAGTACTGGTGAAGCAATGTTTTTTTGGAAAGGAGTGTGTGTCTTGCTGCATTCACTAAAATGCTGCTGCTTGAGTCATTCACTGTGCTGCGAGAAAGTTGTCTTTGATGTACCATCAAGGGCCTCTGAGGCACTTTTCACCATCCAATAGCCAATTGTGGGGCTTACCCAGCAGGAGGTGGAAACTAAACCAGAAATTGGTCCTGCATAACCAATGGCAATCTGATTGCAGGCTTAAAGTGTGTGACAGGTGTCTGGCATTGGACTGCATAGTAGTGCCTCAAAGAGAATGTACTCATAAGATGTTGTTTGCTGTAGCTTTGTGCCATTGAACCCACGCCCAATTTGAGCAGAACACGAAGGGACAGAAACTATCTTTGTCAGGGGGACGCCGGTAGTCTGACTTACCTTGAAACAAGCAGTTGATCCGAGTTTTCCAGATATCCCTGTGGATCCAGATATGTATGGGTAGATGGTCAACTGGAAGCAACAGTGGCAGTGGCACAGTTGATAAAATCAGCACCTCGACCATGACCACAGCTTCTGTTCAAGAGGACCCAGAGAGGGAGTCCACAAGGCCTCTTCTGGGACTTCTGGGCACGTGAGATTCTTTGTGAGGCAGGCAGACTAATAGAGGCTCTACAGACTTAAACCCTAGGAGGGAGCATTTCAGCAGATTCAGTTACGTATGTCTCTCTCTTGCATGACTGCATCAAGATGGAAGGCCTGGAAGCTGGAAAGCAGGTGCACGCTCACATTATCCAAAGTGGATTCAAGCCAAACGTTTTTCTACAGAATACCCTTGTGAACATGTATGTTAAGTGTGGGAGCATCATGGATGCTCACCAGGTGTTCAACAGAATGCCTCAACGATCGTTGATCATGTGGAACACAATGTTGGCAGGATTTACCAGCATGGTTGTGGTACGAATGCTTTGGAAACCTATGACCAAATGATGCGGGAAGGGATGAAGCCTGACCGGGACACATTTGTTTGCGTTTGCAATGCGTGTGAGCCTGGCAGCTCTAGACAAGGGCAAAGAGGTCCATGGTGACATCGTCAAAGCTGCATATATTGGTACACTTTTCTTTCAGATCGTTTTTTGTTATAAAACAAGCAGTTTCGGCATTGTACTGTAAAAAACAGGGTAGTTTATTAGTTATCTGAAAATCGTTGGTAAAGCACGTAGGAAATTAAACAGTGTCTGCGACAACCATGGAGTGGAACTCTGGCGTCAAGATGACCGTAGGAAGCTGCATCGACAGCAGATTAGGCTGCCAATTCGGTACCAGTAACGACAAGGTAATCATGTTCGAACAACACATGAGGACTGTTCCAATCTAGATTGCGATCTCTTTGTTCTCCCGCTTTTCAAGTCCACACGGTGAGGATCTTGGCAATTGGAAGAAACAAACTGTACAGCGATGAAATATCGCAATAAAACGAATGGCTGTATCAGAATGACAACAGGTCAGGACAACTTCAAACGGCAAAGCGTGGGCTTGTTAGTTGTGCGGGACAATTGGAGGGGACTCCGGAAAACCTATGACTCAGTGGCAGGGTCAAAGACCCTAGAGCCACCACCAAGGAATTGATTTCGAAGAAACAAACAAATCTGTATGTAGCGAAACTATGACGAAGGGCGAAAGGAGTGACTTTTTACCACCGATGGACCTGAGAATTTACAAGCTGATATGGGGTATATTATTGTAGTTTGTCACCATGTTTGACGATTTATGGAGCAGATTGGCAGCAGCGCCAAATTATTGAGTCGACGACACTCACGGTAGCCGATTAATTGAGTTTTTACTTCATGGATGGATGAAAAATCCTAAAATTCGCATGGATGAGTTGGATGAATGAAATGACAATTCACGCCAACTAGTCATCCATATGGATGGATGAAAAGCCAGCTTTCATTGGCCTCTAAGACTTTCATCCATGTTGAATATTAAACTATAGTCCCTCCAAGGATACAATAGTTTAAGGAATATTTTTCCTTAGTTTATTGGACTCAAAAACAGTATAAATGAAGAGCAAAGCCTTTCTTGCTCTTCATCTAGCTCATTTCAAAGCAATTCCTGTCGGGAACCGCCGTATACATCGTCTCTCTCCTCCAGTGACAATGGGTCCAATGTCAGGCTCTCAATTGTCCTCCATAACTGCAACCTTAAGTCCAGCAGACTTATAGGTAGGAGACGCGTCCCGTGGTTGCTATGCCGCAACCTCTTGAGCAGTACTTCCTGCCTACTCAGTCAATGACAAGGCCTCATCCTGCCCCATCATCTCATCATTGAGGACCTCCTCAACCCGAGAAGAATCCCCAATCTCATCCATCACAGCCGCCTTGGCTGCCAACTCCTTCTGAACCTCGAGCACCTCCCACGTGTGCCATGGGTGTCTACACCCCGTGGTCCTTACCAGCTCGCCCCCACTCACTGCATGTACCGTCTCGGTAGGCAGAGAGACCGTCAAGGGAAGTGCACTCCACACTCTACGTTGCTCAGCCATAGCCAAGCTGATAATCCAGGTCAAGCAATTTAGATCCATTGCTTGTCCCAACATCTGACGACGTGATGCCTCAGAAAGAGAAGGCACCGCCGTGGTCCCGTGGGCCCGCTCTCGCTTGTCGGCATTAGGCTCCACTAACTGCTGCAACTGAGCATCCCACAGGAGGCCAGGTCCGCTATCCCGGAAAGCATGCGATCTTGGGAAGCTGAGTAGTGTAGGTAGTGCTGCTCGTGGTTGACCCACCTTGTTGACCACTGCCAAAAGCAAAATGGTCATTGTCTCACACGCTGAGACTGCCTCCCTATGTCCAAAATGCTATCCACTGTAAGGCGTGCTGGCCGCTGCACCCCATCAAATGCACGCTTAAGCAGTGCGGGTGGCATCAAGTTAGTCCACCATAACCGTGGACAATGAGCCCGTGAACCCACTGCAGCTGCATCCAGCAACACTGCTGACCCAAGCCACGACCGGACTTGATGCACACTGGCCATCACCCTGGCACGAGAATCGCCCATCAGTGGCACATTCTCCAAGATGTATGCTGGAGATACAGCCTGCTGAAGCTATAAGTGGCACAAAATCCGCACCATCTCCCAAAACAGACCCGACCTTGAGTCTCGCAATCCATTGCCATGCCCGGCTGATGAATACCCTTGGCAGGGCCAACCTGCCACTACAAAAATCAATGGAGCCAACCCGCTCCAAATCCTGCGCCCCCAACAATGAAATGTCTGCTGGCAAGGCCTGTTGATATCCACGAGATGCAGACACCGGCAACAACTCAGGGTACTGCTACATCAACTGAGCAACATGGTGTAGGGAGACGCGTCGTGCAGTCTCATCCCTCTCCACATACAAGTACCGCCGTACTCGTACACATGAAATGGATCAAAACAAACTCCGTTCGACGGTCCCGAGGAGGGAGGACAAAGATAAAGCAGACATTGGGAGGGGAGGATCCAGAGGATCCCCGAAAGGAAGTTCTAAAAACCAAACTAGTGTAGATCCAAGATGGGCATAAGGACCGGTTGACACTCTGAATTGCTTTCGTTTATGGATCTCAAAGGACAGATGAATGAGTTGAAAAGGAATCCCAAGGAATAAAGCCAAGTCAAAAATCAGAGCAGGCGAGGCATGAGAAGAGGCCATAAACAAGGAAGGAAGGCGCTTGGAAGGCTCTGGCCGGGTATCAACCAGGGTATCAAGTATCAACTAGGGTATTGAATAACTGACCCGGTTGGTATTGGCAATTCCAATACTATGGTTGATAACCGGACCGGCTGGTATTGCCAAGGCAATACCCTGGTGCATACCCGTATTATGGGCAAAAACAATGACTATACCATGGTATGAATAGGAAATTGGCTGAGTGCACAACATGTTAGGGGTAAGAGGGTACACATGTCAGGGAGGCCCCAAGGGCCCGCCACTATGCTTCATTTCCTACCACATGTAGGGCGGGCCGCCCCTATCCTTTAAGTTTTTTTATCACATGTAGTATATGTGTCTTATGTTTATTTGACAATGAGGGTTGCAATCAGTTTTCTTTTAACTAATCTTGCTTCAATTTGGATACTAAAATCTACAATGTTGTTGTTGTTGTTGTTGTTGTTTTTATTTTTTATTTTTTATTTTTTTAAGGTAAGGAAACATGGGAGCGACCTGCTCACAATTGGCCCTTAAGGAGGGGGGAAAATTAACCCCCTTTCAGATAAGCCATTAGGCACACAGGTGGGAAACGCCACCACCAGACCAACCGGTCACGAACGATCCACACACCAGGCAGGGCAGCGGGTTTGAACCCCGAACCACCGGGGCGACACATTGTGCACTTACCAGCTAAGCTACCAGCTGATGTGCTTGTTATTATGTAATGCAAAGACTGAAATTTGCAACATAATAATTAAGTAGGGCTTCGCGTTGCTCCGCACTACTAGCAATGAATTCTGAGAACTACGTTCAATTGGTACCAAAAAGGCGGGGTCATTTGCAAGGTGTTACATACATACATCCCGTGTTTCATTGTTTTGTGCAAGAAGAATGGTGAAGTGTTGCCGAAGCTATCATGTCATGTCTCCGTATTTCATTGTTTGATGCAGCTACCTCTATATATACCCAAGAAGTGAGGGGGAGTTGAACCGCCTTTTCTGTATTTTTCTCTTCGTAGATCGGAAGTCGGTTGTTTGTATCTTTTCCGTCGCTCATCATTTAGTCTCTCATCATTTAGTTTTATTGTCTTGATAAAAAATAATTGATGACGCATTCCCCATAGAGACATGTTTGAACCACTCTGAAGATGTGAACGACAAATGTGATCCTAATTGGATTTTTCAGCTCAAAAACTCAAACGTCGCCTTAAGGTTATGTGCTTGAGAAAACTGCCTCCACCCCACATTTAGACGCGTATGCAAATGTTTTACATATCACATCACAGGCCAATGTTTGCCAACAATGTCCACCAGCAGTAATTCTGTATTTGCTTAGATTGAAGCCCAAGTGCAACCTCTAGGCCCTAGGGTAGCCTTTGCCGTTGGCCCAAGTGTCCAATGTCATCTAAATAAGTTTTTTTCCAGAGAGCCTACAACCAGATTTGAACCGGAGACCTTTCCCTTGATATCTCTCCCGTCGGGGCTCCAACCGTTGCCCCAGGAATGCCCACTTTGCCATTTTTGCTATTTTTTGTGAATTTCCAGTGACCAAAAGTACTTGGAATTCCACATCTCCCACATTGCAGGTCCAAAAATCGTGAGACCAAGCCCGTGCACCCCTCCTCGTCGAGGGCTTTCCAACGGTACTAAGCACCACGGCTTGCGGTTTGGGACATCTCAACGTGACAAAACAAAACAAAACAAAACAAAACAAACGTTTTAATTCATATATTGACTAGGGTAGCTGTGCCGTTGGCCCAAGTTTCCAGTGCTATCTAAGCCCAAGTACATTCTCCTATGTCGAGGCCCAAGTGTCCCATGTGCATCTCCTATGTCGAGGCCCATCCAAGCCCAAGCGCAATCTTCTATGTATCCAAGTGCATCTCCCATGTAGAGGCCCAAGTGTCCAGTGTCATCTAAGCCCAAGTGCAATCTTCTATGTATCCAAGGGCGTCTCCCATGTGCATCTCATATTTCCTATGTATCCAAGTTCGTCTCCCATGTCAAGGCCCCATTTTATTTTTCATGAATTTATTGAGTGGTAATATCCAATCATTATTGATATATCTCTCGTCTCTAGGGTAGCCTGTGCCATTGGCCTAAGTGTCCAATGTCATCTAAGTCCAAATGTATTTTTTTCCACATAGCAACCAGATTTGAGCCGGAGACCTTTCCCTTGATATCTCTCTTGTCGAGGCTCCAACCATTGTGCCAGGAATGCCCACTTTGCTATTTTTCACAACAAAAAAACATCAATAAACACAGATAATGATGCGATCCAGCCCATCATGGACACGTCCGGACTCATCGATTTTGACGGAATCGACATAAAGCATGATGACCTAATCTCCAATGCCTACAACAAAACATGTACCTGTCATACACGCATAAAACCAAAATGGTTAACGAATACGCAAACCCAAAACTGATCGCGTACATGTTTCCAACGTTATTTCCGTTTGGAATCGGCATAACCGAAATGAAAAACCGTCCAATTAAAGTAACTTTGGAGGCCCACATTGGGTATTTGATGAGTCTACCTGATATCCATCACGACTTTTCGAAATACCACTTGTTTCCATTCTTCATGTTCAATTTGATGCAACGTAGACCAATATGTCTAGGCGCAAAATTGATAGTGTCGAGATCGGCATTTCAAAGTGAAGCATAACTCCTTAACAATATTCGTTCAGAAGACTTCAACGACATAATAGACGACGTGAAAACAATAAACAACAAACCGGAAATATAAAAGTTATTGCGACACTTGAAAATATCAAGTAAACATGTGATGACATTTGGTAGCAGTTGCGCAATACAGAGAAACGAAATATTCAGCATGATGCAGCAGTTGGGAACACCAAGTTTATTCTTCATTTTGAATCCAGTATTCATATATCGTCCTCTAGTGTCCCTACTAAGTGGGAACGACATCAATCTTGACATTTTTTTCGACAATAACCTCCCGGACCACAATGAAAGGCGTGCAATTGCCACTACGAATCCGAGATCTCAAGCTAAATCTGTACACATCAATTTTTAAATACCTACTCCATATCAGAGAGACTGCCAAAACTACCACAACAAATATGGGGAGTACTTGGAAACTAAACGCATATTACGGTTGTTACGAAACCGCGAAAAATGGTTCACTTCACATACACACATTGTTGTGGCTTAAAATTAATTTAAATTCAATTAAATTCTGGAATGGCTTGAGGGGTGAGCACGTCGATGGGGAGGCAAATGATTTATTCGTCTGTTGTGTCTCCGCACATGTGTCGCACACATGTTCAAGCACATGGGGGCAAAAGAGGGGCTTCAACCACATCCGTTCAATGGGTGCAATAGTCGTGCACGCATTGCACGATTTCTTTTTCGTATTGAACAAAAACCAGATGACAAGTGAACGCCTCGTTGGCCCATCGAACAAATTTCGATTGATCTCATATTACACTGGGACGTATCGAGAGGGTACATTGAACACACTGGCCAAAGTCTCAAAGCGAACGAAAATCATTTGGATGGGCAACCATCCATTGGCCCATTGAACGGTTTTCATAGACCGCTCCATACTGAGACATAAAAAGCTGGTTTAGCATCTGTGTATGTTTGGACATGTTCCTATGTTCCTCACCGTAGAGTCAAATGGAGCCCAAAACGACTTGCATGAATGTTGTTGAAAGCTCATTGGCACCCCTCCGTAAACGAACTTGTCAAAATATTGATGCAGTCGGATTTGCTGGCACAAAAGCCTTCTATGGAGCACGGAGCAGAGTTGGCACGAGTTTTTTGACGATCCTTCACGATGGTGGGACAACTCCAATCGCAAGGTGTGGCTTTTTCTTAATGTACGATGTGTCATCCTGCAAATGTGGGCTCTTGGCTCTTCCTGTTAGTGTCACGATTTGGTATTTCTCCTTGGTGTTCAAGGTACTTGGGAGAGTCAGCTTGGTCTTAGGAGATCGGGTTTCAATCTATGGCTACTCGGCTGCACCGTGGTGGCTCCCACAGACCAATCCGACATCACCTGACTACTGACACAAGCAGGACACATAAGAGGTCCTTTTGGGTTGATGGTCGATTGAATGCTCCATGGGTCATGACACAAAGTCAAGAACAATGTGGTGGGGCAACCTTCTTCCTCAACCTATTTCAGCCTGGTTTTCCCTCTCTTCAGAACTGTCCCTGATTTTGCATGTTGAATTCTGTAAAGTAGCTCATTGGGTGGATCTATGGTGGTTTGGAGTGATTTTGACATGTTGCTTCCAATGTGGCAGCGGGAAAGTACCCCAAAATAGATATCACAGATGAAAAGCTTTGGAATGAATATTTTTCTGACCCCAGTCAATGGTGGGACAATCGAGGCGAAAAGGTGAATCATGTTGGATTACACAGAGAAGCAGACCCAATTGAAAATTGGGACTAGTGTGATAAGTAGGGTTGGAGTGTTTGTTGGAAGAACTCTATGCTGTCAGGAGATATACATCATTTGTGCAGAGGCAGGGATAGCTGAAGGAGCAGGGATTGAGTGTGGGTCCAGATTCATCCAAGAGGGCCGGATTTCAAACACAAGATTACTTGTGATTCCCTGTGGATCAATAGCTACAAGAAACCTGCATGGGTACATGGTCAACTGGAAGCAGCAGCGGCAGCAGCACAGTTGATGAAATCAAGCACTGCTAATGAAGGCACCTTCTTCAACACATGTCGACCTGTTTTCCCTCTTATTAGAGTTGTCCCTAATTTCCATGTTGAATCCTGCAAGTTAGCTTGTTGGGTGGACCTATGGAATGTTTTGACATGTTATTGTGAATGTGGCAACAGAAAAGTATCCAAAAACAGATACCAGAGATGAGGAGAAGCTTTGGAATGAATTCTTCTCCGACCCCAGTCAATGGTGGGACAATCGAGGCGAAAAGGTGAATGCCTGTTAGATTACAGAGAGAAGCAGATGCAATTCAGCATAGGCACTAGTGTGGTAAGGGTGGGATGTTTGTTAGAACAAATATAGGCTGTCATTGTCAGCTGCTAGCAGCAAGGCGAGGGATGTATGCATGATTTGTGCAGAGGCAGGGATAGCTGAAGGAGCAAGGATATGTGGGTTCAGACTCATCCAAGAGGGCCGGATTTCAAGCACAAGAGTACCTATGATTCCCTGTGGATCAATAGCTACAAGAAACCTACATGGGTAGATGGTCAACTAGAAGCAGCAGCGGCAGCAACACAGTTGATAAAATCAGGCACCTCGACCATGACCACAGCTTCTGAAAGAGGGCCAAGAGAGGGAGTCCACAATGCCTCTTCTGGGACTTCTCGACATGTGAAGATGCTTTGTGTGGCAGCCGGACTGACTGAGGCTCTACAAACTTTAAACCAAGGAGGAGGCCTTTCAGCAGATTCAGACATGTATGTCTGTCTCTTGCATAAGTACATCAAGATGAAAGGCCTGGAAGTTGGAAAACAGGTGCACGCTCACATGATCCAAAGTGGATTCAAGCCAAACGTTTTCCTACATAACACCCTTGTCAACATATATGTTAAGTGCGGGAGCATCATGGATGCTCACCAAGTGTTCAACAGGATGCCTCAACGATCTCTGTTCACGTGGAATATAATGTTGGCATGATTTACCAAGCATGGGTGTGGTACAAATGCTTTGGAGACCTATGACCAAATGATGCGGGAAGGGGTGAAGCCCGACCACATCACGTTTGTTTGCGTTTGCAATGCGTGTGCGAGCCTGCCAGATTTGGACGCAAAGAGGTCCATGGTGACATCGTCAAAGCTGGAATTGTACCATATGTCATTCTGAACAATACCCTCGTGGACATGTATTCCAAATGTGGGTGCATTGAGGATGCAAAGGGAGTTTTCGACGATATGGCTGAACGAAATGTGGTATCGTGGAGTGCGATGATTGCAGGATATGCACAGCAGGGGTGCGAGATAGATGCTTTGGAGACCTATGAGCAAATGTTGCGGGAAGGGGTGAAGCCCAATCAGATCACGTTTGTTTGCGTTTGCAATGCGTGTGCGAGCGTGGCAGCCCTGGAGAAGGGCAAAGAGGTCCATGGTGACATCGTCAAAGCTGGAATTGTACCAGATGTTATTCTGAATAGTACCCTCGTGGACATGTATGCCAAATGTGGGTGCATCAAGGATGCAAAGGCAGTGTTTGACATTATGGCTGAACGTGATGTGGTATCGTGGAGCGCGATGATCGCGGGATATGCACAGCAGGGGCGCGGGATGGAGGCTTTGGAGACATATGAGCAAATGATGGAGGAAGGGGTGAAGCCCAACCAGATCACATTTGTTTGTGTTTGCAATGCGTGTGCGAGCCTGGCGGCCCTGGAAAAGGGCGAAGAGGTCCATGGTGATATCGTCAAAGCTGGAATTGTACCAGATGTCATTCTAAACACTGCCCTTGTGGACATGTATGCCAAATGCGAAGGGAGTGTTCAACAATATGGCCGAACGAGGTGTGGTGTCCTGGAACGGTATGATCGCAGGATATGCCCAGCATGGTTTTCATAGGGAAGCCCTGCAACTGTTTGAAGGAATGCAAATGGAAGGCTTGAAGCCAGACGGTATCACCTTTATTTGTGTTCTCTCCGCGTGTAGCCACGTTGGCCTACTGGATGAAGGATTATGCTACTTCGGTTCCCTGAGTCAAGCTCATGGTGGCACTCCAACAATAAAACACTTTGGCTGCATGGTGGACCTTCTTGGACGTGCTGGGCGATCAAACGAGGCAAAAGATATTATTGATAAAATGCCAATGAAGCCAAATGTTGTGGTTTGGAAGGCCTTGCTTGGTGCCTGCAGAATCCATGGCAATGTGGAGATGGCTGAACACGCGGCCACATCTATTCTCAAGTGGGATGAACAGGATGCCGCAACTTATGTGTTGCTATCAAACATCTATGCCGCAGCTGGCAGGTGGGATGATAGTGCGAAGCTGAGAAAAATGATGAAGGTCAAAGGAGTTAGAAAGGAGCCAGGTCGCTGCTGCATTGAGGTTGACAACAGAATGTACTCATAAGACGTTTGCCATAGCCTTGTGGCTAGGTTGACAACAGAGTGCACACCTTTGTCGTAGATGACAAATTGCATCCCAACATTAAGGAAATCCATGCTGAGCTGAGAAGATTGTCTGGGCAGGTGAAGGAGGTAGGGTATGTGCTTGACACACGCTTTGTATTCCATGATGTGGGGGAGGAGCAAAAGGAATTTTCTCTTTGCCACCACAGTGAGAAGCTGGCCATTGGTTTTGGGCTGATCAGCACACCCCCTAGGACGCCTCTCCGTCTCATCAAGAATCTTTGGGTGTGTGGTGACTGCCACACCTCCACCAAATTCATCTCAAAGATTGTTGGCCGATCAATTGTTGTACGGGATGTTAACCGCTTTCACCACTTTGAAGATGGGGTTTGTTCTTGTGGGGATTACTTGTGAAAAGATATTTCTCTGGAAAGGTGGGAATGTCTTGCTTCATTCATTGATCTGTGTAGCTACTCAGTTCATCCACCATTTTCCGAGAACATTGACTATAATTGCACTTGGACTGAAGGAAGGGAGGGGTTCTGACTAACTCTGGTGATAGCGGAAGGAAATCCGAGTGTTGTCCCAATTCTGGTGTGGGTGGTGGAGCTTCTCCAAAGCTTGAAGATGGAAGTGCATACCATTTGTAATGAGCTTGATTCGAGGGGCAGCCCAGTGCTCAAGTTTGTTCAGCATCTTCAATCTGGACATGTTGTATGTTTCTCGCAGTGCTGCTTCAGAAACAATCAGTGAGAGTGTCCATGAAGGTGCTGTCATGATCAGCAATATTTGATTTACCACCATCGGCAACACTGATTCTGTGTTGCTGCTTGGTTCACAGACAGATCAATGTAGGTGTATGCAATGACAAGTTCCACCAACATTAACCTAAACTAAGTCTTGGGGATCCATATTGCTGATGTCCATGTGTTCCCTTCCGCTGCAGCATGGACAATAATTGTGATGTGAGAGCATTTTGTCACTACATGCAGCCCTCACAGCCAAAGGAGGAGCAGTCAAAAAGTATATCTTCCTTCTTGTTATTCACATATGCCTTACTTTGATGTAATATTATCAATACTAATTGGACCGACATGAGCTTCTCCAAAAAGCTTTTGAGTCCAAATTTGAGAGATCGCTCATTGGTCCCCGAAGCCTTCATCCCGCGCCCTTGCTGTGCGTATCCTGCGGTCATCGTGTTCCACGACAACATCTCATTCAGCCATTTTGTCCACCACTCCCTTTGCATCTTCAATGCTCCCACATTTGGCATACATGTATACCAGGGCAGTGTTCAGAATGACATCTGGTACAATTCCAACTCTGACGATGTCATCATGGACCTCTTTGCCCTTGCCCAGGGCTGCCAGGCTTAACATGCATTGCAATCGCAAACAAACGCGACGTGGTTGGGCTTCACCCCTTGCCACATCATTTGCTCATAGGTCTCCAAAGCCTCCATGACGCACCCCTGATGTGCATATCCTACGATCATCGGGTCCCCGACACCACATTTTGTTCAGTCATATTGTTGAACACTCCCTTCGCATCATCAATATTCCCACATTTGGCATACCTATCCAGTAAGGCAGTGTTGAAAATGACTTCTGGTACAATTCCAGCTTTGACAATGTCACCATGGACCTCTTCACCCCTATTCTGGGGCTGCCAGGCTCACACACGCGTTGCAAATGCAAACAAACGTGATCTGGTCGGACTTCACCCCTTCCCGCATCATTTGGTCATAGGTCTCCAAAGCCTCCATCCCGGCCCCTGCTGTGCATATCATCCGACCATCACGTTCCACAGCACCACATTTCGTTCAGCTATATTCGCAAATACTACCTTTGCATCCTCGAGGCTCCCACACGTGGCATAAAAGTGCACTAGGGCAGTCTCAGTAAGACATCTGGTACAGTTTCACCTTTGACCATGCCACCATGGACCTCTTTGCCCTCTTCCAGGGCTGCCAGACATTGCATACGCATTGCAAACACAAACAAATGTGATGGTGGTTGGGTTTCACACCTTCCCGGATCATTTGCTCATAGGTCTCCAAAGCCTCCATCCCATGCCCCTGCAATGCATATCCTGCAATCGTCACACTCCCTATACCACATTTCATTCAGCCATATTGTCGAACCCTGCCTTTGCATCCTCCATGCACCCACAATGGCATTCATGTCCACGACGATACAGTTCATAATGACCTCTGGTACAGATATGACGACCAATGGGGAACACTTGTCCTGAGTGTAAGAGAATCCATAATCTCTGGTTCATACCATCCTCTTACTACGATATCCTTGATATCCCTTGGAGTCAACGATTCACTGGAGTGACATGAAAAAGATGAAGAATAATTCCCCTTAGGCTCTTCCTCCTCGGAGATAGTTTGAGTCTTCCGGGAGAGAGGAGGAAAAATAAAAGCAAAAGCCAATAAATGTTTCAAAGCCACCTGACTCGCTATTTTCGGAGAGAGTTGAAGTTCCCAGATAAAAAATCCTTCAAAACCCCCATTCTCCCCTACCGGACTGGGTTTGAATCCCTAGATGATATAAGAGAGATATGCGTGGTGCCAATTGATGATCCTATTCTAAAACAACCTTGCAAGGACTTTTGGTTCCTAAACTAATTGACATGGCTTGCAGGGACCTTTCCTAATTTTGCATAGCTCATGGTAAATCGCTCAATGTGAACTACCACCTCGACTCGAATCCGGAAGGGTCTGAAAGCTCCTAAACATGCATCAACCACTACTTTACAACTCACCTTTTACCCCCTCACTGCTTCTGACTTTTCCCTCTTTCTTTTCCTTAAAATAGGGTGTGTTGAGTAGTTACCTCATGAGTCGTGCGGAACGCCCACAATGCTGAAATCAACTTGGTGTCCCAGTCCCGCTTGTGTTCCCGAATTGTTTCGGAAAGAATGTTGCATAGGGCACGCTCCACTTGCCCACTCGTTTGGGGGTGGTAAGGGGTAGCCTTACGGTGTTTGATGGAAAATACTACCATCATTTCTTCAATGACGTCGTTGATGAAATGAGATCCTCTGACGCTCACTATCTCTTTGGGGCAACTGAACCTAGAAATGATGTATTCATAAATGAAAGAGACGGTGATCTGTGTGTTGGCCCTCTTAACCGCCTTGGCTTCAGCCCACTTGGTCAGGTACTCAGTGGCTACGATGATGTAGCGATTTTGTCAGTTTGATGCGGGAAGCACTTCCCCTACATAGTCGATCCCCCATTTTTCAAACGGAGCAAGTGGGAGTGTGGGAACTAACGACATTCCAAGCCAGTTATCCGTTTTGGCGTACCTTTGGCAAGAGTCGCATTCCCACGTGCATGTGCGCATCCTTGAACATGGAGGGCCAGTAGTAACCTACCCTTAATGCCTTCTGTACTGTGAGCCGCCCTGCAAAGTGTCCTCCGCACATGCTGTCATGGGCTGATTCTAAAATTTGGGGAACCTCCTCTGGGGTGACGCATCGCCTCAAGAGTCCATCCAATTCCCTTCTATAAAGTTGCCCTCCCACAAGAGCAAACTTCATGCTGCGCAATCGTAGCCTTCGTCGCGCATGTCGATTCAATCATTGGGGAAATTCCAGGGTGTTCAAATATTGAACAATGTGCTCATACCAAGGAGGAACTATCTCGATGGAGAACAAGAACGCATCCGGAAAATCATCATCAATGGGTTCGTCTCCTGTCTTTTCTGATAACCTAGAAAGGTGATCGGCCTGGGCATTAAGCCTTCCAGGCTTGTAGACTACCTTGTAGTCAAATTCTTGAAGCAGAATGACCCACTTGGCTATTCTCTTGTCAGGTCGAGCTTGTTGATCAAGTACCGTAGCGCCATGTGATCAACAAAAAATGTAGATGGTGTCTCCAATAAGTAATGCCAATATTTTTTTACGGCAAAAATCATTCCCAACGCTTCTTGTTCCGTGGTGCTGTACCGAGTTTCGACGAATGTCAGCTGCCGACTGGCAAACAATATCGGATGATCATGGCCATCAGCATCTGGTTGACAGAATGCACATCCTACTACCACTGCTGAAGCATCAACGTATACGTGAAAAGACATGTTCCAGCCAAGACTGGTGCGGATACCAGACGTTGCTCGAGTATCTTAAAGGACTCTTGACATCCTGAGTCCTAGGAAAATACATGGTTTTGCTTTCGCAGTCGAGTCAGAGGCAAGGCCTCTACTGCATACTTATCCATGGTTTCCTATATCACCCTGTGTGGCCCAGGAATCACTTCCCCTTAGAAGAAGTCTCTGGTGCGGGAAGCTCGACAATGGCGCTCGCCTTTGCTGGGTCTGTCGCCACGCCATCTTTGGACACTATGTGTCCCAATAACAATCCATGTGTAACTGCAAACACGCACTTCATTGGGTTGAGAGAGATCCCATTCTCCCTGCACCGAATGAAGCACTCCTGTAATGCTGCAACGTGATCCTTTGCATCCCCATTGCAACAAAAGTCATCTAAAAAGATGACCAAATTCCTTCTCACGATGTCCGAGAAGGCATACGTCATGACCCTTTGAAATGTCAGGATTGCATAGCACAAACCAAATGGCATCTTTGTGTAGGCAAATGTTCCCCATGGTGAAGTAAATGTGGTCTTCAACATATCTTTTGGGTCAATCAACACTTGATTGTACCCTGAAAATCCATCCATGAAAGAGTAGAGCTCCTTCCCTGCTACTTCTTCCACCAAGGTATCTATGAATGACAAGGAAAAATGATCCTTGTGAGTTACCTTGTTAAGAGGGCGGAAGTCCACGCATACCCTTAGTCCTCCATTCTTCTTCCGGATAATGACCATTGGAGATACCCATGCTGATGTTTCCACTGGGAAGATGAATTCCGCCGCCAGCAGTTTTTCAATTTCTGCTAAGTTGGGATTCACCCTTCGCACTCGTTGTCGTCTTGGGGTAGCTCCTGGAATCAGGGGAATAGAATGCATTGCCACATAAGAAGGCACTCCCTTCAGTTCGGTGTAGGACCGTGCAAAGATGTCCCGAAATTCCTTGAATAGTGCCTGATACTCCAAAGCCTGCTCTAATGTCAAGTGAGCTCTCGCCTTCACCATCTTTGGTGATTCTCCTCCGATCGCCATATCTACCAACTGTGTTGTGGGTTCTGTCGTGAAAGACAACCCAGGTTCAAACCGAGATCCGCTTGATCCCTGTTGCAAATATGGAATGTAGGGGGTGCTATGCCTCATGACGTTTTTTTCTAGATCGGCCTCCTCTACCATTCTCATGTCCATGATCTCGCCGTCCTCCTCCTGAGGATTCTCTTGCTCCTGCAGACCAACCTGTTCGGCGGATATGGAAAAGAGCTCAGTCAACAACTCCAGCTTTGGAAGCCTCGGTTGATATCGGGTGTACCATCACTTCCTTGCCTTGGTTTTCTCCGAACAACCAGGCAGTAAACAAATGTGCATACCTTCATGCAAGGATTGATGATACTGGACAATGCTGGTGTCCCTGGAAGTAGGTGCCGCACAAGGCAAAAACTCTCTTACGTATCCTCTTCAAGAAAAGTGAACCTTTTTCTCAATCTCTTGCTTCCACCAACTGTCCAATATCACAAGTCCGAACCCCAAAACTTATGAAGCTCTTGTTCCATCATAGCGGTTGACTTAACATCATTAAAATCTCATGAAGCTAAGGGATATGTGAAATAGATATAATTGCTCCTCTTGTGCCTTTGAGGGTATTGTCATCACAAGAACCAACTACTTACCACTTTCAAGCATTTCCGCCTTTTTTAATGTATATAATCTACACACACAGCGGCCTGCCACCTCGCAACCGCAGAAATACAAGGTACCCACCTGCGCCTTAAACTCGTTGGGTAAGGGTAGTCTGTTCCCAAATGAACCGTCAATGTATTAGCGTGAATAAAGTGCCACATTGTTAGGAATGGGAAAATATATGCTTGAGTAACATAACATCTATGAAATGTATCATAGCTGCTCCCACTTCTGGTTTTGAACTGTAGGCAACTGTGTTCTCAAGTCGGTGGAGTAGGTGGACTCTGTCGAGCTCCAACATGCACAAACTGATATTATAGTGCGATGGAGTCTTGCAAATCCAATTTATGCTGCATCAATCAATAACAGAATACCAATACCAAATGTTACAATCAGTATGTGAACTTTCAAGTAGCCACCATGGAATTGGATCTTGGTGGGCCAAAGCTAGCTTTCGAGAACATTCATGCAAGTTGGTCAAGGGCTCTATCTGAAGTGGTACCACAAGAAACATACAAACATGAACTTAATATGTGGAGTAAACATGCACAGGGCTAGTTCATTACGAATCGTATTCACTTCCATCCTCAAGCTTTGGAGAAGCTCCACCACCCACACCAGAATTAGGAAAGCACTCTGATTTCCTTCCACTATTACAAGATTCAGTCAAATTACCCCCTTTCACTAATTACCTGCTCCAGGTCAAGTGCAACTACGAGCTGACTTCCACTCTATGCTGGGTAGACCCCAATATCATTTCCCATGGAAAAGCCACAGGAAATGCCCTAATCAATACATTATGGTCAACATTCTCAGGAAGTGGTGGATGAACTGAGTACCTACACAGATCAATGAATGAAGGAAGACACTCGCACTTTTCCAGAAAAACATCTTTTCACCAGTAATCCCCACAAGAACAAACCCCATCTTCAAAGTGGTGAAAGCGGTTGGCATCCCGGACAATAATTGCTCGGCCAGCAATCTTTGAGATGAATTTGGTGGAGCTGTGGCAGTCACCACACACCCGAAGATTCTTGATGAGACGGAGGGGCATCCTAGGGACTGTGCTAATCAACCCAAAACCAATGGCCAGCTTCTCACTGTGGTGGCACAGAGAAAATTCCTTTTGCTCCTCCCCCACATCATGCAATACGAAGCGTGTGTCGGGCACATAACCTGCCTCCATCATCTGCCCAGACAATCTTCTCAGCTCAGCATGGATTTCCTTAATTTTGGGATGCAAGTGGTCATCTACAATAAAGGTGTGCACCCTGTTACCAACCTCAATGCAGCAGCGACCTGGCTCCTTTCTAACCCCCCTCACCTTCATCATCTTTCTCACCTTTGCACTATCGTCCCACCTGCCAGCCGCCGCATAGATGTTTGATAACAACACATAAGTTGCGGCATCCTGTTCATCCCACTTGAGAAGAGACGTTGCCGCACGTTCAGCCATCTCCACATTGCCATGGATTCTGCAGGCACCAAGCAAGGCCTTCCACACCACAGCATCTGGTTTCATTGGCATTGAATTAATGAGGTCCTCTGCCTCATCCAATTGCCCCGCACGAGCAAGAAGGTCCACCATGCAGCCAAAGTGCTTTACTGTCAGAGTGACACCATGACCTTGACTCAGGGAATCAAAGTAGCGTCTTCCTTCATCAAGTAGGCCAGTGTGGCTGCATGCAGAGAGAACACATATACAGGCGATACTGTCCGGCTTCAAGCCTTCCTTTTGCATTCCCTCAAATAGTTGCAAGGCCTCCCTATGACAACCATGCTGGGCATATCCTGCGATCATTGCGTTCCACGACACCACATCTCGTTCAGCCATATTGTCAAAAACTCCCTTTGCATCCTCGATGCACCCACATTTGGCATACATGTCCACCAGGGTATTATTCAGAATGACATCTGGTACAATTCCAGTTTTGATGATGTCACCATGGACTTCTTTGCCCTTCTCCAGGGCTGCCAGGCTCGCACACACATTGCAAACGCAAACAAACGTGATGTGGTTGGGCTTCAACCCTTCCTGCATCATTTGCTCATAGGTCTCCAAAGCCTCCATCCCACGCCCCTGCTGTGCATATCCTGCAATCATCGCACTCCAAGACACCACATCTCGTTCAGCCATATGGTGGAACAGTCCCTTTGCATCCTCAATGCTCCCACATTTGGCATACATGTTCATTAGAGCAGTGTTCAGAATGACATCTGGTACAATTCCAGCTTTGACGATGTCACCATGAACCTCTTTGCCCATTTCCAGGGCTGCCAGGCTTGCACACGCATTGCAAATGCTAACAAACGTGATGTGGTTGGGCTTCACCCCTTCCCGCATCATTTGCTCATAGGTCTCCAGAGCCTCCATCCCACGCCCCTGCTGTGCATATCCTGCAATCATCACGTTCCACGACACCACATCTCGTTCAGCCATATTGTCGAACACTCCCTTTGCATCCTCAACACTCCCACATTTGGCATACATGTCCACCAGGGTATTGTTCAGAATGACATCTGGTACGATTCCAGCTACAACGATGCCACCATGGACCTCTTTGCCCTTTTCCAGGGCTGCCAGGCTTGCACATGCATTGCAAACGCAAACAAATGTGATGTGGTTGGGCTTCACCCCTTCTCGCATCATTTGCTCATAGGTCTCCAAAGCCTCCACCCTGCGCCCTTGCTGTGCATATCCTGCAATCATTGAGCTCCAAGACACCACATCTCGTTCAGCCATATTGTCGAACACCCCCTTTGCATCCTCGATGGACCCACATTTGGCATACATGTCCACCAGGGTATTGTTCAGAATGACATCTGGTACAATTCCAGCTTTGACGATGTCACCATGGACCTCTTTGCCCTTTTCCAGGGTTGCCAGGCTTGCACACGCATTGCAAACGCAAACAAATGTGACATGGTTGGGCTTCACCCCTGCCTGCATCATTTGCTCATAGGTCTCCAAAGCCTCCATCCCTCGGCCCTGCTGTGCATATCCAGCGATCATCGTGCTCCACGACACCACATTTCGTTCAGACATTTTGTTGAACACTTCCTTTGCATCCTTGACGCACCCGCATTTGGCATACATGTCCACAAGGGTATTGTTCAGAATGACATCAGGTACTATTCCAGCTTTGACGATGTCATCATGGACCTCTTTGCCCTTTTCCAGGGCTGCCAGGCTCGCACATGCGTTGCAAACACAAACAAATGTGATGTGGTTGGGCTTCACCCCTTCCTGGATCATTTGCTCGTAAGTCTCCAAAGCCTCTATCCCTCGGCCATGCTGTGCATATCCAGCGATCATCGCGCTCCAGGACACCACATTTCGTTCAGCCATATTTTCAAACACTCCCTTTGCATCCTCGATGCACCCACATTTTGCATACATGTCCACGAGGGTACTGTTCAGAATGACATCTGGTACAATTCCAGCTTTGACGATGTCACCATGGACCTCTTTCCCCTTTTCCAGGGCTGCCAGGCTCGCACAAGCATTGCATACACAAACAAACGTGATGTGGTTGGGCTTCACCCCTTCCCACATCATTTGCTCATATGTCTCCAAAGCATTCCTACCACACCCATGCTTGGTAAATCCTGCCATCATTATATTCCACGTGATCAAACATCGTTGGGGCATTCTGTTGAACACATGGTGAGCATCCACAATGCTCCCACACTTAACATACATGTTGACAAGGGTGTTGTGTAGAAAAACATTTGGCTTGAATCCACTTTGGATAATGTGAGCGTGCACCTGCTTTCCAGCTTCCAGGCCTTTCATCTTGATGCACTTATGCAAGAGACAGACATAAGTATCTGAATCTGCTGAAATGCTTCCTTGGTTTAGAGTCCGTAGAGCCTCTTTCAGTCGCCCTGCCTCACAGAGCATCCTCACATGCCCAGAAGTGCCAGAAGAGGCATTGTGGACTCCCTCTCTTGGTCGTCTTTGGGAAGCTGTGGTCCTGGTGGAGGTGCCTGATTTTATCAACTGTGCCGCTGCTTCGAGTTGACCATCTACCCATGCAGGTTTCTTGTAGCTATCAATCCACAGGGCATCATAGGTAATCTTGTGCTTGACATCCGGCCCTCTTGGATGAATCTGGACCCACTCTTCCTTCAGCTATCCCTGCCTCTACCAGTCACGTATAGATCCTTGTCTTGCTGCTAGCAGCCCACAATGACAGCCTCGATTTGTTCTAGCAAACACCCCAACCCTACTCATCACACACTCCTATGCTGAATTGCTCCCAACTTTATGGGGAGAGAGAGAATGACAATTTCCAGCAAAGCTTTGCATTGTATATTGTTGTCTGCTTCTCTCTGTCATCTAACAGGCATTCACCTTTTTGCTTGGATTGTCCCACCAATGACTAGGGTTGGGAAAATATTCATTCCAGAGCTTCTCCTTGTCTCTGTTAGCTGTTACTGGATACTCTCCTGCTGCCACATTGGTGAAAATCACTCCAAACCATCACTGATCCACTCAACGAGCTAACTTCCACAATTCAACATGAAAAATCACGACAGGCAAAACAGGCTGAAATGTGTTAAAGACGAAGGTGCCCTCACCACATTGTCCCTGACCTTGTGTCATGAAAGCAGCTAGCTTTCCTTTCAACCATGGAGGATCCAACCAACCATCAACCCAGAAGGACCTCTTGTGTGTGCTGCTTGTGTCTGCAGTCAGGCGATCTCGGATTGGTCTGCGAGGAGAACAACCGAACAACCGCAGTGCAAGTGAGCAGCCAAAGATTTAAACGTGGCCTCTTAAGACCAAGCTAACCCTCCCAAGTACCTTATAAACACCAGGAAAATACCAAATCATGATAGTAACAGGAAGAGCCCACATTTGCAGGATGGACAAACTTCTTCCACTCGTACATTAAGAAAGCCACACCTTGTGATTGCGTTTGTCCCATAATTGAGAAGGATATTTAAAAAATTCGTGCCAGCTCTGGTCCATGCTCCACAGTAGACCTTTGTCCGAAAATCCCACCGCATCAACATTTCGAGAAGTTCCCGAATGGAAGAGTGCTAGTGAGCATTCAACACTATTCATGCAAGTCAGTTTGGGCTCCACTGGACTCTTCACAATGAGGAACATCCAAACATGTCCAAACTTACACATATGCTAAACCAGCTTATGTGTATGTAGTCTGGAGATTTTGGAGTGGTCCGTGAAAACGACCAGGGATTAGCTGAGCAGCCACAGTAACAACAATCCCAAGTACCTTAAACCCGAGGGGAAAGACAAAAGACCTTGCGCATCCTACTTTCCTGCTCAGGAAGAACAACCTCGATACGGACAGTAAAAGCAGTTTTTGCAAAGCAAAGTGAGATTCTGACTTCACTCAACAAACGTTACAATCCAGTCCACACACTATGATCATACCAAAGTTCAAGCAAACTCCCTTTGTCATTCTATATGAAGAAAGCTCACCTTGTCAAGGCTGCTATCCCACCATTGTGAAATATCTCACCATTGTGAAGTATCTTTAAAAGAACTCATGCCAGCGCTCTTCTACGCTCCAGCGTTATCCCAGGCGCCAATTGTACCTATCATACAGCCTTGCCTAGCGATCCCGTGCGCTTTCTTGCATCTTTGCCTAGAGGACATTCGTTTCTAGACCATTTGCCAGAAGCGATCTTGGCGAAATTTCTCACGTACTTTCGGTAATAGGAGGCGAGTCCTAGGAAGAATCGCATTCCTGGGACCAAAGTCGGAGGCTCCCAGTCCAAGATCGTCCTCATCTTTTTGTCATCCATTTTGATCCCATCCTGTGTAATCACATGCCCTAGGAACTCCACTTTTGTGACCCCGAATTCGTACTTTGAAGCTTTGGCATACATCTTCCCTTCCCGCAATTTCTGGAACACCTTTTTGAGGTGCTCCAGGTGCTCTTCCTTTGTTTTCGAGTACACCAAGATGTCGTCGATGTACATGATCACAAAGTCATCCAACCACTACTGGAAAAGGTTGTTCATTAGCCTGCTAAAGGTCGCGGGTGCGTTGGTGAGCCCAAAAGACATCACCAGGAATTCATACGAACCATATCTTGTCCTGCACGCGGTCTTCTCCTCATCTCCTTCTGCCACTCGGATTTGATGGTAGCCTGAGCGCAAATCAATCCGGCTGAAATACTTCGCTCCTGCCAACCGATCGAAGAGGTCGTCGATCATTGACAAAAGGTACCGGTTTTTTATATTCACTTTATTTAGAGCCCTGTAATCGACACACATCCGCAACGTCCCATCCTTCTTGTCTGCGAATAACACCGGGGCTCCGTAAGGTGACTTACTCGGCCGGATGTACCCCTTTGATATTAGATCCTTGAGCCGAGTCTTCAACTCGACCAACTCTCTGTGGCTCAACCAGTAGGGTGCCTTGGCAGGTGGCACCGTTCCCTGTATCACATCTATTTTGTGGTCAACTCCTCTTCGCGGTGAGAAACCACTTGGTAAATCCTCCGGCATCACATCCTGGTACTCTCCAAGATCCCCTTGATCCAATCTGGGCTCGGCTCCCTATCGACTTCTCCTTTCACTTGTCTTATGTAAAGCAAAAACTCGGGTTCGTGTGGCTCATCCACGGTCCACTCCTTTGCTGATAGTAGGTTTATTTGCTCTCCCACTTGGTTGGGCGTTTCCGACACTCGTAACACTTCGCCACCATTCCCACACGGTAGCGTAACTACTCTCTTGCAGTCATCTATGACCGCTCCGGATTTGCTCAAAAATGTCATCCAAAAAATGAGATCCACTCCATCGATCTCGCAAATGGTGAAGTTCTCATGTCCCTCCCAACTCCCGAGCTGAAGAGGAACATCGAACGCCAACCTCGTCGCCAATTGTGGTTCTTCTTTGGCTGAACGCATTTCAATAGAGGCCCCTACATCACTTGTCGGGAGCCCTAGCTTCCGTGCCGTTGCCGGTGTCATGAATGAGTACGACGCTCCTATATCCACCAACAACGACACATTAGTTCTGGAAATTATCTCACTCACGAACATTAACTGACTCCCTTTACGCAATGGGTCAATCTCCTGATACAACTCACAAGGGTAGTTGCCTACCTTGCAACTCTTGGCAACCACCGCTTCCACCAAGCGGCTGATGGACTCTTCGGACAGCTCCGTGGTTGCCCGAGTTATGTTCAATTGTCGGGGTTTCGTGCACTTCTTGGCCATGTGTCTGGGCTCCCCGCAATTAAAGCACACTCCATTGAAGGCCGCCTTCTGTCCGCCATAAGCCGCCGCGCCTGATTTTCTTTTCGGAGCACCGAGTGCCGCCTTGATGTGTAAAGGAAGACGGAGTCCCAACCCCATGATGAGGCCGATTTCAAGGACGATCGCGTACTGAACTCTAAGCATGCGCCTAACTCCCAAATTGGCCGCCGGGCCAACTCGGAGCTTCGGCTGCTCACCGGGACATAATGGTCCCCCTTTGCTCATCCAAAAGACCCTCCACCAATTTGGACCTAGTGGAAATTCCCTTTGGTAGATGGCAGTCTGGAATAGCTCCCCACTCTTTGGTTGCTTTCCGGCTCGCTCGCTCACTCACTAGTAGCTTGCACTATTCTCGGGGTTACTACTCCCTATATATACTTCTGTGACTGTCCGCGGGGGTTTCACAAACAACCCTGCCATTTTATGGCGAACCACCACGAAGACCCTCGACTCCCGGTGATGAGTCGCGGTGAGTCTTGGCCCACCCACCACGGCCCCATTGGACCGTGATGAGTCCCAAGTCTCCCCACGACTCCCACCACAAGGTTTCCGCCCCATGGTGAGTCCTATGCCACCCCCACTAAGTCCCACCAAGCTATCACCACCCCTCATGGAACCACCTCCACCGCAACCTGGTGTGCGGGGCTCCACCTAGTGAGCGCCTCCACCTCCTTGAGTGCATTGGGCACTCAAGAGCGCTTCAGCCCCCGTACCTATTGTTGCCACTGCCCCCATCATAGGGGCACCCCCCCCCTGCCCTCAAGGCAAAGGGTCGCGACAATGACAGTGGGGAACCTTGGTATAAACAATTGTTGGGCTTTCCAGATTTCCTCAACAAAGCCCTTCCCACAGGCATCAATCTGTTGTGTGAGTGGCCCCAAAGATAGACCCCAACATGACCAAGGCTTTGGGGCTCATCCTCGAAATTTTTGAAGTTGATGAACATGGCGTGCAGGAACCCTGCTCTTGATGTTCCTGAAGAGGGTTTGTAGATCATGAGATCATGTCCTTGCTCTTTTCATAGATTGAAAACTAATCTAGGGTAGTTTATGTCTAACCTCATTTTCAAAGGATAGTCTTTGGGCACCAAACAATATAGTTTTGGACACAACCCCCTCTAGGTCTACTCCCATTGCGAGGATCAGAAATGCTTGGGGGCTTACATGCATGGAGCTGCGATGCTTAGACATCGGGCAATTACATTCTCATTTGCTCTTTGTATGTGTTTACTGGTTCATGGTGACCTCGTCAAAGCTGGAAATGTACTAGATGAGGACTAGATGTTAGTATGAACACTGCCCTGAAGCCCAACCTGGAGTTATTGCCAATGTGGCAGTAGGAATTATCCAAAAACAGATAACATAGATGTGGAGAAGCTCGTTGGTGAATCTATGGTGGTTTTGTAGTGATTTTGACATGTTACTGTAGGTAGGGTTGGGGTGTTTCCTCCTAGAACTTCACGTCGTTAGTGTCAGCGGCTTCAGCTGCTAGCAGCAAGGCTGAAGATGTATTCATGGTTTGTACACAGGCATGGATACCTGAAGGACCAGGGATAGAGTGTGGATCCAGATTCATAAGAGGGCCGGATTTCAAGTGAAGAAAAGTACGACATCCAAACAAAGAAGGTTAACACTTTGATAAGGTATGATCTGGACTGAATATGTTGTCTTCATGACTGATGTGAGGCTTTTCACAGATTCTCACCCCTTTGTCATGGTAGGCATGATGGTACATCCACAAGTTGTAGTGCCTTTGGATGAGAAGCAGACCCCTCACAAAGTATACCGCTCGTTTTCTCAAAAGCATACCATTTCTTTGCCTGCCAGAATGCTACATTATCCTTTTCACTCTGAAATAGAATCCACTTGTCATGTAGGGTTGGAGTAGCCCTGCTTGAGTTACCATCACACACTCTCTTATGATGTGGGCGATAACCTGAGATTACCATGATTAATTATTTTCAAGATCTTCATGAACACTTAATCAGCTGACATGATTGTTGTCAGCTGTGTCAAGTCGTAATCTTGAGCCTACAATGGAACCTCAAGGCTGGCTTGGTAGAGCAGGGACTATTCTCCTTTGAGTGCTTATCACCTGTATTCTTACCTCTGGGCTTGCAATTTTGTGCAACAAGCTTGAAGAAGGCTTATGTAAGGCTGACAGCTAATTATGATGCATTGGATATGGTAAACAATATATGTATAATCTAGAATGGTTCTTCTTGTTTGGAACTGGGTTGGTTTGAGAGGTGTTTTGTAACTTTTGTAGTTTGCAAAGTGCTTTTCAGTTTCATCTATAAACGTGTGTTAAAATGTCTGGCTTTAGTGAACGATTATATTTTGATAGCTTTGATAGTTATGTGCTAATGACTGCTAATGAAGACACCTTCTTCAATTTCACCCTGTTTTCCCTCTTATCAGAATCACCCTAATTATTCATGTCTAAATTCTGCAAGTTAGTTGGTTGAGTGAAGCTTTGATAGTTTGGAGTGACTTTGACATGATACTGCCAATGTCACAACGGGAAAGTATCCAGAAACAGGTAATAGAGACAAGGAGAAGCTGTGGAATGAATACTTTTCTTACCCCAGTCAATGGTGGGACAATCGAGGCAAGAAGGTGATTGCTTGTTGGATTATAGAGAGTAACAGATGCAATTGAGCGTAGGAACTAGTGTGATAAGTTGACTTTGGTGTTTGCTAGAACAAATCTAGGCTGTCATCATCAGCTGCTAACAGGGAGGCAATGATGTATGCATGATTTGTGCAGATGACATTGATAGTTGAAGGAGCAGGGATAGATGGTCAAGTGGCAGCAGTAATGAGCCTCGCCGCACGCGCAAACGCAGGGAGAACAAGATGAACGTCAATCCGGGGCCTGGAGTCCGGCGACGAGATGGGTTGGGCTCGAGAATTGCCCACCTGTGAGATGTGTCGCTAAGCTTGGCGGAGGATCAGCAATCGATGGAGGGAACCCCTCCTGCTATCCTAAACTACCAGCAAACGTAGGTTTCAACTCCTACGCTCACGGGGCAAAATTCGTGTGTTGTCTCATGCAGAATCTACTCCTAGCTAATTGTCTTCCAAGACTTCTTTATTACGGTTAACACGGCTTCACCCCAGAGCTTATCGGTGTCCCAGGAAAATCTCCTTCACCTGGAATGACTGCCGCCGGAAGCATTAAGGGCAAGCCGCTTAGGTCTGGGTTGCTTCACCACCCCCAGATCGCACGTGTGTGCAAAGGGGTCACCTACGTTCCCGCTATCCGAAGGGGAGAGCATGCCCTAGCCTAGCCAAACGCTCTCTACCTGGACAATATCCCACTGTCGCTATTTGCTAGGGCACTTGGCTATTTTCTAGCAATAGATGTTAATAAGAAAAATATGAAACATACTATCCTAGGGAAGCTCTGATAGTTAGGAAAGAGAGATAAAAATCCTAGATTCATTTACCTCTATTCCTATTTTCTAGTAATTTTCTAAGCAGAAAACCCACTTCAAAATTAATTACTGAGGCTGGAAATTCACTAATTCTAGAAAAATAGGCATAAGGTAGGAATTCATCTAAGCTTTCCAATGACCCATGGCTTGGCCTCTAGATAATTCTCTCCTCCCCCCCCCCCTTCATTGCCAAACAACCATTATCAAGATGTGGAAATCATAAGGAATTGGCCCGATGAGTCCAAACAACCCCCTAAATACATAACCCCTAGCCTCTAGGTCCTAGGTTCAAACCCCTCCTAGGGCTAAAATGACTCATCAATCAGCGGATGGAAAACTGCATTTATCATCCTACTTGCATCCTACATCCATCCTATGGATGAAATATTGCTTATTCCATCCTCCATCATCCATCCAAGAAAAATCCCTACCCAAGGCCACGTGTCAAAGATCCGGTCGTCTCTCTCATTTGAAACCCCAAAAGCCTTGGTTCGATTTTTATGGACTTTCCTCCCTCTTTATCTTGCCGAGGTGTCTCGTGTTACCCCGCAAAGCCATCTTGGCTCTAAACCATCTCTTATGATTCTAAACGACGGCACCGAAGTGACCTTGGCAGCCCCTTAGAATTCAAGACTAGCCACCAAAAACTCCCCCTAATGCACCATCCATAAGCTTCAAGCTATATTAGCCTCCCTTAAAAGAATTAAATGGTCACCCCCTTAATCTGGGGGACTGCTGGGTAATGAAATATGCCTTTATCCAGCGGTCGCTGGCTTGCCAACCGTTGCGTGGCTCAGCGCCAATGGCTCTAGCGCGGGTCCCGTGTCCTGGTCCAACACTTTAACCAGCGGATAAAGACTTAAGCCACAAGGTCTAGCAGGGATCTGAACGCGCCCCCGCTGCTCGAGACTGCCGCGCAGACCGTCAGCCATAGGAGCGCCAGTCAACACTCTCCCTCTTTGTCTCGTGGTTCGTGCTTAGTACCATGCAATATCCACTTTGGCTATTGACTTAAGCCCTTGAACCATCATCATGGCTGTCGCGTACCTCACTTCGATAAGCTCCCCTTCAAGTCATAGTTAATCGCTTTCATGCACGCGCCTAACTCCCAAACTGGCCGTCGGGCCAACTCGGAGTTTCGGCTGCTCACCGCGACATAACAGTCCCCCTTTGCTCCTCCACAAGACCCTCTCTCAATTTGGGCCTAGTGGAAATTCCCTTTGGTCGTTGGCAGTCCGGAACAGCTCCCCACACCTTGGTCGCTTTCCGGCTCGCACGCTTACTCACTAGTTTTTGGTCACCAACGGGCTTGCACCGTTCTTGGGGTTACTACTCCATATATATACTTCTGTGACTGTCCGCGGGGGTTTCACAAACAACCATGCCATTTTATGGCGAACCACCACGAAAACCCTCGATTCCCGGTGATGAGTCGTGGTGAGTCTTGGCCCACCCACCACGGCCCCATTGGACCGTGATGAGTTCCAAGACTCCCCACGACTCCCACCACAAGGTCTCCGCCCCATGGTGAGTCCTATGCCACCCCCACTAAGACCCACTAAGCTACCACCACCCCTCGTGGAACCACCCCCACCGCAAAGCCGGTGTGCGGGGCTCCACCTAGTGAGTGCCTTGGGCAATCAAGGGTGCTTCAGCCCTCGCATCTATTGTTGCCACTGCCCCCACCACAGGGGCAACCCCTCTTATGTCCCGACCCCCTGCCCTCAAGGCAAAGGGCCGCGACACACACCCCTACCAACAGGGAGTCGATGTCCTCATCGACTTGTCTATTTTGTATAAACGAATAGCCAAGTTGTGGCGTCCCACATCAAGGAGTTTGTTTCCGCACCATGGCGTCCCATGGTAAAGAATCAAACCCCTACTTGACTCTACTTTCCACTATCTAAATCGGCCGACTTCCTCCAAGTCCCGGCCAAGGGTGGAGCCTCTCAAGCTCCTCCCAGTGCACTCTTCTTGGCCCACTTCAGGGCCAAAGAACGATCCTCCCCGAGGATCGAATCGCCTTACTGCAACAATATTTGCTTGCGACCGCTCGTGATGCTGCTTTTGGCATCACCTTGAGCAAGGGTTTGCCTTGAACCCTTTTTGACTAGGAAGATAACCTTGAACCAACCATGCGCCCCAATCACTACAATTAGGTCCGCCTTAGAATACTGGCCTGAGGTACGGGAACACGCCGAAGCCGCACTACAACTTCGTCCCGAGGCTACACGATTATAGTACGTGAATGGAAGCACGTAGCTTCCGCGTTAGCCCGCACTACAAGGCAACCCCCTCGGTAATGCAATTATAGTACGCGCACGCGCCAGGTGCGCACTAGCACGTGAACTCCCAACGAAGGTGCAAGTTTCTTTGCCCCTTGGATGGGAGTCACCCGATTTCGGCACTACGCAAACACACGATTAATCCAATTTACCTCTATCACTTTGTAAGCTAGCATGCATTCTACACACTAGCCAACCATACCATGCATCACCATTCCAAACAAAATAGGACGCACAACATTTGGAAACCATTTCATTTATAACAAAATTTGTATAATGCAAGTTTTTGCAATCGGATTCCTGAGCTAGCTAAACCGGGCTAAGCATGCATTTCCTCCACCACGGTCCAAGGTTGATGTCCCCATCAACGCTTCTTCTGCTTTTGAGGTCGTCCTTCGAAAGCTGCAACCACCTCGGATGCGTTTCCCATTTCTGAGGCACATACCCAAGATGCCTCCACATGATGATAGCCCTTCCATTTCACGAGATACTCCGTTTCTCGATTCTTGAACCTCCTCGACTTAAGCACTGTCTGCACCTCGTACTCAGGTTCATTTTCATGATCCAACAGCACAGGTGGCGGACGCAACACTTGATGTCGATTCGGACGCGCTTCATCTTTGAAGTAAGGCTTCAAAAAGGAGACGTGGAATATCGGATGCACCTTGCTGTTTGCCGGCAACTCCAATTCATACACATCCTCATTCATAACTTTCCGGATGCGAAAAAGTCCCGCATACGGAGGTACGAACTTCGGACTCACTTCCGGAGGTAGTCGAAATTTTTTGATGTTCAACCAGACTTCCGTGCCTGCCTCAAACTTAACCTCCCTCCGCTTCCGATTCGCCTGCCATTCATACCATTGCCTGGAATTGCGAGATTGTTGTCAACCGAGTCGTTGAAAGAATAACCTAGTGGGTAATTTGTCATTGAGGTCAAGCTCTCCTAACTCTGCTTGAATAACGATCGGATGTTGAGGAGAGGAATAGGCAGACTGTTGCCTGTAGTCATTTTAATCGGCCCTAGATGTCCGAACGGTCGACTGGAATCGTACGCCCTGCTGCTCTCTGCAGGTACCCTAGTCATATAAACTCGTGAGCGCTTTGGCTTCATGGACGTCGCAAACATCTTCCATTTGTGGGCCATGCCAGTAGCTGTGTTGATGTTTCACCATTTCCGATACAAATGGTCATGTTTCGTTGCTGTCTGTATACAAATCGGCTCTCATAGCTCAAAAACACTCAAAAAACAATCTGCGCGGTTTTTAATGCACCTACAAGCAGCGACACAATTTATAAAATCAGACACTGCTAATGAAGGCATCTTTAACACATTTCACCTTGTTTTTCTTTCTTATCAGATTCGGCCCTAAATTTCCATGTGAGGTTTACTATTTCATGAGTAGAAACCATGAGCCATGAGTCATGAGCCGCATGAGCGGTGAGCCGAAGTCTAAGACACGCGGTTTTCATGAGCAGACTCCTCCAAATTTGGAAATGCGGCAGATTAAAAATATATTAAAATAATAGTTTTTTAATTTGACCTTGCCATTTTTGGAAGTTCCAGATCCTATAATGCGGCGAAGATATGTCGTCAGTGACAATTCCGCTCATGGTTTTTTAGATCCGCTCATGGAAATGAGTGACCGTGCAACGAGAAATCCAGTATACCACAGCAAAATGACGCCGCATACTGGCATGTATAGACTATTCCGCGGTTTTATATGCCTTAACATTGGAATGAAGCTGACCCTTCTACCGCGATTGTATGATCATCATGCACCAATAGATTGCAGTATTTCAAAATTTTGTCTTCTTCCTATATTCGGCAGGAAAGATTTGCGACTCAACTGGAAAATGCGGTGCCGCATTACGGTTCACACGTGCAAGATTTCTGGGGGGTTCGTTGTTGGCGATGGTCGGCTCCCTGAAGACTCGGTCCGACTATCTTACTATGATGAAGGCCGCAACTACCAGTACACCTACGACGTTACTTGGAAATGCGGCGCCGCATTTCCTTGCAGGGGTCGAATGATGATTGCAAATTTGGGATAGCATAAAAACGGGAACCCTCCAACAAACAAAAATACAAGCACGTGGAAAAAAGAAGTGAATGACATAGTATTATCGATGTTCGAGCAAAACATGTTACTGGTAGGCAAGACATAAGTCGAACGTTTCTATGGCAAAAGTCAGAGGTACTTGCAGCAGTACAGTTCTACTATAACTGAAACTCCAAAAAGAATGGGCGCCCGCAAGCCAGGGTATACCCTCCATAAATGCACTGTGCACAACGTGCAAGACAATGATCATACAACCCCAAATTAACAAGATATTTCACAGATCAGACAGATACCAGTGAGGCAATTATCGGCAAATGCAGCTGCGCAATAAGGCTCCAGCAGTAGCATCACTCGGTAGCCCACCTGTGCACCTCCCCAAACAGTTCAATGGTCCTCTGGATCCATATTCAGAAGAGTGTATACCTCTTGGGGGCTCAACCCTGGTGCATGTATGAAGTGATGAGTTGTGGAATAACACCGGAGTCTCTTTAGGTACACGTAGTATAGATGCTTGCAAGGGCAATATGATGCCCCCTTGTTTGTCATGATCTGGAAGTCGGTGCAATTGTAAGTGGATAATTTTGAAATGGTGATGGTGTACACCTCATTGCGGACAGCTAAGCCTGTCGTGGCCATCTGATACACACGCCCAAAGCCTGGTGAGGGCACTTCTGTTGAGCTCTAGATTGTACAATTCATCCGAAGTGCATTCCATATCCTTGTCTTGTTCACTTTTGAGGGAGGTCGCCGCCTCTTCAGTTTCTCCCAACGGTGTGTAGGATGCTTAGAGTTGTCGCATCCCATTGTTCTTGCACTCACAGGGGTCGGTGGTGGAGGCTGTGGAAGCGGAAATGGTTGTCTGGGGACATTAGTGCGCTGCACCATCCGAAATCATGTGGTAGTAAGGGCGTCGGCCTCAACCTGACTCATATCGCATCCTGGTTCCATCGGCCACACCGGGGGAGCCTCTGGCATTGTTTGTATGTTGTACTTGGGCTTTCCATATACGCAAGTCATAATGTCATGCTTGCAGAACCAGAGCTGGGTAGTTGTCGCCTCCAAAAATTTTGCATGGACAAAACTTCCTGTAAAAGTAGGAGCAGAGACAGCCCCATCTGGATTCCTCCTTATCATCTCTAAACAACGTTGCCGTGTATCCACTTGAATTGCGGAACACCTGCCTCGAAATGTCGGCCTTGTGCGAGCAATTCTCCAATGTGACACATACACAGTCGTCTCCACAATGGCTTGGCCATATTGCATAACAACGGGCGGAATGTGGCGCAAGCGAGCAATGGGAATTTCTTACACGGAATCACCACTTGAAGGCGGTAGCGATCTGGAAACTCTTGGGCTTCCATTGTTGGAAGACACATTATGCGGCAATATGACGAGACCTCGAGGTGCTGTCCGAATGTTCCTGTCGGATCTCCAGGAATCATCTTCGCAACCCGGTTCCTCTTCAATCCTTCGCCTTACAGGGCGAGTACGGACTCCTCCTCTAGGTGTTCACCTCTGCGGTGTAGAGGCGTCCATTTGATCTTCTCTCACAATGTTGTCGTCCATTTCAGTGGATTCTTCGACCTCGAAGCTGTTCGTACCAACAATTCATCCCTATCCGGCTGAAAGCCCCATTGTTTCCCGCTCAGGAACTTGTAGTACTTGGTTTGCTGCATGATTGCTCTGTCGATGTCCTCCGTCGTGGCCATCACTACGTCCACCAGATGTGTGGCAGAAGACGCTCACCAGGAGGAATGAACTGATTCTGCCATTTTTGTGTTCGGCATGTCCGTATCGGAATCGAGGCATCGCTCCTACAAGGACAGAAACAATGGTGAGGGAAAAATGGAAAGGTCCGTAATAGAATGACACCATCTAGAAAAGTCTGGCGTCATACCTCCCACATGTACTGTCCGAACTGTCGATACTGGAAATGCCACCACCCCAACCAGCTGTGCAAGGCTCCCAGATTGGTTGTCTCCACTGCGTCTGACGTGTTCCACCAAGCCTCGATGATATCAAACTTAACCTCAACGTCATCAAATGTGGGTGCATCCTTCCACGCCGTACAAAAGATATGGTGTTCAACTTGTAATGAGCTAGCAACAAATTTGGCAGTGTAGTGAGATAAATTCTGCATCCAATGGAATCCACATGATCTCTCTTTTTCCTCCATTGGAACATTGGGGTCCTCACCATACACACGCCGCACCGCTACCCAGTTGGCCTGAGAATTGTCTGCCATGAATCCCCTGAAATTGGGCTCTGGCAAACCCACCCTTTGTCATTTGCTCATTTATGCCCTCCCACAGATGCATCTCCGACTGTGTGTCCTCCCCTTTCATCTCGCAGATTGCAATCATCATGAGCCTCTTGGAGTGATAGTCATAAACATGCGCACCCATGGTCACCCACTGATGGTTTGTAATTTGCTTGATGTGGTCAAACATCACCCAAGCATTCGACAAGTTTTCAGTTGTCATGCGAGTGACCAGGTTGACTCACTCCCAGGCCCACATGTTGACATTTTAAAAATGTAACAACGATCATATTCACTGCCTTGCCTTAGAAACCTGCTACCTTGGATGTAGTAATATCCAGTCCTTCGTTTCACCTCCAGGATTGAGTGCATGTCCGACCCCCGGCCGAACTTCTGCTTGCAAGATACGATGTGATTCTGCACATTCGGACTACAAACATGCGAGACGGACTCCAACAGATCAAGCTTCTCCTCTTCGTTCAAGGGCACTCGGTCTGAACCATCTTTAGACATGATTTTGCCAAGAGCAATCTTGTGGGCTGCCTTGAGCTGAATCTACTTTGGTCTGGCTCCAGGGCTCAATTTCACCTTCTCTTTTATGATGTCGTGTGCTTCCTGCACAGCCTCCCGGATGTTACCTCTCGCCAAGGGGTGGCAGTGGACCCTGACGTGTATGCGAGCTCTAGTCAAGTCCGGGAGCAAATGGATTACATAATATTGCTTAGCTCTGCACATAGACATGCACGTCAGTGGTTCTTTGCAATGTGCGCACTTGAAAATACCCGATGGAGCTTGGCTGGAGACAATGAATGGATGATAGGTTGTGCCAGTCCAATCCGTCTCGTTTCTCCGCCCTCCTTTGGAGAGAAAGTGGAAGCATGTGGGATTAACTTCCTCGCACAGAGGACATATCGTACCCGAACACCATCAGCAATTTTCGTGCTACTGGTCTTCGTCACACACCAGGGGTATCCGTCATGCTTTCGATCCATGTTTGTTAACATCCATGAGGCTTTGTTTAACAAAGTAACAGGTGGAAACTCGAAGATCACATTACCATCGACTTCGGGAGACTTCGGGAGGCAGATACGTTACCTTCCTGACTGGAAATTTGGCATAGTCGAGAGCAGTCAGTTCGGAGCGAAAACCATCGAGATGATGTTGCCGTAGGAGCTGCACAATGGACCAGGTTGGAGTTATGTTCGAAGGTATATGCGTAGCACCTGCAGAAACGTTGTCGGATTTGACAACCGTGTGGAGGACATGGGGACCTCAATGCACTCATCTTCCTCGTCGGAAATGTCGAATACCTCCACACGAGAAGCTATAGAGCGTCTTGACGGTCCAAGTCGGGAATGACTATCGTTGCATGCCTCTCTGTCGGCAATGGCTGCCTGTCGGTTTTCCGACTTCTATGTGGATGGTGTGTGGAACGACTGATGCGGAAAGGGAATGGACATTTCCATAGCTTGGTACAAGATGGTGTCTGATGGGGGTATGTGCCACTCGATTTCGCAACCTCCGTCATTACCTAGCAGACAACAATTTCATCAACCAGTCCAGGAACATCATTCCTTTCTTCTTCCTAATAAACCTTTCTTCTTCCTAATAAACCGTGCCCGGTTAGAGATTGAATTTGGAACAAAGGTAAGTTTCAGTGACTTTGCAAAGTCCTCCCTCGTTTCGGATCTTCACTCTCCCAAGTTGCGGAGAACAACAAACTATAGCGAACGAATGGGGAGCAATCTAACACCATCGAATCTGGCAAGTGCGAGGTTCACTACAGCGATAGACCAAAGGTCAGAGGCTCGCATGCACCAAGTGATTCCAAATATAACTTGGCACTTACTGTACATTCAAATAACTCTAGCCTTCAGGTAGATGTAGTATAACCCACTCTAAAGAGGTAACAAATGCCTGCCCAACTTGGTACATTAATGAGCTATTAATGACTTCATAAACATGCCACATCATCATACATACATATAATGCAAATATACTCCACTCGAGTATGCACTTTGTACAGAGGCGTCATAAATTCAAACAATGAATTGATCCTACATTTATGGCAAAAAGCTGGCGGTAGAAAGGCAATACTCAAGCAACACTGCTTACAATGAATAGCGATACAAACAATCGATTGCGTTTGAATGTATACAAAACATTACTCTAGATCACGTTCTTTCCGTTTTGGAGAAAAAATCAGACTGAGCTGGTAATCGAATCCTCATCAATTGCACAACGATTCAATGTGCTCGAATGCGCGGTAAAACAAGTCACAAAACATCGGATCTGTTCACGATGGATCCCGATCCCTGGGGCTTGAGGATATATAATTGCAGACTATAGTGTTGATTGTTGGAAGTTACATTGCAGCGAGCTGCTTGACGTTCATGGGATAGACATCATTGATATCCCCTTCATAAAATCTACGAGCAATGATGACGTTGGCAGCATCAGTGGGGTGGTATGGATCCCAGAAGACGTAATCCGCGTGGTTAGAGCACAAGTTGGTTTCTGGCAGGCAAGGGAGGAGGCCATTGTAAGGTCCAAGTCCACAGCACCCCATGCTGCCGTAGTGGAAACCTGCACACAGTCGATGTTCCAGATTTACGTGTAAGATTATTTTCCTCACAACATTGCAGTAAACTTCCAGTTTGATTCTGAACATGCAGCAGGAGATCGAAGAGAAGGCTGATTTAGTTCCAGGGGTTCCAACAGATCTGAAATCGAATCAGCTCATTTTCCTCACAACATTGTGATTCAACTTCCACTTACAGTCAGGCTGGACATGCAGAGGATCCAAGAGAAGGCTGATTTAGTTGAAAAGGTCCCCAGGGATCTAAATCGAAACAGCTCTAATTAGGAGAACACGCATAAGAGATTGGCGTAGCACCCACCAAAGGCAAGATGGTTGCTGATGATGTCCGCCACGACGCCGTAGGCGTTGAGGTACACAAAATGAGAACCGGGAAGGTTGGCAGTCAGTTCACCCAAGAGCGCCCTCAATTGAAAGTTATAAGTTTGGACTTGCTCATTCACTACTTCATCGCACTCCCCGTTAAGTCGAAGCCTGAAGGTGAGCTGAAAGGGGGTGCATCCCAACGGGCCCAAGGCAGCAACCGCAAATTTACGACCTCCTAGATTATATATACTCTGCAGAAAACGAGTTCAGTGAGTTTAGAAACGAAGAATGTGTGAAGCAACCTAGTCCGTCTGATGACTGAAGCATGAAGGAGTGTCCTAGAAACCCACATTGGCAAGCACTGCACCTCAACGTGTACGCACCGTGAGCTGAGTGCGGAAAGTTGAGACGACGAGGTTCGTGAATTGCGGGACTGTCAAGTTGGTAATCGGTGAGAGCGGTATGTAGTAGTTGTTCAGAAAGTCATTTGAGCCTATATTGATTGCGATGATAGACCGTGCTACTAGTTGAGATGCTGCCGGCTCTCCAATAAGCTGGGTAATTTGAGCCCTGGTGTTCGTGAAATACTCCACCTGTTTGTTCATAGATAAACGCCCTATCTGTACCATCCAACCCTCGACTGAGTTTGAGAAAGTTTCCACATGCTAAATCGATGCTGTGTACAGCATGAATTACAACTGTGAAAGCAGAAAAACCTTCTACTCAATGCAGGAGCACCTATCAATTCTGAGGCGGGAATAAGATGCAGCGTAACTCACTAGAGCGAAACCCGAGCTGTCCAGAATTCCACCAGCGCCAGATGCATAGTTGACACCACCGAGTATTATTGGTCCTTTCGTAGAAGGTGCCAGGTACGGTGGTAGAAAATTGGGAAGACCAAGTAGTTGCCCTGCAGATTTATTCGGAACCCAACCCCTGTATGAATCCAAACCTATCGTGGACGATCTCATCTGCAATAGGGAAATGCAGGAATAGGCTTTGTGCGGCTCAGGGCAACTTCGTAGGGCGAAGGCAAGGACGTTTAAATGACTAACCATTGCCCTTTATGGTCCAGGACAGAAAGGCAAGCTCTCAGATTCAGTCTAGTGAAACGTGGAAATGGCATGAGACAGAATTTTAAGCAAAATATTTGTGCTGCAAATCACAATGTAGCATCCTCGCCATTTCCACGCAATGTGCATCAGTTTAAGGTTTCCATCCAATCCTCAAGTCCATTTGGTATCAGTACATATATAATACGGCAAGTTGGAAAGTCTACAATGTACCTACAAGAAATGAACAAGAGATGAACCTATCTCCTTTTGAGCTGGTGAGAAGATTGCAAGAGCCATACCAACAACATCAAGAGATGTTCGTCCGTTGGTGAAGCGTCCGGTTGGACCGAAAGGAAAATCAAGACCATTGGGCAGGAAATTAGCTTTCGAAAGTGAGGTGATGTAGTTATTATTGCCAGGGTCTCCAAGCGAGTCACCGAACGAAAACACTGCTGGAACCTGCTGCGGGATGGCCTCCACGGTGGAGCAGAGAAGCCAACAACAGAGCAGGCAAGACACGGTCCCTATCACAAACCCGAACTTCCTCGCCTCCATCCCACAAAACACTGCATCCCATACAGACAATGAGTACGATCAGAAGACCACTCTGCCGTCCTCCTGGTCAGAAATAATCCTGTCGAAGCACTCGTTGTAGCATGTTGACTCGGCACATACAGAGATTGCTAGCTGCAAACTAGCTATTGCGCGCCTAGATTTAGCTGAGTTATAAAAGTGCAAACAAAAAAGAATTGGCGAGTCACCATCCCAGAATCTCAAACAAGCGCAAAGCATGTGCATTGGAGCGATCGCAGCCGAAGAGACCACTTCTCTTCTGTACAGGCCCGCATTGTAAGTGGCTCCACAAAGTGCTTGGTCCAGCTTCTCAGTTGCTTTGGAGGACGGAACCTCCAATAGAGCTGAGGAGTGGAACTAACTACTAACCACCCTCTGCCTTGTAAGAAAGTTTGCAAGCCCTGAACATTGTACGTTACTGAAATGCACTGAGCTCTCGCTCATTCAGCGGTACCGCCCAAACAACTAGGGAGCCTTAGTTCTTACCAAGTGTAAGCATTGTGAAGTGGCGCTCTAGTGCAACTGCCAAGTATCAGCAGCTTGCACGACCCCGGGCCTTCCTCGGCTCCAGTCACACAGCACCTAAAAGCAGGCTGGTCCTGCACTGAGTAAGGCTACTCCGGGCCCGTCGTTGTATTCCGACATACTCCCAACCTGCAGTTCACTGCATGCGAGACATAGCAGGCCTCGCCAGGATTTCGCGTGTAGAGAGCTGCTACGAGCAGGAAGAACTACGGAAGTCGTATGGCCAGTAGATAGTAAACGTGTCTGGGTTGCAAGTTGCTAACGCCTGCAGAGGAGGCAACACCCGTACCAAATCCTCACTTCAAAAAGCTGGCGAGCAGCTACTTGCCGGATGGCATCAGCTTACTTGGTGGATATCACAACACGGAGAAGAGTTAAGACGAAAAAGTTTCTTTGATTTGACAAGAAAGGCTGGATGATCTGACTCTCCCAGGAGACCACGATCAAGTGCAGGAAGATGAAGAGCAAGGTGAGGAAGCACGCTCAATTAATGGACAGGAAAGAAAGTGGGAGTATCACTACAGTGCATATGACTTCATAACAAGCCCAAGAAATGAGGTATTGGGTTCCAAACCTTCCTTGAATGTTGTGCCGAAAACGAGGTAGACTTTCGTACTGTTGCTCTGCAGAAATTCATTACTGGCAGGTCCGAGAGTAGTTATGAGGGGCACCTCTCCATTAACGCTAGCAAAGCTGGAGACCTGGAGGGCTCAGAACCGGCTAGCCACCATGGATCCCAACTGAGCCGCAATCCAACAGTCACCAACGCAGGAGCAGCAAATGCTTGGCGGACTTCTTAACTGCTGCCACGGCATTCTTGTCTTTGCGAGAGCATAATCGCTGTCAAACTTCGGCCCCTCCTCCTCACACATGTGCTCCTAGTAGCCAATTTCCAAATTTGTAACAGGTTGTAAGTATTCATTAAATTTTGAGAATAACCACAGAAACACCTCCTCGTGTGATCATTCATAACTAGCTAACGAACCCACTGTATCAAACCTGTGAGTAAAAATAATTTCGGAGCAATTTGGATAAGTAAGTTATACACGATGGGATCGGCCCTTCCATGCAAAAGGTAGCTATCCATGGACTAGCCTAGTGTTTGAGACTCATGGGTTCCATGGATTTCTTGTCCTGCATAGGGAAAGACTACAATTAGCTCAGCAGTCTGCACGGCTCATTTCAATCTCATTAAACTTGGCATGTGATACCATACCTGCATGACAGCGACGAAGCAGCTGCAGCTCAGAACTGCGACGTCAGCGTTCATAAAGATCAGCAGCCTGCAAGCCCTGCGTCTTGTAATTACCTACCCCTCTTCCATCCCGAAAGCTTCGTATCGTACCAACCTAACACAGCGAGGGACATTGATTTGAATTAAATTGAAGTGGGCACACACTGCACTCTGCATCAAATGCGCTTGGAGCTCTCTCACCAAACCTTGGGGACTGTTTTGCAAGTAAGTATTTGTTGGAGACTTGGAGTGCCACAACCCAGTTTCATCCTCTCACTAAGTTACTTTCCCCAAGCAACGCTTTTTTAGTTTATGACAAACTTACCCCCCCCCCTTGCTTATACCATCACTGATGAACTTCAGAAATGGATGATGAAATTTCAGTGTTAATGATAAGCCCCTAAGAGGTAACCTCTTTTTTTCCACAGTAGGCTGTAAGCCTGTAAAGCTAAACATAATAGTAAAGATCCATTGCATGACCTGGCAACCCTACTTCTTTTACTCAAAGCACTAGACCTTCACACATACAGCTAAGTTTCCTGCCTTAGGTAGTTAAAGTATAAGGAGAAGTCTTTGGACTTTATCTCACCGAAAGCTGAACTTTTTGCAGATTAGGGTTCCAAGCCCACTGGCATAAGAAGAAAAGAGGGAAATTAGTGTATTAAAGGCCCCCCAAAAAGGCAGTAAGAAGTCTTTCCCATGAGGGTTTTTATTACTATACCTGCAGGTAAGTACACGGTACCTAAGTCAACGACATAACTTAGACGATAAATAAAGAATATTTCTCACTGAGAGCTTGGGTCAAGCCTGGCTCAGTTTAGTTTGCATTTATTTCCATAATACTATATATATGGATTTAGTGACATAATTCTTCCCGCCAGTTTGAGCGTGTTGTACCTTCCCCAGGTAACACCTACAATCCATCCCTTGGTTGCAGGGATGAAGAAGCTGGTTTTACAAAAGGATGAAAAATTGAACTGAAATTTTTCAAGGTACTAAGCATTATTATTATTATTATTATAAGCATAATAAAAGTACATAATTTTGTAGATTCTTAATTATTAGGCAGAGGCCCTGGATGCCACTTTATTACACCTTAGGTTATGTTTTGGGATTTTTTCTCAAGTTTGCTTATGAGCAGCTTCCTTTCTGTTTTGGGTAAAATAGGGGAGGAAGCACAGAGCTACATGCTACCTCTCTTACGTTTAGGAGGGTCAAAGGACAATGAGCTCTCGATTTCCCTTTCCTAAAACTACGCATGTGCCTCCAATTGACCTCAGCTTTGTCGACCTCCAACGGTGATCGTCTGGCACTACCCGAGCTGCCAGCAGGCAGGGCAGGAGTCGTTCCAGTGAACTAGTGAGTCAAAAAAATTCGCTTGCAGAAGACACCCCCTTTTCTCCACGAACTGTAAAAGGTTGAGAGCAATTGGGCTCTCCTCATGTTTCCGTATTTGGGAAGAGTTGTCACAACAACCACGATTTGCGAGCTTCAGACATTAAGTCTAAATGAGCCAAATGCAAGACCTTCTGCAAACAAGGTATCCCATTTTGGAAAATTACTGGGCACCTCATTTTCCAAATATGCCACAGAAAGATTCCTCTAAGAGATCCCCAGACTGGGCAAAAACAGAAGGTGTTTCCTTCCTCAACATTCAGAAGCAGTGCCACAGTAGATAAGGACAAGTTAGCATTCCTTGTGCAGTAGAGGTGAGAGCCCATATTGCTGAAGCAACGGGACACAGCACCAGGCAATGCTCAATTGTTCCTGCATTCCACAATCCCCAAAAACCCCAACAGTTTTGTAAAGGCAAAGATGGCTGGTTTTCATATCGAGATTCATGACATACACCCTTCTTTTTTGGGAGCAAATTCGATAACCCTCCTCCTCACAAACGTTGAGAAGCTCCAGAGATGCTGTAGTGTCATTTTGGGGCATCCCAAGGCCGGCCAAGTCACTTTCAATTTTGCTACAAGCTAAATCCATGGAATCTAACTACAAAGCTGATGTGCAATTATTTTTTCCTCTCACTATTAAGGGGCCTGATTTGTGAGCTTCAACGCTCCCAGGTGTTTCCCTTTTCGAAGGGGGAAAAAAAAAAAGAAAAAAAGTTGGATTTCCAATCATTGGTCTTCAGATGAGTCATCTCTTACACTGACTTAACCGCAGGTAAAAGTTAAGAATGTTACATCCCTTATCTATAAAGCTCCTCCGTCCCTCTTCTCTAAAATTTAAAATAAAATTTTAAAAAACAATTGTGGTCCCATGGGCATTTAGGGGTTAGGTACTGTTAACCCTCTCCATTGATATCCTTTTGACTAGCATTTAGGGCTGTACCCGGGAACGAACACAGTAAGTTTTAGTGGTGGTTGAATCCAGAAAGTGAAGGGACCGCACCACAAAACGTTGACGCGTCATCAAGAGCAGAGGAACAGTTCGGTTGCCAGCGCGGACTGCTGATTGGGATGGGGATCAGTGCAGGGTTGCAGGGCGGCCCCACCTTTGTATATATTCGCACGAGTTATTTTTCGTTACGAAGGAGCTACGTGCATTTAATGTTCCCCGCTCCCCCATAATATCAAAGCCCAATGCCATCATACCCTCATCATGTGCCTATTTTGTAGAGTATTAGGAATGCAAATCGAGATTTTGTGTGTTTCCACGGGTAGCTTGGTTGGAGAAAGCTCTGCGTGTCACCCGGATTTGGACTCCATGATTTGACGATTGGCAGAACTAGCCAGTAAAGAACATGTTCAAGGACAACATGGGAATTCAAATTGTGAGCAAATTCTAGAGGTAACATGGACTGGAGGGGATGTTGGGGGGAAACTTGAACCTTTTGGGTGAAAATACCAAATCAATTGTTTTCTTCAGTTTATTTGGGTCCATACCCATCATGCCCAAAATTTTCATGATGACAAACATGTATGCTCAAACTTTGAGGGGGAGAGGTTTTGACATCCTTTAACAGTGAAGGAATTGAGGGCTTGACTAGTTGTTTATATCCTAATGGGCCTAAAGACATTTTCTAACATGGACGGAAGTGGCAGCCATGCCCAATGAGTATAGGGCCTCTCTCCGTGAGGACGTGCGGCAAATGTGAGTGTTTCTCAGCTCTCTAATACACTCTCTTAAATATAATGTATTTGATTCATTTGGGTGATTCTTTGGAGCAATTCTCATCTCTACATGATAGTTTCATTGGCATCTTGGTGCTTGAGGTTTTTGTTAGATGCCTCTGAAAATTGAGCAACATACTCTGAGTGAGAATTGAACCATTGGTCAAGTAGTCAACTTTGAAAATGATTGGTGGTGGGAGAAAGCGCCCTGACATAGAGAGGGGAGTGTGGGTTTCAGGTTCTATCATGCCTACAATAACTACATGCGCTTTGCATTTCCGGTAAAGACTACCCCTTGTAGCCCCACACATTATAATCACTTGAAGTGTTTTTGACATCTGCATTTTGGATTCAAGGAAGGCTCCTGTGATCACTCATAATTGGCTAAGTTGGAACACTTACCCCTAGTTGCAGCAAAGCAATTTGGGGTTGGGTTTCAGGTACTGCAGGTAAGATGAGCATTATCCTTCACTGTTGCAAAGTTACTCTCTAACTCCCCTCTGCAGTAACTATCCCCTTCAACTAAACAATGCTTGTTTGGCTGGGCAGCATAATGAGCTAAACCACTCTCACACACGTTTATGGACTTATGACTTATGAGCTGTCAATGGCATCTATGTCATTGTCATTGTCAAAACCAGACCTATGGGATATCCTAGTTGTCTAGAATTGGGAGAGAGGTGGTGCGAGAGACAGGTTGTAGTGGATGATGCACATTTTTGTAGGAAAAATGTGGCCTTGGTAGCATATGCCAAACACACAGCGCCAAATTTATTGTTGTGTGGAGGAGGATATATATAAACCTAAAATACTTGTTTAAATCTAAACTAAGGCCCACTACTAGAGTGAGCCACTTCAACTTGGCATACTAAGGTAGATGACCCATAATGCACCCTTTAAGCAGTTTAGGGTGCTCTGAGTGGCAAATTTCGAGTTTGTTTTTGTCGTTTGATTAGGAAATGGAAACTACGGGGATTGCCAAAGTTTCAGGATTTTTTGACTTTGTATGTAATTTCTATGAATTTTTAAGGTGGAAAATGCAAAAATACCCACTTATGACCAGTAGCTCCTACCAAGTGTGAACAAAACTCATGCCAAAATGACCTCAAGATGGCGGTAACCCGGTAACCCGGATCATCTACACAATATGAACGGTTCGGGAAAGTTGTCAAAAGTGACTCAGTCACGTAACTGTCCACTCCCATGCAATAACAAATGACGGCTGTTTTTTAAATGTCTCTCATTTTACAATAATAGGGTCATGAACGCAAGCGTGCGAGAAGGATGGTGGCCCCTCGTCCGGAGGAGGGGCGCCCCACCCGCCCGCCGCTGCCGCCGCGGCTGCCCCTCATGGGCTTTGTCCACCGGCCTATCTGCTGGGGCGGGTCTGCTAGGGCTAGTCCGCTGCGGCAAGTCCGCTCCCTCTAGTCTGCATGTCCGCGTGTCCGCCCGCCCGCAAGATCTGGGCCGTCCACGACGAATCCCATCGCAGCCCTCCAATTTAGGCCTTATCTCGCCATTGCCATCAAGATGTCGCTCTTTGTTGTACGCAACTGCGGTGCGTGCGGGCGGTAGTCATTGCCTGGTGTTCGTGTCTTTGTGTTTTCGTGACATTTCGTCATCATGTGGAAGGGCAGGAGAGGAGTCGGAGCCCTACAGCCACCATCGTGCATATGCTTCCACTATTTTCGTCATTTTTTTGTTGTTGGCGGGGCCATTTTTGCGATTTCATTGTACATGTAATGCGTTTTGCCCACTTGGGTTGGTCTCTGTCCGGTCATCGCAAAATGGCCGATGTGTTGTTAGGGTTTATTCCAATGGGCCGAGCGATTACAAGCCTGCCTAAAGATGACCTTAGTTTACATTTGGGAAATGGTGTCGTTCAATTTTATAATTATTCATGTTGAGGTAGCCGCATCTGTCCGTCAGATCACCTCCTCAGTCTGGAACGGTAACCATGGGCAAGATGATAGCGAAAATCGCCGAAGCATATGCACATGAGGGCGTGTAAAAACATTGCAGATTCCATATCCAGCCATGAACTGTTATGTGTGTCGTGGGCAAAGTTATTGTCAGTCTGTCAATTGTGTCTGCCGGGCTGTGTTAGCCTGAGACTCGTGAACTATCTCACATCTGCAGTATGGGTCTCCCTATAAAAAAGTCGGGTTCGACAGCCAATACTTGTCGGCGTGGATACCCATATGTCTGTTGCTTCGTTAGTCTTGCTTCGTTGGTGTGGTAATCGGAGCCTCTTCGGGAGGCTGTGTCCTCACATCAGCCTGGAATATGTTCGCGAGTCTATTGCGATATTAGTCTGTCCTGACAACGGTCTTGCGGCGTCTATGTACGCTGGTCTGTTGTGAGAAACTGTGAAACCATTGTGCCGCATCGAAAATTTGGCGTTACACCCTTCCGTCTGCTAGTCTGTTGTCCTGCCAGTCTTTTCAGCTAGTCTGTTGTCTCTGTCGCACCGTCAGTCTAGTCTGCCTGCAGCTTGTTACAGAGGGCGACGAAACAATGACCATGTTGACCTGCCTGTCTGTCGACCTGCCAGTTTGTCTGTTTTGTATAGTCTGTTTCGTCGTCAGCCTGTTGTAGTCGGGTGGACCTGCTTAGTGGATTACGTGTTGGTATGCTCAAATCGGTCTGCTGATTCTAGTCTGTTTGACTTTGTCTGCTATTCACTCGGTCTGCTGTGCACTGGGTAGACCTAGTAAATGCAACGGTGGCGATGGCAGCGTCAATCATGGTGCGCCACGTCGTGCCATGGGTGTACTGCATTTCCGCTCCCGGGTCAACTTCAACTTCAACTTCGCCTTCCCGCCGATGCTGTGGTCCGCTTTTATGTCAACGTCTGTCTTATTTGCGCAGACTTCTTTCCGCGCGCAGATTTGGAGAGTCATCTTAGACCCCAACAGTCGCCAAGACCGTTGCTCCCGTAGGCCGTTGTGTTCCTCGTTTTCTGCTGTGTACTTGTAGTTTTCTCACTTCTCTGTCTATCCTCGTATGTAGTGCTCGTTCTCGCCGGTTCTCGCACTTTCTGGACTCCTCCATCTTTGCAACCCTTTTTGTTGGGCCCTCTGCCTTTCTCTGTTGTGTTGTGTTGTATAGGCGATGGAGGAAGCCTACGCGAAGGGCGGACCCGACTGGATCGACTTTGTGCACGTCACGTGTTTGAAGAAGCTGCGAAGATATTGGTACTCCCCACAGGAGTACGATCGCAAAATAGTGGAAGCATGTATTGATCTCCGTGTAGCCAAGGAGGAGAACCCAGAATGGAAGAAGGATAGGCTCAGGTGTCCTTTCTGTGAGAAAGCCATAAAGGACAAAATCCAGTTGAACCGCCATTGTGTGAACATAGGTTGCAAGGGCACCATTCCACCGAATTTCAAGCCGTGGCCCATACCGGTATCGCAGAAAGCTAAAGATGAGGCGGTTTTCAATAGCCGCGGCGCAAACCCAATTCCGTGAAGTACAGAGGAATTGCGCCAACGGTACTGGCGAGCTGCTGGAAGGATGCAACTAGGCAGTCTGGAGGAAGTGCCTGTGCCTCCCCGCAAGCGAAAACTCAGTGATGGGGCAAAAATAAAAGCGGGAGCGAAAGCGGCAAGGTCTGCTCGCAATGCAAACCTGTCAGTCCTGCAGGGGGCTCCGTCCAAAATGCGTCAGGCAGGCTCTGCTCGGGATGCAAGCATTGCGGGCCTACATGGGAGTCTGCCCGATGCGTGCCGGACCAGAAGGTCCCGGTAGACTATACCCATCAGTTCCTCCAGTGAGTCTGAGTCTGCCGATCACTACAAGAGATGAGCGTTTTAAGGACTACGGCTTTGGCGGAGTCATAAAAACTGCACTAGGTAGATGACTACAGAGCGTTGAAATGCATTGCAGTCATAGTTTTATGACTTTGTAGTAAAGGATATCACTACATGACTCCGGAAAGTTATGGAGCATTGGTCAAACATTGTTGACCATGATGACAGGGATGGTTTATATGACTAGTGTGATATGTTTGACTACACGTAGACGACGTTTCATGGAATCTTATGACTCCATGACTGAAGATGGTTTCACAGCTCTATTTATACAACTACATCACTACACGTGTCATTTTGAAGGCACATATAATGCAAATAAGGTTGCCCATTAGGTTTTAAAAAGTTAAAAAATTGCTAATAAGGTTGCTCATTAGGGTAATCGTGAACAGAAAGGAGGGCTGGGACTTGGCGTTTTTTTGTCTCCTGCGCCACACCACATAGCCGAGGGATGAAACGCGATGATAGCAGGATATGCAGGGGCGTGGGATGGAGGCGTTGAGCAAATGATGCACGAAGGAGAAGAGGAGGAGGAGACGAGACGAGGAGAAGCGAGCTCGCCATTCTTGGGAGAGTCAGCTTGGTCTTAGCATGCGTGTTTCAATCTCTGACTACTCAGCTACGCCGTAGTGGTTCGATCTCACAGACCAATCCGACATTACCTGATTACAGACACAAGCAGCACACACAAGAGGACCTTTTAGGTTGATGGTCAGTTAAATCCTCCATGGGTCAGGACAGGTCAAGGACAATGTGGTAGGGTACCTTCTTCTTCAACCTATTTCAGCCTGTGTTGCCCTCTCATCAGACTCGGCCGCAAGATGCATATTGAATTCTGTAAGTTAGGTCGTTGGGTAGATTTGTGGTGGTTTGGAGTGACTTTGGCAAGTTACTGCCAGTGTGGCAGCATGGAAGTATCCAAAAACATATAATAGAGGTGAGGAGAAGCTTTGGGGTGAACACTTTCCGACCCCAGTCAATGGTGGGACAATGGAGACAAAAAGGCGAATGCCTGTTGGACTGCAGAGAGAAGCAGATGCATTTCAGATTGTGATAAGTAGGGTTGGGGTGTTTTGGGGAAGAACTCCACACCAGTATGGTTGGGGTGTTTGCTGGTAGAATTCTAGGCTGTCAGAGGCATGGATAGCTGAAGGAGCAGGGATAGAGTGTGGGTCCAGATTCATCCAAGAGGGCTGGATTTCAAGCTCCACATTACCTATGATTCCCTATGGAAGGATAGCTACAAGAAACCTACATGGGTAGATGGTCAACTGGAAGCGGCAGCAGCAGCGGCACAATTGATAAGGTCAGGCACTTCTACTGAAGGCACCTCCTTCAGCACATTTCACCCTGTTTTTCCCTCTTATCCGTTTCTTGCGAGCTGTCTTCTCTTATCTGTTTGTCTGCCCAGTCTTCAATGAATGCGTCAAGGCTTTGTGTTTTGGCTTCTTCCTCGCTTTTGTCACATGTCAAGTTAGTTTACCACTAGTGTGAAACTAGCTAGGAAATAGCTAGCTTTTACATATTGACATTTGGGATTGGCCCAAGTGTCAATCCAGGGGTCAAGGCAGATTTAGGCCCTGGAGTGGTTATCTTCACGGCAAGCGCGGGAGGCTCATCTTTCTCGAGTTGAGCCTCACCGCGCCTAGCTATGGCGCCATAGTGTGGATTCCCCATGGCGTGGGGTGCACTTGGCTTGACTTGTATTTGAGTGATGAGGTTATATATGCATGAGTTTATGCTTCAGCTTTGTGAGCTCGCATGAGCTTGTGCTTGTATTCTTCTTCGTTATCACTCGAGAAAGATGAGCTCGAGTCTGTGAGTGCCAGGTTCGAGTTGTTTTGTAGCACGTGTGTTTTCATGAGAAGCGGTTCAGCCTAGAGTGCAGGGATCTGTGCATGAGCCTATCCAAAGTGGATAGAGTGCAAAGGCGAACAGGTTGCAGGTTTGCAATGTATAGAGAGGCGGGTAGCCTATGTTGAAGAGCGGCGTTGCATAGCTCAACGCTATGGCAACCAAGTTTGGGCCTCTAGTGTGAAGCGAGGGAGATGCTGGTCTCAAGTGGGTGAACTGGTGGTCGTCTTCTTCAGCTGCAGGCCAAGTTAAGGAGCTGCAGCAATGTGGAGCTGCGAGGGTGTTAGATGTAAGTCACAGTTATCGGGAGCTCCAATTTCAAGCTCATAAGGAGGTATGAGTGAAGAGAGATGGCTGATTTCTCTTGTATGCAAGCCAATGCATTTGTGGCTATGTTGAGTTGGGGGTTTCAATCTGAAACTCCAGCGGTATGAGGGCTCTTGCCATGGCAAGAGCAGGGCTGGAACAGGAGCTAAGAGGTGCGGCAAGGCCATGGAATGTGCACCTAGGGTTTTATTGGAAGAAAAGTTCTTGCACCACAAGAGGAGTGTCTTGTGGCTGGAAATGTAAGCCTTAGGGTTTCAGGAGCTTGGCAAGGGTTGTGGAGTGCTTAGTCTTGTCTTAGAGAGCATCAAGGAGCCAAGATAGGGGGCTGATATCTCTTGTGTGAAGGGGTTGCATGTGTGGAGCATGTATTCAGCTCATTGAAGCTTCCATCTTCAAGCTTGGAGGGCAAGCAAGGAAGAGGGAAGGGCTAACTTCCCTTATGTGAGGGCAATGCATGTGTGGAGCATGCTATCAGCCTGGTGAAGGCTTGCACTTTCAGGTGTGGGAGTGCAAGAAAGGAAGGAAGGGGCTGGTTTCCCTGTAGGGCATGTGGAGCATGCTTTCAGCCTGCTGAAGCTTGTATTTTCAGGTTTGTGGGTGCAAGAAATGAAGCAAAGGAGCTGATTCTCTTATGGTGAGAGTGGGGCATATGTGGAGCATGCCTTCAGCCCATTGAGGCTCTTGTTTTCAAGCTTTAGAGAGCTAGAACCGAAGGTCTAGGGCTGGTTTCCACTTGGAGTGAAAGAAAAGCACTTGTAGGGCCTATGTGAGTTGGGGTTTCAACTTCAAGCTTGAAGGGAGCGCAACTCTTGAAGCAGCAGGTGTAGGGGGCTGGAATAGGCTCTAAGACAGATGCTATGGCCAAGGAGAGTGCTTGAATGAGTGCTCACAAGGGCTGGGAACCAGCAGGGCTTGGTTGTTTACCATTGAGTTTAGTGGCGTGTTTGGGGAGGCTAAGTGAGAAAGAAGGCTTGGTTTGTGGCAACCACCTCATGGCTTAGGGTTACTATGGTGGTGTGTGGGAGCCGAAAGAGCAAGAATACCTTGCTGATTTCCTCACAGCCACCATAGCTCGGTGGAAAGAAGCCTAAAGTCCAAGAGACACAAACCCTAGCTTGGCGTGGCTAAACCCCTTGGAGAAATGGCTAAACTGCCAGAGCGGCCATGGATGGGGTTGTGACGGGCTGTCCCTGTGGCCTTGGGGGCTGTGACGGGCTGTGACAGGCTGTGCCCAGTGGCCTGTGGGGCTGTGATGGGCTGTGCGGGGCTGTGATGGGCTGTCACGGGCTGTGAGGGGCTGCGCCCCTGGCCTTTGGGGCTGTGACGGGCTGTGAGAGGTTGTGACAGGCTGTGCCCGTGGCCTTTGGGGCTGTGAGGGGCTGTGAGGGGCTGTGACAGGCCGTGCCTAAGGCCTTTGGGGCTGTGAGGGGCTGTGAGGGGTTGTGTCAGGCCGTGCCTGAGGCCTTTGGGGCTGTGAGGGGCTGTGACAGGCTGTGCCCAGTGGCCTGTGGGGCTGTGACGGGCTATAAGGGGCTGTGACAGGCTGTGCCCTGTGGCCTGTGGGGTTGTGACGGGCTGTGACAGGCTGTGGCGAGCTGTGATGGGCTGTGAGGGGCTGTGACAGGCTGTGGCGGGTTGTGATAGGCTGTGCTTAGTGGCCTGTGGGGCTGTGACGGGCTGTGCGGGGCTGTGACAGGCTGTGCCCTGTGCCCTGTGGGGCTGTGGCGAGCTGTGATGGGCTGTGATGGGCTGTGGCGGGCTGTGACAGGCTGTGCCCTGTGGCGTGTGGGGCTGTGACGGGCTGTGACAGGGTGTGGCGAGCTGTGACGGGCTATGAGGGGCTGTGACAGGCTGTGCCCTGTGGCCTGTGGGGCTGTGATGGGCTATAAGGGGCTGTGACAGGCTGTGCCCTGTGGCCTGTGGGGCTGTGATGGGCTTTGACAGGCTGTGGCGAGCTGTGACGGGCTGTGAGGGGCTGTCACAGGCTGTGGCGGGCTGTGATAGGCTATGCTCTGTGGCCTGTGGGGCTGTGACGGGCTGTGATAGGCTGTGGCGAGCTGTGATGGGCTGTGAGGGGCTATGGCCTTTGGGGCTGTGACAGGCTGTGCCCTGTGGCCTATGGGGCTGTGAGGGGCTGTGAAAGGCTGTGGCCTTTGGGGCTGTGACCCAGTGACCTTTGTAGGGCTCGCCCACGCAAGTCTGCCAGCGGAGTTGGTCCGTTGACTGCAAGCGGACTCGCCCACACGAGTGTGCAGCGGAGTCTCCGAATCGAGTCTGCCAGCGGAATCGCGCATGCGAGTCTGCCAGGGTACTGGCGCAGACGTGTCTGCCAGCCGAGTAGCCCAAAGCAGACTCCACACCAACCCCTACACGAACTTGGTCGCAAGACATTGCCTACGGGTCTGGCGGGCCGACTTCCCCTCCTAAGTCTGCCAGTAGACCCATGAAGGGTGCCAGCAGACTCGCCCCTGCGAGTCTTCTGGCGGACTCGGCCGGGCAAGTCTGCCAGCGACTTGGTCGGGCGAGTCGGGCTTGCCCACGCGACTTGGTCCGCGTCCAGTTTGCATGCGAGTCTCTCAGGGAACTGTCGCACGTGACTCTGCCACAGACTCTGCCAAAGCACACTATGACGATAGTTGCATGCCAGATGACTTCGACAGTGGGTGTCTGTTGAGGTATGGAAGACTCACCTTATAGCGTTGATTTCAGCGTCCGCATCATCGACAATGAAGGCATTGGGTCGCCAGGTCGGCATATCTGCGTGGAGTCGGTCACGCAAGGCTGTCATCCACGGCACCAGGTCTGTTGTCATATTCCTGGCGGATATGATGTACGCAACTGGTATACCGTTCAGCCACTCGTCGAAAACCATCAACGTGTACAATGGGAACTGTTCAGATGCACTATGTCACTATGTCAGTTGGTTCCAATGTGCAACATCCTACGAACAATTGATTTGCAGAAATGATAAGAGGGATGAATTGTACCTTGTGGTGATTTGTCCCGAAGGTTGCATTGCATGCAACGATACTCGCATGTCCCAATTGAAGCATTCTCTGCTTCTGCCAATCAGTTTGAATGCCAATAGTGAATGTCAAATCTCCATCGTAATGCTTGAAGGTTGGCGCCAATGTTTCTTCTCGATAGAAGAAGACTGATGCGGGGTTCAAGTCTTTCCACATGCGGACGCTGTCGGCATCGTTGGCATGCTTTTTGAACGTCTACCACGCCCGTTTCTCAGTCAGGTTGCGGACATCTTGCTCGAGGAGGAAATCATCACGTGTCCATGCATCTCCCAAACCTGTGTTGTTCATGACATGCTCCTGTGTTCCATCATGATTTGTGCGACCGTGAGGCCTCGGCACAAACACTCAACGACCCAGGCTTTCAATTCCTGGCTAATGCGGGGTGCGTAGGCTGCCCGTGTGTTCCTGAACTCTGCGGTCTTGCCATGGGAGGGTTTCCCTAAGGCATCGACGTGCTCCATGTTGTTGTAGTATGTGAGGACACAAATGTCCGGGGCAAGATAAGATTGCTGCATTTTGAAACAACAAAGGCACCCGCGCTTGTACGACTCTCCGTAGTCCGACTTCTTCCTTCTTGGGCCTTTATGCGGGTGTTTAGTGCCAGCACCCACATCCGGACCTCCACGCTTTTGTTTTGGATCCTCGACAGTTGCATTGACCGTGCGCTTGTCGTCAGGTCCGTAGCAGCATTGATACCTATCAAATGGAATTCAAAAGCAGATCTAATCCAGAATGAATAGACTGCCTTGCGATGTCCTGGCTGATTACAATAGTAACACAGTTCTTCACCATTGGGTCCTCGGAAGTTAGCTATTTCATGAGCATGAGCGGCATGAGCGGAGTAGCAAGACAATCGGTTTTCATGAGCGTGCAATCCATTCATGATGTGGCATCAAGCCAAATCTATTTTTATTTAGGCAACACATTAAGGCACGATTAGGTAGAGTTACTTTCCTAAGATGTTAGAATAAGAAACAAAGGTTCAATTTAAAAAGCCTCTCATTTTACAATAATAGGGTCATGAACGCAAGCGTGCGAGAAGGACGGTGGGCCCCTCGTCCGGACGAGCCCCCCCCACCCGCGCCCACCTGCCCGCCGCTGCCGCGGTCGCCCACCCCACCGCTGCTGCCGCGGCTGCCCCTCCCGGGCTCCGTCCACCAGCCTGTCCGCTGCGGCCGCTCCGCTGGGGCGGGTCTGCTGGGGCTAGTCCGTTGCGGCAGGTCCGCTCCCTCTAGTACGCGTGTCCGCGTGTCCGCCCGCCCGCAAGATCTAGGCCGTCCACGAAGAATCCCATCGCAGCCCTCCAATTTCGCCTGCCATCTGCCACCAGTTGTAAACGTGGGTCATGTTTCTCCGTGCACGTTCTCCATCGTGTCTTGCGGCGCTTTCGTTGCAGGTTCTTCTGGAGCGTGTGTTCTGCACTGTATAGAGCATGGACGTAGGAGCGGAAGCCGACGACATTCAGCAATTTGAGAGCCGGCTTATACGCCCGCTTTGACAAAGTCTGCAAACACCGAAACCAGGACCTTTCAACAATAAGGACATCCATTGGAAGTGTGAAACGCAATATGGGTTTAGGGGGGTGCAAGTGCGTGTTAAAAAGGCCTGTATATCTTGGGATAGAGTTGCGGCCTTCGTCCATGGAGAGGAGAGTGTGGAGGACTGCCCCACTCAATATTGGGTACATGTGCACAGTAAAGTGGACGCCGGAGTGCGGAAAGCTCCCAGAGGGAACACCTTCTTGAGCAGTATCATGTGTGCACCATCCTCATTGTGATTTAGGGATGTCACTGCATTATTGTTGTGATTTGTATTTGTCTCCGACTGTGGCTTCCATAAGTCCATAGGTTGATCCCTGATTGTTTATTTGATGCACATTTATAGGGATCCATTTCAGAACGTGGTCTGAATTGGGTCATCTACCTTAATAACATTGTAGACATTCGAAGCTTTATTGATGCTGCTAGGCCTGAAAGCTTTGGACCAACACTGAGGCAGCGTGTGTGCACCGTAACCGTAGCAACAACAACAACATGATGCTAAACTTGCAATGAGAATTCTATCATTCAAACATTTGAAACTTCCCCAATATTCATCGAGTAGCCTGGGATTGGTATATGTAAGGGCACTCTTTGAGGTTATCATTAAGTACAAATGTTGTCAAACATAGAACACTATTTGATACTTATTGTGTAGCATTATAGTAGGGCTATGAGGTAATAGCTGGTGTAGCCTGGGCCTTAGAATCATCTTCTAAATGTTAATTCTGTCACCTGCGGACAATTAACATTTAGCTAGAGCATACTTTAGACCAAATGGATTTAGCTTAATTTCCCATTTAGTTATAATCTATATAAGGGAATAGGCAAGCGTAAGTGCATTTATACATTGACATCACTACTTATTCTCAATCACATTGCATTCACTTGAACCAAAACCCATACATTTTTTTCTTTGAATCTTATCAAATCAAGCACACATGTCACCTACTTAATATGGTTCCACATGTATGTTCTATTCTTTCAAAATATTCATTAAGTTTATTAAGCACCTAAAATTGGACAAGGAGTCAATAATCTTAACGAAACCACCACAAAGTCACTAACAATTTAGTTCATGGAGGTTAAATTAGGTACAATGAAATATTTTTGTTATTTTAAAAAGTTTATTGGCTCATCTTTATTTGAAGGAAAGGACTACACAATGTCAAAAAATGTCAAAGATGTCAAAGGCGTTCAAGGATGTCTAATGTCAAATTAAGCACATCTTTGACATCTTCAAAGACGCCTTCAACATCCTTGAAGGCCCTCATAAGACACATTTATGGATTAGACTTAAAAACTAGATCGTGTGAATGTTCAAATAAGGTCTCTCATGGGATTCGACGCTTCAACATTTTTCCTCATGCATTTTTCAACAACACTTGTCAAAGATCTGTATCTGCCCCTATATACCTCACACACAGAATCAATCTGTGCGTCCTTAACATTGAAAACTCTCTACATAAGCCATGGCCTCCTCTATGTTATCAACCCCCGAATTTGTCAAAGACATAATAGAACTGTTGATCATCCTTGGCAAAGTTGCTTCCCATAATATTTTGTGTCTTCACAATCATGAAGGTGCTCATTGCAGATATTATGTAGGCAGCTGCTAAGACACCAGAGATCTATGTCAAGGCGTCAATTACTGGAGAGAGAAAAGGTTTTCTGGCATCAGCATTGGATGCAAACTTTTTCTCCAGTTTATTAACAATGGCTTGGGCTTCATCAACTACAAACAAAAGCTTGCTACTACACGAATCTTTTCTCATGATCTTCTCAACCAGACGACTATAATACGCTTTCACCAGCGATCCCAGGAT